>CM046032.1:9277364-9877364 GCA_025215565.1 Flaveria ramosissima
TATAGGTATAATATATATACGTATATATATATACGTATATGCACACCTATATATACGTGTACGTCTATACAAATATGTTTACGTATATATTTGTATATACGTATATCCACACCTATATATATGTATATATACGTATACGTATATACGTATATCTCTATACGTATACATATACGTATATATGTATATATCTATATGTATTTGTATACGTATACGTATACGTATATACTTATACGTGTATACGTAGACGTGTATACGTGTATACGCAGACGTGTATACGTATACGTATAGACGTATAGACGTATACACATATACGTATTCACGTATATAGTTATACACGTATACGTATACACGTCTATACCTATACGTATACGTATATGTATACATATATACGTATATACGTACAAAGATATACGCATAGATATATACGTATATAATACGTATATATATACTTATATATACATCTACATCCTCGGATTGAACACAGTTGTTATCTTTCATACTCACTAAGTCGCACTCGAATTGATGATGAGGAATCCTCTAAGAGTTGATAATAATATATTAAGTAAACAAACACAAGAGAAAGGTTTTTAAGATAATTGTATATATTACTTCTCAACTCAAAGTATTACAAGACTCTAACAAGCATACTAAATGAGTTACAATGAGAAACTATATATACTACTATCTACAGCCGGATATACTTTGATACCAGTTGGAAACTTACGACTAAACAAACACGACATTGTTAGAAGTAAGGTATCTAAGATAAAATACTATCTAAGATTTGGTAGTCATGACATCTCCATAACTTACTTTTTGTCACCAACTAAAGTTGGAAACTGTACTAACTGATAAGGGATGAACAGTGGAATAAAGTATGGTAAATTACAAGGGCGTGGGAAAGCACCATGCAACATCTCAAAGGTTGTAGCGGTGTGTAAGAGGAACCATACTTATATCCACTGGTTCATAGTGGGTTCTTTCGAAGCCAATTATACTTTGGAAGAGGCTACTTCTTCAGAGGCTTCTTTAGAACTTCATGCTTCGGAAGTCATTGTCTTAGATTCTTCTAAGTGTTGAACTTCGAAAGAAGGAAGACTTTGTCTTTAGAAGCCATAATTTCTCTTCGGAAGCTATTTCAGACTTGTTCTTGGGAAGCTTAGCATTTGCCTTCGAAAGTTCTGCATTTGCCTTCGGAAGTTCTGTATCAGTTGCACAAAAATTGTCTAAGTGTTTGTTTTGGTTGCACCACCCTTACTTGATCCAACAATTCAAATTACCCTCTCCAAACAACAAATCATATAAAAATCTTGATCTGTGTTCATCATAAGACCAACATTATCAAGGTATATCATATAATTAACATCAAAAATCAACTATTTGATCCTTAAGGATCACCGAACTCTTCAAATTCTTATGCCTGAATTTTTTATGACCTAAATTTCTCATTCTTCTGTGCAGATGGCAACAGATTTGCGAAGGAACACAATGTATGTGCGTTCCTTAATGCTGACGACCCAGTGGCTGAAAGGTGTTGAGACATCTTCAACTACTTAAGGAGGTCAGGGTTGTTCCATGCATTATCAGTAGATCCTATCATTTATCAATCGCATATCATCGATTTCTGGAACACAACCAGAATTGAAGAAGAAAGAGAGAATTTGGAGATTCATGCAAATATAAGAAATGAAGAATTAAGGATTAATGTAAGAACTAGTAGGAGGGTACTTGAGTTGGGTGATTAAGAGGAAGGTCACCCTGATATGTATCAACATGAATACATAGAAAGAATTTTTGATTTGATGGGATACGATGGAGATTATGAACGAAGAGAGATCAAGAAGGGAAGATTATGTAAACACTACAGATTCCTTAACCACACATAGTTAAAGTGCATATCCAACAGGAACTCTGGGTTGGTCACTCAACACAATTGTTATCTCTCAAACTCACAAAGTCACACTCGGATTGATGATGCAGAATCCTCTAAGAGTTGATAATAATATATTAAGTAAACAAACACAAGAAAAACTTTTTCAAGATACTTGTATATATTAGTTCTCAACTCAAAATATTACAAGACTCTAAAAAGCATACTAAATGAGTTACAACGAAAAACTATATATACTACTATCTACAGCCGGAAATACTTTGATACCAGTTGGAAACTTACGACTAAACAAATACTACATTGTTAGAAATAAGATATCTAAGATAAAATACTATCTAAGATTTGGTAGTCATGACATGTCCATGACATACCTTTTGTCACCAAATAAAGTTGGTAAACTGTACTAACTGTTAAGGGATGAATAGTGGAATAAAGTATGGTCAACTACATGGGCATGGGAAAGCACCATGCCGTATCTCAAAGGTTGTAGCAGTGTGTCAGAGGAACCGTACTTATGTCCACTAGTTCATAGTAGGTTCTTCCGAAGGTTAACTGGCTTCGGAAGAACAAGTTCTTCCAAAGCCACTTATACTTCGGAAGAGGCTACTTCTTCCGAGGCTTCTTTAGAACTTCATGCTTCGAAAGTCATTGTCTTGGATTCTACTAAGTGTTGAACTTCAGAAGAAGGAAGACTTTGTCGCTGGAAGCCATAATTCCTATTCGGAAGCTCTTTCAGACTTGTCCTTTGGAAGCTTATCATTTGCCTTTGGAAGTCCTGCATTAGTTGTACAAAAATTGTCTAAGTGTTTGTTTTGGTTGTACCAGCCTTACTTGATCCAACAATTCAAATTACCCTCTCCAAAAAACAAATCATATACAAATCTTGATCTTTGTTCATCATAAGACTAACATGATCAAGGTAAATCATACAATAAACATCAAAAATCATCTGTTTGATCCTTAAGTATCACCAAAACTCTTCAAATTCTTATGCCTGAATTTTTTTATGACCTAATTTTCTCATTCCTGATGACAACTAGATTTGCAAAGGAACACAATGTATGTGCATTCCTTAATGCTGACGATCCAGTGGCTGAAAGGTGTTGAGACATCATCAACTACTTAAGGAGGTCAAGGTTGTTCTACGCATTATTAGCTGATCCTATCATTTATCAATCATGTATCATTGATTTCTGGAACACAACCAGAATTGAAGAAGAAGGAGAGAATTGGGAGATTCATGCAAATATCAGAAATAAAGAATTAAGGATTAATGAAAGAAATATTAGGAGGGTACTTGAGTTGGGTGATCAAGAGGAAGGTCACTCTAATGTGTTTGAACATGTAAACATAGAAAGAATTTTTGATTTTATGGGACACGATGGAGATTATGAATGAATAGAGATCAGGAAGGGAAGATTATGTAAACCCTACAGATTCCTTTACCACACATACTTAAAGTGCCTATCCAACAGGAAGTCTGGGTTGGTCACTCAACACAATTGTTATCTCTCAAACTCACTAAGTCACACTCGGATTGATGATGTAGAATCCTCTAAGAGTTGATAAATTTTATATAAAGGGGCTGTTTGTTTTTGGGCTGACCCGGCTGACCGGGCTGACCCGGTTGACCGGCTGAATCGGTCAGCGGGTTAGCCCATTTAATTTCAGCTTCGAGCCCGGCTGACCGGGTCTAAAGTGCTGACCCAGACCTTGAAAAAAAATGTGCTGACCGGCTGACCCGCAGGCCGCCGCCCCCTCGCGACCAGCAGGCCAACACCCCCTCTGACCCGCAGGTCGCCACCCCCTCGCGGTGGTGGTGGTGTGGTGGTTCCGACCGGTGGTGTGACTCCGATGGGTTTTGTTACTTAAATATTGAATCGTTTTGGTTCCAGTCAGATACTGAATTAAACAGCCATGTTTCAATCAGATGCATACCCAGTCAGAACTTCTAACTGGGTCAGCTTCTGACTCAGTCAGATCTAACCCAGTAAGTGTAATCAAACAACCCCCAAGTAAATAAACACAAGAGAAAGGTTTTCAAGATACTCGTTGCAGGACCGGTGAAGGGTGGTCACTTACAACACAACAACACAAAGAGGAGATTAACCAAACTTAATCAAACAGTAAACTGGATTAATCACAATAATGATACTAAGAACACAAGTAACAAGTAAGAGACAGAACAAGAGATTTGGGTTTCAAGGATGCAGTATATTGCTTTCTCAAGTTCTATTAAAAGTGTTACCAAGCATAAAGAAATATACTAGAACATGGAATACTTATACTACAACCTACAGCCGGCTATACTCTGAAAGCCAGCTGGATACAATTGACTAGACACAAAAAAAAATCAATTGTAGAATCAAAAGGCATATCTGCCTTTTGACCTTGTGACTATGACATGCCATAGCTCACATCCTTATCTATTACAAAAAGGATAAAGTACATAAAGTAGAAAGTTACAGACTCAAGACCTCAATGTACAGTTACCAAAAGCATGGACCTTTTCACCAACTCATGTAAGTTGGTGACTTTACAGAGATGCAGCGGAAAGGTGTCCAGCTTTATGGAACAGTACATCAGATAAAGGATGTTACTAAAAGTCTTCGGAAGAAATCTGTCTTCATAAGATGAAGCTTCGGAAGACTTTGTCTCTGAGGCTTCGGAAGACTTCATATTTGGCTTCGGAAGATATTGGTCTTGGCTTCGGAAGATTTTACACTTAGAATATTTCTAGTGCATGGTGTAAAACTTTCGAAGCAATTCTACTTCAGTTCTTAGGTGCATTGCTTGCAGAGAGACTTTGGATGTTTTGGTTTATATCAGACTTAAAGGAATCCTTACAAACTCCCCCTAGGCTGATGCTACCAATGTTAGATTCTATATGCCCAAGACACATAGAACATTGATGCGGTTAGTATGTCATGATCCAAGTCGGGTTATACCCAATAACAAGCTTAGCAAACACCAATTAATATTTAATTGATGATATGATCATGCAGTTTAATATTTACACCAATTTAGAAAATGGGTTTTCTAAATAAGTTGCATATGAGGTGGAACAACTTATTAGAATATTTTGTTAAACAATATTATTTGAAGTTGTATTTAAATGAGTTAAATAACACCAAATAATAATGAGAAATTATAACTTATAAGTTAATTGGTTAATTTTATAAGTTATATAACTTGTACATACAATTAAATGGTAATTATATGTCTAGTTGCAAGACCATTTTAATGTGTGTGTATGTATTTAATTTAAAGAGGGAAAACCCATTTTGAATGGTTTTTGGCCGTCCCCCCCCCTCCATTTTTCTCATTGGACCATTTTGTTTTGAGAAACACACACACATTAAGTGGTCTTGGGGTTCTCCTTTTCTCCACCATTCACAATACATGCAAACAAGAAAAGCTCTCTATTCTCTCAAAAATCTCGGTTCTAGCAGCTGAAAGTTGAGGGTTTTTGGAGCTTTTGTGGTGTTTCTTCCTAACAAGAAGGTGTGTTTGCAAGATAAAGCTTGGGGTATACACACTTGAGGGTTCCTCCTCTTGGAACCTTGGTCGATTTCATCTTCCCACATCATCCAATTTGCTGCTGGAAGTTCACTATCTTGAAGGTCTTTTGGCAGCTTTCATTTTGGTGTTTTTGGTGTCCAAATCCAAGAAAGATTGATGCTTACTTAGAGCTTTGTGGGAGTCAACATTTGAGGACATCCAACCTTGAAGCTTTGGCCGAATCTCTAGCATCCAAACATCCTTCTTTGGTCGACTTTTAGAGCTCTTGAAAGGTAGTTATGGCAGCCCTTTGTGGTTGTCATATTATGTTGCTTTTATGTATACATAGCATGTTTATTCACACACAAAAGATCCCTTTTGTTTTGGGTTTGTTTCTCCATCTTAAAACATCATTAAGAACACAAAATTTTCAGATTATAAACATGTTATAATGTCTATCTTCCGCTGCGTTTTTCAGAAAGTTTAAATGGTTAAACTTCGGTTTTGATGTTCTAACAAACCCATCAATGGCATCAAGAGCCGGTTATGTGGATAACTTGCTTGTTCATAGTCTTTAAAATCAGTTTTAAAGATGTATTATCTACCTTTTATGGCTGATTTTGGGCTGCTATATTTTGTATGAATGATTCCCCAAACTTTCAAGGTCATATCACACATGCTAGTGATTAGATCTTGAAAGATATATATTATGGAATGTTGTTTGTTTGGACAATGTTTAAAACCCAAAATTTCAGTTTATGTGGGCTGAAATTTGGTGGTTTTAAGTGGGGTTTCATTATGTGTTTGGATGATATGATCAATAGATGTTAGTGTGCATAACCTAGCTTTTGGCCTTTTGATTTGGATGATTGGAATGGTTGGTTTTATTCATTCAATTGGGTTGTAATATTTATGTTTATTATTTGGGTTGTATTTATTTATTCATTTGGTTATGTAATAAATAGAATAGGTGCATTTCTTTTATTAGAAAAATGTATTAGGATATAAATTTGTAAAAGGAAGATGCACAAGATCAAGACCCAAAGATGGACATCAAAGACATGTACACTTGAAGCATTTGGATGTGGAATCAAGTGGGAGTTCATGGACACATATGATGTGTCATTGTTAACCCTTAGGAAAGACCTTATGACAACACTTGTGATGGCAAACAAGTGTAGTCATCTTAGTGGCTATGGTTATGCACATGTGGTTGTATGAAATATGCTTGTTTGATTATTCATTTTATGTTGATTGTTTGATATATGGATATGCTTAACAATCTAAATTAATTATCATAACAAGCTGAATTTTTTTGGTTCCTAATCATTAAGTGACTAATAAAAGGTTGTTAAAAGGATTAATAATTTCAAAATAAAAGAAGTTTTATTAAAAGAGAACCATAGGGTATCTTGTATTTGATAGCATGCAAATACAAGTAAATAGAGTTTTCTAAAACTAGAATTATGAAATCTCTAAACTTTTGACAAACAAGTTTAACACCGTCCTTTTGCACAACACTTGAGTCATTTGGAAACTCTAAATGGGATAAAGGTCACCTAACCATTTAGAGGGAACTTGTGACTTAAGGTGGGGGTACCACATTGGTGGGATAAAGGTCACCTAACCACTTATGTGGGTAAACTCACACGTGTGGGCAAGTAGGATAACTTGATTTGCAAACCATGTTAAATGGATCACCTAAATATGGTTTCCAAATGGTGTTGATGGGATTTACATGCCGACTTTGCATATGATGTTTAAAGTCGATCCCATGCCTCTAGAAGTTGCAAATGGTTGCAACCGTCAATCGTTGACCACCTTATTAATTTAAATCATGGGATAAAGGTCACCTAACCACAATTTAAATATAATGTTGGGTTCTAGATTTTAATATAAAAATGACCTTAAAAGGCGTTAATTATTAAAAATAGCAATATCGAAAATACTAAATAGACCTTTGTTAAATTTTGTAGATGGCCACCAACAATGAAAATCACGATAACTCATCCGCGTCCAACCAATCATTACGTGCGATCCTCCAAAAGGATCGTCTAAATCATAACAACTTTATTGATTGGTATCGAAACTTGAGAATCGTTCTCAAGCAAGAGAAACGATCATATGTTTTAGACGACCCTATCCCCGATCAACCTACTAAGGATGATCAGGAGGCCTTCAACGATTGGTTGAAGTACACTGAGGACTCCGTCCAAGTGTCTTGTCTCATGCTAGCGAGCATGACTCCGGATCTCCAAAAGGAGTATGAACATCACGGAGCTTATGACATGATAACCCAGCTGAAGGAAACGTTCCAACAGCAAGCAAGGGTTGAGCGCTTCGAAACGGTTCGAGCACTCCATGCATGTCGTATGGACGACAACCAATCTGTTTCATCTTATGTTCTTAAGATGAAAAGTCATATTGACCGCCTCGAGAGGCTTAACTGTCCCGTCTCGAAGGAATTGGCCACGGATTTGATCCTTAATGGCCTTACCAAGAAGTTCGAGACATTTGTGTTGAACTACAACATGAATGCTTGGGACAAGAGCATTGGTGAGCTTCACTCAATGCTCAAAACGGCCGAGGCGGCCATGGGTAAAAGGGTTTTACCCGTTCTCACCATCAATGAAGGTGGGAACAAGAAAAGGCCTTATCCCGCACCCAAGGCAAAGGTTGCCAAGGGTAAGGGACCCGTTTTGGGAAAGGGGAAAGGGGTGGTAAGGGTACCACCCAAACCACAGGAGAAGAAGCAAAAGGTTGCTACCAATGACCCATGCTTCAAGTGTGGGGAGATTGGACATTGGGCAAGGAATTGTCCTGTCCATCTCCAAGAGTTGAAAAGCCAAGAGGGATGCCGGGCAAACCTCAGGTACAATATACATGATTCATATTGATCTTAATGTTACATCTTCTAACACATGGGTATTGGATACCGGATGTGGAACTCATATTTGCAATTTGTTGCAGGGGTTCACAAGAAGTAGGGACTTCAATCAAGGGGATGTTAGTCTTTTCATGGGAAATGGAACCAAAGTCCAAGTTGAAGCTCGTGGGGACTACATCCTAAAACTTCCAAGTGGCTTGGATGTTATTTTGAAGAATGTTTTGTATGCTCCTAGTTTGACTAGGAACATTATTTCTTTATCCTAATTAAGACTTTATGATTATGTATTATCTTTTATTGAAAATGATATTCATGTTTCTTTAAATGATATGTTCTATTTTAAAGCTATACCCATTAATGGTATTTATGAATTGGTTCATGAATATACTTTAAATAGTTCATTGTACCAAACTAGCACCAAGAAACTCAAGTTGGATTTGAGTGATACCTATCTTTGGCATTGTCTCTTGGTCATATAAACAAGAAAAGAATTCAAACACTACAAAAGAATGGTCTTTTAAAAACAAGTGAATGTGATTCATTTGATGTGTGTGAATCTTGTTTACAAGGTAAAATGACAAAGGCACCCTTTAGTGGGACTAACGAAAGGGCAAAAGATTTATTAGGAATCATACATTCGGATGTATGTGGTCCTTTTAAGCCAATGACTAGGAATGGTGAAAGAAACTTCGTTACCTTTACCGACGATTATAGTCGCTATGGGTATGTGTACTTATTAAGGCACAAAGATGAAGCTTTTGAAATGTTCAAAATCTTCAAGAATGAAGTAGAAAATCAACTCAACAAGTCGATTAAAGTTCTCTGTACCGATAGAGGAGGTGAATACCTAAGTGATGCTTTTCAAGTTCATCTTAGGAGTTGTGGGATTGTCTCACAACTTACTCCACCTGGAACACCACAACATAATGGTGTGTCTGAGAGGAGGAATCGAACCTTATTGGATATGGTCCGATCTATGATGGCTAGAAGCACATTACCTCTATCATTTTGGGGTTTCGCTTTGCTCTCCGCGGCCCGTATTCTAAATATGGCCCTAACCAAAAAGGTGGAAAGGACACCTTTTGAGATATGGCATGGAAGAGTTCCATCCCTATCATACTTAAGGGTCTGGGGTTGTGAGGCTTATGTTAAGACTCCCACCCCAAACAAATTGGAAGTCTGATCCACCAAGTGTATCTTTATTGGATATCCTAGAGATTCTATGGGATATTATTTCTATGATCCACTGGAACAAAAGGTGTTTGTTCCCAGAAAGGGTGAGTTCTTAGAAGCAAGCTAGCAGTAGAACAGTGGATCTTGAGGAAGATCAAGAACCACAACCCGATGCACGTTTGGTTGAAACTAGCACTCAACATGAGGATGTTGAAGATGATCAAATGGTTGATCAATACACACAAAACGTTCGCAGAAGTGGTAGAACTAGTAATCCACCTGAAAGATACGGATTTTTCATGGATGGATGCTATGTGATAGATTCAGATGAACCAACCACATACCATGATGCAGTGTCCAATTTGGATTGTGACAAATGTCTTGAGGCCATGAACGTTGAGATGCAATCCATGTATGACAATCAAGTTTGGGAACTTGTTGTACCACCTCTTAATTCCAAGGTAGTTGGAAGTAAGTGGGTTTTCAAGAAGAAAACCGATATGCATGGAAACTTGGATACTTATAAAGCTAGACTTGTAGCAAAGGGTTTCACTCAAACTCAAGGGGTTGATTATGATGAAACCTTCTCACCTGTTGCGATGCTAAAGTCTATAAGGATATTGTTTGCCATAGCTGCTCATTATGATTATGAGATTTGGCAAATGGATGTCAAAACCGCTTTCCTAAATGGATATCTTGAGGAAGATGTCTATATGGTTCAGCCTGAAGGTTTTGTCGATCCAAAACATCCTAATAAAGTATGCAAGTTAAAGAAATCAATATATGGATTGAAACGAGCATCGAGAAGCTGGAATCACCGTTTTGATGAGGAAGTAAAGAAATTTGGCTTCATCAAAAACGCTGATGAGGCTTGTGTGTATAAGAAGGCTAGTGGGAGCACAGTAACTTTTTTAGTATTGTATGTTGATGACATACTACTATTTGGAAATGACATTCCAACCTTGGAAGGTGTAAAAACCTGGCTTGGAAGTTGTTTTTCCATCAAGGATCTTGGAGAAGCCGCCAATATTCTGGGAATAAAGATTTATAGGGATAGATCAAGGCGGTTGATTGGTTTAAATCAAAGTGCGTATATTGATAAAATCTTGAAAAGGTTCAAGATGGAGAACTCTAAGAAAGGTACCGTACCTATTCAAAGAGGAACGATATTGAGTACGACTCAATGTCCAAGCTCAAAGGATGAGCAAGATAAAATGAAGGCAATCCCATACGCATCTGCTATTGGATCCATCATGTATGCGATGATATGCCCTCGACCGGACGTGTCATGCGCCTTAAGCATGACAAGCTGTTACCAGCAAAATCCTGGAAACAGTCATTGGATGGCTGTTAAGAACATACTTAAGTACCTAAGGAGGACAAGGGATATGTTCCTAATCTATGGATCTGGTGATGAGGAACTCGTTGTAAAAGGTTACACGGATGCAAGTTTCCAAACCGATCGTGATGATTCTCGGTCACAATCGGGATATATTTTCATTCTGAATGGAGGAGCGGTCTCTTGGAAGAGCTCCAAGCAGGATGTGGTGGCTCTATCAACTACAGAATCAGAATACGTCGCCGCCTCATTGGCAGCTCAAGAAGCTGCATGGTTGAAGAAATTCATTGCCGATCTAGGGGTTGTCCCTTCCATTCAGGACCCTCTAGAGATCTTTTGTGATAACGAGGGTGCGATTGCTCAAATCAAGGAACCTCGTGCTCATCAAAAGACTAGGCACATTGAGCGGAGATTCAACTACATACGAGATGAAGTTGAAAAGGGAAAGATATGTATTCGCAAAGTTCACACGGATCAAAACATTGCGGATCCTCTCACGAAGCTCCTTGAAAAGGCAAAGCATGAAGGTCATACTTGTGCCATGGGACTTCGATATTCTAGTGATTGGATTTGATCTGTAAATTTTGTATTTGGATATGTGGAACTCTCTATTATTTGAATAAAATTATTTGGTTATAATGCTTCAATTAATGTTCCAATTAAGCATGTTTAATCCATGAGTAAATTGTTTACTCTAAATGTCCGTAGTCGTTCATACTTGTGGGAACAAGTGTGAGGGTAAGACTATTATGAACTTGGATTGGTTGATATTCATAAGGATGAATATAGAGCAATGGGTTGCTACCAAGGTTCATAGATATTTGTGGGATACAAATATTGGACTAACCCGCATCTCAAATTTTACTACATGGAATCTTATTGATTGATCATAAGTAAATTTGAGTAAAGGCGAATATCATTTGGTATCCTTCGACCTGAGATACATATTGGGTTTTGATATTCACCAAGTGTTATACCTTGAACTTATTCTTCACTGTCCTGAAATAGTAGACAGCACATAAGGGTATGTTCAGGTATGACACGAGGTGTTTGTGAGAAACGTATGTAGTCAAGATGGAATTTGTTCCTCTTATTCGTTGAGAGTTAGATGTCTAAGGCCTGATAAGTTAAATCAACAAGGAATGATCACTCTATGTTCTTGGATTTAACATGACATCTGTAACAAAAGGATAAATGATTAATTCACCTAAATCATTTCAAGTAGGATACTTGAATGGGATGATGTTATTGAATGGCTATATGTCATGCGTATTAAGGGTAGTAAACCGTTGTTAGGCGGTATTTACTACTTGCATCAATCTTCTATGAATCTTGTGCAAGTGGGAGATTTTTAGATTCTATATGCCCAAGACACATAGAACATTGATGCGGTTAGTATGTCATGATCCAAGTCGGATTATACCCAATAACAAGCTTAGCAAACACCAATTAATATTTAATTGATGATATGATCATGCAGTTAAATATTTACACCAATTTAGAAAATGGGTTTTCTAAATAAGTTGCATATGAGGTGGAACAACTTATTAGAATATTTTGTTCAACAATATTATTTGAAGTGGTATTTAAATAAGTTAAATAACACCAAATAATAATGAGAAATTATAACTTATAAGTTAATTGGTTAATTTTATAAGTTATATAACTTGTACATACAATTAAATGGTAATTATATGTCTAGTTGCAAGACCATTTTAATGTGTGTGTATGTGTTTAATTTAAAGAGGGAAAACCCATTTTGAATGGTTTTTGGCCGTCCCCCCCCCCCCCCTCCATTTTTCTCATTGGACCATTTTGTTTTGAGAAACACACACACATTAAGTGGTCTTGGGGTTCTCCTTTTCTCCACCATTCACAATACATGCAAACAAGAAAAGCTCTCTATTCTCTCTCAAAAATCTCGGTTCTAGCAGCTGAAAGTTGAGGGTTTTTGGAGCTTTTGTGGTGTTTCTTCCTAACAAGAAGGTGTGTTTGCAAGATAAGCTTGGGGTATACACACTTGAGGGTTCCTCCTCTTGGAACCTTGGTCGATTTCATCTTCCCACATCATCAAATTTGCTGCTGGAAGTTCACTATCTTGAAGGTCTTTTGGCAGCTTTTATTTTGGTGTTTTTGGTGTCCAAATCCAAGCAAGATTGATGCTTACTTAGAGCTTTGTGGGAGTCAACATCTGAGGACATCCAACCTTGAAGCTTTGGCCGAATCTCTAGCATCCAAACATCCTTCTTTGGTCGACTTTTAGAGCTCTTGAATGGTAGTTATGGCAGCCCTTTGTGGTTGTCATATTATGTTGCTTTTATGTATACATAGCATGTTTATTCACATACAAAAGATCCCTTTTGTTTTGGGTTTGTTTCTCCATCTTAAAACATCATTAAGAACACAAAATTTTCAGATTATAAACATGTTATAATGTCTATCTTCCGCTGCGTTTTTCAGAAAGTTTAAATGGTTAAACTTCGGTTTTGATGTTCTAACAAACCCATCAACCAAAACATTTAGAAGATCTTCAGATGTTAGTAGTCTTCAGCACAATCATGACCATACCCTTCTTCATTAGATGGTCATGATCATTCAGACTTTCATAGTATCTTCTCATCTCAAAGAGATCATGTAGAGGTAAGTTGATTATGTCTTGCCATGTATAGACATTCTCAACACCTTGATCTCTAATTACATGCCATCTTTCTGGATTGGTAGAGAAGGTCCAGGATAAGATGGGTGTCTCAGCTGCCAGAGGAGCCACTTGTATTGGAGTTGATTGGGCTGCCTCTTCATGCACTTCCTCAGGTTGATCTGACTCAGCCTGAGGTGTAGAGGTAGATGATTTAGGCTTCTTCTTTTTAGACTTTGGTTTAGAAGCCATCCTCTTCTTCCTCTTAGATGACTTTAACTAAGAAGACTGGTCTGCAGCACCTTGTTGATCATCCTTCTCTTTCTCAGTTGGGTGTTCCTCCCTCACATGTTCAGAAGGAGAGGGAGTTTGACCCTGCTGTGGATCAGAAGATGAAGCTTGCTGAGGCTCAGCAGGAGGTCCGGGTTGTGTTGTCTCAGGTTGTTCAACCTTAACCTCCACTTCAGGTGGGACTTGACTTGGAAGAGAGTGTAAGTCAATTAGTTCTCCACTCTTGATCTTCTGCTTGATTACCCTTATATGCTCATCCATTGTGGATAGAGACATAGGGCCAAGTCTCCTTCCGGAGAATCCATACAGCTTCAAGAAACTCATCATCCTTTGTCTGTCAGCAGACTTCTTCATACTCTTTTGGATGATGGCTCTTGACTTTGCAGCTTCTTCCCTTAGCTTCTGTTAGTTGTCTTTCTCTCGTTGACTAACTCAAGCTCAAGTTGTTTTAAGTACTCTAACTCAACAAAGTCATAGGACAAGGGAAGAAGTGCATCTGCTTGATAGAAGCCTGTGGCACTCAGGTAGTTGATCATTTTGATCCTATCTTCTTCTTTGTCTACCTGAGGTTCTTGTTGAACTACATCTTCTTGTACAGGGCTTTCTTGAACTGGGGAGAGAGTAGGAGCATGCTTGTAGAGTCTTTTCTGTCTCTTCTCCTCTTTGAATTGGAGAAGTAACCTTGCATCCTCTTTTTCTTTCATCTCTCTTGACACTTCCATGTCAGCCAGTTCATTTAGTTGTTCTAAGGGGAGAGAAATGATTTCATCAATGTCATAGTTCCTGGTCTGCAGGTAAGTAATCAAGAGCCTGAAAATCTCTGATACCAATTGCAGGACCGGTGAAGGGTGGTCACTTACAACACAACAACACAAAGAGGAGATTAACCAAACTTAATCAAACAGTAAACTGGATTAACCACAATAATGATACTAAGAACACAAGTAACAAGTAAGAGACAGAACAAGAGATTTGGGTTTCAAGGATGCAGTATATTGCTTTCTCAAGTTCTATTACAAGTGTTACCAAGCATAAAGAAAGATACTAGAACATGGAATACTTATACTACAACCTACAGCCGGCTATACTCTGAAAGCCAGCTGGATACAATTGACTAGACACAACCAAAATCAATTGTAGAATCAAAAGGCATATCTGCCTTTTGACCTTGTGACTATGACATGCCATAGCTCACATCCTTATCTATTACAAAAAGGATAAAGTACATAAAGTATAAAGTTACAGACTCAAGACCTCAATGTACAGTTACCAAAAGCATGGACCTTTTCACCAACTCATGTAAGTTGGTAACTTTACAGAGATGCAGCGGAAAGGTGTCCAGCTTTATGGAACAGTACATCAGATAAAGGATGTTACTAAAAGTCTTCGGAAAAAATCTGTCTTCATAAGATGAAGCTTCGGAAGACTTTGTCTCTGAGGCTTCGGAAGACTTCATATTTGGCTTCGGAAGATATTGGTCTTGGCTTCGGAAGATTTTACACTTAGAATATTTCTAGTGCATGGTGTAAAACTTCCAAAGCAATTCTACTTCAGTTCTTAGGTGCATTGCTTGCAGAGAGACTTTGGATGTTTTGGTTTGCATAAGACTTAAAGGAATCCTTACACTCGTATATATTACTTTTTAACTCAAAGTATTACAAGACTCTAACAAGCATACTAAATAAGTTAGAAAGAGAAACTATATATACTACTATCTATAGGCGGATATACTTTGATACCAGTTGGAAACTTACGATTAAACAAATACACATTGTTAGAAGTAAGATATCTAAGATAAAATACTATCTAAAATTTGGTAGTCATGATATGTCCATGACTTACCTTTTGTCACAAACTAAAGTTGGTAACTGTACTAACTGATAATGGAAGAATAGTGGAATAAAGTATGGTTAACTACATGGGCGTGGGAAAGCACCATGCAGTACCTCAAAGGTTGTAGCGGTGTGTCAGAGGAACCATACTTATCTCCACTTGTTCATAGTAGGTTCTTCCGAAGGTTAACTGGCTTCGAAAGAACATGTTCTTCCAAAGCCACTTATACTTTGGAAGAGGCTACTTCTTCCGAGGCTTCTTTAGAACTTCATGCTTCGGAAGTCATTGTCTTGGATTCTTCTAAATGTGGAACTTCAGAAGAAGGAAGACTTTGTCTTTGGAAGCAATAATTCCTATTCGGAAGCTCTTTCAGACTTGTCCTTTGGAAGCTTAGCATTTGCCTTTGGAAGTTCTGCATTTGCCTTCGAAAGTTCTGCATCAGTTGCACAACATTTGTCTAAGTGTTTGTTTTGGTTGCACTAGCCTTACTTGATCCAACAATTCAAATTACCCTCACCAAAACACAAATCATATACAAATCTTGATCTCTTATCATCATAAGACTAACATTATCAAGGTAAATCATATAATAAACATCAAAAATCAACTATTTGATCCTTAAGTATCACTGAAACTCTTCAAATTCTTATGTCTGAATTTTTTTATGACCTAATTTTATCATTCTTCTATGCAGATGGCAACTAGATTTGCCAAGAAACACAATGTATGTGCGTTCCTTAATGCAGACGACGTGGCTGAAAGGTGTTGAGACATCCTCAACTACTTAAGGAGGTCAAGGTTGTTCTACGCATTATCAACTGATCCTATCATTTATCAATTGTGTGGCATTGATTTCTGGAACACAACCAGAATTGAAGAAGAAGGAGAGAATTTGGAGATTCATGCAAATATAAGAAATGAAGAATTAAGTATTAATGAAAGAACTTTTAGGAGGGTACTTGAGTTGGGTGATCAAGAGGAAGGTTACCCTGATGTGTTTAAACATGAATACATAGAAAGAATTTTTGATTTGATGGGATAAGATGGAGATTATGAACGAGGAGAGATCAATAAGGGGAGATTATGTAAACCCTATAGATTCCTTTACCACACATAGTTAAAGTGCATATCCAACAGGAAGTCTAGGTTAGACAGATTCTCTAGGCACATATTCTCCAGAACTATTGGAATTTTTGAAGGGAGGACTACAACTATGCAAAGTACATTTTTGGGTGCCTATGTGATTAGATAAGTGTAACACCCCAAAAAGTCGAAACGAGTCATTAAGGACAATGGGCTTAAATAATGGGTATTTAATAAAAGAACGAAATGGGTTATGGGCCAAATTGGGTTTAAGGACAAGAGCCTAAGTGATTAAGGCCCATAATCAGCCCTTAACCTACCCAAATCAGCCTCCATCTCCATCATTACAACCCTAGCCACCAAAATTCGTAGAGAGAGAAAGTAGAGAGAGAAAGTGGAGAAAACTCAAGATTTGAAGCTTCTAAGGTGAAGAGATTGAAGATCTGGGTGTTGGAGCATCAAGATCTAAGAAAGAAGCAACAAATCCAGGTAAGAATCGACCTCTAAACCCTTCTGTAGATCAAACCCGGATTCTAGGGTTTTGGGTTTTGAAAAGTTGCAAAGAATCGCATTAAGGTCACATTTTTACGTATGAAAACATGTATAAAGCTTAGATTTAGCCTCATGGATGATAAACTAAGAGATTGGACGTAAAAAGTTATGATTTTGGGTTAAAAATGGTCTGGACCGTAATTTTTATGCGATCTGCGAAACTGCATATTCATCCGGCGAATTTGCATATTCAATCAGCGAAACTGTGGATCTTCCTGCGAAATTATAGTTTCGCAGGTAGTTTCGCAGACATGGTTTTCCAACGAAAGTTGGGCGAAACTGGCAGTGAAACTGGCAGCGAAGATGCCAGCGAAACTGCCAGCGAAGGTGCTAGCGAAACTAGCAGCGAAACTGCTGGTGAAACTAGCAGCGAAACTGCTGGTGAAACTAGCAGCGAAACTGTTTGCGAACCTAGCTGCGAAATTGCTGATCTTTCAGCGAAATTAGCTGCGAATTTAGGCAGAAAGTAACCCCTTTAAGTGTTAGCTATTCTGCAGGCTGTGTAGAGTGATCCTAGTCTTGTAAGCTTAGCCTAGGAGTTATTCGTGATATCCAGGTGAGTTCTAGATCCCCTATTTATAAGTTTTCCATGTTTTGGGGCTATTATGCATACTAAATTTACGTTTTTAAATGACCAAGATTTTAAGGGGTTTTAACAGGAAGAACGATTTTTCTATAAGTAAATGTGCTATATAAATGTTTAAATATAAAAATTTTTCTTGGCATGATGTGTACTTAATAAGTTAAGTATTATATATACTAAAGTGGAAGATGATATTAATGAAAAGCGAAACTAAATGAATGTTACCCCCGGGCCCGTATGATGATGAAAAGTCTTGCAAGCACTATGATAGACTTCACTTATGTGAGTCTGATGTATGATGATGGATCTGTATTCATGAGCGGGCTATGTGCCTTGCAGTGTGGATCAACTGTCGGGGGTTAGCTACCGTTTTCATGTGTACCGACAGGGATTGGCATTTGTTGTCAATCAACATGGAGCTCTTGCTTTGTGCAATCTCGTTTATGATGAAAGTGAAAGATAATGAAAGAATGAAAGATAATGAACATGCTTATTATGATGCAAGTAATGTTATATTCTATGTTGTACGCATGGTCATTATATGAAGGATAAAGATTATATTTTCTTATAATATTTAAAACTAGAACTCGCTCAGCGAAGCTGACTTTTATGCATAATAGTTGGCAGGTAAGTGCTGATGCTGAGGATGGCACACGGAGCTACTTGGGGAGCTATGGATGGCATCCCTACTTATGAAATCTTTATTGTAATTTAAGAACAAGTAACATGTTTTGTTTGAAATTAAAGGACAAATGTATGAGTACAATATGGTTTCTAAGTTTTAAATGAATGTCTAATTATTTCCGCTGCAATGTTTTATTATTAAACTGATTTTATGCTATGATTAACCAACTGTGAGGCTTCCCGGGAACGGGGCCTTACAATAAGAGTATAGAAAGCTGACAAGATGTACATGTTCCTTAGGTTCATACAGCTGATCATAAATGAAGTCTTGCCTATAATAGAAAGAGAAGAAGATGTTTTTATGCAAGCTCATATGGGAAGATCTGTTTTAAATAAAATCAGTAGGAAATATGAAGGAGAAGACGTACCAATGTTTGTTAATGTGATTGATGAGAATGATGACATTCCACATGAACTCATTTTTGAGGATCAACAAGATGAAGAACAACATGCTGATTCCCATGCATCAACAGAACAAGCCTCCTACTCTCCTCCACCATCACCTATTCATCATCAAATTCTATCACCACCAATACAGTTACCATCAAGTGAACACACTTTGTCCATCTCTCCTACCCAATCCCAAACATCTCTAAACACTAGTGCTACTGAACTAGTTATACCATCCAATGAACATACCCAACATCTCTTAATTTCTCAATCATAATCATCACTTAACACCAATACCGCAGAACCTTTATCAACTACTCTCAATCAACAATCTCCTCAACAAGAACCACTTCAAAGCCCAATTTCCCCAGTGCTTGAATCCGATTCAAGCATTGAAAGTGTAAGGATTTCTATAAGTCTAATGCAGCCAAAACATCCAAAGTCTCTCTACATGCATGCACTAAAGAACAGAAGTAGAAATGCTTCGGAAGTTTTACATCATGCACTAGAAATATTCTAAGTGTAAAATCTTCTGAAGCCAAGAACAACATCTTCCGAAGCCAAAAGTGAAGTCTTCCAAAGCTTTAAGACAAAGTCTTCTGAAGCCAAAGAATGAAGACATATTTCTTCCGAAGACTTTTAGAGATATGCCTTTATTAAACTGATTTTATGCTATGATTAACCAACTGTGAGGCTTCCCGGGAACGGGGCCTTACAAGTTGGTATCAGAGCCAAAGTTTAAGAGAATTGGGTAAACTATTTTCAAAACCTAAACTTAAACTGAAAATGGGACCGAATGAAGGATGCCAATCCAAGTAGCTACGTGCCATCAGGTAAAAGTTTCAAGTAAACCGGAATTATGTGCGTGTGCTATTTGTTTTATGTGCTTTTAGATTTGAATACTGATATGTGTTAGGATAGTGATTGCTTGGGACAGGAGGGTAAGGTAAGTGGTTAATCACACTTGGCCACTGTAATTAAGGACTTACCATACTTAAAATGATCTGAGCAATTATCTTGAATAACCGTTTTGGTGTTTGAATCTTATAGGAATTAGTTATGGCTGGTAGAAAATCTGGAAAGGCAACCCGAGGAGGTGCTCGTGGCGGGCGTACTACTGTGCCACGTGTCACCCGGAGCAAAGCTAAAGCTCCCGAGACTGTTCATGAGGAGTCAGACCTCCATAGTCACCCGGAGGGGGAGGGATCAGCCACCCTCAAACCCACTGTGAAGGAGGCTATCGCTGACGAAGTCTACAATGTCATGCAAAATGTCTTACCCTCGGTGGTGACCGAGGTGATCAAAGCAGTCAAGGATGGGGAGAAAGCTGAGAAGAAGGGGAAGGAAAGTGAGAAGAATTCAGGAAAGTCCATTGGGAGGACTGAGGAGTCTGAAGAGGAGCCATCAAACCCTAAGGTGGTAGTCCATGATGATGATAGTGATGAAGAGTCCGAGAGAGAGACTACTAGAGGGTGCAACTATGGGGCATTTCAAAGGTGCAAGCCCCCAACCTTTGACGGTAACGGCACTGCTACTGCCGCTCATCGTTGGGTCAGAGAGATGGAAGCGGTACTGGAAATTAGTGAGTGCCGAGAGGATCAAAAAGTTAAGTTTGCCACTCATTCCTTCGTTGACTCAGTGTTATGCTGGTGGGACAATATTGTCCAGGCTGAGGGGAAGCGATCGATAGCCAAGATGAAGTGGTCTGAGTTGAAGGAGTTAGTACTGGAGGAGTATTGTCCCCATCGGGAATTAGACAAGATTGAAAAGGAGTTCTTGTATTTGAAAGCTGGGAACATGACTCATCAAGAGTATACCTCCAAGTTCAATGAACTTGCAAGACTTGTGCCAGATATGGTGACACCTGCGTCCAGGAAGATCAAAAGATACATACAGGGTTTGCCTGTGGACATCAGGAGGCACATGATTGCAGCCAGACCGGGTACGTTTAGGTCTGTGGTGGACTTAGCTGGGAGGTTGTACGATGAGAGAGACCCGGCGCCTGTACAGAAGAAGGTGGAGAAATGGAATGGGAACAAGAATGGAAATGGGAAAAGGTTCGGAGGTGATAACTTCCGGAGTGGAGAGAAGAGGATGAGGGTTGAAGATCAGTCTGGGAGACAGGGAAATTCTGGTGAAGGAGGTGTTTGTAGAAAATGTGGAAAAGGTCATTCAGGGGAGTGTAGAGCTGGGACGGGAAAATGTTTCAAATGTGGAGGTGAGGGCCACTATGCTAGGGATTGCAAGGTGGGGAAGTGTTACCTGTGTGGCGAGATGGGTCATGCAGGAAGAGACTGTAAGAAAGGAAAACCAGAAGGATCAGGGACGGTTAAAGCTGGAGATAAGGGAAGGGGTGACGGTTCAAAGGCGAAGGCGAGGGCATTCAACATAACTCGCGAGGAGGCCAGGGCAGACCCAGAAGTAGTTTCAGGTATGTTTCTGGTAGACCATGAATATGCTCTTGTGCTCTTTGATTCTGGTGCTAGTAGGAGTTTTGCGTCTGCTGCCTTTTGTCGTTTGTTGCATGATAAAAGTAGAATGTTAGATGAGCCTTTCTATGTAGAAACAGCCATTGGTAAGTCCACTAAGGTAACTGAGGTGGTTGAGGATTGCCTGATTGAGTTAGAGGATTGTAAGTTCCCTGCTAGGTTGCATGTTATGGCCTTAGGAGGTTTCGATGTGGTGTTAGGCATGGATTGGTTAGCTACCTATGAAGCCAATATAGTATGTAGTAAGAAGATAATTCGTCTAACAGCACCCGATGGAAGTTCTGTTACGGTTCGTGGAGATAAGGTGTGCTGTGTACCGAAGGTCGTGTCGATGATCACAGCTGAAAAGTACTTGAGACGTGGGTGCAGCGCTTACTTGGCCTATGTAAAAGATGTGGATGCCCCAGAGCCACAATTATCAGACGTGCCAGTAGTGCGCGAGTTTCCTGACGTCTTTCCTGAAGACCTGACCGGTGTGCCGCCTGACCGCGAAATCGAATTCCAAATTGATTTGCTACCGGGAGCTCAACCTGTCGCTAAAGCACCGTATCGATTAGCTCCTTCGGAGATGGTAGAATTGAGGGACCAGTTGCAAGATTTATTGGATAAAGGCTTCATCCGACCGAGTATCTCTCCATGGGGTGCTCCGGTTTTATTCGTCAAGAAGAAAGATGGTAGCATGCGGATGTGCATTGACTATCGCGAGCTCAATAAGCTGACCGTAAAGAATCGGTATCCGTTACCAAGGATCGACGACCTGTTCGATCAACTTCAGGGTGCCAGCTGGTTTTCAAGGATAGACCTGCGGTCTGGTTACCACCAACTGAAGGTGAAAGAACAAGACATTCCTAAGACAGCGTTCCGTACGCGTTATGGACACTACGAATTCCTCGTCATGTCCTTTGGTTTGACCAACGCGCCAGCTGGTTTTATGGATCTTATGAATCGGGTATGTCGGCCGATGTTGGATAAATCGGTGATAGTGTTCATTGATGACATCTTGATTTATTCAAAAAGTGAAGAGAAGCATGCCGATCATATTCGAGAAGTATTGGAAACACTCAGAAGTGAGAAGCTATATGCTAAGTTCTCTAAATGCGCATTTTGGCTACGAGAAGTTCAATTTCTGGGTCATGTGGTTAATCCTGAGGGGATCAGGGTGGACCCTGCGAAGGTTGAAGCGGTAATGCAATGGGAACCTCCAAAGACGCCATCTGAAATTCGTAGTTTCTTAGGCTTGGCAGGCTACTATAGGAGGTTTATCCAGGATTTCTCCAAGATGGCTTCTCCTTTGACAAAGTTGACCCGAAAGGACGTGCAGTATGAATGGGGTACTGATCAGGAGAACGCCTTCCTAGAACTGAAGATGAGGTTAACTCAAGCCCCTGTCTTGATGTTACCTGAAGGGAACGAGGATCTGGTGGTTTACTCAGATGCCTCATATGCAGGATTGGGTTGCGTGTTGATGCAACGAGGGAAGGTGATAGCCTATGCTTCTAGACAATTAAAGGTCCACGAGGCCAATTATCCCACCCATGATTTGGAGTTGGCCACGGTGGTGTTTGCATTGAATATTTGGAGGCACTACCTGTATGGGGTGAAGTGCACCATCTTCACTGATCATAAAAGCCTGAAGTATTTCTTCGAACAAAAGGAACTCAATATGAGGCAGAGGAGGTGGTTGGAACCGATCAAGGATTATGACTGCGAAATTCATTATCATCCAGGCAAAGCCAATGTGGTTGCCGACGCCCTTAGTCGAAAAGGACGACCCGAACCAATTCGGGTGAGGGCTTACCAAATAATCATGACGCCTGATGTTATGAAACAAGTGAGGGAGTTCCAAGATGAGGCATTAAGAGAGGACAGAGTCAACTCTGAAAGGATGAAAGGACAAGTTTCAGATTTGGGGGAAAACACCTTGGGAGTTAGAACCCGATCTGGGCGAATGTCGATCCCTCTCTATGGAGATTTGAGGGAGAAAATCATGGATGAGGCTCACAAAACTCGATATTCCATACACCCCGGTGCCACGAAAATGTATCAGGATATGAAGAAAGATTACTGGTGGCCGGGAATGAAGCGAGACGTGGCTAAGTACGTGAGCAAGTGTCTGACTTGCTTGCAAGTGAAGGCAGAACACCAAAAGCCATATGGGAAGATCCAGCCTTTGGATATCCCTGAATGGAAATGGGAGCACATCACAATGGACTTCATCACGAAGCTACCTCGCACGGCAAAGGGAAGCGACACAATCTGGGTGATTGTTGACCGTCTAACAAAGAGCGCCCATTTCCTACCAATTCGTGAGACGTATTCCTCTGAGAGGTTGGCAGAGCTATTTATCAAGGAGATCGTGGCTCGTCACGGTGTGCCAGTGTCCATTGTTTTGGATAGGGACACGCGGTTTACGTCCAAGTTCTGGAAAAGGTTTCATGACTCAATGGGGACTAGTCTGCATATTAGTACGGCTTACCATCCCCAGACAGATGGTCAGTCGGAAAGGACGATCCAAACTTTAGAAGACATGCTACGGGCCTGTGTAATTGACTTTGGAGGAAGTTGGGATGAGCACTTACTGTTGGCGGAATTCTCATATAATAATAGTTACCATGCCAGCATTGGTATGCCACCTTACGAAATGTTGTACGGTAGGAAGTGCAGAACGCCTGTGTGTTGGGGTGACATCGGGCAGAAGGAATTGGGGAGTCTTGAAGTGATTGAGGTCACAACTGAGAAGTTAGATAAGATTAAGGCGTTCATGAAAGCTACAAAGGACCGCCAGAAGTCTTATGCTGATAAGAGGCGTAGGCCGATAGAATTTGAGGTTGGTGACAAGGTTATGCTCAAGGTATCGCCCTGGAAAGGGATCATCAGGTTTCGAAAAAGGGGAAAGTTGAGCCCAAGATTTATAGGGCCATTCCGTATTATCGCAAGGGTAGGAGAAGTGGCCTACAGATTAGAACTACCTGATGAGTTGAGTGGAATTCACCCTACGTTCCATGTATATCATCTCAGAAAATGTCTGGCAGACAATGATGCAGTCGTACCACTTGATGACATTGAAGTCGATGAACGGCTTAATTATGTAGAGCAGCCGGTGGCCATCCTTGATTGGAAAGAGAAGCACTTACGGAATAAAGTGGTTCCACTAGTACGGGTACAGTGGAGACACAGAAAAGGGTCAGAATCTACGTGGGAGACTGAGGACGAGATGAGGAAATTTTACCCTCAATTGTTTGATGACTGACAGGTTTCGAGGACGAAACCTAAATAAGTGGGGGAGACTTGTAACACCCCAAAAAGTCAAAACGAGTCATTAAGGACAATGGGCTTAAATAATGGGTATTTAATAAAAGAAGGAAATGGGTTATGGGCCAAATTGGGTTTAAGGACAAGAGCCTAAGTGATTAAGGCCCATAATCAGCCCTTAACCTACCCAAATCAGCCTCCATCTCCATCATTACAACCCTAGCCGCCAAAATTCGTAGAGAGAGAAAGTAGAGAGAGAAAGTGGAGAAAACTCAAGATTTGAAGCTTCTAAGGTGAAGAGATTGAAGATCTGGGTGTTGGAGCATCAAGATCTAAGAAAGAAGCAACAAATCCAGGTAAGAATCGACCTCTAAACCCTTCTGTAGATCAAACCCGGATTCTAGGGTTTTGGGTTTTGAAAAGTTGCAAAGAATCGCATAAAGGTCACATTTTTACGTATGAAAACATGTATAAAGCTTAGATTTAGCCTCATGGATGATAAACTAAGAGATTGGACGTAAAAAGTTATGATTTTGGGTTAAAAATGGTCTGGACCGTAATTTTTATGCGATCTGCGAAACTGCATATTCATCCGGCGAATTTGCATATTCAATCAGCGAAACTGTGGATCTTCCTGCGAAATTATAGTTTCGCAGGTAGTTTCGCAGACATGGTTTTCCAACGAAAGTTGGGCGAAACTGGCAGTGAAACTGGCAGCGAAGATGCCAGCGAAACTGCCAGCGAAGGTGCTAGCGAAACTAGCAGCGAAACTGCTGGTGAAACTAGCAGCGAAACTGCTGGTGAAACTAGCAGCGAAACTGTTTGCGAACCTAGCTGCGAAATTGCTGATCTTTCAGCGAAATTAGCTGCGAATTTAGGCAGAAAGTAACCCCTTTAAGTGTTAGCTATTCTGCAGGCTGTGTAGAGTGATCCTAGTCTTGTAAGCTTAGCCTAGGAGTTATTCGTGATATCCAGGTGAGTTCTAGATCCCCTATTTATAAGTTTTCCATGTTTTGGGGCTATTATGCATACTAAATTTACGTTTTTAAATGACCAAGATTTTAAGGGGTTTTAACAGGAAGAACGATTTTTCTATAAGTAAATGTGCTATATAAATGTTTAAATATAAAAATTTTTCTTGGCATGATGTGTACTTAATAAGTTAAGTATTATATATACTAAAGTGGAAGATGATATTAATGAAAAGCGAAACTAAATGAATGTTACCCCCGGGCCCGTATGATGATGAAAAGTCTTGCAAGCACTATGATAGACTTCACTTATGTGAGTCTGATGTATGATGATGGATCTGTATTCATGAGCGGGCTATGTGCCTTGTAGTGTGGATCAACTGTCGGGGGTTAGCTACCGTTTTCATGTGTACCGACAGGGATTGGCATTTGTTGTCAATCAACATGGAGCTCTTGCTTTGTGCAATCTCGTTTATGAGGAAAGTGAAAGATAATGAAAGAATGAAAGATAATGAACATGCTTATTATGATGCAAGTAATGTTATATTCTATGTTGTACGCATGGTCATTATATGAAGGATAAAGATTATATTTTCTTATAATATTTAAAACTAGAACTCGCTCAGCGAAGCTGACTTTTATGCATAATAGTTGGCAGGTAAGTGCTGATGCTGAGGATGGCACACGGAGCTACTTGGGGAGCTATGGATGGCATTCCTACTTATGAAATCTTTATTGTAATTTAAGAACAAGTAACATGTTTTGTTTGAAATTAAAGGACAAATGTATGAGTACAATATGGTTTCTAAGTTTTAAATGAATGTCTAATTATTTCCGCTGCAATGTTTTATTATTAAACTGATTTTATGCTATGATTAACCAACTGTGAGGCTTCCCGGGAACGGGGCCTTACAATAAGAGTATAGAAAGCTGACAAGATGTACATGTTCCTTAGGTTCATACAGCTGATCATAAATGAAGTCTTGCCTATAATAGAAAGAGAAGAAGATGTTTTATGCAAGCTCATATGGGAAGATCTGTTTTAAATAAAATCAGTAGGAAATATGAAGGAGAAGACGTACCAATGTTTGTTAATGTGATTGATGAGAATGATGACATTCCACATGAACTCATTTTTGAGGATCAACAAGATGAAGAACAACATGCTGATTCCCATGCATCAACAGAACAAGCCTCCTACTCTCCTCCACCATCACCTATTCATCATCAAATTCTATCACCACCAATACAGTTACCATCAAGTGAACACACTTTGTCCATCTCTCCTACCCAATCCCAAACATCTCTAAACACTAGTGCTACTGAACTAGTTATACCATCCAATGAACATACCCAACATCTCTTAATTTCTCAATCATAATCATCACTTAACACCAATACCGCAGAACCTTTATCAACTACTCTCAATCAACAATCTCCTCAACAAGAACCACTTCAAAGCCCAATTTCCCCAGTGGTTGAATCCGATTCAAGCATTGAAAGTGTAAGGATTTCTATAAGTCTAATGCAGCCAAAACATCCAAAGTCTCTCTACATGCATGCACTAAAGAACAGAAGTAGAAATGCTTCGGAAGTTTTACATCATGCACTAGAAATATTCTAAGTGTAAAATCTTCTGAAGCCAAGAACAACATCTTCCGAAGCCAAAAGTGAAGTCTTCCAAAGCTTTAAGACAAAGTCTTCTGAAGCCAAAGAATGAAGACATATTTCTTCCGAAGACTTTTAGAGATATGCCTTTATCTGATGTACTTTACCATAAAGTTGGTGAAAGGTCCATGCTTTTGGTAACTGTACATTGAGGTCTTGAGTCCATGCTTTCTACTTTATGTACTTTTATCCTTTTTCTAATATATTAGGATGTGAGCTATGACATGACATAATCACTAGTTAAAAGGAAAATCTGCCTTTTGACTCTACATTTGATTTTTGTAGTTGTCTAGTCAATTGTATCCAACTGGCCTTCAAGGTATGGCTGGCTATAGGATGTAGTAAATGTATCTCAAGTACTTGTAACTTTCCTTTATGCTTTGTAACACTTGTAATAGAACTTGAGAAGCAATATTCAGCATTCTTGAAAACCAATTACTTGTATTGTTTTCCATCTTGTCTCACTTTTACTTGTGTTCTTAGCATCTTTCACTAAAAGTTAACCAGTTACCTATTTGATTTGTTAAGTGTTCTAAGCAACTCTCCTCATTGTGTTGTTGTGTTGTAAGTGCATACCCTTCACCGGTCCTGCAGAAAGCTTTGCACCAACTGAAGTAATCAACATTGAAGAAGATAAGGAGGATGTGCAAGAATAGAAAACAGAAGAAGTTTGTTTAGAAGTTGAGAAAGAACAAGAAAAAAAGGTTGAACTAGAAGCTATGGGTTGAGGTAATTTTAATAATACGATACCATATCATGAAGATGATTTGGAAGATGATGAAATTGATGTCGGTAAAAGTTTTCTTGTGACTGAGTATAATAAACTGATCATCAAGACCAACAAAATATTAGAGTAGGATAAGGGAACTGAAGGGAATGTTAAGAGAAAAGGAAGTTCAACTGGCAAAACAAGAAGCTTCAATCAAAAGATTGAGAGTGGATGCAGAAACTGATCATGAAGTAATTGATGCTTTGCATCAGTTGGTGGCTAAACTTAAAGAATCTGCTGAACATGATAAGTCTTAAAAAGAGCAGGTTGTGTTAGAGATAAACAAAGCAAATAATACTATCTCTAAACAAGCTATCCTTCTAATAAGAAAAGAGGAAGAGATTAATGAACTGAAGATGAAGATATTTTCCCTTGAATCCAATACTCAGCCAACATCAACAAAAGAGAATGTTGAAGTTTCAAAGCCAATCATTCAGTAGAGCAGGAAAGGGCATTACATGGAAAAGATTCAAAGAGAGATAATATAGATTGGAGACTCTCCAAAGAAGGCTAAAATCATATCCCCTGAGCACACTCCTTCAGTAGATGTATCCATATTAAAGCCAATCACATATGATGAAATTGATAGTGATGCTGAATGGGAAGAACTAACAAGAGTTGAATCTCCTAAAGCCAAACAAGAATCAAAAGGTGGTGAGCTGGTGACTACTGATGATATTCTTGAAGAAAGACCTCAATGAGCAATGTTCGTGACCTTGATAAACAATGGATTCCCTTATGATATGGTTGAGAAAATGAATATGTTTGAGATGAAGAATATGCTGAAAGAATTTGAAGTAGCAAGATTCATTCTCCCTGTCTGCAACTATGAAACCTTCTTCAAATTTCAAGCCATTCAGAAAAATAAGAAAGATCTGGGCCATTGTGACACAGCTAAGCTGACAAAGTATAACATGACTTGTTGGTTACAAAGCCATAACTACAAGCTGCATGAATTAAAAGGAAGATCTATTGCTAAACTAAGAAAGATGATGGAGTATGTGATGAAGATGGCGTTGGAGACAAGAGTTAAATTCAGAACTTAAGCACCATACCTTGCCTATGCTCAACAAGCCAAATACACTCCTGTTGAGCCAACCCTTGTAGAAAGTAAAGATAGGCACAAGGGTAAAGATAAACAGATCAAAGAACCAAGATATGTAATACCAGGCAAGATATGGCCACTTGGTACAACAGTAAAGGAAATAACAAAAAAAAGTCAACCCTGATCCAATTATTTGATTATCTCATAACTCCCAGCTCTACTAAGGAAAACACGATCATGCCTTGGAAATATGATCCAGAGTGGGATTGTGTAGTTATCAAGAGGACATCGGGAATGATTCAGTACTTCCATCTGATTGAAACAATTTTGTCACTCCCTGATTCAGACATTTATGACCTACAAAGCTTAATCATCACCAACTATCCAATAAATTCAAGAGGAAGAGATTTCTCTGTGGCTGTTGGTAAGTTGAAGACAAAGTTTAAAGGTGATGTGATGAGGGAAGCCAAAAGGGAAGACTTGGAACATAAGAAAAGAAAACAAGGTCAAAGGAAGTCACAAGCCAGCTCTTCCATACTAGTTGATGATGAATTTTTAAGGAGAGTTGGATACTAAAACAAAAGCTCAATAACAATAAAGACAATTGATGGTAATCAATACACATATCCCATCACTGAATGGGGATATGTAGAAAAAAAGAGAACTTGTGCTTCTAAGAAATGATCCTAAGAAAAAAGCTAAGAGCATACGATTATTTGATCCAATGGAGATCAAACTACTACACCCAAGCTACACTTCTTATCTTCATGATAAATATTTCCCTAAGCTCAGTGATGAACATGCTCAAAGTGACATATGCTTATATGTGCACATTATTCAAGAATTAACAAACTGAATGCTAAGGCCTATAAAAAAGAGAATTTGAGGCTGGCCAGCTAATGGGAGCAGAGATTCAAGAAGTCACTGAATTGAGAATATTAGAACATGATGAGTTAGAAATTATGAACAACAACAGTGTGATTGCTACACTTACAACTGAGGAAGATGTGCTTGGTATCAGTTTTGATACTTTAAAGAAGAACACTAGAATTGAGATCAAGTACACATATGATGATCAAAAGGTAACAGTGTCATATTTCAACAAAAAGATTGTGTCAAGAGTTAAAGAGCTTTCATGCCTAAAGAATTAATTACAAGTGTCTAAGCCTAAGGGGGAGTATTGTTAGATCTAGTTCCAATCGATCTAGATTTATTGTATAGGCTTAGAACTTTAATCATCTTTTGTAATAAACTCTTGTGCATATTTCTTCTCTTGTATGTAATGAATGTATAGGTTAACTTCACCTGTGTTGATTTATATATGTCATTGCAAGAATAACATTATACTTGGTCAATATTTGTAAATTGAATAAGTGTAAGAATTATTTAAGGATGAACACTTTGTACTTCCATAGATGTTCTGTTGGAACTACAAAGGATTTGTGCATTCGAGGATCTTCTACGAAAGAAAAACTTACTATGGATGCAGTCAAGAGAATCCTACTGAGGACCAAAGTCCTGCGGAAGACTAAAACTTCTACTGAAGAACAAAAGTCTACGGAAGACCAAGTCCTATGGAAAATCCAAAACACTTGCATGTACTTTTCTAAGTACATCAAGTCGACAAGTCAACTACTAAGTAATGTCATAAAGTCAACTGCTGCGGACGACTTTACTTTAGTCAGCGAAGGCCACATCATGACATTCTCTGAGTAAGTTTCTTACCACAATAAGAAAGTTACTGTTACCCTTATAGTAAATTTTTGTGCCTATAAATACAAGGCATAGGTGTACAATTTTAAGGATCCGATCTTTTCAATCCTTTCATCCTTGTAACAAACCCTAGCAACCCTAACAACAACCACAACAATATACACCAAATATCATTAGAACCCTAGCAATCAACAACATCAATCATTATTTGTTCAATTGTAATCATTAATCAATGATAATAGAAAACTTTTGAATCAAACGTGGTTGTTCATTCATTATGTTAATTTGTTTTACATCTATCAGAATTGCTCTTTGTTGAATCATATAACAATTTGTTATTTTCATCACCAATCAATTAAATAACAAGTATTGATAATTCCGCGATCATTGTTCGTGCAATGTAACCTGTTAATTCCTGTTTTGATCATTGAATTCACATTCCCCTTTTTTTCTCCTTACAACTTTTGAATTAGTTAATCTAATTTTAAGATTAATTAAATAACTAGACTATTAGTTTAAATAAATTAAGATCTACAACATTCTTCTTCATCTATATATTTGAATAAGCAATATATTGTTTTGCATCATTACATATACATATCAGAGCTGTAATATATTTTAAGATTATATTGTTGGCTTCTGTTACGTATATGTACCAAGTATTAAGCATAACAATACTATTTTTGTTATTGTAATATATAATATTTATGAATAGATTTCTTGTTAGTAACATTGTCTGCAGGATCGGGTTTTGTCACTTAACACTTGTAATTCTCTCAAACTCACTTATAATATCACTCAAACAAGATGAAGCAATGCCTTTAACAAGAGTTGATAATAATATAATAAGTAATCAAAGGAACAAGCAGGAGTATTTTCAAGGTACTTGTATATATTACTTCTCAACTCAAGATTACAAGACACTTACAAGCATAGAACATGAGTTACAATGAGAAACTATATATGCTAGATCCTACAGCCGGTTATACTTGATACCAGCTGGAAACCTACGACTAAAGCATATACTACAATGCTAAAGTTAAGGTATCTTAGATAAAGTATTATCTAAGATATGGTAGTCATGACATGTCCATGACTTACCTTTTGTCACCAACTAAAGATGGCAACTGTACTTAACATAAAAGGTAAACAGTAGATTAAAGTATGGTCAACTACATGGCTTTTGAGAAAACGCCATGCAGTATCTCAGAGATTTGCAGCGGACTGTCAGACAGACCATACTTATGTCTACTGGATAATAGAAGTGTCTTCCGAAGGTTAACTGGCTTCGGAAGAACAAGTTCTTCCGAAGCCACTTATACTTCGGAAGATGCTTTACTTCAGAACTTTTTCTTCAAGTCTTGATTCTTCGGAAGTAACTTCTTTATCTTCGGAAGTTGGAGTTTTCCTTTCGGAAGTGTATTTTACACTTAGACTTCGGAAGAGCTCCTTCTTCCTTCGGAAGTCCCACACTTGGCTTCGGAAGTTCTTTGTATGTTGTACTCAAAATCTTCTAAGTGACATGGTTTTGGTTGCAACAGCCTCTCTAGATCCAACATTGTCGTTGTATATGTAACACTGTTGTTTGGTCACTTTACTTGCACAAGCATTCATTGTACCTTGATTTCACGTTAACCTCCTAGTAAAAATAATATTTCATGTCTTGTGTTTTTATTTTACAAATGTATTTCACATATTTTTTAAAAAATAATTTATGTATATGTAAAACTTATAAGTTACGTATATGTAACTCGATAATTTTTTTTTTATCAAATTATACTTTATGGTGTTTTTAGTTTACTTACATGTAACATGGCAAGTTTGTAAGGCCCCGTTCCCGGGAAACCTCACAGTTGGTTAATCATAGCATAAAATCAGTTTAATAATAAAACATTGCAGCGGAAATAATTAGACATTCATTTAAAACATAGAAACCATATTGTACTCATACATTTGTCCTTTAATTTCAAACAAAACATGCTAATTGTTCTTAAATTACAATAAAGATTTCATAAGTAGGAATGCCATCCATAGCTCCCCAAGTAGCTCCGTGTGCCATCCTCAGCATCAGCACTTACCTGCCAACTATTATGCATAAAAGTCAGCTTCGCTGAGCGAGTTCTAGTTTTAAATATTATAAGAAAATATATACTTTATCCTTCATATAATGACCATGCAGACCACATAGTATATAACATTACATGCATCATAATAAGCATGTTCATTATCTTTCATTCATTCATTATCTTTCATTATCTTTCACTTTCATCATAAACGAGATTGCACAAAGCAAGAGCTCCATGTTGATCGACAACAAATGCCAATCCCTGTCGGTACACATGAAAACGGTAGCTAACCCCCGACAGTTGATCCACACTGCAAGGCACATAGCCCGCTCATGAATACAGATCCATCATCATACATCAGACTCACATAAGTGAAGTCTATCATAGTGCTTGCAAGACTTTTCATCATCAAACTGGCCCGGGGGTAACATTCATTAAGTTTCGCTTTTCATTAATATCATCTTCCACTTTAATATATAATACTTAACTTATTAAGTACACAACATACCAAGTACTAGCCATCATAAAACATAAACCGATCCGCCGCGAGACAGCGGGGGTTCGGGGGCGGCAGCCCCTGACAGCGGGGTCCTAGGGGCAGCAGCCCCTAGTGGGGTCCAAGGGGCAACGCCCCTGGCTGGGGCCGGGCTTCCTGTTAAAACCCCTTAAAATCTTGGTCATTTAAGAACGTAAATTTAGTATGCATAATAGCCCCAAAACATGGAATAACTTATAAATAGGGGATCTAGAACTCACCTGGATACCACGAATAACTTCTAAGCTAATCTTACAAGGCTAGGATCACTCTACACAGCCTGCAGAATAGCTAACACTTAAAGGGGTTAATTTCTGCCTAAATTCGCTGCTGATTTCGCTACAAGATCAGCAATTTCGCAGCTAGGTTCGCCAACAGTTTCGCTGCTAGTTTCACCAGCAGTTTCGCTGCTAGTTTCGCTAGCACCTTCGCTGGCAGTTTCGCTGGCATCTTCGCTGCCAGCTTTGCTGCCAGTTTCGCCCAACTTTTGTTGGAAAAACATGTCTGCGAAACTACCTGCGAAACTATAGTTTCGCAGGAAGATCCACAGTTTCGCTGATTGAATATGCAAATTCGCTGGATGAATACGCAGTTTCGCAGATCGCATAAAAATTACGGACCAGACCGTTTTTAACCCAAAATCATAACTTTTTACGTCCAATCTCTTAGTTTATCATCCATGAGGCTAAATCTAAGCTTTATACATGTTTTCATACGTAAAAATGTGACCTTTATGCGATTCTTTGCAACTTTTCAAAACCCAAAACCCTAGAATCCGGGTTTGATCTACAGAAGGGTTTAGAGGTCGATTCTTACCTGGATTTGTTGCTCCTTTCTTAGATCTTGATGCTCCAACACCCAGATCTTCAATCTCTTCACCTTAGAAGCTTCAAATCTTGAGTTTTCTTCACTTTCTCTCTCTACTTTCTCTCTCTACGAATTTTGGTGGCTAGGGTTGTAATGAGGAAGATGAAGCTGGTTTTGGGTGCTAAAGGGCTGATTATGGGCCTTTAATCCCATAGGCCACTACCCAATAAGCCTAATTTTAGCCCATGACCATTTCTTTACCTTATTAAAATACCCAATAGTTAGCCCATTATCCTTAATGACTCGTTTCGACTTTTCGGGGTGTTACAAAGTTACATATACGTAAGTACAACTATCTTGGTAGGAGAGTGGAGTCACTAGAAAAAGGAGATGTTACATATAAATAACTCAAAAGCTTACCTAAGTTACTATGCTTTATCGATTTTTATTCAAATGTAATACAAGTTACATATATTAACTCATATTTATCATAGTTAGATATATGTAAGTCAAAATGTGTGTTGGTTTCACTTCATATTATTGATCGTACTATTAATTTCATTCATTAAAAAGGAATTTAGTGTTCATTAACGAATTTTATAATAAATCATTTGAGAAGAGAGAAGATGATTTTATGGGATTTGATTAGATATCATAAATTGTTACCAAGTTAATGTAATTTGTATTACCCATTATACCATTTCAATCATAAATATGATAATTTTAATTTGTTACAATTACAAGTTTACCACTATTTATTTTATTCATTGATCAAGTTTGATCAATGGTTTAAAAGTGGTTTTCTATTATTATGTGATTTTCTTGGGAACCCTAAGAGATATATATATATATATATATATATATATATATATATATATATATATATATATATATATATATATATATATATATATATAGAGAGAGAGAGAGAGAGAGAGAGAGAGAGAGAGAGAGAGAGAGAGAGAGAGAGAGAGGGGAGAGAGAGAGAGAGGAGAGAGAGGAGATGGAGAGAGGGAGAGGGAGAGAGAGAGGGAGAGGGAGAGAGAGAGAGAGAGAGGGAGAGAGAGAGAGAGATAGAGAGAGATAGAGAGAGAGAGAGAGGTGGATCAAATAAAATAATCATCTTCCCTAAAAAGCCTAAGAATTGATTAAGATTATAACACATGGATTTATTTAGAGTTAACATGGGAGGGCAATTTTGACATATTAAAAAGTCCGTTTTAAAGCATATTTTGCTAGAAAAAGGAATTTTCATAGCAGACGTATTTTCTTTATTATTCATCCAATTACCCCAATTAGATTTTCTAAGAGTTATACTTAGAGGTTGATGCAATCAAAGTTCTCTGTTAGAGCCCTTAGAAGTTTTACATTTATCTTTTACTTTTTGTCATAGTAGAGGGACTTGTTTTGTAAACATATGTTCCTTGTTTTCTTTTGATAGTATAAATAGGATACTTTATGTATTTTGCAGGTGTGAAAGACCTACTGTAATTCACCCTTACACTTTGTATCCACAACTTTTGCTATCAATGAGAACTATGAATTAATATTTGTCTTTTACTTTTTGTCATAGTATAGGGACTTGTTTTGTAAATATAGGTTCCTTTTTTTCTTTTGATAGTATAAATAAGACACTTTATGTATTTTGCAGGTGTGAGAGAACTCCTGTAATTCACCCTTACACTTTGTATCCACAGCTTGTTATTAATGAGAACTATGAATTTTTAAAGTAATTGCTTGTGTTTTGATTTCATTGTGTTTGTATTGATCATTTCATTACAATATCATCACATGTTGATCAATTTGAACCTATCAAATGGTATCAGAGCTTTTGGTTCAGTGATCAGAGCTTATTATCGACGTTTTTGAGCTCTGTGAATAACTTGAAATCTATGTTGATTGCAGTTTGATCAATTAATTGTTGTTTTCAGTTGTGCTTTTGATCCATAGAAACATGAATTTAATCACAATTTGGTTTTTAATCCATCAGATGTGAGTTTTGATTAGATTTTTATGTGGAAAGGTGTTGTTCATTTCGGACCTTAATTCAATTAGAAAAACGGATTTGTTGTTGTTTGATCAAAATGACGATTGAGGAGTGTTAATCGATTGATTTTCTACCCAATTGGAAGTTTGTAGATCAATTAAACAAGTTTTGAATAATTTGATAAGATCTGTTTGTGTTGAAGATGATGAATTAGGCGCTTGTTGTATGAAAAACATCTAAAATTTTGCTAAGTGTTAAGGCGCTTCACTACTGTTTAGGCATTTTATCACTGTTGAGGTATTTCAGACTAGGTGTTTTACAACTGTTTGGACGCTTTACGGCTATTTGAATGTTTTAAAACTTTTGTAATTCTAGGCGTTTGGAAACTATTTGGGCGCTTTAGGTTAAAATATCAGAAATTAACCAAGTACCCAGGCGTTTCTACACTGTTTGGGCATTTGACAACTGTTCAGCCGCATCATCAAACAGGTGTTTCAGAATTCAACTAAGGCATTCTCTTAGGCGTTTCACAAGCATCTATATTCAGAATTTTCATTAAATACTTAGAAATTTTTCAAAACTAAAATCCAAAAATTATTTTATGTTCATTTCTTTTAAACATTAAAAACAACTAAAACAAGTAATTTTCATTAATTCAAAATGGTTAGGTCTAAAGATTTAGAGAACAAGGTTCCGAAACTCAAGAATATAGTTGATTTCAAGAATTGATCTCTAAGATTAAAGCATCATCTAAACTCCACTGACAATAACTTATTGTAAGGTTTTATGTAAGGCTGATGCACCTAAAAAATCCAAAGACTTTCCTGCATGCATGCACTGAAGTACATAGTAGAAATGCTTCGGAAGTTTTACATCATGCACTAGAAATATTCTAAGTGTAAAATCTTCCGAAGCGAAGACCAACATCTTCCGAAGGTAAAAGTGAAGTTTTCCGAAGCATCAAAGACAAAGTCTTCCGAAGCCAAGAAGTGAAGACAAATTTCTTCCAGCTTTATGTAGAGTTACCAAAAGCATGGACCTTACACCAACTCATGTAAGTTAGTGACTTTACATAGTTGCAGCGGAAAGGTGGTCCAGCTTTATGGTAAAGTACATCAGATAAAGGCATATCTCTAAAAGTCTTCGGAAGAAATCTGTCTTCACTAATTGGCTTTGGAAGACTTTGTCTTTAAAGCTTCGGAAGACTTTACTTATGGCTTCTTGGTCTTGGCTTCGAAAGATTTTACACTTAGAATATTTCTAGTGCATGGTGTAAAACTTCCGAAGCATTTCTACTTCAGTTCTTTAGTGCATGCTTGCAGAGAGACTTTGGGTGTTTTGGCTGCATCAGACTTATAGGAATACTTACAAACTCCCCCTAGGCTGATGCTACCAAAACATTTAGAAGATCTTTAGATGTTTGTAGTCTTCAGCACAATGATGACCTTACCCTTCTTCATTAGATGGTCAGGATCATTCAGACTCTCATAGTATCTTCTCATCTCAAAGAGATCATGCAGTGGTAAGTTGATTATGTCTTGCCATGTATAGACATTCTCAACACCTTGATCTCTAATCACATGCCATCTTTCTGGATTAGTAGTGAAGGTCCAGGATAAGATGGGTGTGTCAGCTGCAAGAGGAGCCACTTGAATTGAAGTTGGTTGGGCTGCCTCTTCATGCACTTCCTCATGTTGATCTGACTCAGCCTGAGGTGTAGAGGTAGATGATTCAGGCTTCTTCTTCTTAGACTTTGGTTTAGAAGCCATCCTCTTCTTCCTCTTAGAAGACTTTAACTGAGAAGACTGGTCTGAAGCATTTTGTTGATCATCCTTGTCTTTCTCAGTTGGGTGTTCCTCCCTCATAGGTTCAGAAGGAGAGGGAGTTTGACCCTGCTGTGGATCAGAAGATGAAGCTTGCTGAGGCTCAGCAGGAGGTTCGGGTTGTGTTATCTCAGGTTTTTCAACCTTAACCTCCACTTCAGGTGGGATTTGACTTGGAGGAGAGTATAAGTCAATCAGCTCTCTACTCTTGATCTTCTGCTTGATTACCCTGATATGCTCATCCATTGTGGATAGAGACATAGGGCCAAGTCTCCTTCCGGAGAATCCATACAGCTTCAAGAAGCTCATCATCCTTTGTCTGTCAGCAGACTTCTTCATACTCTTTTGGATGATGGCTCTTGACTTTGCAGCCTCTTCCCTCATCTTTCTCTTTGTAGCTTTTTGTTCTTTGAGCACTTGAAGTTCAAGCTGTTTGAGATACTCAAACTCAATATACTCAAAGGATAAGGGAAGAAGTGCAGATGCCTAGTAGAGATCTGTGGCACTCCGGTAGTTGATCATGTTTTGTCTGTCTGTTTCTTTGTCTACCTGAGGTTCTTGTGTAGATGCCATAGTCTCTTGCTCAGGGCTTTCTTGAACTGGGGAGAGAGTAGGAGCATGCTTGTATAGTCTTTTCTGTCTCTTCTCCTCTTTGAATTGGAGAAGTAACCATGCATCTTCTTTTTCTTTCATCTCTCTTGACACTTCCATGTCAGCCAGATCATTTAGTTGCTCTAAGGGGAGAGATATAATCTCATCTATGTCATAGTTCCTGGTTTGCAGGTAAGTAATCCTGACTTCCCTCAACTCATCATCTTGAGTATTTGGTCTGGGGGCAGCCCTGATTGCAGCTTGCATAAAACCTGAAGACCCAGAGGAACTTTCTCCCCTTAGCTTCCTCTTCCTCTCTCTCTCATCCTCCTCAATTTCCTCAGAAGTTAAAATCCTTTTCACTTTGTCACCCATAGACCTTTGTGACTCAGGGTGGATAGAGGTTTGGCCTTCATTGCTTGGTGTAGCATCCATGCTCTGGCTAGAGAGAGGTTGTGAGACACCTTCACCAGTAGGTGTTTCACTGAGGGAATGAATTTCTGAAGCAGTTGTTGGTGTGACAGGGCTCTCAAGCTCTATCACTGGGCCTTCAGCCAAGGTTTTCCATTTGAAGCTAATCTCAAGGTCTGCCTCAGCATCCAGTTGACCAATGACATTACCTGATTGCCTTTGTCTCCTTCTTAGGTTGAACTCTTCAGTAATTCTGTCTTGAATTCTGAGTGCTAACCTGTCAACTTATCTTGATTTGCTTGGACTGACAAGTGGCATGTTGACCAAATCAAGAACTTCATAGTAGTTCAAGGTTTGAAAATCAAATACCTCTAGTTGCCCTTGAACTCTGTGAAGAATAAGGGCTCTTCTATCAGCATCATACCTCCACCCAATGATGTAGTTTGAAGTTCCTTGAGGTGGGAATGACATAGCCCTTGGTATACCTTTCTCAAAGAGACTCCTGATGATAGAGTCTATAGAGTCCACATTAATGTGAACTTGAGGAAGTTACTCAGTATGCACAATTGCAAGTGAGGATGGTGAGTCCTTAATGTCCATACTCTCTGAAGAACTCCCAGGTTCTATGTCTGTAATGACTTTCTCCCCCTTTTTGGTAGCATCACCCTCTTGCATAGGTGAGCTAGATGTTAGGTCAACCACATTCACAGGTTCTTCTATTTCTGGTTGAACTCTTCTTAAAGGTCTCCCAGCTAGTTTTTCCCTGAGATAATATATCTCAAGTTGCTGATCATTGACCCTGTTGTGAAGGGTAGTCACCTGAGATTTAAGGTGACTAACCTTAGAGACTAAGTAGGAGCATGTTTTTGACAGTTTTTGCACCTTTAGTCTCAGATTCCCCTCTTCTTTATCAGAAGAATCATTGGGGGATGAGATGATTGGACCAATGTCCTCTCTCTCACCACCAGCTTCAGGTTCTTGGCTGCTGGATTTCCTCTACTCATTGACATTCTCAGTTGAGATGTCAATGGGCTGAGTTGCCATGGTTGAGGTCTTAACAATGTAATCACTTGCAAAAGTGAGAGCCTCTTCCATATGGATATCCTGAATAAGTTCAGAAGTATCCACCTAAGTTATAGGTGACTGATGTGGGCTAGACTGAGGAGACTCAGGAGTACTCATCTCTCTTTGAGTACGGGAAGAGAAGAGAGACTCATGGTAATCACTGAAACCTAAGTCTTCATCAGTATAGAATAAAAGGTTGGGAATGGGTTGATTTAGATCTAAAGGGTGGGGATGGTAACTGTCCCCTGAAAGTTGTTCACTTGAGTGTTGAGACTCGGAGTGAAGGCTTAAGGCAGTTGGGCTTGTGATCTCATCAGGGTGAGCATGAGGAAACTTATCCCTGATTGTTGAAGAGATGGGAGTGGTTTTCTCCTTAGGGGAGTGGGAGCTCTAGTTTCCACTTCCTCATGTATAGGTGAGTATATGAGGACCTGCACAGACTCAATAGCTTGAGCAGGGGTTCGTTTGGATTTTCTTTTGTAGGTGAGGATTACTTGTGGCCTTTTTGGTAGTAGAGAGGTAGAAGGTGTGGGTTCAACACTAGCTTGTGTTGCTAGATTGTCACCTTGAGCAATAAGCTCTAACATTTTGGGGACAAGGGCTGTTTCTACCCCTGAGAAGCCTACAGTTGGCTTCTTCATGACTTTAAAGATGCCAGGCTTCATATGTCCCAATTTAAGAATATTATATGTTTCCCTCAACTGTGAGCCCAGTTCACAGTTGAGAATGCGTTGAACATATCTAGGAAACATATAATACTCTAAGGAGTCCAAATTAGCAAGCAAAGTTGTATATACAAATTGAGAGTACCTGAACTTGACCCCTTGACCATTCCATGCACTATGAAGGAGAGATCCTTAGAAATCTGGTCCCACCCTCCATGCTTGTTTGACAAGCTGTGGATAACCACATGGAGTAGGTATTTCCATTGGGATGAGACCTTCCCTTTCCTGAAGGTCTTTACAGAGAAATCTCCCTCATAGCCCATCTGCTCAAAGGAATGATTGACAGCTTCCTTTGGGAAGGACAACTCACCTTCTTCATCATCCAGCTGCAAGAGAGTGTTGATGATGGCCGGAGTGATGAAGATTGTCCTCCCTTGCACTGTGGCAGACAGTGCCTTCTCCCCATCCATGATGACCTCTTGGCAGGTCTTCCAAAATTCAAGCAGTTGATCCTCATAGAGAGTAGGATCAATGGTTAGGGAGGTGAAGTAATTTGATAAAGCTAAGAAACGGCAAATCTCTGAGAAACTAGCATCTTTCTCAGAGCTTAACAGAGCAACCTAGTTGTGTTGCTTGTGAAGTTGCATGGAGAAATCTGGGTTGTTTCTGCGGTTAAGGTTGGCCATTTTAGAAGCTTAAGGATGAAGAAAGGTGAAAAGCAAAGGCGGTTTGGGAATTAGGTTTGAGAAATAGTAGAATTGAAGAAGATAGTGAGGGAGAGGGGGAACCGTTGGGTATTTATGTGAAAAGGATTTGAACCAAAGTTAATAAAAAAGGATAAACTTTGAAATCCGAATATCAGTCCCACCTCTGAAAAAGTAGTTTACTTTTGCTCAAAAAGTAGTTTTCTTGGAATTCGAAAAGCTTCCGATGGTAAATTATCTTCGGAAGTTTTAATGAAAAAGCTTCTGAAGCTAAAATGACTTCGGAAGAATTTCCTAAGAATCTTGAAATTTTGCTTCGGAAGAGAAATAAAACTTGAATGCTTTGTAGGTAAAACAACAAAGCTTCTGAGAGTTAATTTTGCTTCGGAAGGAAAAAGTCCTTGAAAACAAATAAGTGTTTGAAACAAGTATTTAAGCTTTGGAAGATAGATTGAAAGATCTTCTGACGGTAAAATTTTCTTAGACAGTTATTTATTTTGAAGACATGATTTTCTTCCGAAGATAAAAATATATCTTCCGAAGGATAAGAAAATTTTTCATGAATCTAAGGAAACTCTTCAAAAAGGATTTTTTATCCAAAGAAAACATGAGCTTATGAAAGTGATGAATTAGAAAACTTGGGACACACATATTTTTAAGAAATAATTAGAATTAGTTTTAAGAAAAATCTACTCAAAGTTAATCATTCCAATAGCTGATATTATATATTTAAATCTCTGTTCATCAAATGCTTTTGTAAACAGATCAGCATATTGTTCATCTGTATGAACTTTGACTACTTTAATTAATCCCTTTTCATAGTTATCTCTAATTAAATGATACCTGATATTGATGTGTTTGGTCCTTGAGTGCTGCATAGGGTTCTCAGTGATAGAGATAGCACTATTGTTGTCTATGTGAATGGGAGTCTCCTTGAATTTAAATCCATAATCCAGCATCTAATTTTGAATCCAAAGCACTTGAGCACAGCAACTTGCAGCAGCAATGTATTCAGCCTCAGCAGTTGATGCAGACACACAAGATTGTTTCTTGCATTGCCATGAGACAACCCTTCCACCAAGGAATTGACATCCCCCAGATGTAGACTTTGTAGTCATGTTGCAACCACCATAATCACTATCTGTATCGGCATACAGATTGAAGTCAGGATTCTTTGGATACCATAAACCAAGTGTTGAAGCACCTTTGAAGTATCTTAGAATCCTCTTGACAGTGATAAGGTGAGACATCTTAGGGTTGGCTTGATATCTTGCACAAATGCATGTAGCAAACATGATAGCATGCCTGCTAGCAATAAGATACATAAGAGACCCAATCATAGCCTTGTATAAGTGTTCATATACACACTCCCCCTCAAGATCAGGTCCAAGGGAGTGGTTTCTGGCTATGGGTGTCTTAGCAATCTTACAATCAGTCATGTTGAACCTCTTGAGTATGTCCTGAACATACTTTGACTGACTTATGAAAATACCATCTTCAACTTGCTTCACTTGAATTCCCAGAAAGAAATTGAGTTCTCCCATTGCACTCATTTCAAATCTGTCTTTCATCAGCTTCTCAAAGTCTTTGCAGAGCTTTGGATTAGTTGAACCAAAGATGATGTCATCTACATACACTTGAACTAGCAATATGTCATTTTCCTGTCCTTTGATGAAGAGAGTTCCATCATAGTACCTCTCTTGTATCCATGTTTGCAAAGATACTCAGACAATGTCTCATACCATTTCCTGGGTGCCTGATGCAGCCCATAAAGAGCCTTGTCAAGCTTGCAGACATAATCAGGATGATCAGGGCCTACAAAACCAGGTGGTTGTTTGACATACACCTCTTCATCAATCACTCCATACAGAAAAGCACACTTCACATCAAGTTGAAAGACCTTGAAGTTCTTGGATGCAGCAAATGCCAGGAATATTCTAACATGTCACAACCCCGCTAAAAGCGGAAACACGGGGATGTAACGAGACCGGGATCGTCATAACACATGGTAAGCGATAGAGAGCAATATAAATAGATGATGACAAGCGTGTCATGACGTCACCCGACAACAAGGGGACTTGTGTCGTGTTTAGTCAATGTTCACGACAACATAGCCATAAGCAACATGATAATGATAACACATATACACATATGATAAAAATGTAAATGTTAATTCCCACAACCCGGGAACAAGTTTCAAAGGTTGATAATTGTTTACATGCGTTAACATTGTTCAAAAAGATTGTTTATCAAAATGATCTAAGTCCCAAAAATGCATCCTAGGGTCTCCACTAAGTCAGCACACCTAGATTCCTGGACTTGCATGATCACCTGAAAAGATATGCTTAAAACGGTCAACATAATTGTTGGTGAGCTCGCAGGTTTATGTAATAAAAAAATGTAAGTGATGTTGTAATAAATAAGCGTGTCGGAATACCGTGAATACAGTTATTACACAAGTAAATATCACATGACATGAGCTTTGCAACCAAACCAAGTGACGTACACAAAGAAATTGTCGGCATATATTCACCCAAGGGCCCGTTCCTGGCCACTGATGGTACCAACTAGTATACCATCGAACGAGGGTGGGGGTGTCAACCCAGTAGTACTACCAATACCTAACCGTCGGTTCCCACACTAGAATTAAATAGTTGCAAAGATAGAACCACACAGCAGACCCAAGCATGTATCAAATAGTACTTGCAACACAGTATCACGTTGATTCCTTGTATGTAAGTTGTACAGCATAAAAATTGTGTAAACATACTTTTCCCCCAATTTGTAAATGATTGAAATATTGTATAAGCATAAAAAGGGGCCACTAAACTCACTTGTTAAGTGGTAAGTATGTATGAGCGATGTATCCTAAATGTTGAATGCAAATAAACAGTCAAACACCTATTGACAGTTATTGAATAGCATTAATGATATGATATATGTACAAGCGCGCAATAATGATGGGTCGGTTCGGGTCGTATCGGATGGGTCGCGCACAACACACAGACTGACACACGTACTAGACCTTATGTAGATCCAAGTACAAGACATTGTCGCCACTAATGATGATGTTTAAGTAAAAGTATCGTTGTTTATTGAAGAAGCATTGAATAAGTGTCAATAGTTATAAGTCAATTTGGTCGTTGTAAAGCATTAGTTCAATTTGCTCAAAATAGTTTTTGTGCCCTTTCTCACGTTGACTTTAATCTTTGTGGCCGAACAATGGCATTATTGTGTTAGTGTTACCTCGACACCACACGACATACTCACACCACGCACAAGGGGTCAAACACAACAAATTCAGTCGCATAACAAGGTCAGACGCACGACTCAACCTCCATTCGTGCGAATCAACCCTCAATCGTGCGAATCAGCTTCATTCGTACGATTGAGCCTTCATTCGTATGATTGGCCTTCAGTCGTACCACACAACACCCAATCGCATGACTCAACTTCCATGCGCACGAATCAACCTTCAATTGTGCGAATTAGCTACTTTCGTACGACTGAACCTTCATTCGTGCGATTGGACTCCAGTCGTGCGAATCACATTCATTCACATTCAGTCGGTCACCTGACTCAATCGCACACAAACACTCAATCGCATGACTCATTCGCATACACTCAATCGCACGCATGACTGAATCGCACACAGACACTCAGTCGCACAGCTCAGTCGCACGACATGCCTAGTCGCACAACTCAGTCGCGCGATTGACTCAGACGCATGATCCAGTCGCACGACCCACTCAGTCGCACGGCTCAATCGCATGGATGACCCAGTCGCCTGATCTGCAGAATCGCGACTGTGGTCGGGAGGAGCAGCCCCCGAGCTGCTCTAAACACGGGTTTTACACCACAAGGACCTCCAGAAACACTCAACAAACATACACAAGCATGAAACACAAGCAAAGAGACCTCACACGCACCCATACGACCTTGTGTGTTCGGGTTGAACCCGAACACCCGAAACCCTAGTTTTGGACAGCCGTGAAAAGGCTAGAAAACGGACAACCAAAGACAACTACCTGCAAGAAAGAAGTAGTCTAGGCTGTAGACGGTGACAAGACGAAGAAAACAAGACCTCTAGGGTTGGATTTGGTGCTCAAATGGAGATTTGGTGTGTGAAGGAGATGAGGATGAAGAAGATGGTGAAATGGGTTTTCTAGGGCTGATAAGGGGTATTTATACCCAGCCCAAGTTTGGAAAATTACAAGTTTAGTCCCTGCACTTAACCCCCGAGTTTTCCCAAATTTTGTTCGGTTGAAAAACGACTTTGTTAGGTGTTTTATATTAATTGTAAAAGTTCATTTAATGTTATTATGACTTAAGAAATGGTTATATTAAAACATTTATTATATTTATAAAATGATATATTTAACGTTTTAAAAAATGAAAGTTTTAGAAGTCTTTTTAAGGTCATCACACGGTTATAACGAATGCACACACAACGATAATATTGCACACATGATATCCACATAAAGAGTCAAATAGGGATGAGGAATGACCAAATATAGAATAGATGACGGACAAACACGTTAATTGACGGACCTTAAAGTGACGGATGTCACAGTATCCCCCAGTTGAGAGAATTTCGTCCCGAAATTCAGCTGGAGTTAGGTCCAAGAGTGTCATCCTCGAAAAGATGTGGATATTTGAGTTTCATCTGATCTTCACGTTCCCATGTAAATTCTGGCCCTCGTTTTGAATTCCACCTTACGCGAACAATAGGTATTCTACTGCGCTTCAGTTGCTTGACCTTTCGATCCATGATCTCAATGGGTTCCTCAACAAAATGAAGCTTGTCGTCAATCTTGATTTCCTCGATTGGCACGTGAAGGGATTCATCGGCCAAACATTTCTTGAGGTTTGACACATGAAATGTATCATGCATACCGCTAAGCTCTTGTGGCAACCTTAACCGGTAAGCCACTGGACCGATCCTTTCAGTGATCTCAAATGGTCCAACGTATCTTGGGGCTAACTTCCCTTTCTTTCTGAATCGAACGACTCCTTTCCAAGGGAAAACTTTGAGTAACACACGATCCCCAACATTGAATTCTAGAGGCTTCCGACGATTGTCGGCATAGCTCTTTTGACGATCTCGCGCGGCTTTGAGTCGATCTTTGATTTGGAAAATCTTGTCTGTTGTTTCCTGGATGATCTCTGGGCCTGTCAGTTGACTCTCACCAATTTCGGCCCAACAAACGGGAGATCTGCATTTCCTTCCATACAACGCTTCAAATGGTGCACATCCAATGCTTGTATGGTAGCTGTTGTTGTAGGAGAACTCAATCAACGGTAAGTGAGCATCCCAGCTACCTCCAAAATCGATTACACACGCTCTCAACATGTCTTCTAGCGTCTGTATAGTGCGTTCGCTTTGGCCATCTGTTTGAGGGTGATAGGCTGTACTCATGTCTAACCGAGTGCCCATAGCTTTCTGTAGCGTCTGCCAAAAACGTGAAGTAAATCTGCTATCACGGTCGGATATGATTGACACTGGCACCCCGTGCCGTGTCACGACCTCTTTGATGTACAATCTCGCTAACTTATCCATCTTGTAATCTTCTCGGATAGGCAAGAAATGTGCTGACTTCGTCATTCGATCAATAATGACCCATATCGAGTCATGACCGCTGTTTGTTCTAGGGAGTTTGGTAATAAAATCCATAGTTATGTTCTCCCATTTCCACTCGGAAATTTTAGGTTGCTGTAATAATCCCGATGGCTTCTGATGTTCAGCTATGACTTTCGAACACGTCAAGCATTAACTGACGTATAAGGCAATGTCTTTCTTCATGCCTGGCCACCAGTATAGATCCTTAAGATCATGATACATCTTGTCTGCACCAGGATGAATAGAATATCGCGTCTTGTGGGCTTCATCCATGACTAAGGTTCGAACACCTCCCCATTTGGGTATCCATATGCGATCCATGAAGTACTGAATACCGTCATTCTTGCGAATCATCTGTTTATCTAACCCCCGGAACTCTTCTCCCGCAAGGTTTTCTTCTTTTAATGCCTCACTCTGTGCAATTTGAATCTGAACTTTCAAGTTGGTTTGAATGGTCAAACCCAACGCTCATGCACGTAGTGGTTTCACACGTTCTTTACGGCTTAGGGCATCAGCCACCACGTTAGCTTTCCCCGGATGATACCGGATCTCACAATCGTAGTCGCTAAGAAGCTCTACCCAACGTCGTTGGCGCATGTTGAGTTCTTTCTGATCCAGAATATATTGAAGGCTTTTATGATCAGTGAAGATGATGCATTTGGTTCCATACAAGTAATGCCTCCAAATCGTGAGTGCAAATACTACAGCGCCCAACTCAAGATCATGAGTGGTGTAGTTCTTTTCGTGCACTTTAAGTTGTCGCGAAGCATAGGCAATCACCTTATCCTTCTGCATTAGTACACATCCCAATCCTTGATGTGACGCATCGCAGTAAACCACGAAATCATCTGTTCCGTCTGGAAGAGACAGTATAGGCGCGTTGCACAACTTCTCTTTCAACGTTTGGAACGCTTGCTCTTGTGCAAATCCCCAGTCAAACTTCTTGTCTTTCTGAGTAAGCAGGGTCAACGGTTGCGCGATCTTTGAAAAGTTCGCGATGAAGCGACGATAATAACCGGCCAATCCCAAGAATTGCCGTATCTCTGATGGCGTCTGGGGCGTATCCCACTTCTTCACCGCTTCGATCTTGCCGGGATCTACGTTAATCCCGTCCTCATTGACCACATGACCCAAAAACTTCACTTCTCGCAACCAAAATTCACACTTTGAGAATTTGGCGAAAAGTTTCTCTTCGCGTAGTAGCTCCAGAATTGCCCGAAGATGTTCTACATGATCCTCTTTTGATCGGGAGTAGATAAGTATATCGTCTATGAACACGATCACGAACTTATCCAAGTAAGGTTTGCACACGCGATTCATTAGGTCCATGAACACAGCTGGTGCGTTGGTCAACCCGAACGGCATGACCAAGAACTCATAGTGCCCATAACGAGTTCTGAACGCAGTCTTCGGTATGTCGTCCTCGAAAACCCTTAGCTGATGATAACCAGAACGAAGATCGATCTTTGAAAATACGAAGCTCCTTGCAGCTGATCAAATAAATCGTCAATCCTGGGGAGAGGGTATCGGTTCTTCACCGTCAAGTTGTTCAGTTCACGGTAATCGATGCACATGCGGAACGATCCGTCCTTCTTCTTGACAAATAGTACCGGCGCTCCCCACGGTGAATGACTCGGTCGAATAAAACCCTTCTCCAGTAGTTCCTGTAATTGACTAGACAACTCTTGCATTTCGGATGGCGCTAGTCGATAAGGCGTTTTCGCTACCGGTGTAGCTCCAGAAACCAACTCAATACGGAATTCCACCTGTCGTGGAGGAGGTAAACCAGACAAGTCATCTGGAAATACTTCTGGGTAATCCCGTACCACTGGAATATCCACCAGTTTCCTCACTTCGTCTTTCTTTTCAACTACATGAGCCAGAAAAGCATAGCACTACTTTCGTAAACTCTGGCGTGCCTTCATGCAGGAGATAAGCTTTAAGCTCCTACCCGGTCGTTCTCCCTGAACCTTGAGTACTTCCCCGTTTGGCATAGGGATACGTACTACCTTGTCTCGACAGACAATCTCTGCTCCATTCTGCGACAACCAATCCATACCCACAATCACATCGAAGCTTCCTAACTCGAAGGGTATCAAATCTATGTCGAATGTATGATCCTCCAGCGTCAACGAACACTTCCTAATAATCTCATCGGCCTGAGCAACCCTACCATTGGCCATTTCTACAGAGTAGCTAGTTTCTAGCCTACTAGGACTCAAATCAAGTAATTGCACAAACTCAGAAGATATGAAACTATTGTCTGCTCCAGTATCAAATAATATAGATGCGAAGTGATGATTGAGTAAGTGCGTACCCGTGACAACATTCGGGTCCTGACGAGCATCATTGGCTCCAATGACGAATGCACGTCCCCGAGCAGCGTGTCCCTGAGTAGCCGGGCCTTGATTCCCAGCGATAGCCAATACCTGCTGCTGGTTGTTCCCCTGTTGACCCGGTGCCCGATTCAGCCTGGGGCACATATTCCTGTAGTGATCGGGGCTCCCACATTCAAAGCAAGCCCTTGCATTCTCGGCGGGGTTAACCGCGTTGACGGGTGCTACAAGATTCGGCGCAGTTCTGCAATCTCTTGCCAAATGACCCGGGCGCCTACAGTTAGCGCACACCCGGCACTGCGTCCCTGGGGGATGATGATAATTGCACCTGTCACATTTGGGGTGCGGCCCCACATATTCTCTTCTGGCCTGAGACACGGCCAAAAAATTCCTGGTCGGCTTAGACCTCTTCTCGAACTTTCCGGCACTCGACCGGCTTGACTCCCCAACATCTTTCCTCTTCTCGGCTCCTCTGCCCAAAACCCCTGTTCTAACCATCTCATCGGTCAAAGCGCGAGCTTTCAGAATTGCGCTCTGAATAGTAGGAGGAGCGGCTGCCGTGACCATCGCTCTAATTTGAGGCGCGAGTCCCCAAATGTACCTTTCAATCCTCTTTGATTCCGGCGTAACCAGATGCGGAACCAACCTTGCCAGCTCATGAAAACGATCAGTATAAGCTGCATGCCCTGCCCCCACCATAGCATGATTCCAGAACTCATGCTCCAGCTTCTGCATCTCGTTGAGAGGGCAGTACTCCTCGGTGATCAAGGCTTTGAACTCGTCCCACGACATTTGCATCGCAGACTCTCTTCCTCGTGCTTGAATCTGGGTGTTCCACCAGGTTAGGGCTTTACCCTGTAGAGAACAAGTGGCATACTTGATCCTCTGGCTGTCGAGGCACTCACTGATGTCGATCACTGCCTCCATCTTTTCCAACCACCTGGTTAGGGCTATCGCCCCACCTTTCCCATCGAATTCCCTTGGCTTACAAGCCACGAACTCCTTGTACAAACATCCCCGACGAGCATTAACCACTCCAGTTTCGATACCGGCAGTACCACCATTTCCGGTTTCCTGGTTGCTCTCGTTTCCAGTCGGGTTCCCGTTTCCCGTTCCAGTTTCTATCCCACCTTGGGCTCCCTCATCGTTGCCACCATCCTCGTGAGGGTGGTGTTGTTGAAGTGCGTCGCTCACTTGGGCCACTATAGTAGGAATAAGCGCGGCCAATTGCTGAGCGATCAGGGCTGCCATGTCTGCGTTCCCTGTTCCTTGACTGTTACTGGCAGGAGCATCATTTGTTCTTGGTGCTCTGCCTCTGCCTCGGCCTCTGCCCCTTGGGGCTTCACTCCCGCCACTACTGCTACGGGTGACTCTTCGAGGCGGCATGTTCTAATCATAAAAGAGGTAACATATAGACTTTAGTCATCATAAGATACAAAAGTATTCCACTTATCAAATTCCAATGTTCATGTTCCGGTCAGTCAAGACCTCCATGCAGCCCATTTCAAGCATATTCTCGGTATACCGGTGATGTTTATATATAGGGTTCCCCGCAGCGTTCCCACCACACCCACGATGTACCGAGAATGATGCCCGATCCGGTTACATGACATCCGACTTCCCTTTACATCATATCCATAATAATCCATCAAGTCCATGTATTTCATGTCAATATCATGCTTATTGTCATCACACATCACAACAGTTGTAAGTCCATGCATACAATCACGTTTAGTCTAGCGGAGGTTGTCTATTTCCTCATCTCTCGAGGTTTCAGACATATTCCTCCTCAGAGTTAATCTCAATGTCCAAGGTCAAGCGCAATAGCATGATCTGTGAAGATCTCTTCGGGTTTAATACCCAGATCTGATAAACTAACTCGGCGCGCAGAGGGAACGGAAGATCCAATAGAAGCATCCCCATAAAAGAGTGAGCACAAGGGCTCTCTCCTAGGGTGGAAAGATCACATAACAAATAGATGAACAAGTCAAGCAGCGAGGAACACATACACGAGATATAATATGCATACAGAGTCCTAGCATGCAAATCTACATGAAGGTTCCTAGGTTATAGTCTAGGTCAAGCGTATTGCCTAATTCTCTATAACCAATGGCTCTGATTCCAATCAGTCACACCCCCGCTAAAAGCGGAAACACGGGGATGTAACGAGACCGGGATTGTCATAACACATGGTAAGCGATAGAGAGCAATATAAATAGATGATGACAAGCGTGTCATGACGACACCCGACAACAAGGGGACTTGTGTCGTGTTTAGTCAATGTTCACGACAACATAGCCATAAGCAACATGATAATGATAACACATATACACATATGATAAAAATGTAAATGTTAATTCCCACAACCCGGGAACAAGTTTCAAAGGTTGATAATTGTTTACATGCGTTAACATTGTTCAAAAAGATTGTTTATCAAAATGAGCTAAGTCCCAAAAATGCATCCTAGGGTCTCCACTAAGGCAGCACACCTAGATTCCTGGACTTGCATGATCACCTGAAAAGATATGCTTAAAACGGTCAACATAATTGTTGGTGAGCTCGCAGGTTTATGTAGTAAAAAAATGTAAGTGATGCTGTAATAAATAAGCGCGTCGAAATACCGTGAATACAGTTATTACACAAGTAAATATCACATGACATGAGCATTGCAACCAAACCTAGCGACGTACACAAAGAAATTGTCGGCATATATTCACCCAAGGGCCCGTTTCTGGCCACTGATGGTACCAACTAGTATACCATCGAACGAGGGTGGGGGTGTCAACCCAGTAGTACTACCAATATCTAACCGTCGGTTCCCACACTGGAATTAAATAGTTGCAAAGATAGAACCACACAGCAGACCCAAGCATGTATCAAATAGTACTTGCAACACTGTATCACGTTGATTCCTTGTATGTAAAATGTATGTAAGTTGTACAACATAAAAATTGTGTAAGCATACTTTTCCCCCAATTTGTAAACGATTGAAATATTGTATAAGCGTAAAAAGGGGCCACGAAACTCACTTGTTAAGTGGTAAGTATGTATGAGCGATGTATCCCAAATGTTGAATGCAAATAAACAGTCAAACACCTATTGACAGTTATTGAATAGCATTAATGATATGATATATGTACAAGCGCGCAATAATGATGGGTCGGTTCGGGTCGTATCGGATGGGTCGCGCACAACACACAGACTGACACACGTACTAGACCTTATGTAGATCCAAGTACAAGACATTGTCGCCACTAATGATGATGTTTAAGTAAAAGTATCGTTGTTTATTGAAGAAGCATTGAATAAGTGTCAATAGTTATAAGTCAATTTGGTCGTTGTAAAGCATTAGTTCAATTTGCTCAAAATAGTTTCTGTGCCCTTTCTCACGTTGACTTTAATCTTTGTGGCCGAACAATGGCATTATTGTGTTAGTGTTACCTCGACACCACACGACATACTCACACCACGCACAAGGGGTCAAACACAACAAATTCAGCCGCATAACAAGGTCAGACGCACGACTCAACCTCCATTCGTGCGAATCAACCCTCAATCGTGCGAATCAGCTTCATTCGTACGATTGAGCCTTCATTCGTATGATTGGCCTTCAGTCGTACCACACAACACCCAATCGCACGACTCAACTTCCATGCGCACGAATCAACCTTCAATCGTGCGAATTAGCTATTTTCGTACGACTGAACCTTCATTCGTGCGATTGGACTCCAGTCATGCGAATCACATTCATTCATATTTAGTCGGTCACCTGACTCAATCGCACACAAACACTCAATCGCATGACTCATTCGCATACACTCAATCGCACGCATGACTCAATCGCACACAGACACTCAGTCGCACAGCTCAGTCGCACGACATGCCTAGTCGCACAACTCAGTCGCGCGATTGACTCAGACGCATGATCCAGTCGCACGACCCACTCAGTCGCACGGCTCAATCGCATGGATGACCCAGTCGCCTGATCTGCAGAATTGCGACTGTGGTCGGGAGGAGCAGCCCCCGAGCTGCTCTAAACACGGGTTTTACACCACTAGGACCTCCAGAAACACTCAACAAACATACACAAGCATGAAACACAAGCAAAGAGACCTCAAACGCACCCATACGACCTTGTGTGTTCGGGTTGAACCCGAACACCCGAAACCCTAGTTTTGGACAGCCGTGAAAAGGCTAGAAAACGGACAACCAAAGACAACTACCTGCTAGAAAGAAGTAGTCTAGGCTGTAGACGGTGACAAGACGAAGAAAACAAGACCTCTCGGGTTGGATTTGGTGCTCAAATGGAGATTTGGTGTGTGAAGGAGATGAGGATGAAGAAGATGGTGAAATGGGTTTTCTAGGGCTGATAAGGGGTATTTATACCCAGCCCAAGTTTGCAAAATTACAAGTTTAGTCCTGCACTTAACCCCCGAGTTTTCCCAAATTTTGTTCGGTTGAAAAACGACTTTGTTAGGTGTTTTATATTAATTGTAAAAGTTCATTTAATGTTATTATGACTTAAGAAATGGTTATACTAAAACATTTATTATATTTATAAAATGATATATTTAACGTTTTCAAAAATGAAAGTTTTAGAAGTCTTTTTAAGGTCATCACACGGTTATAACGAATGCACACACAACGATAATATTGCACACATGATATCCACATAAAGAGTCAAATAGGGATGAGGAATGACCAAATATAGAATAGATGACGGACAAACACGTTAATTGACGGACCTTAAAGTGACGGATGTCACATAACAGCTTCTAGTCTTGCTACTGGAGCAAAGACATCAGTGTAGACAATCCCTTCTTCTTGTGTATATCCTTGAACAACTATTCTAGCCTTGTTCTTGATGATAATGCCTCTATCATCCTTCTTATTCCTAAACACCCATTTGGTTCCAATGGTAGTCTTCCCATGAGGAAGAGGACAAAGGTTTCAAACTTTTTGCCTTTTGAATTGAAGCAACTCTTGTTGCATAGTTTCAACCCAACTTCCATCCTTTATAGCCTCATCAACTTTCTTTGGCTCTATTTGGGATAAGAAACAAGAGTGAAGACAAAGGTTCCAATGGTAGTCTCCAATGATGTTTGTGGTGGGGTGAGACTTGTGGATCCTAAGCTGAGGGATCATAACAAGTTGCTGAGAGAGATCCAAATTTGAGAAATTTAGATCTGGCATAGATGATTCACCCTCCACATCACCACACTTATTAATATTGACTTGATTCAATGAGTGTGTGACATCATTGATGTTGTCATCTATGGTTTGGTTATTAGCATCAAGGAATTTTTGATCACTTTAACCATCACCATTGTTGTTTTCCACAATTGAGGTATCTTTATCTAGTTGTGGAGCCTCTAAACTAGAATTTGAAGGCACCTCAGATGTATCAGCTGAGTTTATCATTGTAGTGCTAATAGAAACCTCATTTGCTGAAGTAGTTCCAACTGCAGCTAAAGATGTATGAGTTGAATTTCTTCTTAGCTCAAATCTTGGATTAGGATCACCCCTATAATTAAATTTTCTGCAGATCTAGCCACACAGGGTGTGTGTTCATTGAAAGTCACATTGGCTGACTCCTCAACAATTCTAGTTCTGAGATTGTATACTCTATAAGCCTTAGCCTGGGAAGAGTATCCAATGAAGCGTCCATCATCTGATTTCTCAGCAAATTTGGCAATTTGATCTTTGGTATTCAAGATGGTGCAAGGACATCCAAATGACCTGAGAAAACCAATGAAAGGTTTTCTCTTGTGGCAAAGTTCATAAGGAGTCTTACCATGTGTCTTAACTACTAAAACTCTATTTTGCACATAGCAAGTAGTGTTTACTGCCTCTGCCCAGAAGGTGATGGGCAGTTTAGAGTCAGACAACATAGTTCTTGCAGCTTCAATTAGTGTCCTACTTCTCCTCTCAGCAACACCATTTTGCTGAGGAGTCCTGGGAGCACTATATTGTATTGTAATACCTTTTTCATCACAAAATGCATCAAGGGTTTGATTATTGAATTCAGTCCCTTGATCACATCTTATGGTTTTGACCTTGTGATCACTTTGATTCTCAATTTTTAAGATGAAATTCTTCAGAATCTCAGGGGGTCTCATCCTTAGTTCTAAGAAAGAAAACCCAAGTGAATCTTGTAAAATCATCTGTGATCACCAAACAATAAGAGGTCCTTCCTAGACTCATTACACTGGTGGGGCAAAGAGATCCATATGTAATAAGTGTAGGGGAGTAGTGATGGAGTTCTTTTCCTTTGGCTTGTGAGATACCTTATGTTGCTTCCCTTTCAGGCATGCAACACAATGATCATCACTTGGAAACTCTTTCTTTGGCATTCCAGTTACCAAATCATGTTTAATTAGTTTATTCATGTTCTTAAAGTTTACATGGCACATTCTTTTATGCCATAGGAAAGACTCATCACTATTTGCTTTAGACAGAAAGCATGAAATTTCTCCAGAGGGAGATGTTTCTTGCAAGTCCATCTTGTACATGTTCCCTTTCCTGGGGGCTCTAAGCAGCATGTGCTCATGAGGAATGACCACTCCAGGTTTGAGAACAATGCACTCATGCTCAGTAAAGAGCATGTTATGACTCTGATCACAAAATTGGGATACACTCAGAAGATTGTACCCAAGCTCCTTGACAAAGTTTACCTTTTCAATGTTGAGCTTACCATTTGTGACCTTGCCCCTTCCAGAAATGTAACCACCTTCATCTCCTCCAAAAGCAACTGGTCCTCCATCAATCCTTTCAAAGTTATGGAGTAGTGACCTATTGCCTGTCATATGTCTGGAACAGCCACTATCAATGATCCAGACATTTTTGTCTGTCTTGAGTTGTTCCTACACAAAGAAAATGATTAGTTACATTTGGAAACCCAAGCCTTATTTTTCTTGGGCTCACTAAGTATAATAGAAGGTAATGCAACAGTAATAGATCCTATGGTTGTGCTAGGAGGATCTTGAGCTGTTGTTGATGGAGAATTTTCAGTCACTTGGTCTTTCTTAGACTTCCACACCACCTTTGGAGTCTTGGACTTGACCTTCAAAACTTCGGAAGCTTTTGGGACTTTGGAAGTTTTGATGACTGAACCTTCAGAAGATTCTGCAGTCACTACAGCAGACTTCAGTGCTTCAGATGGATTCCTTTCTTCCGAGACCAACTTCTCTTCCGAAGGTAATTTTCCATTTGTCTTCTTCTTAGATTTGGAGCTTCCGAAGGAAACAGATTTCCTTCCGAAGCTTGAATCTTCTTGGAACTCTTTGAAGTCTTTGTCTTGGTCATATGGACAGTACTTTTAGGATTGTATGGACAATCCTTAGCAATGTGAGAGGTACTTTCACACATGACGCAAAATATTTTCTTCTTCACAAGAGTCTTCTTATGAGAACAAGACTGTCTTTGGTCATATCCCTTCTCCACCTTCATCTTTGCAGATGCTGAGATAGTTCTTATGGACTGGGAACTGTTCTTGGAGTTTAATGGTCCAGGCTGTGCAGTAGTGGTACACAGCAGATCAGTCTTCTTCTTTGCACTAAGATGATTTTAACAAGAACCAGAACTCTTCGCTGAAGAGGTTTGGTCGATGTCTTCAGTCTTTACTACTTCAAACACTGCAGAGATAAAAACTAGTTTCTGCTTAGAGTCAAAAGTAGCCTTGATCTCTTGAGCCTTCCTTGCTTTTCTTTTGCTCTTCCTGATCAAGTTCTTTCTCATTGACTTGGTCATCACAGTAATTTTCTTCTCCTCATAAGGATAATGGCCCTTCTTAGAATCCTCCTCTTCACTCTTCTCAGAGGAATTCTTCACTATCTCTTCTTCATCCTATTCACTTATAGGATCTATGAGAGGAAGCTCATCTTCACAAGTTCCACAACTAGGAGATCTTACAGACAAGATTGTGTGTGAAGGAGCTATCTCATTGGATCCCAGTCCCTGTCTATATTGATAACACACCTTATTGTGCAGGGATGAGGATATCATGTTCTTGAAGGTCTCTTCTTCAAGAACACTCTTTTCTACATTGGCTTTGCTGATCACAAGCTCAGCCTGGCACTCAGTCTGCTTGGTTATGAGATCTTTGATTTGAGTCCTAAAATCTGTATGCTCATGTTTTAGAACTGAAATGGTTTTCTCTAAGTCCTCTATCTTTAATTTATAATCATTTTTAGACTTTCTAAAATCAGATTTTAAAATATTTAAGGACTCAAGATCAGATCTCATCTCCAAGTTATAGGACTTGTATCTCTTAACTTTAGCAATGCATTCAGGAGAACAGAGATGTTCCAATACCTTGGCTTCATCATGATTTGCCATTACTGCTTGGTTTGGAGAAGCATCTTCCACCCGAAAGCTCTAGTCAAAGCCTCCTTCTTCAACAACAACAACAGCTTGTTGCTTTGGCTTCTCATTCTGAGGGGCTTTCTCAGTGTAGTTTGGTCTTGTTTGTGCTTGGCCATCATTTGTTTTAGGTGCCTTACACTTTCTAGCAAAGTGGCCCATCAGGTTACAGTTGTAACACTTGACTTTGCTTTTGTCCAAGCCAAACTTTCCACTGGTTGCATTGCTTGGAAACATCCTTCCAGTTCTCTTGTAGAACTTCTTGGCTCTGTGAGTGAGAAGAGCCATCTGCTGGACTATTTCCATATATTCCAGATCATCTAGATGGATACAATCCAGGTCTTTAAGAGTGAAAAGAAAGTTTCCACAACTTTCATCAGTAGACACAAAAGCTTGAGAAGAGCTTGTCTCCTGGAATGGGCTTCTGATTGGGTGAAGATAGTATATATATTTGATAAAGATTTATTACACAGATTCTGTTTTAATTGGTTGTTACTAATACTAAACCACACACACAAATGGCAGTGTACCTGTCGTGTGGTAATATAGCGTTGGTAAGAACCGAGTATCAATCCGTGGACACACCTAGCCTACTCAACAAACTTGATGTTTGACTATCAGATTTGGTTTTTGTTAAAGAGAGTGATATTTTGTATTGGAAAGATTTTTAGGGTTTAAAAGTAAACAATAATAAAAAGAAAGTAAAATAAGAATTGAAGCGTTTGGATTTAAAATCAGGGAATAAAAGTTATCATCCTAATTAGAATCCACTTATGTAATTGTGATGAATTGGTGATGTGATGTGATTATGTTAATGTTTATAAAGATGAGCCGACGCGATTTCTCGACTATCCTGCTGTCGTAGTGACTTGATCCTGTCAGGCTGATTTTACTGCTCAGATAAAAGCCTAGTAATGTAGGTAAATCTTTTGTGTCCTATTTGACATACGATTTCTGAAAACATAATTTAATGTTAAAAAGAGAGTTAATCAGGTTCCTTCCTAACATACCATTAATTTTAGAAACCGTAACAATTACTGAAGTTTCCGAACTAATAAAAGGGAACCCGCAAATGATCAGAAAGTTAAAGTGATATGATTTCTAATAACCATTTCTAGTTCATTAGCCATGGATTTATTATGAAGACCGGTTTCGCGAATGAAAGTTAATCATACAATTTTCAACCTTGTATGACAATCACAATCACAAACAATAAAGTTATAACTTCCCGTTCAAATGTAGATGCTACCCCACAATAGTTTTCCCAAGACCACCATAACATTAACATAATACTTATCACACCATTAGTTCATCACAAATTACATAAGTTTCATCCGATTTGGATGATAAATAGAGTTTAGCTCATGATGAGCTTTAATATAACAACTGATAACAAATAAGATAGATAAGTGATCATCAGTGAAATGGAACAATCAAACCGATAATCCACAATGGATGACGTTTAGGTGATCCCAAGCTTCTTCCAAGTGTTGTATGCACCTCCCGAGCCTCCGAATGATCTTGAAGTCTTGATTCTCGAGAGAATTCAGCAGAGTAACTCTCCCACCAAAGCTTGCCAAAAATGATGAGCTTAGGCTTCAATTTATAGGCTTTCTGGAGTGTTTAAGCACGGCCCCGTGCCTAAAAGGCACTGCCCCGTGCTAGTACAATGCTTACGAAAGTTGGTCGGCTCGTACATGCAGGTTGTGTTAGGCACGGCCCCGTGTTAAATGGGGCACGGCACCGTGTTGGTGGTGGGGCACGGCCCCGTGTCTACTTTTAGGGGACAATACTTTTTGTCCTGTCAGATGGCCAAGCATGGGGTTGTGTTAATTTAGCACGGGGGTGTGTTTCTGGCAAGGCATTGGGGCGTGCTTAATGAGGCACGGCCCCATGCTTAGAGTCCAAAGCTCGGATTGCTTCAATTTATTGTTAAATATACTCCTTTTGTCCATCTTGCTCTTTTAAACACCTGAAAACACAATTTAACACTTTTAAGTACATTTTCATCATTTTAAGAAAGATATTAAGGAATAATTGATGTGCTTTTGATAGGATTTTTATGTATAATTTGGAGCACATCAAACATCCCCACACTTGAACTTTGCTTGTCCTCAAGCAAAAATCACTTAAAATGAAAATTCCACCAAAAACCAAATAAATCAAATTATAAACATGTCTTTCGAGAAGTATGCAAGTAAATACTATTTTCATCCAAATATAAATATTCTAAGCACATGTTAAATGATATCTTTGCAAGCAATAGGTTGGTTAGTAAAGATTATTATCATGTAAAAATCCACACTTCTCACAAGATGCACTCACACTCGGCTAAATATATGGAGTCATAATCAAGATTAAGTATGACTAATACACTCAATTGCCTAGTATGAATACGTGTGAAATCATATGCTTGTTAAGGGATCAAATCTCCACATACTTAGATATTTATTTGCATAAATCATTAGGTCTTTGATGGGTTGTAACTTGGCTCGGGATCGGGTATGAAATATTTGGAAAGAGTGGCTAATTTCTAAAGATGACGGTCTTGGCTTATTTTTCTAACATAAACTACAAGAAAAGCAATAAAGGTTCCCTATACAATACTTCAAACTAGAAGGGATATGCTAGCTTGAGGACTCGTTTAAGGTCAGATTGTCAAGACCGTATTTTGCTTTCAAGAATTTTTTACCCGAAGATACACAAAACTTTCCTTTCTCAAGGATCGTTCGGCTTGAAGCCTAATAGCACCCAATCGGATTAATTCTGTGTATTCTTATTGAGATTCAGTTTGATTCTTTTTGCATTTTCCATTATGGGACCAATTTCCACAATTCGGGCATCTTTCATATCTTTTTGCCCGTCTCTTTAAAGCACTTTTTGAAATCCCACAAAATGGCGGAACTTGTTCCTTTTTTCGCCATTTCTTTCTTGCGTCAAACGTGAGATTGAAAATTTGTTCGCGGATTTCCGGGGGTAGTCCCGGTTTTGCGTGATGAAGGCAAGAAAGCAAATTGAAATCAAAAGAATGTATTCCAGTTCTTTAAGGTCTGACGTTAAAAGACCAAATATATTTTTTTTATAAGCCCAAAACGTGTCTTTAACGAAAACAGGTTTTGTTGAAGGCTTTTTGGTTAAGTGACTTGGTGACTCGGGTGATTGAAAGATAAAAACGTTTAAGCTCAACGGGGCTAACTAGGGTTGACGTTCGGGTAAGGAAAATTAAAGACAATGGTTGTGGCTTGAATGGTTAAGGTTTCCTAGTGCCTAACTCATTTTTATGCAACAAATACTAATTAAGGTCTTGAAATGTATACCCAAAACAAGTTCTAATCACACGTATCATATGGCACCCTCAATTAAATCCAGAATGAAAGTAGAATTGCAATTTGCAAAAGCTTGTTTAAGGCTCAAAAATAAACTCACATACAGATGGAATTGGGTAAAAGTGTTTCATTTTACATGATTAAATATTTTACTAGATTATTCCTTTTAAGGATATCACAAAAAACATTTTCAATTTTTATTTGGACGTCATGGATTTACTTCTTTATTTCCCGAAAACGTATATTTATAATTTGGTTTATCAAAAATTATATTAGATTTTTGGTTTCTTGTCACAAAAATTATTTGGTAAGTGATATTTTCTTAAAATTTTTAATTTGGACCTTTTTAGCAAAGTCAAATGCATTACTCCCATCCCCACACTTAAAGTTCACATTGTCCTCAATGCGATTAACATATTCATGATCAAGAAAGGGTAATGAAATAACTCCCCTAAAAATGATGAATTTTTCACTTGTGTTTGATTGCCTTCGCGTTGTTAGAATCCTCGGTATCACCTGAAATGTCACCAATTTATTGAAAGCATTAAAATCCTAAACACACAAATAAAAACAATGACATAAATTAAAAGATAGATTGGCACAAACAACTGTGCCGGGGCCCCAAAATGGATACGATTTTCAACGTTTTCAAGGGCTTTGTGGTGGGATATCCCCCCACTCGTGGTACATTCGGTTTCTGATGTACGTGACATCTCTGCTCAAGTCATCGACTCGGGAATTCAGATTTTCGACTCGGTTGAAGGCTCGTTGGGCATATTCAAATGATCGCCTTGCATGGGTTTCGGTGGTTTGGATTGACTCAAAAGGTCTAACATGGTTGGGAATTCCCTTGTTCGTGAACTGAAGATCCAGCTCCGGCTCCTTCCGGCTGTATCGGCATGTCGAGATCCATGATAATTCTTCGGGATCCGCCAGATCCAAGATTTGTCCCTTCTTATCCATGAATCTCGGCTGCCTATTTGGTAAGCTTGTAACCATGTACATACTTGTACAGATGCTCAAGTCCAACAGTCCTGGCATCACTCCTTCGGTTCCCTCAGTGATATAACCATAGCTTTCATATAAGTTCAAAATCCAGCTTCCTCCAAACATGGGTGTTGGGCACCTGCAATCGCGTTCCGGCAAAAAGATTACAAAACAAATACCCAATATACATTGCAACTGATTAACCATACAATATAAAATAAACAAGTCCCTCAAATTAACAACTCCCTCGCTTTGACCACGAGCTGTTATGGAATGGCTGAGTAACCGATGAATGTATCGCAGCAGCGGGTCTTGTATCTGACTGCTTTTTGTTTGCTCGAGTTGAACCCTCCGGTTCCAATTCGCTCCCAAAATGCTTTCCTCATTGCACCACTTTCCGCGTCTCTACTTTCCTCGTCCGGGAAGGTATGATACGCCGGCATTCCAGATATCGCCTCCTCCTCCATTTCTTTTTCCGTGTATATTCCAAGATAGACACCAAACAAGGCAATGGATGTTTTATGCCAATTCCCAGCTAATCTGAATGAAACTGCATTTTCATCCCAAGGATAAAAGTCTTTCATGCTAAATTTAAAAGATGCTAAAAATTCAAGAGTCAGTTCATAAACGGAAGGTCTATTTTGTGAAAATAAACGTTTCCACTGAACACTTAATAAATTATTATATCTTTCTAGCTGTCCGACTGCCGCTAGTGTTTCTTCATCTGCTTGTAAGTGGGATCTTTTGACCCTTTGTAGCAATCTTTGAAGTCTATCACGACACCATTTCTCGCGGCTCCCTCCAAAATGTAAGTAGGGATGATCCTGAAATTTAAAAAATAAATTAATCTATACAAAACAAATTTCTAAGCAGTCTCATGATGTTAGTGAAAATCATATGTTTTTCAAGTCATAACATCATAATGATTCATTCATGTTCAAAAATAGTGAAGAATTTATCATCCAAGAAAAAAAAAATTTGAACATGGGGGGCGCTTTGTAAACGTGGGGGTGCGGTTAACATGTTGGGGGCATGAAAATCTTGACTCGAGCAATCGTGGTTTTGTTTGTAAATCATTGATTAAGCATGGATTTAACATTTTTCTTGCTTCAAAAACCAAATATTATACGTTGAACATTTAATCATTTGTTAATAATTCAAGATACTAAAAAAAATATATTTTTAAAAGATTCAATTCATCATAACACGTTTAAGAAACAATCGGGCTTTTACACATAATGACCTAGGATTTCGGGTTGTTAGAGACCTAATCACCTAACAACAGTAAAGGACTTTCATAATCAAATGAATTAGTAGCTAACCTCTTGGCCAAATTCTTGCAAGAACACTTGAACAAATGAAAAGAAAAATGGAAAGAAGATAGAATTGAAAGTGGATATGACTTTGCAGGCACATTAGCTCGGTTTTTATCATGCAACATTGAATGGAAAAGGACAAAAGGCTGAAAAATGGCAGGTGGTGTCATTTCTTGTCGAACACGGGGGCGTGCCCCTTTGAACACGGGGCCGTGTTCAAGTACAATGTTCGGTTTCAGTCTTTTGTTGTTCTTTTTTTTCAGTTTCGCGCGTTGTGTAATTTTCCCGGTTAAGTTTTACACTTCCAAATCATCAAAAAAGATACGAAAATAGTCCTATAGTTAAATAACACAAGCCAAATTGAAAATTACATTCCCTAGGATCCTACGGTTACACGATACGTTAAACGCCGAGAATCTGAAACAGCAAAACCAGACTCTTTAACGCGCAACAGCGCACTTAACACATCACGGAATGTTTCTAAAAGAAACCTCCACACATTTCGTGTGGAAAGTTTGGCATGGGATAGTGAGAAATGCGGTTGCTCAATTCCGCGAGCTGCTGGTTAATGGAAATGAGTTCCTCGCTCATCTGCTGAACTTTTTGGATTAGTTCAGCTAAGCGTTGTATAACATCTCGTAATTTCCGTTAATTAAAAGTTAATTTTGTTAATTTTTATATGGGTTATATAGGCAATTTATGAAACTTATGGACCATTTATGCTTATAATTCTTTTTACTTTTAATTCTTTAGTTTAAAGATTAATAACATCCTTATTACTTAATAAATAAATTATAATCATAATAATTATAACAATAACAATAATGATAATAATAATAATAATAATAATAATAATAATAATCCTAATAATAACTATTTATAAAGATAATAATAATAATAATCATGATAATAATAATTAATAAACATGATAACAATTTATAAAAAATTATAAAACTTAAAAAGGGTTGAAACTTAAAAGTTAAGGGGTTAATTTGATAATCTTGGAACTTTAAAGTAAATGTTTTGGCATAAGATAACAAAGGTTGAAACTTTAGGGACCGTTTCTGTAAATTACTAAAACCAACCCCACCCCTTTTTTTTCTCTTGCCCGACTATCCGGCCGCCGGCCGGCGAAGCTCCGGCGCGGCGCCGGCAAGGCCAAAACGGCCGTTTGACTTTCAATTTCAAGTCCAAAAGATGCCAAAAGCTTCGGGAAAACGTTTCGAACCATTATGTAACTTTAATTTGAGTTTAAAGATGATTATGTGTGTCGTTCGAGCTATGTAACCGTCGGCCATCAAGTTCAAGCCGTTCGACCATCAAAGCACCATAATAATGCAATTAATTTAATCAGATCAAACGTTTGTCTACCTTTAATCATATCCAACTTCCAATTTCTCCTGAAACACACAAAATTCACTCCTTTGATTAACCTTTGTAACCGCGACCTGTTCCACACTCGAACACCAACCTACAGACTTCAATACCTGAAATTGTTAGAGGGTTTTTAATCCAGATCGTCATACGAAAATACCCTCGAGTTTAATTTGATTTCCATCATCGTTTTCATACCGGTTGGGTCCTGTCGTAGCCGCGACTTGTTCATCACGCGTTTATATCGAATTGATCAACAACACAGGTAATTAAATACATGTACTCATGCGATTTCAGTTGGGGAACAAAAGCCCCATGATTCCAATCATTTACATAAACGAATTGCATGTCAATTTGGGGGAAAATCGTTCTAGGGTTCATGGGTTTGGGGATTTGCTTAAGTTTGTGTTTTTAAGTTTTAAAAACTGAGTTATAAACGCGGCTGGAGCCTTGGTTCACTGGTTAGAGCATTACCCCTACATACATGAGGTCCCGGGTTCGAACCCGGGCACCTCCATGTATTTTTTTAAAGGTTTTTGCCTTAAACTAATTCTAGAAAATTTTTTAAATGTATAAAAATTACTTTTATAAATTCCAAATATTTTCAAAAGTTTCCAAATATTTTCTGTAAATTTTTCTAAGTTTACATAAAAATGTTTTATTTATAAAACATTTTAGCAAAGCTTGTTTGAATAATTTTCTTAAAAAAAATGGATTTTAATAATAATTAATAAAGTATTGTTGGTCTAAAAAGTTTCTTTTCACATAATATTGTTTAAATCATGATTATTTCAAGTAATTACTCAAATATTATATTTAAACTTTAATAATCATTATAAACGATTTAATTTCTTTTTCTCTATATTTAAACATATAAATAATATAACTTGTACTTAAAATATTTATAAAAAAATTACCCAAATACCCAAATTGAACTTTAGCCCTCGTTAATTCATTAACACTTGTTATTAAATTTAATCTTGTAAATATATATATATATATAGGTGCCTCGTGACGTTTTATCTTGGAACGACGTATATTAATCTTGTTAATCTTCACCATATACTTATTTGACCACGTGAGTTTCCTTGCCCCTTTTTCATATTTTCACATTATTTTGGGGTGAAACATGATAGCTTATACATGATACACTTATACACATTTGAGACTTGTAAATCACATGCAATTCAACTTATTATTTTGTCATGGTTATTTGTGTATTGTAAGTGATTATATGAGATACATAGTTTGTTTACAATCATTAACTATTGCTAGCCTGGCGACGTCTTAGATCTTTGGGCCTGACAAGCCTATTTGGTGCTAAAGTCGATGTATTGCCGACTCCTGATGACGTATGCTTGTTCATCATGGGAACCAAATACACTTAGCCAATCTTTTATACTTGTAATCAAGTCGAGGTTTGGTTGTAACGATATGTGTTCTATAACCTTACTTGCTTATGACCTATGACATGAATTGCTACTTGTAACCTTTTTCATATTATGTATGAAAACCTTGGAAACTCACCAACTATTTTTAGTTGACTCTTATTTTTATCATGTTTCAGGTCAACCTCAAGTTTAAAGTGATCCTTTGAAAGCATGCAATAAAACTAGGACTTGGACCTAGTTAATGAATGAAATGTTTATGAAATGTTTAGTCTTGTTTGGAACCTATTTCATGTTTGAGACTTATGCTTGTATTTCATTTTAAGACTTATGATAATAATATTTGCAATTTAAATATAGCGTTATGTGGCTGTGAACAATCTTAACCCTCACACCTCAACGTTTCCGCCGTCAAGGTTGGGTTGTGACACGTTGGGAAGCAACGAGGTTCATTTCTGTCAATTGCTTGATCACTTCATGCATTTTGAAGAAATACTCTTGAGTTGTCGGCTCTCGCGTTTCGAAACGCGGTTTCTTCGCAGGATTCCAGTTTGAGCTTCCGTGACTTGATTCTTTCAATTTTTAGACGTTTTTGAGCAGGAATGAGTGTGATGAAAGGGAACACGGGGGCGTGCTTAGCTAGGCACGGCCCCGTGCTTGTCAGAAATCGTCTTAAATTCGACCTGCAACGTTCCAGAGTCGTCAGCGGAGATCGTGGAAAAATTTTGTCAGAGGCACGGGGGCGTGCTTGATGGGGCACGGCCCCGTGCTTGTGCTTGTGAAGTCCTAAAAATTGCTAAAAAGTGAGAAAAATGTATGTACAGGTGCCGCGTTTAAGTTTCGGGTCTTCGGCACGACCCTTCCCCACACTTAGTTTTCGTTGGGGTGGAGGTTTTGTTGGAGCTGGAAAATATAGTCTATATTATCAACACTATGAAAGTCAACAAAAGTCAACGTCACGGTCAAAGTCAACAAAAGTCAAACCCGACACGCTCGAGACGAGGAACCGAGACAAGACGTTGAAGATTTAAATGACTAGGAGTTTTATTGTAATAAATATATTTTGTGTGAACAAAATATATTTTATCTTGTTTTTAGTCATTTTTATGCTTAATATGTAATTTTGTATTAATTAGCCTAAGTCTAGGGAGTTAAGTGCAATTAGTGAATCTTAGTCTAGACTATAAATAGGTTAATTGTCATTAGGTTTTGCGGAATGGTTGCATGACCAATTGATTGAGGGATTATTTGTAAACAATATTATTAGCAATCAAGAGAGATCAAAGGGGTTTTCATTGTGTTTATCATATTTTGATCTAATTCTTCATGATTTGATTCAAGTTAGATGTTCCTGGATTTACAATTTGGTATCAGAGCCATTTTGGATCAAATTCACTGAAGATTTGAAGATTTTTAGAGAGAAAAGTTGAGGTTTTGGTTGTTTTTGTTCAATATCAAGTTTTCATCAAATTCGGATTAGATTTGAGTGTTATTGATATGGAAATTGATTGAAGTTTGCTTATTATTGGTTGGGAAAGCTCTGTTAATCATCAGATTTCAAATCCATTGAGATTTGGGCGATTTCAGATTGATTTTGAGGTGAAAAAAGGTTTTGAGATCGACCAGCGAAACTGCTGTTCTTACAGCGAAACTGTCATCTTCATTCAGCGAAATTATGGTTTATTTTGGATCTGAAGTTGTTTTCTAGAGTTTCAGCGAAAGTACTCCCTTGAACGAAAGTTCAATAGTGTTTTTGACCAATCATCAAGCAAAATTGCTGCCGAATTTATCTCTGAACGAAAGTTCAAGCTTGTTTCCTGCGAACTTATCAGCGAAACTAAGCCATTTGTGATATTCGGCTAGCGAAACTGCTGCCGAAATTTCCAGCGAAACTACTGTCGGCTAAGCGAAACTAGAGTTCACAGCGAAACTAGCTCTGCGAAACTATAATTTCAGCGAAACTATCATTTCTTCAGCGAAATTCGAATGTTAAAGATGACTTTTTTCCCCTAGTTGGGATTAATTGAGTTTATTCCGATAAAGAAATTTTCACTGATTTTGACCCCAGTTGCTAAGATTTTCTAGCGTGACATTTACAAATAATATTTTTCCCGGGGGAGAATTATTTTACAATTTTTGGGAAAAATATTTTTGGGGCGTTTAATTGTTTAAACAAAATAAAAATAAATATGGCTTTTGCAGAATTGATTAAATCCTTCGAATAAGATGATCTCACAATTGCACAATGTCGGTTTGATAATTTTGCAGCTTTAAAGAATGAAAAGATGTCTGATTTTGTTGATCGGTTTCTGTTGGTGGCAAGTAATCTGAAGAAGTTTGATGCCCAACTGGGAAATCATGAACAAGTTCTAAGATTACTTGATTCCCTCTCATCAGAATGGAGCTCACACGGCAAGTCGATTCAACAAGATAGAGGCTTTCGGGATTACAAACTGATGGAGGTGATCAACAAACTGAAAGAGATTGAGTTGGATATCAAACGTCGTGAGTACTATGAATCAACATATCTAACTCCAAAGATCACTTCAAACTCCAAAGAGAAACCAAAAGAGAGATCAGATTCTGACACCAATTCCGACGGTTTACTGAAACCTGAAACTGAAGAGGTACAAGAAGAGCATAAGCAGACATCAATGGGTAAAGGTGGAGCTGAGTTGAATGAGGAAGTTTGTGATGCTGAGCAGGAAGAGGAATGGAAGCGAAATACCAGAGTTTGCAACTGCGACAAGGTTCTTACTGCTGAAAGAGTCATCTTGGATCTTCCATACGAGACAATTCAGGATATGTGTTCTTCTGCTTGCAAAATTCGTTTGTTTGGTGTGTATAAAGCTAATAAGTTAATTTTAGATAACCAAAAGGAGTTAACCACCATAAACGCAGAACTTAAAAAGAATGAAGCCAAGTATTTCATAAAATTAAATGAAGCTTTAAAAGAAAATGATCATTTAAAACGAACTCTTCTTGAAAGAAATGTTGAAATTAATCTTTTAAATGAAAGAGTCACTTTGGCTGAATTTGAAACAAGTAAGCTTAAAACAAAGCTTGATAGATGGACCATATCCGGAATGAAACATGAAGAGCTACTGTGTAAACAGAGGGGAGCTAGGATTAAAACGGGTGTGGGTTGTGGTGAAAATCCATACGTCTATCCTCCTCCTAGCACCCATTGTTACTCTCCTATGCCTCAACCTCATCCATCTAATGATTTGATTGAAGCTGCAGAAACTAATAGTTTAAATGCAGGTTTAAGCAACGTTAATCTTAAAGAGGTTAGAGATGTGCAGGATTCTCCTGTAGGTTTGGGATTTCTCAAGCAGGGGTCTGATAAGAAGATTAATGACGATTCTACCTCTAATGCTCCGACACCAATATCAGTTGCTTCTCCAACCTTCTTCAACAAATTCAAAACAGGTAACATTCCTTCGTTTGTTCCTGTCAGGTTTGTCAAAGAAGGAACAGTTGTTGAATCGTCAGGCAATCAGAATCCTACAAGCGAAGCCAACACAATAGGAGGTGTCAATCAAGATCCTTTGAAAGCAGATCTGTGTATATGAGACTGGATAAGCTCAGATGATGAATCAAACACAGAGGAGCGTGTTGGTTCCTCACAGATCGAGATATCTTCTGACATTGTCAAGTATCGAAAGCTTCCAAAAGCTGAATCACGACCAATACGGATCTCTTCTCCAATTGCAAAGCATCCCAGTCAATCAGTAAAGCTCTCATTCCCTGTTCAGCATAGCAAATGCCAAAACAAGCAAGAATTTGCTACAAGCTCAAAGCAATCCTCATCCCTACCTGCATCACACGGTTCAGTGAAGCATCAAAAGCCATTCAAGGCTTGTTTTGAGTGTGGAAAAGAAGGTCATGTGGTTAAGAAATGTCCTCAAAGGCTTGCTATGGATGGTAAAGGCAAAACGAATTGCTTCTCCAGTTGTAAGTCTATAAAGAATGTTCCAGATGGTAAAGGCAACACGGGTTGCTTCTCTGGATTAAGAAGTAAAAAGCACACATCTTTGAATGGTTGGATGAAAAACCCTCCATCCAAACCTTTTCATATGAAGCCGATTTCACATGATTCAAAGATGAAAATGACCAAAGGTTTAAAACCAAATTCTTTTCCTTCTGGTCTTAAACAGAAAATGATTTCCAAATTTAATTTATTCAAATCCAAGTTAATTGAACCGAAGCAAATTTGGCAAATTAAAAAGAAGAATACAACAATCCCCGATTGTTTAAACGGTTGTGTGCAGAAGTTTGTTACTTATCTTGATGAAAAAGGAACTTCCAGGACTACGATGGCCTGGGTTTCCCTTTCTAACTAATTTGTTAATGAGTGCAGGAACAATTCAGGAGGACTGTTAGTAATCCGGTTTACTGACAGAGATTATTCTTGATTCAAATTTGAGGCGGAAAAAACAGGTTAAGATCATGGTATTTTATCCACAATCTAGATTCTTATCTACATAATCACAATTCTCACTTCACAATCACTGCATATTTCTTGACAATTCATTTCTTATCTTGATAATCAGTATAGTTTGGAAGATCTTCTTTGATAAATTTTTATTTTTGTACAGTTTTATAAAAAAATAATTAAAAAAATAAAAATAAATAAATAAATAAAATATAAAATAAAAATAAAAATAAAAAATATATAAAAAAAAATTTATTTTTATAAAAAATTTTGCAAAATAAAAATTTAGGGGAGAGTATAAGTAAATAAAAATGAAAAGAGAACTAGGAACTTGATTTGAGATGATTGAGAAATGATTGTATATCTTCTTGAAATGCTTGTTTTTGCATATGACTTGCGTTTTAAAAATGAGAAATGATAGTAACTGATGCTGTTATCTGATTTACATCTTATTTTTAATTGAAAATAATGAAGGGGTTTGTTAGATCATTAACATCTTGTTTAACCATTTAAACATACAAAACGCAGCGGAATATTCGACTTTAAACATGTTAAAGTTTCTGAAAAATAACCATTATCATGTGAAAACAAACAAACCCATAACAAGAGGATCTTTATTATGTGAAAAGCAAGCATTCAAAATAAACAAGAACACCCAAAACATGATATAATCATACCATAACAAAACCTTTCTGGATGCTGTGAAAATCGACCAAAAGAAGGCTGAAATGAGTCAAAAGAAAGGCCAAGACTTCAAGGTAGAAGTCCTCAAGTGTCCATACCCACAAGCACCAAGCAAGCACCTTTGTTGCTAGGATTTCATCACCAAAAACCGAACTTAAAGGCTGCTGAAAACCCATTTTCAGCCGAAATCAAAGCTGCTGGAATACTCCATTACAACCGAGATAATCTTCTAGATTGAAGGGTTTGTGCCTTGAGGTTCTTGCATATATGAGAGAGATAAGAGATGGAAGAGTATGTGTGTGTTCTTGGAGAGCATCAACTAAAGAGAGAACAACATAAAAAACAAAAGAGAGAGCTGCCCATGATGAGGGGGCGGCCGAAACTCTTCACCCTTTTAGGGTTGTTCCCCTCTTAGTTAATTTCCCAAAAGGTCCTTATATATTGATCTTTTGTCAAACTAAAGATTAATAAAGATACATATATATATATAATTAACCTTTTAATTATATAACATACACACACATTTTTATTATTTGATGTTATTTAACTAAATTAAACAACATTACAAATAATATCCATGAACAAAATATCCATATAAGTTGTTCAATCTCATATGCAACTTATTTAGAAAACCCATTTTCTAAATTGGTGTATTTATTTAATTGCATGATCATATCATCAATTAAATATTAATTGGTGTTTGCTAAGCTTGTTATTGGGTATGACCCGACTTGGATCATAACGTACTAACCACATCAATGTTCTATGTGTCTTGGGCATAAAGAATCCAACAATCTCCCACTTGCACAAGATACATAGAAGATTGATGCAAGCAGTAAATACCGCCTAACAACGGTTTACTACCCTTAATACGCATGACTATAAGCCATTCAATAACATCATCCCCTTCAAGTTCCAAACTTGAAATGATTTAGGTGAATCAATCATCTATCCTTTTGTTTCAGATGTCATGTTAAATCCAAGGACACAGAATGATCATTCCTTGTTGATTTAACTTAATCAGGCCTTAGACATCATACTCTCAACGAATAAGAGGAACAAATCCCATCTTGACTACATTCGTTTCTCACAATCACCTTATGTCATACCTGAACATAGCCTTATGTGCTGATCATTATTTCATATCAGCGAAGAACTAGCTCAAGGTATAACACTTGGTGAATATTAAAACCCCAATATGTATCTCAGGTCAGAGGATACCAAATGATATTTGCCTTTACTCAAATTTACTTATGATCAATCAATAAGATTCCATGTAGTAAGATTTGAGACGCGGGTCAGTCCAATATTCGTATCCCACGAATATCTATGAACCTTGGCAGCAACCAATTGCTCTATATTCATGCCTTATGAATATTCACCAATCCAAGTTCATAATAGTCTTACATTCATATTTGTTCCCACAAATATGACCGACTACGGACATTTAGAATAAAAGAATTATTCATGGATGTAAACATGCTAAAAGGGAACATAACTCAAATATATAAAAGAGTTAAATATTACAAATGTTCCAAGTTTTATATGCTAAACAGATCAATTCATATCACCAGTAAATCGAAGTCCTAAGGCACAAGTATGACCCTCATACTTTGCCCTTATCAAGGAGCTTCGTTAGTGGATCAGCAATGTTTTGATCTTTATGAACTTTACGAATACATATCTTTACCCTTTTCAAATCCATCCCTTATGATGTTGAATCTCCGCTCAAGGTGCTTAGTCTTTTGATGAGTACGGGGTTCCTTGATTTGAGTAATCCCATCCACGTAATTACCAAAGATTTCTAGGGGGTCTTGAATGGTAGAGATCACCCTTAGATAAGCAATGGACAAATTTATCCATGCAGCTTCCCAAGCTGCCAATGAAGCGGCTATGTATTCGGATTTTTGTAGTGAACAATGCTACCGTGTCTTGCTTTGAACCTTTCAAGGACACTTCTCCTCCATTCATAATGGAGGTATACCCCGATTATGATCAAAAATCATCTCGATCAGTTTTTGGAAGCCTGCATCCGTGTAACCCTTTACAATGACTTCCTTTTCAACAGATCCGCATATTAGAAACATATCCTTAGTCCTACTAAGGTATTTCAATATACTTTTAAGAGCCATCCGATGATTATTTCTATTGGTATCTACTTTTTCATACTTAATAAGCATGACTCGTCCGGTCTAGTGCATATCATCACACAAATGATGGATCCTATAGCAAATGTGTATGGGATATCCTTCATTTGATTTTGCTCATCCTATGAGCTTGGACATTGAGACGTAGTCAACACTATCCCTCCTTGAATAGGTACCATACCTTTCTAAGAGTTTTCCATCTTGAACCTTTTCAAGATTTTATCAATATATATGCACTTTGGTTTAACCCTATCAACCACCTCGATCTATCCTTATAGATCCTTATTCCAAAATATGGGTGGCTTAAACGAGATCTTATATGAAAAACATCTTCCAAGCTAGGTTTTAACACCTTCCAAGGTTGGAATATTATTTCCAAATAGTAGTGTGTCATCAACATACAACACTAAGAATACAATTATGCTCCCACTAGCCTTTATATTTATACACAACCTTCTCGATGCTTGTTTCAATCCATAGATTGATCACTTTAACTTATATACATTATTAGGATGTCATGGATCGACAAAACCATCATGCTGAACTGAATGGACAATCTCTTCGAGATGTTCATTAAGAAAAGCGGTTTTGACATCCATTTGCCAAAACTCATATTCAGAATATGCAGTTATGGCACATGATATCCTAATCGACTTTAGCATTGCCACGGGCGCAAGAGTTTCATCATATTCAACCAATTGAGTTTGATGGAAACCTTATGCTATAAGTCTTTAACTTATAAGAATTCAAGTCTCCATGCATATCTGTTTTCGTCTTGAAAACCCACTTGTATCCAACCGGTTTGGAGTTAAGTGGAGGGTCAACCAATTCCCAAACTTGGTTGTTATACATGGATTGCATTCTTACGTTCATAGCTTCTAGCCATTTGTCCAAATCCAAATTGGACATAGCATCTTGGTATATGGTTAGCCACAGGGGTCAACCACATAGCATCCATTCTTGGAATGTTCATATCACTTAGATGGAATACTAACTCTACCAGATTTGTGAACGTTTTGTGTATATTTATCAACCTCTTGATTATCATCAACAACCTCTTGTTGTTAGCTAGTGTCAACCAAAAGTGTACCGGCTTGTGGATTTTGATCCTTATCAAGTTCCACAGTTCTATACGTCATTCCTTCCATAAAGAACTCGGTTTCCAAGAACATAGCCTTTCGAGCAATAAATACTTTTGCTCTGTTGAGTCGAAGAAACAGTATCCTATACAGTCTCTAGGATATTCAACTAATCCACACTTTCTTGGTCCGGGTCATATTCAAAATATGAGACTTAAAGAGCAATGCGAAAACCCAAAATGATAAAGATGGTGAGCTCATAGCCATAATAAATTGAACCATATCCAAATAGGGTTCAGTTTCTTATTTATCAGAATGAAGAACACATATAGTTATGTAGAGTTGATATTCTACTTCATTATTGAAGATTTTGAACATTTCAAAAGCTTCATACTTGTGCGTCATCAAGTGCACACAATAATAGCGACTGTAATCGTCGGTAAAATAATGAAGTATTTTTTTCACCAATCTTTGTCATTGTCTTAAAAGGACTACATACATTCAAATGTATTATTCCTAGTAAGTCTTTTGGTTCACACTTATCAAATGAAACATTTTCATTTGTTTCCAAAAGACCATTCTTTTGAAGTGTTTGAATCCAATTCTTGTTTATGTGACTAATACGATAATGTCAAAGATAATAACAACTTAAACCCATTTTAAGTTTCTTGGTGCTTAATGTGTATAATAAGTTATTGTAGGACGAATTATCATGAACCAATTCATGGATATCATTAGAAGGTATGTCCTTAAAATGAAATACATCATCCATAAAACTTAATACCATCATTTACAAACTTTAAATCATGATCACATTGTTTTAATAGGAAACCTTAATTATGTTCCTAGTCAAACTAGGTGCATACAAAAGGTTTTGAGAACAACTTCCAAACAATTTGAAAGTCTCAAAATAGAGTTTCCTTCCTTGAGGCGCACATTTCTTTTGAACCCCTTCGCAACAATTGCAAAATGAGTTTCACATCCGGTATCCAATACCCATGTGTTTGAAGAAATGACATTTAATACGATGTGTGAATCATGGAAATTGTATTTGACGTTTGCTCAACATCCCTCTTGTCTTTCAACTCCTTGAGATAGGAGGGACAATTCCTTTTCATTGTCCTATCTCTCCATACTCAAAGCATGGAACGTTCTTCGGTACCTTAGGCTTCATAAGCTTAGGCTTTTCGAGGTTTCGCATTAACCTTTGCTTTGATGTATTCCTTTCCTTTGGCAATAATTGCCTTAGGATCGGGATTGGCCATTTATAATAGCCTTCCTCATTGATCGAGAGAATAGGTAGAACCTATCTACCCATCCCTGCCTCGGTTGCTTTGAGCATTGCGTGAAGTTCACCAATGCTCTTGTCCCACCCATTCATATTACAGTTTATTATGAATGTCACAAACCTGTAGTTAGGCAATCAAGGATCAAATCCTTGGCCAACTACTTTGAGACAGGACAGTTAAGCATCTTGAGGCTATCAATGTGGCTTTTCATCTTAAGAATATATAAGATGATATCGATTGGGTTCCTTCCATGTGACATGTATAAGGTGCTCGAACCGTTTCGTAGCAATCTACTAAAGTTTGTTGAAGGAACATTTCCTTCAACTAGATTATCATGTCATATGCCCCATGATGCTCCAAACCCTTTTGGAGTTCGGGAACCATATTCCCAACATGAGGTAGGATACTTGCACAGAATCCTTAGTGTGCCTAAGCCAATCGTCAAAAGGCCTTAACATCAACAGCGTTGGTTGGTGAGGTATGGGATCGTCAAGGACATAGGCCTTTACTCATTTTGAGAACGATTCTCAAATTTCAAAATTGAGTCCATAAGTTTATTATGGTTAAGACGATCCCCTTTTAAGATGGTTCTCGGTGATAGGGTAGGGACGGTCGGGGTAGTAGCATCGTGGTTTGCGGCCATTACTACAAAATTACAAAGTTCATTTTAGTATTTCTGAAAATTGCATTTTAACTATTAATACCCTTTACATGTCTCATAGACAATTAATAATTAAAATCTAGAATCCAACGTTACATTTAAATGATGGTTAGGTGACCTTTATCCCATTATTTAAATTAACAAGGTAGTCAACAGTTGACAATTGCAACCTATTGCAACTTCTAGTCTTATGGGATCGGTTAAACATCATATGTTTAGTCGGCATGTTTAATCCCATCAACACCATTGTACGCCATGCTTCGGTGACCCTAATCACATGGTTTCCAATTCAAGTCGTCCTACTTACACACACGTGTGAGTTTTCACATACAAGCAGTTAGGTGACCTTTATCCCACAAGTACGTTAGACTCACCTCAAAGGTACAAGTTCCCTACAAGTGGTTAGGTGACCTTTATCCCACAAATAGTTCCCAAGAGATTCGAGTGTCGTGTAAAAGGATGGTGTTAGACTTGTTACCAAAGGGATTTAAGTTTCCATTAATTCTAGTTATGAAAACTCTATGTACCTTGTATTCGCATGCTTTCAAATACATGGTACCCTATGGTTCTCTTTTAATAAAACTTCTTTTATTAAATCATTAATCATTTTAATAACCTTTTATTAACCACTTAATGATTAGAAACCATAAATTTTTAGCTTGTTAAGTTTGCTAATGAGTTGGTTTTGCATATCCAAATATCAAACAACAATCATACAACAAACAACCAAACAAGCATAATCATACAAACATATGTGCATAACCATAGCCACTAAGTTGACTACACTTGTTTGCCATCACAAGTGTTGTCATAAGGTCATTCCTAAGGTTTAACAATGACACATCATATGTGTCCATGAACTCCCACTTGATTCCACATCCAAATGCTTCAAGTGTCCATGTCTTTTGTGTCCTTGCTTTTGGGTCTTCTTCTTGTGCATCTTCTTTTACAAAATTATATGCTAATACAATTTTCTAATAAAAGAAATGCACCTATTCTATTTATTACATAACCAAATGAATAAATAAATTACAACCCAAATACTTAAACAAAAGAAATTATTACAACCCTTTTAAATGAATACAACCAACATGACAATTCCACAATCAACCAAATCCAAAACACACATGGTCAAGGCTATGTTATGCACTAAAATATGTATCCATATACATCATCCATCAAAAAAAATAAACCCCATCAAACCCAAAATTTTCAGCCAACATAAACTGAAAATTAGGGTTTGTTTGTCCAAACAAACAACAACCAAAACATATCAACCAATTGACATTTCTATCTTTCAAAGTTTAATCATAAGCATGAAGATGTAACTTTGAAAGACATGGGGTTTATTAAATCAACCAAAATCAGCCTCTAATGACTTGATAAACATCCTTTAAAACTGATTTTACAAGGATAATGATGCTAGTTTCCACATAACCGGCTCTGATACCATTGAAGGGGTTTGTTAGATCATTAACATCTTGTTTAACCATTTAAACATACAAAACGCAGCGGAATATTCGACTTTAAACATGTTAAAGTTTCTGAAAAATAACCATTATCATGTGAAAACAAACAAACCCATAACAAGAGGATCTTTATTATGTGAAAAGCAAGCATTCAAAATAAACAAGAACACCCAAAACATGATATAATCATACCATAACAAAACCTTTCTGGATGCTGTGAAAATCGACCAAAAGAAGGCTGAAATGAGTCAAAAGAAAGGCCAAGACTTCAAGGTAGAAGTCCTCAAGTGTCCATACCCACAAGCACCAAGCAAGCACCTTTGTTGCTAGGATTTCATCACCAAAAACCGAACTTAAAGGCTGCTGAAAACCCATTTTCAGCCGAAATCAAAGCTGCTGGAATACTCCATTACAACCGAGATAATCTTCTAGATTGAAGGGTTTGTGCCTTGAGGTTCTTGCATATATGAGAGAGATAAGAGATGGAAGAGTATGTGTGTGTTCTTGGAGAGCATCAACTAAAGAGAGAACAACATAAAAAACAAAAGAGAGAGCTGCCCATGATGAGGGGGCGGCCGAAACTCTTCACCCTTTTAGGGTTGTTCCCCTCTTAGTTAATATCCCAAAAGGTCCTTATATATTGATCTTTTGTCAAACTAAAGATTAATAAAGATACATATATATATAATTAACCTTTTAATTATATAACATACACACACATTTTTATTATTTGATGTTATTTAACTAAATTAAACAACATTACAAATAATATCCATGAACAAAATATCCATATAAGTTGTTCAATCTCATATGCAACTTATTTAGAAAACCCATTTTCTAAATTGGTGTATTTATTTAATTGCATGATCATATCATCAATTAAATATTAATTGGTGTTTGCTAAGCTTGTTATTGGGTATGACCCGACTTGGATCATAACGTACTAACCACATCAATGTTCTATGTGTCTTGGGCATAAAGAATCCAACAAATAATAGAAAAACAAACAGATTCTTTATTGATATGCTTGGTAGACTCAGCCTGAAGAATAAAGTAGACAGCAACATAATGATTTAAATTAAAACATCATGCTTAAGAATGTCTGGATTTACGCAATCATTTTGGCCTGCCCAAAAACTGAGTCCCGACAAAAATTGGATTGAGAATTGATCTTTCACTCACCATGATACAAATCATATAAGCCATATCTTTGAGTCATGTCTGGTGTATTTATGTGTCTTGTGTTTGTGCTAATCTCCTCTGCTGTACGGAAGTACTGACCTGGAGTGATGATCTCCTCTGCTGTACGATAGTACTGACCTGGAGCTCTCATCGGTACATGATTAAATGGTCATCTCCTTTGTTATACGTGAGTATAGACCTGGAGCTCTCACCATTTTGATCCAAGTAGTGTCAAATCATCTAATTCATCACAAAATGTAATATTCTGTTGATAATCACTTGCACACTAATGCACACGCCTTGCTCTATAAAGATCGTAACAAAATTCAAGAAATCCTGAGGTTGGGTGAGGGTTTTTTTGCCAAATGATTGTGGGGTCCTAGCATTCTAAAGCATTTAATCGAATCTTAATGAATCATCTTCTGCTTGTTGAAAAAGATAGGGCATGAGTTTAAGTGGACAAACATACCAGCAATTGTTATTGATCTGTATGAAAATTCCAAAAATCATTCAAAGATTGTTATTAGATTCAGTTATCAGTGTGATCTCATTGATTGTCGATGATTAAATTCATTTTTGTGCTAAAGTATATCTTGAGGATGTGATCTCATGATCGATTCAGTTCTCGGTTATAAAAAAAAATATAGATTAAAAAAATGTTATAATAAATGTATATAATAAAAATAAAAAATATATAATAAATTTTTGTTCAAAATTTCTTTTAGGTCTTCCATATTATGCTGTTACAATTTTATCATTTTCATGCATTTCACGGAAATTACGCACAAACGAACACGGGTTCGCTTGTTTTTCACACATTTATTTTGTTAAAATGAAATGATCTAATTAGAAATGTCGAGATTGTGTTTGTGAATGTGTTTCAGATTTTGTTTTAAGTGATGGCCGATCATCAGTTAAGCAGTGTACCTGATCAGAGAGCTTGTTCCTCAAGTTTGCAGAAGATACCGAGCTAGGAATCCTCCTCCTACATCTTCTGAAGCACTCAAGATTAAAGATTTGGGAAACCTGTTCCAATATCCATGTAAAGCTTGCACTCGAAAAGGGGGAGCATATAAATAGGGGGAGCTTATGAGATGAAAAAATCTTTCTCATCAGATTCAGAAAGATTCAAATTGAAGATCTTTCTATTGTTGACTTCTCGATGCTGAATTCGTATGAAGACGTTGATAATGATAGACTAAGGGGGAGTATTGTTGGAGCTGGAAAATATAGTCTATATTATCAACACTATGAAAGTCAACAAAAGTCAACGTCACGGTCAAAGTCAATAAAAGTCAAACCCGACACGCTCGAGACGAGGAACCGAGACAAGACGTTGAAGATTTAAATGGCTAGGAGTTTTATTGTAATAAATATATTTTGTGTGAACAAAATATATTTTATCTTGTTTTTAGTCATTTTTATGCTTAATATGTAATTTTGTATTAATTAGCCTAAGTCTAGGGAGTTAAGTGCAATTAGTGAATCTTAGTCTAGACTATAAATAGGTTAATTGTCATTAGGTTTTGCGGAATGGTTGCATGACCAATTGATTGAGGGATTATTTGTAAACAATATTATTAGCAATCAAGAGAGATCAAAGGGGTTTTCATTGTGTTCATCATATTTTGATCTAATTCTTCATGATTTGATTCAAGTTTGATGTTCCTGGATTTACAGGTTTAATTCCTCCGAAGAAATCTTGGTTGGTCCATCGTTATACGGTTTCAAACGATGACCATTCACTTTGAAACTTAAACCTGCGTGGTTGTAAATTTCAATGGCACCATTCTGAAACACGTTTTTGATCGTATAAAGTCCAGACCAACGTGATTTCAGTTTTCCGGGAAATAAATGTAAACGAGAGTTATACAGTAAGACACGTTCTCCCACATGAAATTATTTTGTGCTCTTTAATCGAGCATCGTGGAATTTCCTTGTCTTTTCTTTGTAAACCCTAGCGTGTTCGTACGCTTGTTCCCTCAATTCCTCGAATTCGTGAATTTGTAGGAATCGATTCTTTCCTGCAAGGTCTTGGTCCAGGTTTGCTGCTTTAAGTGCCCAAAAGGCCTTGTGCTCTAGTTCTACAGGTAGATGACACGACTTCCCATAAACTAGTTTAAACGGTGTTGTGCCGATGGGAGTCTTATAGGCTGTTCGAAAAGCCCATAATGCATCATCTAACTTGATAGACCAGTCCTTGTGATTTTGACCTACAGTTTTCTCGAGGATTCATTTGATACCTCGGTTAGTGACTTCGGCTTGCCCATTCGCTTGTGGATGGTAAGCAGTTGTAAAGCGTTGGTGAACTCCATAACATGCCATTGCTCTTTCAAGCTGATTGTTACAGAAATGAGTTCCTCGGTCACTAATCAGAGCTTTAGGGGTACCAAAACGAGAAAATAGTTTCTTAAGGAATTTGACAACGTTCCTGGCATCATTGGTAGGCAGGGCTTGAGCTTCAGCCCATTTTGAAACGTAATCAACTGCTACCAAGATGTAACGATTGCCAAATGACACCGGGAATGGCCCCATAAAATCAATACCCCATATATCAAATATCTCACATACTTGAACTGGTTTCTGAGGCATCTCATTCCGTGTCGAGATATTGGTTGCTCTTTGACATGCATCACAGGTGCGTACCATGTTATGAGCATCTTTGAAGATCGTGGGCCAGTAAAATCCAGAGTCGAATACTTTCTTGGCTGTTAAGGTTGCTCCATGGTGTCCTCCTGTGGGTCCTTCATGACAGTGCCTTAGAATTTGTTCTGCTTCACTTCCATATACGCATCTTTGAATGAGTTGGTCTGCACTGATTCTGAACAGATACGGATCCTCCCAATAGTAATGTTTGATATCAGTAAAGAACTTCTTCTTTTGTTGATAAGTCATTCCTTTGAGAAGGATTCCGCTTGCTAAGTAATTCGCAAAATTGGCGAACCAAGGATGTTCATCGATTGAGGATTGAATGTGCATAAGGAATTCATGAGGAAAATTGTCGTTTATTTTGGCTTCCTCAGCCGCTAGATTTTCCGCTCCTTTCTTATCACGAATTTCGATATCAAATTCTTGAAGCAGAAGAATCCAACGAATCAATCTCGGCTTTGCATCTTGTTTGTTGTACAAATAACGAAGGACTGCATGGGTGTAAACAATTGTCTTTGAAAGGATGAGATACGAGCGGAATTTATCGAACGCGAAAACTACCGCAAGAAGTTCTTTTTCGGTGGTAGTGTAGTTTTCTTGTGCGTCGTTTAGGGTTATGCTCGCATAATGAATTGGGTGAAATTGGTTGTCTTTCCTTTGTCCTAATACAGCTCCCACCGCGAAATCGCTTGCATCGCACATGAGCTCAAATGGTAGTGTCCAATCTGGGGAAATATGATTGGAGCAGTTACCAATCTCTCCTTAAGTAATATGAATGCACTAATGCATTCATCAGAAAATACGAATTTCGCGTCTTTTTCCAGGAGTTGAGTCATTGGTCGAGCGATTTTTGAGAAATCTTTAATGAAACGACGGTAGAATCCTGCATGTCCTAGGAAACGTCTGATGTCTTTCACGGTTGTGGGATGCGGAAGTTTAGAAATAGTGTCGACTTTGGCTTGATCGACTTCAAGCCCTGCTCGAGAGATTTTGTGTCCTAACACTATTCCTTCCGTAACCATGAAGTGGCACTTTTCCCAATTTAAAACAAGGTTGGAGTCTTCACATCTAACCAGCATCTTTTCCAGGTTTTCAAGACATTACTCAAATGAGTTTCCAAAGATGGAGAAATCATCCATGAAAACTTCCATTGAGTGTTCAATCATGTCATGAAAAATTGCTACCATGCATCTTTGAAATGTAGCAGGAGCATTACACAAGCCAAAGGGCATTCGCCGATAAGCAAATGTGCCATATGGACAGGTGAATGTTGTCTTTTCTTGATCTTCGGGAGCAATAGGAATTTGAAAATAACCTGAGAAACCATCCAGGAAACAATAGAACATTTTTCCAGACAATCTCTCAAGCATTTGGTCGATGAAAGGAAGAGGGAAGTGATCTTTCCTTGTGGCGTCATTGAGTTTGCGATAGTCTATGCAAAGTCTCCATCCTGTAACCGTACGAGTGGGAATAAGCTCATTCTTCTCATTAGTTACAACAGTCATTCCTCCTTTCTATGGAACAACTTCGACGGGACTGACCCAAGGCAAATCAGAAATAGGGTAAATCAAACTAGCATCTAGCAGTTTGATTACTTTTTTCCTTACCACCTCTTGCATGCTCGGGTTCAAACGTCTTTTGAGGTTGAATGACGGATTTGAAGTTCTCCTCCATCAATATTTTATGAGTGCAAAAGGATGGATTGATTCCCTTGATGTCCATGATTTTCCATGAAATTGCTCGTTTGTGTGCCTTAAGCACATTGAGCAACTTGTTCTTCTCATCAATTGATAAGGCGGATGAGATTATGACAGGAAGTTGAGATGTGTTTGCAAGAAAAACGTATTCGAGATGAGATGGAAGCTCTTTGAGCTCTAAGACTGGAGGGTCTTCGATAGAAGGTTTGGCTTTTGGTTCTAAGTCTTGCTCAATGATCTCAAATGCTTCTTGATGAAATGATGTTTCGTCAACTTCAAGTTCTGGAATGGTTTGGTTTTCACAGATGGGTTCGGTGATTATGACTTAAATTAATTGAGTATTGCAAGCTTCATTTTGAAGGGCTTCCTTCAAATGACAACTTATGATCGAATCGCAAGCATCAACGTAATAGAGTGAGTCATCATGATGTTGAGGGTGTTTCATGGATTGGCCTATATCGAAAGTTACTTCCTCCTTGTCTACTCTAAGCGTGAGTTTGCCTGTGCAAACATCAATGAGGGCTCGAGCAGTCGCTAAGAAAGGTCAACCTAGGATAAGAGGAACATTTTTATCCTCATCCATGTCTAGATTTTCAACGATGCCCCTCGGATATTTGACAGAACGGTCAGCTAACTGGATGCTCATACGGGTAGGTCTAGGCTCACCTAAGTTTAATTTTTCAAAAACCGCATAAGGCATAAGGTTAATGCTAGCACCTAAATCAGCTAACGCATTACTGACAGAAAGATTTCCTATTAGGCAAGGTATGGTGAAACTTCCTGGATCAGTCATCTTTTGAGGTAGTTTGTTTTGAAGAATTGCAGAGCATTCCTCATTCAAAACTACGTGTGATAACTCTTCTAGCTTCTTTTTGTTTGCCAAGACACCTTTTAGAAACTTAGCGTAGTTTGGCATTTGTGCTAAGGCCTCCACCAAAGGCAGATTGATGTGGAGTTGCTTGAACAACCCAAGGAATTTGCCATATTATGCCTCCATTCTTTGTTGTCTCAAACGACCTGGATATGGAGGTGGTGGAACATAAGGTGGTGGTGGAACGTATTTCTTTGCTGGTTCTTCAATAACAAAGGTTGCTTTTGCTTATCACTCGCATTACTTGGAGTTTCAGTTTCTACTTCTTCAAGGATGGGTTGTAATGTGGGTGCATCACCTTGAGTGGTTTTGCCACTCCTGGTGGTGATGGCTTTGACTTGAGCATTAGGGTTTGTCACAGTGTTGCTGGGCAAAGCTCCTTGAGGTCTTTCAGAGAGTTGTTGTGCTATTTGACCTACATGGTGCTCTATGGTTTTTAATGATGCTTTGTTGCTTTTGATGTCAACTTCGTTTCTTTGGAACCTCTCCTCATTTCTTCGATCAGATTTCCAGATGTACTCATCTATAGCTTGTGTGGTTAACAACAATTGTTGTAATAAGTCTTCCATTGATGATGCTCCACGGTCTTGGTTACTACTGCTTGGACCTTGGTATGGTGGTTTCTGTTGTTGGTAAGGTGGCCTTCGGTTGAATCCAGATGATTGTTGGTTACTGCCAGCATCTCTATAATTCGAGTTGTTTCTCCAATTTGAATTGTATGAGTTGTTTGGGCCTCCTACGTAGTTAACATCTTCAAATATCATAACGCCTTGTGGGCACTCGTTGGTCTTGTGTGAATTTCCACATGTGTTGCATCGTGTTGGAGTTTTCTTTAGCTCGCTTTGCAATTGTTCAAATTTTTTGGTTAGAGCTTCTAATTGGGCTGCAATTAGGGTTTCAGAGTCTACTTGATAAATACCTTTAAAACTGGGTTTGGTTCTTAAAGGATTGTAAGCAAAGCTCTTCTTAGCTGCTCTTTCTAAGGCTTGATATGCTTCTGTTGGCGTGACACTTCCAAAATCTCCTCCCGTACTTTAGTCTACTGCTTGCTTGTGGGCTCCACTAATCGCATCGTAAAAGGTTTGACACTGCAGCCATAGATCAAGTCCGTGATGTGGGCATCTCCGAAGGAGACCTTTATATCTCTCCCATGCTGCGTGTAATGATTCATCATCGTCTTGATGGAAACTTGTGATGCTGCTTCTTAATTTGGCAGTACGATCGGGTGGAAAATATTTCAAAAGGAATTGTTCAGCCATTCCCGCCCATGTGGTGATGGAACCAGGCAGAAGTGAATCAAGCCAATCGATGGCTCGGCCTTGAAGTAAAAATGGAAAAAGTCTTAGTCAAATGGCGTCGTCTGAACAGTTATTGATTTTGAAGGTCGCACAGATACGAAGGAATCGTGAAATGTGAGCATTAGGGTCTTCGTCTTGTAACCCATGGAACTGAACAGAGTTTTCTACAAGTTGGATAATACTAGACTTAATCTCAAAATTGTTGGCTGCTATTGCTGGTTGGACAACACTAGACTCATAACCATCTATTGACGGTGTGGCATAGTGTGTCATCTTCATTTCCTCGTCTTGGTTAGCCATGTCTTCTTCGGATGGTGTATCTTCCAAAATGTCTTCTTCAATGATTGGTGCTTCTTGTTGTGATCTCTTGCGCAATCTTTGACGGAAAAGTCGTTCGGGTTCCGGAAGAGGCGGAACAAGTTCAGAACTAGACGAGTCGAACATACACTAACTTAAGAAAGCATAAACTAACTAAGGCTTAAAAATGAATTAGGAAAAAATAACTAAACTAACTAAGCCAAACTACCTACAAATAAAAATGAAGTTTAAACAAAAATATATATACATGTTATATGCAAGATAGTCAAAAAATTAGTTTGTCTTTCAAACTGCCGTGTGTCCCCGGCAACGGCGCCAGAAACTTGATTGGGTGCAGATAGTATATATATTTGATAAAGATTTATTACACAGATTCAGTTTTAATTGGTTGTTACTAATACTAAACCACACACACAAAAGGCAGTGTACCTGTCGTGTGGTAATATAGCGTTGGTAAGAACCGAGTATCAATCCGTGGACACACCTAGCCTACTCAACAAACTTGATGTTTGACTATCAGATTTGGTTTTTGTTAAAGAGAGTGATATTTTGTATTGGAAAGATTTTTAGGGTTTAAAAGTAAACAATAATAAAAAGAAAGTAAAATAAGGATTGAAGCGTTTGGATTTAAAATCAGGGAATAAAAGTTATCATCCTAATTAGAATCCACTTATGTAATTGTGATGAATTGGTGATGTGATGTGATTATGTTAATGTTTATAAATATGAGCCGGCGTGATTTCTCGACTATCCTGTTGCCATAGTGACTTGATCCTGTCAGGCTGATTTTACTGCTCAGATCAAAGCCCTAGTAATGTAGGTAAATCTTTTGTGTCCTATTTGACATATGATTTCTGAAAACATAATTTAATGTTAAAAAGAGAGTTGATCAGGTTCCTTCCTAACATACCATTAATTTTAGAAAACCGTAACAATTACTGAAGTTTCCAAACTAATAAAAGCGAACCCGCAAATGATTAGAAAGTTAAAGTGATATGATTTCTAATAACCATTTCTAGTTCATTAGCCATGGATTTATTATGAAGACCGGTTTCGCGAATGAAAGTTAATCATACGGTTTTCAACCTTGTATGACAATCACAATCACAAACCATAAAGTTATAACTTCCCGTTCAAATGTAGATGCTACCCATCAATAGTTTTCCCAAGACCACCATAACATTAACATAATACTTATCACACCATTAGTTCATCACAAATTACATAAGTTTCATCCGATTAGGATGATAAATAGAGTTTAGCTCATGATGAGCTTTAACATAACAACGGATAACAAAGAAGATAGATAAGTGATCATTAGTGAAATGGAACAATCAAACCGATAATCCATAATGGATGACGTTTAGGTGATCCCAAGCTTCTTCCAAGTGTTGTATGCTCCTCCCGAGCCTCCGAATGATCTTAAAGTCTTGATTCCCGAGAGAATTCAGGAGAGTAACTATCCCACCAAAGCTTGCCAAAAATGGTGAGCTTAGGCTTCTATTTATAGGCTTTCCGGAGTGTTTAAGCACGGCCCCGTGCCTAAAAGGCACGGCCCCAAGCTAGTACAAAGCTTACGAAAGTTGGTCGGCTCGTACATGCAAGTTGTGTCGGGCACGGCCCCGTGCTAAATGGGGCACGGCCCCGTGTTGGTGGTGGGGCACGGCCTCGTGCCTTATGGGGCACGGCCCCGTGTCTACTTTTAGGGGACAGTACTTTTTGTCCTGTCAGATGTCCAAGCACGGGGGTGTGTTAATTTAGCACGAGGGTGTGTTTCTGGCAAGGCACGGTCCCATGCTTAGAGTTCAAAGCTCGGATTGCTTCAATTTCTTGTTAAATATACTCCTTTTGTCCATCTTGCTCTTTTAAACACCTAAAAACACAATTTAACACTTTTAAGTACATTTTCATCATTTTAAGGAAGATATTAAGGAATAATTGATGTGCTTTTGATAGGATTTTTATGTATAATTTGGAGCACATCAGCTTCCTTGAGTGTAATTCTCCCTGGGTGTCTCTTGGAAGGTGATGAAAGTACTCTTTGGTGAATTGTCAGGGTAGCATATGAGATGATGTTGGGGTTCTATGCTATCCCTTTCAACCACATGCAGGGCTGAACCCAATTGATTGTTGGAGTTACCAGATGAACCTTGCATGTTCTTCTCCATCTGGTAGCCACTGGGAATCCCATATAACTCTGTCAGAGTAAGAGTTTTGAGATTTTCAGTCCTCTTGATCACCACACAATAGTGTGTCCATTGCCTAGGAAGTGAGGACATGAACTTCCTTACAATGTCTCTATTTTCAAGAGGAACTCCTCCATCCACAAGGGTATCCACTATCTCAACATACCTGAAGTATTGCTGAGTCATGGTTTCACTAATTTTGAAGGTGAAGTTTTCAAACTGCTGCTTCAAGAGATCCTTCTTGTTCTCCTTGGCTTTAGAGGAGCCTTCATACATCAGCTTTAGTGCATTCCACAGCTATTTAGCTGTTTTGTACTTCTTGAAACCTCTGTACACAAAGTTTGGAAGGGCAGTTTGAAGGGCTGTCATGGCTTTTCTATCAATCTCTACTCTCTTCCTATCTTCATCAGAGTAGTTAGTCACATCTTTGGGGATCATACCAGCACCAGTAGCAGAAGGAGTGCTGGGTATGAAAGGTCCATTTTCAATAGACTCCCACATTCTTATGTCTAGAGACCTGATGAAACCTTCAATTCTCATACACCAGGTATCAAAGTCATCAAGAGTGATCAATGTGGACTTGTTCGTGGTTCCAGTTTCTATATCAGTCTTGGAAATGGCTGCCATTTGAAATGTTTAGTATTTGTGTGTGTGAGGGATCTTAAGATGGTGAGATCTTATATCAAGAGCCTGAAAAGCTCTGATACCAATTGCAGGACCGGTGAAGGGTGATCACTTACAACACAACAACACAAAGAGGAGATTAACCAAACTTTAATCAAACAGTAAACTGGATTAACCACAAGTATGATACTAAAAACACAAGTAATGAGTAAGAGAAAGAACAAGAGAAAACAAGAGATTGGATTTCAAGGATGCAGTATATTGATTTCTCAAGTTCTATTACAAGTGTTACAAAGCATAATGGAAAGATACAAGAACATGGAATACTTATACTACAACCTACAGTCGGCTATACTTTGAAAGCCAGCTGGATACAATTGACTAGACACAAACAAAATCAATTGTAGAGTCAAAACGCATATCTGCCTTTCGACTTGTGACTATAAAATGCCATAGCTCACATCCTAATATATTACAAAAAGGATAAAAGTACATAAAGTAGAAAGCACAGACTCAAGACCTCAATGTACAGTTACCAAAACATTGGACCTTTCACCAACTCATGTAAGTTAGTGACTTTACAGAGTTGTAGCGGAAAGGTGGTCCAGCTTTATGGTAAAGTACATCAGATAAAGGCATATCTCTAAAAGTCTTCGGAAGAAATCTGTCTTCACTAATTGGCTTCGGAAGACTTTGTCTTTGAAGCTTTGGAAGACTTCACTTTTGGCTTCGGAAGATATTGGTCTTGGCTTTGGAAGATTTTACACTTAGAATATTTCTAGTGCATGGTGTAAAACTTCCGAAGCATTTCTACTCAATTCTTTAGTGCATGCTTGCAGAGAGACTTTGGATGTTTTGGCTGCATCAGACTTATAGGAATCCTTACACCCACTGATCATTCGTGAAGATTTTGACACTTGGTGCCAACGAATAGAAGGGTTCATCAAGTCACAAGACTCCAAGATGTGGGAATCTATTGTCTTAAGGCCTCACATACCAAGCACCTCTTCAAGTGCTGCGGGAGGTGGTATGATTCCAAAGGTTGTGGCTGACTATTCTTAAGAAGACATGAAGAGAATAGTTATTGATTAGAAAACCATGACAACCCTTCAAACTAATCTTCCCAACCCCATATATAGAGGCTTCAAGAAGTGTAAAACACCTAAACAACTATAGCTGCACTGAAGCTGATGTATGAGGGGTCAACTGAAGCCAAGGAGAACAAGAAGGATCTCCTGAAGCAGCAGTTTAAAAACTTCACCTTCAAAGCAGGTGAAACCATGACTCAACAATACTTTAGGTATGTTGAGATTGTGGATACTCTAATGGATGTTGGAGTGACTCTTGAGAACAGGGACATTGTAAGGAAGTTTATGTCCTCTCTTCCTAGACAATAGACACATTATTGTGTTGTTATTAAGAGAACTGAGAACCTTAAGACTCTTACTTTGACAGAGTTGTATGGTATTCTTAGTGGATACCAGATGAAGATGAACATGCAAGGTTCATCTGATAACTCCAACAATCAACTAAGTTTAGCCCTCTATGTGGTTTAAAGGGATAGTAGAGAACCATGACATCATTTTATTTGCTATCAAGACAACTCACAAAAGGGTATTTTCATCACCTTCCCGGAGACTTTAAGAGAAAGCTACACTCAAGGAAGCCTATTCCAAGAGACAAGCTCTTCAAAAGCCTTTGTGTCTTTTGATGAAAGCACAATCAACTTTCTGTTCACCCTTGAAGACTTGGACTGTATCCATCCAGATGATCTGGACTATATACATGGAGATAGTTCATCAAATGGCTCTTCTTACTCATAGAGCTAAGAAATTCTACAAGAGGACAAAGAGGAAGTTTCCAAGCAATACAACTAGTGGAAAGTTTGGGCTGGACAAAAGAAAAGTAAAGTGTTACAACTGTAACCAGATGAGTCACTTTGCAAGGGAGTACAAGGCACCAAGGACAAATGGTGGCCAAGCACAAGCCAGGCCAAACTACACTAAGAGAGCCACCCAGAATGAGAAGCCAAAGCAGCAAGCTGCAGTTACTGTTGAAAAAGGAGGCTTTGACTGGAGCTTTCAGGTGGAAGATGCATATCCAAACTAAGCACTAATGGCTGACCATGATGAAGCAAAGGTATTGGAACATCTATGTACACCTAAATGTATTGCTAAAGTGAATAGATATAGGTCTTACAACTTAGAGATGAGATCTGATCTTGAGTCTTTAAATATTTTAAAATATGATTTCAAAAGAGCTAAAAATGATTATAAACTAAAGATAGAGTCTTGGAGAAAACCATTTCAATTCTTAAACATGAACATACCAACTACAGGACTCAGATCAACGATCATATAACTAAGTTGACTGAATGCCAGGTTGAGCTTGTGATCAGCAAAGCCAGGGTAGAGAAATGTGTTCTTGAAGAAGAGACCTTCAAGAACATGATATCTTCATCCTTGCATGCAAAAGTTTGTTATCAAAATAAGCAGGGACTGAGATCTTTTAAGATAGCTCATCCACACACAATCCTGTTTGTAAGATTTCCTAGGTGTGAAACTTATGAAGATGAGCTTTCTCTCATAGACCCCGTATGTGAATAGGATGAAGAGGAGATAATGAAGGATGTCTCTAAGAAGAGTGAAGAAGAGCATTCTAAGAAGGGTCGCTATTCCTTTGAGAAAGTAAAAGGGTTGGGATGACCAAGTCAAAGAGATGGAACTTGATTAGAAAGGCCAAGAGGAAGTCCAAAAAGGCTCAAGATATCAAGGCCACCTATAACTCTATGTAGAAACAAGTCTTTATCTTTGTAGGGTTCAAGGTGGTTAAGGTTGAAGACACAGACTTGAACTCTAGTACCAGGAGTTCTAGTTCATATTCAAATAATCCTAATAACATAAAGAAAGTTGAGCAGTAGTGTACCACTGCTACACAACTTGAACCATCTAGCTCAAAAGGCAGCTCTCACCCTAAAAGAATTACCACATCATTTGTAAAGATGAAGATGGAGAAGGAAAGTGATCAAGTTCACCCTTGTTCTCAAAAGAAGACTCTCAGAAAGAAGAAGATGAACTATGTTATGTGTGGTAGTTCTTCTCATTTTGCTAAGGATTGTCTTTACAATGGAAAAAGTACTGTACACATAACCAAGAATGAGACTTCTTAGAGTTTGAAGAAGAAGAAAGCTTTGGAAGGAAAATCTTTTCCTTTTGGAATCTCCAAAATGAAGGAGAAGACAAGTGGAAATTTGCCTTCGGAAGAAAATTTGGTCACGGAAGAAAGGAATACTTCCGAAGCAGTGAAGCCTGTTACAGTGTTAGCAAGATATTCCGAAGGTTCAGTCATCAAAACTTCCAAAGTTATCAAAACTTCCGAAGAGATGAAGGTCTAGTCTAAGTCTCCAAAGGTGGTGTGGAAGACGAAGAAAGAAAAAGTGACTGAAAGTTATTCATCAACATCAACAAATGATCCTTAAAACATGACAACAGGATCAATTAGTGTTGCATTGTCTTTAACTTCTTTTGATGAGTCCAAGACCAATAAGGCTTGGGTTTCCAAATGTAACTAACCATCTATTTTGTGCAGGAACAACTCAAGACAAAAAGGAATGTATGGATCATTGATAGTGGCTATTCCAGGCACATGACAGGCAATGGGTCACTACTCCAAAATTTTTAGAAAATTGATGCAGGACCAGTTGCCTTTGGGGGAGATGCTGGAGGTTACATAACTAGAAGGGTCAGGGTCACAAATGATAAGTTCAACATTGAGAAGGTTAACTTTGTCAAGGAGCTTGGGTACAATCTTTTGAGTGTATCTCAATTTTATGATCAGAGTCATAACACGCTTTTTACTGAGCATGAGTGCATTGTTCTCAGGCCCATGGTGGTCATTCCTCATGAGCATTTTCTGCTCAGAACCCCCAGGAAAGGGAACATGTACAAGATGGATTTGCAAGAAACATCTCCCTTAGGAGAAGTTTCATGCTTTCTATCTAAAGCAAATAGTGATGAGTCTTTCCTCTGGCATAAAAGAATGTGCCATGTAAACTTTAAAAATATGAATAAATTAATTAAGAATGATTTGGTAACTGGAATGATAAATAAAGAGTTTACAAGTGAGGACCACTATGTTGCATGCCTGAAAGGAAAGCAACACAAGGTATCTCACAATCCAAAGAAATAAACTCCATCACTACACCCCTACACTTATTAATGGATCTTTTTAGCCCCACCGGTGCAATGAGTCTAGGAAGAATCTCTTATTGTTTGGTGATCACAGATGATTTTTCAATATTCACTTGGGTCTTCTTTCTTAGAACTAAGGATGAGACCCCTATGATTCCGAAGAATTTCATCTTAAAGATTGAGAATCAATGTGATCACAAGGTCAAAACCATAAGATGTGATCAAGGAAATAAATTTTAGAACCAAATCCTTGGTACATTTTGTGATGAAAGAGTATAACAAGACAGTATGGTGCTCCCAGGACTCCTTAGCAAAATGGTGTTGTTGAGAGGAGAAACAGGATACTTATTGAAGCTGCACAAACTATGTTGTCTTACTCTAAACTGCCCATCACCTTTTCGGCAGAGGCAGTGCACACTGCTTGCTATGTGCAATACAGAGTTTTAGTAGTCAAGACATATAGTAAGACTCCTTATGAACTTTGGCACAAGAGAAAACCCTTCATTGGTTTTCTCAGGTCATTTGGATGTCCTTGCACCATCTTGGATACCAAGGATCAAATTTCCAAATTTGATGAGAAATCAAATGATGGACATTTTATTGGATACTCCTCTCAAGCTAAGGCTTATAGAGTATACAATCTTAGAACTAGAGTAGTTGAGGAGTCAGCCAATGTGACTTTCAATGAGCACACTCCCAGTGTGAAAGGTTCTGTTCCAGTTTGGCTATTTGATTTTGATTTAGTTACCAACTGTTTTAACAAATCTTGTGAGCATGTTTTAGGATCTACACGTATACTACCTACATGTGATCCTGATTCAAGATTTGAGCTGAGAAGACCTTCAAGCTATACTAGTTAACCTTCAGTGTAACTAACCTAGCAAATAGAGTCCCTATGAGCACAACAATGACAAATTCAGCTGATACTTTTGGGGTGCCTTCAAATTCTAGTATAGAGGCATAAAACTCAGATGAAGGAGTTTCAAATGCATGAGGAAATGGTGGTGGTGAAAGTGATCAAGAGTTTCTTGATGCTGATAACCACTCCATTGAAAACAACATCAATGATGTCACACACTCATTGGATCAAGTTACACTTGATAAGTGTGCTGATGTGGTGGGAGAAACTTCAATGCCTGATCTAACTTTCTCTAATTTAGATCTCTCCAAGCAACTTATTGTGATCTCTTAACTAAGGATCCACAAGTCTCACCCCACCACAAACATCATTGGAAATGTTGACACTGGGGTAAGAACAAGAGGACAAACCCATGATGAAAATGTTTGTCTCCACTTTTGTTTTCTATCCCAGATAGAGCCAAAGAAAGTTGATGAGGTTTAAAGGATGGAAGTTGGGTTGAAGCTATGCAAGAGGAGCTACTTCAATCAAAAGGCAAAAGGTTTGGAACCTATGTCCTCTTCCTCAAGGGAAGACTACCATAGGAACCAAATGGGTGTTTAGGAATAAGAAGGATGATAGAGGACTTGTCATCAAAAACAAGGCTAGAATAGTTGTTCAAGGATACACACAAGAAGAAGGAATTGACTACACAGATGTCTTTGCTATTGTTGCAAGACTTGAAGCTGTTAGAATATTCTTAGCTTTTGCTGCATCCAAGAATTTCAAGGTCTACCAACTTGATGTAAAGTGTGCTTTTCTTTATGGGGTGATTGATGTAGAGGTGTATGTCAAACAAGCACTTGGGTTTGCAGATCCTGATCATCCTAATTATGTCTGCAAGCTTGATAAAGCTCTTTATGGACTGCACCAAGCTCCTAGGAAGTTGTATGAGACTCTATCTCAGTATCTTTGTCAACATGGATACAAAAGAGGTACTATAGATGGAACTCTCTTCATTAAAGGAAAAGGGAATGACTTAATGCTAGTACAAGTATATGTAGATGACTTTATTTTTGGATCAACCAATCCAAGCTCTGCAAGGACTTTGAGAAGCTGATGAAGAATAGATTTGAAAAGAGTGCAATGGGAGAACTCAATTTCTTTCTAGGAATTCATGTGACGCAGGTTGACAGTGGCATCTTCATAAGTTAGTCAAAGTATGTGCACGATATACTTACAAGATTCAACATGACTGAGTGTAAGGTTGCTAAGGCACCCATAGCAAGAAACCACTCCCTTGGGCCTGATCTTGAAGGGGAGTGTGTTGATGATGACCTCTATAGGGCTATGATTGAGTCTCTTATGTACCTCACAACTAGCAGGTCTGATATAATGTTTACCACATGCATTTGTACAAGATATCAAGCCAACCCCAAGATGTCATATCTAGTCACTGTCAAGAAGATTTAACATATCTAAAAGGTGCCTCAACACTTGGCCTTAGGTATCTAAAGAATTTTGACTTCAATCTGTATGCATATACAGATAGTGACTATGGTGGCTATAATATGATTGCGAAGTCTACATCAGGGGGAAGTCAGTTCCTTGGGTGAAGGATAGTCTCATGGCAATGCAAGAAACAATCCTGTGTATCTGCATCAACTGCTTAAGCTGAATACATTGATGCTGCAAGCTACTGTGCTGAAGTGCTTTGGATTCAGAATCAAATGCTGGACTATGGATTCAACTTCAAAGAGACTCCCATCCACATCGACAACAAAAGTGCTATCTCCATTACAGAGAATCCTGTGCAGCACTCAAGGAAAAAACACATCAATATCAGATATCATTTGCTTAGGGATAACTTTGAAAAGGATTTAATCAAACTAGCCAAAGGTAACACAAATGAACAATATGCTGAGCTTTTCACCAAAGCTTCTGATGAGCGGAGATTTAAGTATCTTATATTAGCTATTGAGATGATTAACTTTGAGTAGCTTTTCTTAAAACTAACTTATATTATTTTTAAAACCTGTGTGTCCTAAGTTGTCTATTTTATCACCTTCATAAGCTATTGTTTTCTCTGGAAGAAAAATCTTTTAAATGATATTCCTTAGATTTTTTAAATATTTTTCTTTTTATTCTTTGAAAGATATGCATTTACTTTCGAAAGAAATTTATGTCTTTAAAACAGCCAACTACTTAAGTGAATTTACCTTTGGCAGAAATTCTCAAAATATCTTCCGAAGCTTAAAACCACTCTTAAATACTTGTATGTTTTAAAAACAAATTCATTCCGAAAGCAATTAAGTCTCGAAAGCTTTTTTCTTTTTAGAATAAAATTTCTAAGTCTTAATCTCTTCTGGAGCAAAATTCTCTAAACTCTTTGGAATATCTTCCGAAGCCATTTTAGCTACGGAAGCCTTTTATCAAAACATCCGAAGTAAAATTACCATCGAAAGATTTTAGACTTCTAAGAAAACTACTTTTTGGGCAAAAGAAAAACTACTTTTTCAGAGGTGGGAGCGACATCCGGATTTCAAAATTTATCGTCTTTCATTAACTTTGTCTGAGATCCATTTCATATATATACCTAACGGTTTCCCCTTCTTTCACTCTCTTCTTCATCTGCACTATTCCAAAACATAAATTCACCCACCAACCACCTTTGTTCTTCCTTCTCTTCACCTTTGAGCTTTCTAAACTGGCCAACTTAAACCACCGGAACGACCCTGATTTCTCCATGCAACTTCACAGGCAGCACAATCAGGTTGCCCTGTTGAACTCTAAGAAAGATTCTAGATTCTTAGAGGTTGCCAATTTCTATCTCTATCCAACTACTTCACCTCCCTAACCATTGATCCTCCACTCTATGAGGATCATCTGCTTGAATTCTGGAAGACCTATCAAGAGGTCATAATGGACGGGGAGAAAGCACTGTCTACTACATTGCAGGGGAGGACAATCTTCATCACTCCAGCCATTATCAACACTCATCTTCAGCTGGATGATGAGGAAGGTGAAATTTTCTTTCCCAAAGGAAGTTGTAAACCACTCCTTTCAGCAGATGGGCTATTAAGGAGATTTCTCTGTAAAGACTTTCAGGAAAAGGAAGGTCTCATCCCAGTGGAAGTACCTACTTTATATGGTCATCCACAGCTTGTCCAACAAGCATGGGGGTCAAATTCAGGTACTCTCAATTTGTCTATACAAATTTACATGCAAATTTGGACTCCTTAGAGTATTAGATGTTTCCTAGATATGTACAATACATTCTTAACCGTGAACTGGGCTCACAGTTGAGGGAAACAGGTAATATTATTAAATTGGGACAAATGAAGCCCGGCATCTTTAAGATAATGAATAAGCCAATTGTTGGCTTCTCTGGGTAGAAACATCCCTTGTCTCCAAAATGTTAGAGCTCATTGCTCAAGGTGACAACCTAGCAACACCAGCTAGTGTTGAACCCACGCCTTCTACTTCTCAACCACCATCACAACCTAAAATTCTCCTCACCTACCAAAAAAATCCAAACGAACCACTACATTAGCTATTCAGCATGTGCAGGCCCCCATATCATCACCCATACAGGAGGAAGTGGGCACTAAAGTTCCCACTTCTCTTGAGGAGCAAACCACTCCCATCTCTTCAAGAATCAGTGCTGAGGTTCCTCATGCTCAGCCTGATGAGCTCATTAGCCCATCAACGTTAAGCCTTCACTTTGAGTCTCAACACTCAAGTGAACAACCTTCATGGGAAAGTTACCATCCCCAGCCTCTAGATCCTAATCAACCTATCCCTAACCTTGAATTCTATGATGATGAAGGCATGCGATTCAGTGAGTACCATGAGTATCTCTACTTTTTCCCCACTCAAAGAGAGATGAGTGCTTCTGCCTCTCCCGTGTCTAGCCCACATCATTCACCCATTACTAAGGTGGATCTCTCTGAACCTGTTCAGGAGGTCCATACAGAAACGGCTCTCACTTCTTCAAGTGATTACATCATTAAGACCTCAACCATGGAAACTCAGCCCATTGACACTTCACTTGAAGCTGTCAGTGAGCAGGGGAAATCCAGCAGCCATGAACATGATACTGGTGGTGAGACTGAAGACTTTGGTCTAATTCTCTCATCCCCCAATGATTCTTCTGATGAAGATGAGGGGAACTTGAGACTAAAGGTGCAAAAACTGTCCCAAACTTGCTCCTATCTAGTCTTTAAGGTTAGTCATCTGGAATCTCAGGTGACTACCTTACATAATAGGGTCAATGATCAGCAACTTGAGATATCTTTTCTCAAGGAACAACTAGCTGGGAGACCTTTAAGGATAGCTCATCCGGGAACACAAGAACCTGTGGATATGATTGACCTAACTCCTAGCTCACCTATGCAAGAGGGTGATGCTACCAAAAGGGGGAGAAAGTCATAGCAATCACAGAACCTGGGAGTTCTTCCCAGAGTATGGACATTGAGAACTCACCATCCTCACTTGCAATTGTCCATACTCAGCAACTTCCTCAAGTTTACATTGATGTGGACTCACTAGACTCACTCATTCAGAGTCTCTTTCAGGAAGGTATTCCAAGGCCTATGTCATCCCCACCCCAAGGAACTTCAAACTACATTATTGGGTGGAGGTATGATGCTGATAGAAAAGCCCTCATACTTCAAAGAGTTCAAGGGCAGCAAGAAGTTTTCAACTTTCAGACCTTGAACTACTATGAAGGTCTTGACCTAGTCTACATGCCACTTGCCAATCCAAGCCAATCTAGGCAAGCTGATAGGCTGGCTCAAAGGATTCAAGACAATATTATTGAAGAGTTCAGTCAAAGAAGAAGACAAAGGCAATCAGGTAATGTCATTGGTCAACTAGATGTTGAGGCAGACCCTGAGATTAGCTTCAATGGGAAAACCTTGACTGAAGGCTCAGTGATAGAGCCTGAGAGCGTTGTCACAACCACAACTACTTCAACAATCCATTCCCTCAGTGAAACACCTGCTGGTGAAGGTGTATCATAACCTCTCTCTGGCTAGAGCATGGAAGATAGTCCAAGCAATGAAGGCCAAAGCTCTCTCCACCCTGAGTCACAAAGGTATGTTGGTGACAAAGGGAAAAGGATACCGACTCCTGAGGAGATTAAGTAGGAGGAGAGAGAGAGGAAGAGAAAGCTAAGGAGATAAAGTTCTGCCGCTGGGTCTTCAGGCTTCATGGAAGCTACAATCAGGGCGGCCCCAGGCCAAATACTCAAAATGATGAGTTAAAGGCAGTTAGGATTACCTACTTACAGATCAGGAACTATTATATTGATGAAATCATTTCTCTCCACTAAGAGGAATTAAATGAACTTGCAGACATGGAAATGTCTAGAGAGAGGAAGGAAGTAGAGGATGCAAGGTTGCTCCTTCAAATCAAAGAAGATAAGAGACAGAAAATACTATACAAGCATGCTCCTACTCACTCTCCAGTTTAAGAAAGCCATGTGCAAGAGACTGTGGCAACACAAGAACCTCAGGTAAATAAAGAAACTGACAGGCAAAACATGATCAATTACCCGAGTGCCACAGGTGTCTACCAGGCAGCTGCACTTCTTCCCCTGTCCTTTGAGTATATTGAGTTTGAGTACCTTAAACAACTTGAATTTCAAGTACTCAAAGAACAAAAGGCTACAAAGGGAAGATAAGAGAAGAAGCATCCAAGTCAAGAGCCATCATCCAGAAGAGTCAAAAGAACTCTACTGATAGGCAGAGGATGATGAGCTTCTTGAAGCTATATGGATTCTCTGGAAAGAGACTTGGCCCAATGTCTCTATCCACCATGGATGAGCACATAAGGGTGATCAAGCAAAAGATTAAAAGAGGAGAGCTCATTGACTTACACTCCCCACCAAGTCAAGCCCCTCAGAAGTGGAGGTTAAGGTTGAACCATTTGAGACAACACAACTTGGACCTCCCGCTAAACCTCAGAAAGCTTCATCTTCTGATACACAGCAGGGTCAAACTCCCTCTCCTACTGAACCAGTGAAGGAGGAAGATCCAACTGAGAAAGGCAAGACTGAACAACAAGGTGCTGCAGGCCAGTCTTCTCAGTTGAAAAGTTCAAAGAGGAGGAAAAGGATGGCCTCTAAACCCAAGTCAAAGAAGAAGAAGACAGAATCATCCACCTCCAAACCTTAGGATGAGTCAGAACATCCTTAGGAAGTGCAACAAGAGGAAGCTCAAACAACTTCAATTCAAGCAGCTCCTCTTGCATTAGGAAGACCCATCTTGTCCTGGACTTGCACTACTAATCAAGAAAGATGGCATGTAATCAGAGATCAAGGTATTGAAGATGTCTACACATGGCAAGACATGTTCAATCTACCTCTGCATGATATATTTGAGATGAGAAGACACTATTTGAGTTCGAGTGATCCTGACCATTTAATGAAGAAGGGTATGGTCATCATCATGATGAGGACTGTCAACATCTAAGGTTTTCAATTGTTTTTGTAGCATCAGCCTAGGGAGAGTTTGTAAGGTTTTATGTAAGGTTGATGCACCTAAAACATCTAAAGTCTATCCTGCATGCATGCACTAAAGTAAGAGTAGATACGCTTCGAAAGTTTTATATCATGCACTAGAAATATTCTAAATGTAAAATCTTCTGAATCCAAGACCGACATTTTCCAAAGGTAAAAGTGAAGTTTTTCGAAGCTTCAAAGACAAAGTCTTCCGAAGCCAAGAAGTGAAGACTGATTTTTTCCGAAGCCTTTTGAACACATACTTTATCTTGTGTACTTTACCATAAAGCTGGACCACTTTCCGCTGCAACTCTTATTAGTCACCAACTTACATAAGTTGGTGAAAAGGTCCATGCTTTTGGTAACTGTACATTAAGGTCTTGAGTCCTTTTCCTTTCTACTTTATGTACTTTTATCCTTTTTGTAATATATTCGGATGTGAGCTATGGTATGTCATAGTCACTAGTCAAAAGGCAATCTGCCTTTTGACTCTACATTTGATTTTCTTGTCTAGCTCAAATGTTTCCAACTTGCCTTCTAAGTATGGCCGGCTGTAGGATGTGGTATAAAGAATCTCAGGTCCTTGTATTTTTTCTTATGCTTTGTAACACTTGTAAAAGAACTTGAGAACAATATACAGCATTCTTGAAAACCAAATACTTGTGTTGTTTGCTCTTGTTATGTCTCATACTTGCTTGTGTTCCTACATCAAACCTTATTGTGTTACCAGTTCCCTATTTGATTTGTTAAGTGTTCTAAACACTCTCCTTATTGTGTGTTGTGTTGTAATTAACCATCCCTAAAACGGTTCTGCACTTATGGAAGTCAATAGAGAAAGGACCACATATCGCGGTTACATCAGATGGTCCTAATAGAGGATTTGTTTATACAAAAGACTCTCAAGAACCTTATTCAGAGGATAGTCTACAAGGTGGTGACTTAAAGAAGGTTAAGAACGACATCAAAGCTTACTCACTAATATGCAAGGGATTACCATTAAAGGTCTTGGCTAGACATAAACGTTATCAAACAGGTTACACCATGTATGGAGCTTTAAAGATTATTTGTGAAGGTGGCTAAGAGATACAAGATCTCAAAAAGCAGAAACTTAAAAGACAATTGGAGTTATTTGAGCATCTTTCTACGGAAACAATCAATCAAATGATGAACAGATTCGTGTAGTTAACTACTGAAATGTCAACTACTGGTATCAAAAATGATCTCAAAGATCTAAACGACAGACTTCTCAATGATCTTCCATCTTCATGGAAACAGACAGTCACTCTGTTGAAGCATACCGAAAAGTTTCCCATAGATCTGGATCTTCTAATGGGCAAAATTGAATCAGTTGAATTTGATGAGAGATCTAGAAAGAATGATAAAGCTACATCAACGTCTCAGTATAAGTACGTTGCTTCCCTAGCTAACACAGTGGAGAATGCTTTTCTCCCAAAAGATGATGATTCTCTAGAAGATGAGGGTGATTTGTTCGTTGGAGATGGTTTCTTCACAAGTTGGTTCTAGCAGTCAAAGATACTAACAACAATTTTAGAAAACCTTCCAAAGGCCTTATCAAAGTCTTCCCATGCCAGAACTTTAAGATGAATCAAAATCAACTAAAGAGGCAAAGAAAGCTTGTGTTGTAAGCATCAAAGACGGCTATGAGTGGAGTGCATATGCTAAACAATTTACAGTTGATCTAACATCAAGTTTAGCCCTTGTTGATGAGTTCAAAATAACGAATGGTCTGAAGAAAATGATCCTAAGGTGGAAGGTGTTGGGACAGATAGGGCTGGTGCAACTACAACAACACTTAGAAGAATTTTTGGTGCATCTTAAGAAATTCTTTCGAAGACAAATTAGAACTTCCGAAGGTAAGTTGAAGATTTTTTGAAACTTGAAGATAGAAGAACTTCCGAAGAGGCACTCAGTCTTCCGAGACTAAGTAAATTCTCTTCCGAAGTTAAACACTTAGAAGATTCAAGACAAAGCTTTACGAAGATAAAGTCATGAAGACTTGATAATGTCTCGGAAGAAATTTATTCTTTCACAGTATAATTGGCTTTAGAAGAACTTATTCTTCTGAAGCCAGTTAACCTTCAGAAGAACTAACTATGAACCAGTGGAGATAAGTATGGTCTGTTTGACAACCGCTGCCACCTCTAATATACTGCATGGCGCTTTCCCACGCCCATGTAGTTAACCATACTTTATTCCACTATTCACCTTTTATCAGTTAGTACATGATGTGCTCCAAAATATACATAAAAATCCTATCAAAAGCACATCAATTATTCCTTAATATCTTCCTTAAAATGATGAAAATATACTTAAAAGTGTTAAATTGTGTTTTCAGGTGTTGAAAAGGGCAAGATGGACAAAAGGAGTATATTTAACAAGAAATTGAAGTGATCCGAGCTTTGGACTCCAAGCATGGGGCCGTGCCTCATTAAGCACGCCCCCATGCCTTGCCAGAAACACACCCCCGTGCTAAATTAACACACCCCCGTGCTTGGACATCTGACAAGGACAAAAGTACTGTCCCCTAAAAGTAGACACGGGGCCGTGCCCCATAAGGCACGGGGCCGTGCCCCATAAGGCACGGGGCCGTGCCCCACCTCCAACACGGGGCCGTGCCCCATTTAGCAAGGGGCAGTGCCTGACACAACCTGCATGTACGAGCCGACCAACTTTCGTAAGCATTGTACTAGCACGGGGCCGTGCCTTTTAGGCACGGGGCCGTGCTTAAACACTCCAGAAAGCTTATAAATAGAAGCCTAAGCTCACCATATTTGGCAAGCTTTGGTGGGAGAGTTACTCTGCTGAATTCTCTCGGGAATCAAGACTTCAAGATCATTCGGAGGCTCGGGAGGTGCATACAACACTTGGAAGAAGCTTGGGATCACCTAAACGTCATCCATTGTGGATTATCGGTTTGATTGTTCCATTTCACCGATGATCACTTATCTATCTTCTTTGTTATCTGTTGTTATGTTAAAGCTCATCATGAGCTAAACTCTATTTATCATCCTAATCGGATGAAACTTATGTAATTTGTGATGAACTAATGGTGTGATAAATATTATGTTAATGTTATGGTGGTCTTGGGAAAACTATTGATGGGTAGCATCTACATTTGAACAGGAAGTTATAACTTTATTGTTTGTGATTGTGATTGTCATACAAGGTTGAAAACCGTATGATTAACTTTCATTCGCGAAACCGGTCTTCATAATAAATCCATGGCTAATGAACTAGAAATGGTTATTAGAAATCATATCACTTTAACTTTCTGATCATTTGCGGGTTCCCTTTTATTAGTTCGGAAACTTCAGTAAGTGTTACGGTTTACTAAAATTAATGGTATGTTAGGAAGGAACCTGATCAACTCTCTTTTTAACATTAAATTATGTTTTCAGAAATCGTATGTCAAATAGGACACAAAAGATTCACCTACATTACTAGGGCGTTGATCTGAGCAGTAAACTCAGCCTGACAGGATCAAGTCACTACGGCAGTAGGATAGACGAGAAATCGCCCCGGCTCATCTTTATAAACATTAACATACTTACATTAAACAATATCTTTAAATCACATCACCAATTCATAACAATTACATAAGTGGAGTCTAATTAGGATGATAACTTTTATTCCCTGATTTTAAATCCAAACGCTTCAATTCTTAGTTTACTTTCTTTTTATTATTGTTTACTTTTAAACCCTAAAAATCTTTCCAATACAAAATATCACTTTCTTTAACAAAAACCAAATCTGATAGTCAAACATCAAGTTTGTTGAGTAGGCTAGGTGTGTCCATGGATTGATACTCGGTTCTTACCAACACTATATTACCTCATGACTGGTACACTGCCTTTTGTGTGTGTGGTTTAGTATTAGTAACAACCAATTAAAACTGAATCTGTGCAATAAATCTTTATCAAAATATATACTATCTGCACTCCATCAAGTTTTTGGCGCCGTTGCTGGGGACACACGGCAGTTTGAAAGACAAACTAAATTTTTGATTATCTTGCATATAACCTGTTAATATATTTTTTTTAAACTTCATTTTCATTTTTAGGTAGTTTGCCTTAGTTAGTTTAGTTATTTTTGCCTGATTCATTTTAAGCCTTAGTTAGTTTATGCTTCCTTAAGTTAGTGTATGTCCGATTCGTCTAGTTCTGAAGTAGTTCCGCCTCTTCTGGAACCCGAACGACTTTTCCGTCAAAGATTGCGCAAATGATCACAACAAGAAGCACCAGTCATTGAAGAAGACATTTTGGAAGATACACCATCCGAAGGAGACATGGCTAACCAAGACGAGGAAATGAAGATGACACACTATGCCACACCGTCAATAGATCGTTATGAGTCTAATGTTGTCCAACCAACAATAGCGGCCAACAATTTTGAGATTAAGTCTAGTATTATCCAACTTGTAGAAAACTCTGTTCAGTTCCATGGGTTACAAGACGAAGATCCTAGTGCTCACATCTCACGATTCCTTCGTATCTGTGCGACCTTCAAAATCAATAACTGTTCAGACGACGCCATTCGACTAAGACTTTTTCCATTTTCACTTCGAGGCCGAGCCATCGATTGGCTTGATTCACTTCCGCCTGGTTCCATCACCACATTGGCGGGAATGGCTGAACAATTCCTTTTGAAATACTTTCCACCCGATCGTACTGCCAAACTAAGAAGCAGCATCACAAGTTTCCGCCAAGACGATGATGAATCATTACACGCAGCATGGGAGAGATATAAAAGTCTCCTTCGGAGATGCCCACATCACGGACTTGATATGTGGCTGCAATGTCAAACCTTTTACGATGCAATCAGCGGAGCCCACAAGCAAGCAGTAGACCAAAGTGCGGGAGGAGATTTTGGAAGTGTCACGCCAAAAGAAGCATATCAAGCCTTAGAAGGAGCAGCTAAGAAGAGCTTTGCTTACAATCCTTTAAGAACCAAACCCAATTCTAAAGGTATTCATCAAGTAGACTCTGAAACCCTAATTGCAGCCCAATTAGAAGCTCTAACCAAAAAATTTGAACAATTGCAAAGCGAGCTAAAGAAAACTCCAACACGATGCAACACATGTGCAAACTCACACAAGACCAACGAGTGCCCACAAGGCGTTATGATGGTTGAAGATGTTGACTACGTTGGAGGCCCAAACAACTCATACAATTCAAATTGGAGAACAACTCGAATTACAGAGATGCTGGCAGTAACAAACAATCATCTGGATTCAACCGAAGGCCACCTTACCAACAACAGAAACCACCATACCAAGGTCCAAGCAGTAGTAACCAAGACCGTGGAGCATCATCAATGGAAGACTTATTACAGCAATTGTTGTTGGATTCTTTATGCCCAAGACACATAGAACATTGATGTGGTTAGTACGTTATGATCCAAGTCCGGTCATACCCAATAACAAGCTTAGCAAACACCAATTAATATTTAATTGATTATATGATCATGCAATTAAATAAATACACCAATTTAGAAAATGGTTTTCTAAATAAGTTGCATATGAGATTGAACAACTTATATGGATATTTTGTTCATGGATATTATTTGTAATGTTGTTTAATTTGGTTAAATAACATCAAATAATAGGAGTGTGTGTATAAGTTATATAATTAAAGGGGTAATTACATAACTTATTAAAAACTTTTGTTTAAAAAGTATAAAAAAGGTTTTGGGGGGAAAACCCTAATGAAATAAGGGGATTCGGCCGCCCCCTCTTGGCAGCCCTCTCCCTTTTGTTTTGTGTTGTTCTCTTTTGGTTTTTGGCTCTCCTAGAACATACACACTCTCCATTTCAGATCTCTCTCACTCTCTCATATGCAAAAGGGTCACAAGAACATCAGTCTTTCTTTGGAAGAAAGATACTACGGCTGGAACAAAGCTCTAGCAGCTTTGTTGATGTTCACGGCTGGAAGAAGATTCCAGCAGCTTTCTTGATCCGATTTGGTGCTCAAATCCTATCAAGAATGGTGTATGCTTGATGCTTGTGGGTATGGAAACTTGAGGACACCTCTTCTTGGTGTCTTGGCTGCTCAAGAACATCATTCTCTTCATCTATATCTCGTTTTTCAGCAGCCTATGGAAGGTAGTATGTATTGAACGTTTTGGGTTGTTATTTATTGGTGATAGCTAGTTCAAACACATATATAAGATCCTTATGTTCTTGGGTTTGTTGTTGTCATGAAATGAACCATATTTTCAGATTACAAATGATATTTATTTGATGATTAATCCGCTGCGTTTTCAAGTTTAAGAAGTTAAACTACTTTGATTTGGTCCAACAAACCCAACAATTGTTGTTAACCACACAAGCTACAGATGAGTACATCCGGAAATCTGATCGAAGAAATAAGGAGAGGTTCCAAAGAAACGAAGCTGACATCAAAAGCAACAAAGCATCATTACAGACCATAGAGCACCAAGTAGGTCAAATAACACAACAACTCTCTGAAAGACCTCAAGGAGCTTTGCCCAGCAACACTGTGACAAATCCTAATGCTCAAGTCAAAGCCATCACCACCAGGAGTGGCAAAACCACTCAAGGTGATGCACCCGCATTACAACCCATCCTTGAAGAAGTAGAAACTGAAACTCCAAGTAATGCGAGTGATAAGCAAAAGCAACATGTTGTTATTGAAGAACCAGCAAAGAAATACGTTCCACCACCACCTTATGTTCCACCACCTCCATATCTAGGTCGTTTGAGACAACAAAGAATGGAGACACAATATGGCAAATTCCTTGGTTTGTTCAAGCAACTCCACATCAATCTGCCCTTGGTGGAGGCCTTAGCACAAATGCCAAACTACGCTAAGTTTCTAAAAGGTGTCTTGTCAAATAAAAAGAAGCTGGAAGAGTTATCACATGTAGTTTTGAATGAGGAATGCTCTGCAGTTCTTCAAAACAAACTACCTCAAAAGATGACTGATCCAGGAAGTTTCACCATACCTTGCCAAATAGGAAATCTTTCTGTCAGTAATGCGTTAGCTGATTTAGGTGCTAGCATTAACCTTATGCCTTATGCGGTTTTTGAAAAATTAAACCTAGGTGAGCCTAGAACATACCCGTATGAGCATCCAGTTAGCTGACCGTTCTGTCAAATATCCGAGGGGCATCGTTGAAAATCTCTTAGTTAAAATTGACGAATTCGTATTTCCCGTTGATTTTGTGATCCTAGACATGGATGAGGACAAAAATGTTCCTCTTATCCTAGGTCGACCTTTCTTAGCGACTGCTCGAGCCCTCATTGATGTTTGTACAGGCAAACTCACGCTTAGAGTAGACGAGGAGGAAGTAACTTTCGATATAGGCCAATCCATGAAACACCCTCAACATCATGATGACTCACTCTATTACGTTGATACTTGCGATTCGATCATAAGCCGTCATTTGAAGGAAGCCCTTCAGAATGAAGCTTGTAATACTCAATTAATAGAAGTCACAATCACCGAACCCATCTGTGAAAACCAAACCATTCCAGAACTTGAAGTTGACGAAACATCATTTCATCAAGAAGCATTTGAGATCATTGAGCAAGACTTAGAACCAAAAGCCAAACCTTCTATCAAAGACCTTCTAGTCTTAGAGCTCAAAGAACTTCCATCTCATCTCGAATACGCTTTTCTTGAAAACACATCTCATCTTCCTGACATAATCTCATCCGCCTTATCAATTGATGAGAAGAACAAGTTGCTCAATGTGCTTAAGGCACACAAATGAGCAATTGCATGGAAAATCATGGACATCAAGGGAATCAATCCATCCTTTTGCACTCATAAAATATTGATGGAGGAGAACTTCAAATCCGTCATTCAACCTCAAAGACGTTTAAACCCGAGCATGCAAGAGGTGGTAAAGAAGTAAGTAATCAAACTGCTAGATGCCAGTTTGATTTACCCTATTTCTGATTTGCCTTGGGTCAGTCCCGTCGAAGTTGTTCCATAGAAAGGAGGAATGACTGTTGTAACTAATGAGAAGAATGAGCTTATTCCCACTCGTACGGTTACAGGATGGAGAGTTTGCATAGACTATCGCAAACTCAATGACGCCCCAAGGAAAGATCACTTTCCTCTTCCTTTCATCGACCAAATGCTTGAGAGATTGTCTGGAAAAATGTTCTATTGTTTCCTGGATGGTTTCTCAGGTTATTTTCAAATTCCTATTGCTCCCGAAGATCAAGAAAATACAACATTCACCTGTCCATATGGCACATTTGCTTATCGGCGAATGCCCTTTGGATTGTGTAATGCTCCTGCTACATTTCAAAGATGCATGGTCACAATTTTTCATGACATGATTAAACACTCAATGGAAGTTTTCATGGATGATTTCTCCATCTTTGGAAACTCATTTGAGCAATGTCTTGAAAACCTGGAAAAGATGCTAGTTAGATGTGAAGACTCCAACCTTGTTTTAAATTGGGAAAAGTGCCACTTCATGTTTACGGAAGGAATAGTGTTAGGACACAAAATCTCTCGAGCGGGGCTTGAAGTCAATCAAGCCAAAGTCGACACTATTTCTAAACTTCCGCATCCCACAACCGTGAAAGACATCAGAAGTTTCCTAGGACATGCAGGATTCTACCGTCGTTTCATTAGAGATTTTTCAAAAATCGCTCGACCAATGACTCAACTTTTGGAGAAAGACGTGAAATTTGTATTTTCTGATGAATGCATTAGTGCATTCAAATTGCTTAAGGAGAGATTGGTAACTGCTCCAATCATGGTTTCCCCAGATTGGACGCTACCATTTGCACTCATGTGCGATGCAAGCAATTTTGCGGTAGGAGCTGTCTTAGGACAGAGGAAAGACAAGCAATTTCACCCAATTCATTATGCGAGCAAAACCCTAAACGACGCACAAGAAAACTACACTACCACCGAAAAGGAACTTATTGCGGTAGTTTTCGCATTCGATAAATTCCGCTCGTATCTCATCCTTTCAAAGACAATTGTTTACACCGATCATGCAGCCCTTCGTTACTTGTTCCACAAAAAAGATGCAAAGCCGAGATTGATTCGTTGGATTCTTCTGCTTCAAGAATTTTATATCGAAATTCGTGATAAGAAAGGAGCGGAAAATCTAGCGGCTGATCATCTCTCGCGTCTTGAGGATTCAAGTCCTTCACAAACTGAGGAAGCCAAAATAAACGACAATTTTCCTCACGAATTCCTTATGCACATTCAATCCTCAATCGATGAACACCCTTGGTTCGCCGATTTTGCAAATTACTTAGCAAGCGGAATCCTTCTCAAAGGAATGACTTTCAGCAAAAGAAGAAAGTTCTTTACTGATATCAAAAATTACTATTGGGAGGACCCGTATCTGTTCAGAATCGGTGCTGACCAGCTCATTTGAAGATGCGTATACGGAAGTGAAGCAGAACAAATTCTAAGGCATTGTTATGACGGACCCACAGGAGGACACCATGGAGCAACTTAACAGCCAAGAAAGTATTCGACTCTGGATTTTACTGTCCCACGATCTTCAAAGATGCTCATAACATGGTACACACCTGTGATGCATGTCAAAGAGCAACCAATATCTCAACACGAGATGAGATGCCTCAGAAACCAGTTCAAGTATGCGAGATATTTGATATATGGGGTATTGATTTCATGGGGCCATTCCTGGTGTCATTTGGCAATCGTTACATCTTGGTAGAAGTTGATTACGTTTCAAAATGGGCTGAAGCTCAAGCCCTGTTTACTAATGATGCGAGGAACGTTGTCAAATTCCTTAAGAAACTATTTTCTCGTTTTGGTGCCCCCAAAGCTCTGATTAGTGACCGAGGAACTCATTTCTGTAACAATCAGCTTGAAAGAGCAATGACACGTTATGGAGCTCACCATCGCTTTACAACTGCTTACCATCCACAAGCGAATGGGCAAGCCGAAGTCACTAACCGAGGTATCAAACGAATCCTTGAGAAAACTATAGGTTAAAATCACAAGGACTGGTCTACCAAGTTAGATGATGCATTATGGGCATTTCAAACAGCCTATAAGACTCCCATCGGCACAACACCGTTTAAACTAGTTTATGGGAAGTCGTGTCATCTACTTGTAGAACTAGAGCACAAGGCCTTTTGGGCACTTAAAGCAGCAAACCTGGACGAAGACCTTGCAGGAAAGAATCGATTCCTACAAATTCACGAATTGGAGGAATTGAGGGAACAAGCGTACGAAAACGCTAGGGTTTACAAAGAAAAGATAAGGAAATTCCACGACGCTCGATTAAAGATCACAAAACAATTTCATGTGGGAGAACGTGTCTTACTGTATAACTCTCGTTTACGTTTATTTCCCGGAAAACTGAAATCACGTTGGTTAGGACCATATATGATCAAAAACGTGTTTCTGAATAGTGCCATTGAAATTTACAACCACGCAGGTTTAAGTTTCAAAGTAAATGGTCATCGTTTGAAACCGTATAATGATGGACCAACCAAGATTCCTTCGGAGGAATTATACCTCCACCCCAACGAAAACTAAGTGTGGGGAAGGGTCATGCCGAAGACCCGAAACTTAAACGCGGCACCTGTACATATTTTTTTCTCACTTTTTAGCAATTTTTAGGACTTCACAAGCACAAGCACAGGGCAGTGCCTCATCAAGCACGCCCCCGTGTCTCTGACAAAATTTTTCCACGATCTCCGCTGACGACTCTGGAACGTTGCAGGTCGAATTTAAGACGATTTCTGACAAGCACGGGGCCGTGCCTAGCCAAGCACGCCCCAGTGTTCACTTTTCACGACCTGTGTATAAATACCACACTTGTTCCATTCTTTCATCACACTTATTCGTGCTCAAAAACGTCTAAAAAATGAAAGAATTAAGTCACGGAAGCTCTAACTGAAATCCTGCGAAGAAACCGCGTTCTGAAACGCGAGAGCCAACGACTCATAAATATTTCTTCAAAATGCATGAACTAATCAAGCAATTGACATAAATGAACCTCGTTGCTTCCTAACGCTTAGCTGAACTTATCCAAAAAGTTCAACAGATGAGCGAGGAACTCATTTCCATTAACCAGCAGCTTGCGGAATTGAGCAACCACACTTCTCACTATCACATGCCAAACCATCCACACGAAATGTGTGGAGGTTTCTTTTAGAAGCATTCCGTGATGTGTTAAGTGCGCTGTTGCGCGTTATTGAGTCTGGTTTTGCTGTTTCAGATTCTCGGCTTTTAACGTATTGTGTAACCGTAGGATCCTAGGGAATGTAATTTTCAATTTGGCTTGTGTTATTTAACTAAAGGACTATTTTCGTATCTTTTCTGATGATTTGGAAGTGATAAAACATAACCGGGAAAATTACATAACGCTCGGAACTGAAAAACGGAACAACAAAAGACTAAAACCGAACACTAACACATGAACACGGCCCCGTGCTCAAAGAGGCACACCCCCGTGTTCGACAAAAAGTGACACCACCTGACATTTTTCAGCCTTTTGTCTTGTTTCCCATCAATTTTGCATGATAAAAACCGAACTAATGTGCCTGCAAAGTCGTATCCACTTTCAATTCCATCTTGTTTTCCATTTTCTTTTCATCTTTTCAAGTGTTCTTGCAAAAGTATTTGGCCAAGAGGTTAGTATACTAATTCCTATGATTATGAAAGTCATTTACATGTAGTTAGGTGATTAGGTCTCTAAACAACCGAAATCCTAGCAATTATGTGTAAACACGTGTTCTTAAACGTGTTATGGAATGATGAATGCTTTTAACCTACTTGTTTATGTTTATTCTTGTAGTAGATTAGTGTTAATTAGTGTGTTTAGTTAGATATTAGTATGTTTAGTTAGTTAGTTAGTTGTTTTCTTTTATTGTTAACAAGACTATCTTCATAATTCGTGGTGAAACCTTTGTTAATCATGTTCAAGTTACAAGAATTCTCAAGTGATGTAAAACAATATATATTCTGAGTATCTTGAATTATTAACAAATGATTAAAATGTTAAAGTATAATCTTTGATTTTTAAAGCAAGAAAATGTTAAACCCATACTTAATAAATGGTTTACAAACAAAACCACGATTGCTCGAGTCAAGATTTTATGCCTAAACATGTTAACCGCACCCCCACGTTTTACAAAGCGCACCCCCATGTTCAAATTTTTTTCCTTGGATGATAAATTCTTAACTATTTTTGAACATGAATTGAATCATTATGATGTTATGTCTTGAAAAACATATGATTTTCACTAACATCATGAGACTACATAAGAAATTTGTTTTGTCTAGATTAACTTATTTTTAAAATTTCAAGATCATGGTTCATCCCTACTTACATTTTGGAGGGAGCCGCAAGAGATGGTGTCATGATAGACTTCAAAGATTGCTACAAAGGGTCGAAAGATCCCACTTACAAGCAGATGAAGAAACACTAGCGGCAGTCGGACAGCTAGAAAGATATAATAATTTATTAAGTGTTCATTGGAAACGTTTATTTTCACAAAATAGATCTTCCGTTTATGAACTAACTCTTGAATTTTTAGCATCTTTTAAATTTAGCATGAAAGACTCTGATCCTTGGGATGAAAGTGCAGTTTCATTCAGACTAGCTGGGAATTGGCATAAAACATCCATTGCCTTGTTCGGTGTCTATCTTGGAATATACACGGAACAAGAAATGGAGGAGGAGGGAATATCTGGAATGCCGGCGTATCATACCTTCCCGGATGAGGAAAGTAGAGACGCGGAAAGTGGTGCAATGAGGAAAGCATTTTGGGAGCGGATCGGAACCGGAGGATTCAACTCGAGCAAAACAAAAAGATGTCAGATACGAGACCCGCTGCTGCGATACATTCATCGGTTACTCAGCCATTCCATAGCAGCTCGTGGTCAAAGCGAGGGAGTTGTTAATTTGAGGGACTTGTTTATTTTATATTGTATGGTTAATCAGTTGCCATGTAATATTGGGTATTTGTTTTGTAATCTTTTTGCAAGGAATGCGATTGCAGGTGCTCCAACACCCATGTTTGGAGGAAGCTGGATTTTGAACTTATATGAAAGCTATGGTTATAACACTGAGGGAACTGTAGGTGTGACATCCGTCACCTTAAGGTCCGTCAATTAACGTGATTATCCGTTAACTATTCTTTGATCGATCATTCCTCATCCTTATTTGACTCTTTATGTGGATAGCATGTGTGCCTTATCATCGTTGTGTGTGTGTTCATTATAATCATATGTTAACCTTAAAAACTATTCAAAACTCCCATTTTCGAAACCGTCAAATATATCATTTTCATATATATTAAACGTTATTAACAAAACCATTTCTTAAGTCATAATATCATTGAATGCACTTTTACAATTAATATAAAACATCTAATAAAGTCGTTTTTCAACCGAACCAAATTTGGGAAAACTCGGGGGTTAAGTGCAGGGACTAAACTTGTAATTTTGCAAACTTGGGCTGGGTATATAAACCCCATACCAGCCCTAAATCACCATTTTCACCATATTCTTCATCTCTTCACTCTCTACACACACATGTTCTTCATTCTAGCACCAAATCCAACCCGTGTGGTCTCGTTTTCGTCGTCTAGACTTCATCTACAGCTTAGACTTCTCATTTCTAGCAGGTAGACGAGTTTGGTTGTCTCTTTTCTTGCCTTTTCACGGCTGTCCAAACTAGGGTTTCGGGTGTTTGGGTTCAACCCGAACACACAAGGTCGTATGGGTACGTGTGAGGTCTTTCTGCTTGTGTTTCATGTTTGTGTATGTTTGTTGAGTATTTCTGGAAGTCCTTGTGGTGTAAACCCCGCGTTTAGAGCAGCTCGGGGGCTGCTCAGCCCGACCACAGTCGCGATTCTGCTGTACAGGCGACTGGGTCTATCATGCGATTGAGCCGTGCGACTGGGTGAGTCGTGCGACTGAACCATGCGTCTGAGTCAATCGTGCGACTGAGTTGTGCGACTAGGCATGTCGTGCGACTGTGTGTTTGTATGCGATTGAGTCATGCGTGCGAATGAATGTATGCGATTGAATCATGCGTATGAATGATTGTGTGCGATTGAGTCAGGTGACCGACCGAGTGTATGCGAATGTGCGTGATTCGCACGACTGGAGTCCAATCGCACGAATGAAGGTTCAATCGTACGAAAGTAGCTAATTCGCACGATTGAAGGTTGATTCGTGCGTATGAGGGTTGAGTCGTGCGATTGGGTGTTGTGTGGTACGACTGAATGCCAGACATACGAATGAAGGCTCAATCGTACGAATGAAGCTGATCCGCACGATTGAGGGTTGATTCGTGCGTATGGAAGTTGAGTCGTGCGTCTGGTCTTGTCATGCGACTGTAATTGTGGTGTTTGATTTCCTTCTTGTGCGTGGTGTGAGTATGACGTGTGATGTTGAGGTAACATTAACACAATAGCCATTGTTCGGCCATAAATATTAAAGTCAACGCTAAAAAGGACACAAATACTATTCTGGACAAATTAAACTAACGTTTTACATTTATCAATCGACTTATAACTATTGACACTTATTCAATACTTCTTCAATAACAACGAAACTTTTACTCAAACATCATCATCAATGGCAACAATGTCTTGTACTTGGATCTACATAAGGTCTAGTACGTGTGTCTGTTTGTGTGAGTTACACGCGACCGGGCCGATACGACCCGAACCGACCTTTTATTATTACGCGCTTATATCATATCATTAATGCTTATCAATAACTGTCAATAGGTGTTTGACTGTTCATTTGCATTCAACATTTGGGATTACATCGATCATACATACTTACCACTTAACAAGTGAGTTTCGTGGCCCCTTTTTACGCTTATACAATATTTCAATCATTTACAACTTGGGGGAAAAGTATGCTTACTCATTTTCAATGCTGTACAACTTACTTACATTTTACATACAAGGAATCAACGTGATACTGTGTTGCAAGTACTATTTGATACATGCTTGGGTCTGTTGTGTGATTCTATCTTTGCAACTATTTAATTCCTGTGTGGGAACCGACGGTTAGGTATTGCTAGTACTACTGGGTTGACACCCCCACCCTTGTTCGATGGTATACTAGTTGGTACCATCAGTGGCCCCAGGGACGGGCCCTTGGGTGAATATATGCCGACAATTTCTTTGTGTACGTCGCTAGGTTTGGTTGCAAAGCTCATGTCATGTGATTTTACTTGTGTGCATAACTGTATTCACGGTGATCATGCAAGTCCAGGAATCTAGGTGTGCTGCCTTAGTGGAGACCCTAGGATGCATTTTTGGGACTTAACATGTTTCGATAAACAATCTTTTTGAACAATGTTGATATGTGTAAACAATTATAATCTTTTGAAACTTGTTCCCGGGTTGTGGGAATTTACATTTACAATTTCATCTTTATGTGATTATATGGTTCATTATCATGTTTATGCTTATGGCTATGTTGTCATGAACATTGACTAAACACGACACAAGTCCCCTTGTTGTCGGGTGTCGTCATGACACGCTTGTCATCATTTATTTATATTGCATCTCTATCGCTTAACATGTGTTATGACGATCCCGGTCTCGATACATCCCCGTGTTTCCGCTTTTAGCGGGGGTGTGACAGATTGGTATCAGAGCCATTGGTTATAGAGAATTAGGCAATACGCTTGACCTAGACTATAACCTAGGAACCTTCATGTAGATTTGCATGCTAGGATCTGTATGCATATTATATCTCGTGTATGTGTTCCTCGCTGCTTGATTGTTCATCTATTTGTTATGTGATCTTTCCACCCTATGAGAGAGCCTTTGTGCTCACTCTTTTATGGGATGCTTTTATTGGATCTTCCGTTCCCTCTGCGCGCCGAGTTAGTTTATTAGATCCGGGTATTAAACCCGAAGAGATCTTCACAGATCATGCTATTGCACTTGACCTTGGACATTGAGATTAACCCTGAGGAGGTTATGTCTGAAACCTCGAATGAGGAGGAAATAGACAACCTCCGCTAGACTAAACGTGATTGTATACATGGACTTACAACTGTTGTGATGGATTATCATTGAACCATTATCAATTCATGGTGTGAGAACTGCACAAATTGCATGCGATGTGTGATGACAATAAGTGTGATATTAACTTGGGAATACTGGACATGATGAGTGTTATGGATAATACACTTTCAATTGATTTAAGCTTATGTTTTTACTTTTCTATGATTAGAACATGCCGCCTCGAAGAGTTACCCGTAGCAATAGTGGCGGGAGTGAAGCACCAAGGGGCAGAGGCAGAGGCAGAGGTAGAGCACCGAGAACAAATGATGCTCCTGCCAGTAACAGTCAAGGAACAGGGCGACATGGCAGCCCTGATCGCTCAACAGTTGGCCGCACTGATCCCTACTATGGTGGCCCAAGTGAGCGACGCACTCCAACAACACCACCCTCACGGGGACGGTGGCAACGATGATGGAGACAACGGAGAAAGAGCCCATGGTGGGATCGAAACTGAGATGGGAAACGGAAACCCGACCGGAAACGAAAGCAACCAGGAAACCGGAAATGGTGGTACAACCGGTATCGAGACTGGGGTTGTTAATGCTCGTCGGGGATGTTCATACAAGGAGTTTGTGGCTTGTAAACCGAGGGAATTCGATGGGAAAGGTGGGGCGATAGCCCTAACCAGGTGGCTGGAAAGGATGGAGGCAGTGATTGATATTAGTGAGTGCCTCGACAGCCAAAGGATCAAGTATGCCACTTGCTCACTGCAGGGCAAGGCTCTAACCTGGTGGAACACCCAGGTTCAAGCTAGAGGAAGAGAATCTGCGATGCAGATGTCATGGGATGAGTTCAAGGCCTTGATCACCGAGGAATACTGCCCTCTCAACGAGATGCAGAAATTAGAGCATGAGTTCTGGAATCATGCCATGGTGGGGGCAGGGCATGCAGCTTATACTGACCATTTTCATGAGTTGGCAAGGTTGGTTCCGCATCTGGTCACGCCGGAATCAAAGAGGATTGAATTGGGGACTTGCGCCTCAAATTAGAACGATGGTTACAGCAGCCGCTCCTCCTACTATCCAAAGCGCAATTCTGAAAGCTGGCGCTTTGACTGATGAGATGGTAAGAACCGGGGTTTTGGGCAGAGGAGCAGAGAAGCGAAAGGATGTTGGGGAATTGAGCCGGTTGTACGATTTCATATGCCCAAAACACATAGAATATTGATGCGGTTAGTACGTCATAATCCAAGTCGGGTTATACCCAATAACAAGCTATACAAACACCAACAATTATTTATTTGTTGATAAGATCATAAAATAAATATTGACACCTTTAGTAAATTGGTTTCTAAATATTGCTTTTGTGAAAGAACAATATTATATGGATAATTTGTTCATGAGATATTTATTTGATACAGTATTTAAGTTGCTTAAATAATGTCAAATAAAAGTGTGTCATGTTATAAAATTAGACTATGTTTTAATTTTATAACTTAATATGCATGGAAGTGTAGATTTTATAAAAATTTCAAAAGGGTGGGAAACCCTTTTTTTGGATGAAGCTTGCGGCCGCCCAAAGGGGCATAGGGATGCTCATTTTGTCTTGGCTTCTACAAGACTTAATTCATTCATTCAAGCAACCATCCATGACAAACTTTCTCTCACACACACAAAGCAACATTTCTCTCTTAGAAGCTAGCCAAATTTCGGATTTGAAGAAGCAAACGAGGCTGAAAAATTCGTTTGTATAAGTTGTTTTGGCTGATACGGATTGCTCTTCTAAGGGGTTTACTTGTGGTGTAAAGCTCCTTAACAAAGCAAGGTGTTTGGAAGAAGCTTGTGGGTATTGCAACTTGAGGTTCTCTTCTTTGAGGGCTGCATAAACAATATCATCATCATCTTCATCTCATCCTTCTTTCATTCGATTTTGAAGGCTGCAGAAAGGTAGTTATGGCAGCCCCTTGTGGCTGTCATATTATGTTGTTTTATGTTCACATAGCATGCTCATTCACATACAATGATCCTTTGATATTTGGGTTTGTTTTATACATTTATATGGTCACCTAAAGAACATATTTTTCAGCTTATAAGTAAGTTTATCATGTTGTCTTTCCGCTGAGTTTTCAGAATGTTTAAGAGGTTAAACTATGATCTTGTGTTCAAACAAACCCATCAATGGCATCAAGAGCCGGTTATGTGGATAGCATGCTTGTTTGTATCCTTATAAAATTTGTTTTATGGGATTTTATAACCCTTTTAAGGGCTGAAATGTTCTTGTATGATGAATCCCCAAGCTTTCAAGGTTATATCACACATGCTTGTGATTAAACCTTGAAAGATATAGATTATGAAATGTTGATTGTTTGGACAATGTTTAAAACCCAAAATTTCAGTTTATGTTGGCTGAAATTTGGTGGTTTTAAGTGGGGTTTCATTATATGTTTGGATGATATGATCATTGGATGTTAGTGTGCATAACCTAGCCTTTGGCCTTTTGATTTGGATGATTGGAATGGTTGGTTTTTATTCATTCAATTGGGTTGTAATATTTATGTTTATTATTTGGGTTGTAATTATTTATTCATTTTGTTATGTAATTAATAGATTAGGTGCATTTCTTTTATTAGAAAAATGTATTAGGATACAATTTTGTAAAAGAAGATGCACAAGATCAAGACCCAAAGATGGAGATCAAAGACATGGAACTTGAAGCATATGGATGCAAGTTCAAGTGGGGGTCTATAATGACCTCAATTTTGTGTTGATTTCAACCCTTAGGAAAGACCAAATGACCACACTTGTGATGGCAAACAAGTGTGGTCACAATAGTAGCTATGGTTATGCACATTATGGTTGTTTATACTTATGCTTGTTTGAATGTTTGTTATTTGATTGTATGGTTGAAATTTTGACATGCATTACAAACTAATTAACAAACTTAACAAGTTATAAAAATGATGGTTCTTAATCATTAAAATGTAATAAAAGGTTATTAAAATGATTTAATGATTTTAAAGATTAAAATTGGTTTTAATCAAAGGACCATAGGGTACCTTGTATTTGAAAGCATGCAAATACAAGTTGTAACACCCGGAAATTTCCTTTGTAGCCGACAAAAGAAGAAAAAGAAATAAAGTCCAAAGTCGAGGGACCAAACCCGCAAACGAGAGAAACTTCGATGCACGGGAGTATAAAAGGGGGAAAACACCCCTATTCTCCCCATATTTCAGCCAAGAGAGGAGAAGAGAGGAGAAGGAGAAAAAGAGGAGGAAAAGTTGGTTCGGGTGGATTCGAGCGTGGAATTCAACGTGGAGTGAGTCAAATCGAAGCTCTACTCGACGGGATCGTTAAGGTGAGTTCTAGGACCCCTCTTTTACACGTTTTCAACTGATTTTGGGGCTGGAACACATCCAAAACCTATTTTCGAGTTTCGAGGTGAAAACCCGTTTTGATGTATGTATGTATGTGTATGATGCGTTTGAGGCTCGATTTCCTGCTTGGTTATGCTTGTATGTGGTCATGGTATGTTTCCCTAACCTTTAAAGGGTTGATTTGAGTTTAAAAGAGGTTTGGAAGGGGTTGGAGGTCGAAAACCCGCGGCTGCAGTCGACCTAACTGCACTCTGCACCAGCTAGGGCTAGGCGACCGACTGGAGGGCGACTGGAGGCCATTCGGCCGATTGAAGTGCGACTGAGGTCCATACGCACGTTACTATGTGACTGAAGTCCATACGCATGATGGTCATGCGATTGAAGTTCATGTGTTGGGAGTCATGCGATTGAGAGATGGTGCGACTGAGGTTCATTCGCACGGAGGTTATGCGACTGAAGTCCATGCGCCTGGAGGCCATGCGACTGAGGTTCATTCGCATGAAGAGTATGCGACTGAAGCCCATACGCCTGAAGTCATGCGACTGAAGGCCATACGCATGAGAGTTATGCGACTGGGAGTCCATTCGCATAGGGGTCCATTCGCCCATAGTCCATTCGCATAGGGTCCATTCGCATAGATGCCCATTCGCCTAAGTGTTCAGAAATGATAACCGAGATGGAATTACTCGACGATGTGAAGGGCATTATGATTTGGATGTTGATGGAGGATGATGGTAATATGCATGATGTTATGGGTATGTTAGGCATGGCGGGGTTGGTGTGTGATGCATAGTATGTTTGATGTTTGTGATGTGATGGTATGATTGATGCGTATGTATGATGATGCCGTATGTTTATGTTTATGTTGTGTTCCTTGCTATGTATGATATCTTTCTATGTCTTGCGTTGAACGTAATGAATGAAATGAAAGTATATGTAACGTAAAGTGAAAGATAAAGAAAAGAGGAACGTAACGAATGAATGCATGCATTAATGAATGAATGAAATCGTGTGAGGTATGTAGTGAAGCGAAGTGAAGTGCACGGCTCTAATGCCTTAGGCTCAACCGTGAGAGGTTCAGCTAGTCTATAGTGTGTACGCAAGGGTTCCAGTCTTTGTGACTGACCTTCGATGAGGTACCCATGTTGATGGGGGTGATGTACCCACTTCGGTGGGGGGATGTACCCACTTCGGTGGGGTGCTGTACCCACTTCGGTGGGGGTGATGTACCCACTTCGGTGGGGGTGTAGTACCCATAATGTTGGGGGTGTAATGTATGATGGTTACCCGGGTTACGCATAACTCCGGGGGTGTGTAGCATGAAGCCATGCATATGTATGAGGTGAGCAATCGGTCGTTGCAAAAGACTCGAGTACGTGCTATCGTGATGTTGCTTGGGGTGAGCAACCTTGTTGTTGCAAAAGACTCGGATAGCTTGCTATCGTGATGGGCAATGAGGTGAGCAACCCTAGGGGTGCAAAAGACTCGGATAGCGTACATTCATTGAGATGGCTATTGAGGTGAGCGACTTGGTGTTGCAACAGCCTCGGATGGAGTTCAATCCCTGTGATTGACTCGTATGGGATCTTTGTCGCGTATCCCGGTGTTGTGTCAGTCTTCGGACGTGAGTCGGGGACTTGTGAGCAGGTCCCGGCACATCATCAGCTTTCGAGCATGAGTCGGGGATATTGCATGAGACAAGATTCGAGTAAGGAAGGGTAATGAGTAAAGAGATGAATGAATGAATGAACGTATGATGAATGAACGTTAACGAATGATCCTAATAATGTATGAAATGGAATCCTCGTCACTCGACCTCAGTAATCGTGGTTGTGTGCCATGAAGAGGGTAAAGTCTGACAGGATCTAGAAAGAGGTGAAAGATAATGATGTATGATAAATGATGAATGTAACGAACGTAATGATGAAGATAATAATGATATTATTTGTATGTACGTATGATGTGTGAAGCATGTATGTAACGGATGTTTTATAAAGAAGTAAAGAACGGTTTTATGAAAGGAAAGTAAGTTTTATTTTAAAAACTAGAACTCACTCAGCAACGCTGACTTTGATGTGTTTCCAGTTGGCAGGTATGTTGCTGAGGATGGCACGGGGCGAGGCTACTCAGCGTATTTTGGATGGCATCTTTATGTTTAATGCTTTTGTAATAAATGTGTCATGATATTGTTAAAAAAGACGATTGTACTATTGTGCAAAAGTATTTGATGGAATGAAATTATGTTTTTAATGTTTCCGCTGCAACTTTATGAAAGGAAATGTAAATATATGTTTGAGTGCGATGAATGTCCAACTGTAAGCGTCCCGGGAACGGGGCCTTACAAGTTGGTATCAGAGCCAAAGTTTAAGTGAATTGGGTAAATATTTTTAAAAAAACCTAATCTTAAACTGAGAATGGGACGGAAGGGGAATGTGATGCCAATCTGAGTAGCTGCGTGCCATCAGGTATGTTTTTGTAAAGTTAACCGGTTTTACGTGCGCATGTTATATGGTTTATGTGTTGCTGGTAGATTTAGATACTGATGTAGTCAGGATAGGTAATGCTCGGAGTATGAAGAGTAAAGTAAGTGGCTAATCACAACTGGCCACTGTAATTAGGGACTTACTATACTTGACATAAACTGAGCTGTTCCTTGAATGACCGTGTTAGTGTTTGAATCTTTCAGTGTGTTTAGAGAATGGCTGGTGGAAGATCTTCGAAAGCTTCTCGTGGTGGAGGTGACGGTGGACGTGGTGCTGAACCACGGGTCACGAGAGGAAGGGCAAGGGCCGAAAGGGTAGTCACATGAAGAACCTGTGACCCCTCATCCTGAGGGCGGTGATGAGAATGCTAATCAGAGGGCCTCGATGAGAGAGGCGGTCGTGGAGGAAGTGCATCAGGTCATGCAGACGATCCTACCGTCTGTGGTGACCGAAGTTATAAAGGCTGTTAGAGATGAGGAGGAGAAGGGAAAGGGGTAGACCCTCGGCGAAAGGAGACGACCCAGACTGAAACGGTTCTCTCCGATGACGAAGAGGAAGAAGAAGAGGAAGAGCCTATGCCAGAGGCTGCACGAGGCGAGGCTGTAACTATGGGGCGTTTCAACGATGCAAGCCCCCTACTTTTGATGGTAATGGTACTGCTGCTGCTGCTCACCGATGGGTGAGGAGAGATGGAAGTTGTTCTAAATATCAGCGAGTGCCGAGAGGATCAGAAAGTAAATTTGCTACCCACTCTTTCGTGGACTCAGCTTTGTGCTGGTGGGACAACATAGTCCAAGTTGAGGGAAGCAGAGCTATCGGAAGGATGAGATGGCCAGAGTTGAAGAGGCTGGTGATTGAGGAGTTCTGTCCTCACCGTGAGATGGATAAAGTTGAAAGAGAGTTCCTGCAGCTGGAGGCGGGAGGGCGGAACAATGACGCATCAGCAATACACCACCAAGTTCAACGAAATGGCACGACTGGTGCCGGATCAGGTGACACCCCTCTCACGAAAGATCAAGAGGTATATCCATGGCCTGCCAGCGGACATTCGTAGGCACATGATTGCTGCCCGACCGAGCACGTTTAGGTCGGCGGTTGATTTAGCGGGAAGATTATACGATGAAAGATTGATGGTGGTGACAGAAGGTAGCAAGAAAAGAGATGGTGATCGGGATTGGAATGGGAAGCGATTGCGAGGACACGGCAAGCCGCTCCAAGTAACAAAGGTGCACGGGTGGATGACCAGCGTGTGGTCATAAATGATGTGGGTTCGGAAAGGTGTGACAAGTGTGGACACAGGCACCCTGGGGAATGTAGATTGGGGACTGATGCCTGCTTTCGTTGTGGAAGGACCGGGCATGTAGCGAAGAACTGCGGTATGGGGAAGTGTTATTCTTGTGGTGAGGAAGGTCATAAGAGCAGGACTGTAAGAAGCAAAGGGCTGAGGTTCGGGAGTGAAGAAGATCGGAGGAAGCTAGGACGGACTTTGATGTTGTGTCAGGTATGTTCCTAGTAAATAGATCTTTAGCTTGTGTATTTAATGTTGGCGTTAGTAAAAAGTTATTCCTGCTGCTTTCTGTGCTAAATTGCCTGTTAGTGGTAAGGATATAGATACGCCATTCGATGTAGCCCTAAGAGTGGATTGTTTGACGGACTACGGAGCGGACGAACACTAGTGTTGCAAAGAGATGATACGGTTAACAGCGCATGAGGGGATCATGGTAATGGCTTAAGGTGATTGAGTCACGACGATTCCGAAGGTGATTTCGATGGCAATGGCGGGAAGGTGCATGAAGCGTGACATGATGGAGTAAGTGAGTAGATGCCTTACTTTTACAAGTGAAGGCCAAGCACCAAACGACGTTTGGGAAATATTGAGGTGATGAGGCAACGACTGAGAAGCTCGAAAGGATCAAAGCCCTGAGAGAAGTAGCCAAAGATAGACCAGAAGTCGTATGTTGATAAACACGTAGAGCGATTGTATGTTGATAAACAACGTAGAGCGATTGAACTCCAGGTGAGAGACTGGAAAAGAGATGAGACAGAATTTCCAAGCAATGGTTCAAGGAACAATAGGTTTCGAGGACGAAACCCATTTAAGGGGGGTGGACTTGTAACACCCGGAAATTTCCTTTGTAGCCGACGAAAGAAGAAAAAGAAATAAAGTCCAAAGTCGAGGGACCAAACCCGCCAACGAGAGAAACTTCTATGCACGGGAGTATAAAAGGGGGAAAACACCCCTATTCTCCCCATATTTCAGCCAAGAGAGGAGAATAGAGGAGAAGGAGAAAAGAGGAGAAAAGTTGGTTCGGGTGGATTCGAGCGTGGAATTCAACGTGGAGTGAGTCAAATCGAAGCTCTACTCGACGGGATCGTTAAGGTGAGTTCTAGGACCCCTCTTTTACACGTTTTCAACTGATTTTGGGGCTGGAACGCATCCAAAAACCTATTTTCGAGTTTTTGAGTGAAACCCCGTTTTGATGTATGTATGTATGTGTATGATGCGTTTGAGGCTCGATTTCCTGCTTGGTTATGCTTGTATGTGGTCATGGTATGTTTCCCTAACCTTTAAAAGGGTTGATTTGAGCTTAAAAGAGGTTTGGAAGGGGTTGGAGGTCGAAAACCCGCGGCTGCAGTCGACCTAACTGCACTCTGCACCAGCTAGGGCTAGGCGACCAACTGGAGGGCGACTAGAGGCCATTCGGCCGATTGAAGTGCGACTGAGGTCCATACGCACTTTTACTATGCGACTGAAGTCCATACGCATGATGGTCATGTGATTGAAGTTCATGTGCTTGGGAGTCATGCGATTGAGAGATGGTGCGACTGAGGTTCATTCGCACGGAGGTTATGCGACTGAAGTCCATGCGCCTGGAGGCCATGCGACTGAGGTTCATTCGCATGAAGAGTATGCGACTGAAGCCCATACGCCTGAACTCATGCGACTGAAGGCCATACGCATGAGAGTTATGTGACTGGGAGTCCATTCGCATAGGGGTCCATTCGCCCATAGTCCATTCGCATAGGGTCCATTCGCATAGATGCCCATTCCCTAAGTGTTCAGAAATGATAACCGTGATGGAATTACTCGACGATGTGAAGGGCATGGACGGTATAAGGTAACGTAGGATGATGAGCTTATGATGTGGATGTTGATGGAGATGATGATAATATGCATGATGTTATGTGTTATGTTAGGCACGGCGGTGCGTGTGATGCATAGTATGTTTGATGTGCGTGATGTGATGTATGATTGATGCGTATGTATGATGATGTCGTATGTTTATGTTTATGTTGTGTTCCTTGCTATGTATGATTATCTTTCTATGTCTTTGCGTTGAACGTTAATGAATGAAATGAAAGTATTATGTAACGTAAAGTGAAAGATAAAGAAAAGAGGAACGTAACGAATGAATGCATGCATTAATGAATGAATGAAATCGTGTGAGGTATGTATGTGAAGCGAAGTGAAGTGCACGACTCTAATGCCTTAGGCTCAACCGTGAGAGGTTCAGCTAGTCTATAGTGTGTACGCAAGGGTTCCAGTCTTTGTGACTGACCTTCGATGAGGTACCCATGTTGATGGGGGTGATGTACCCACTTCGGTGGGGGTGATGTACCCACTTCGGTGGGGGTGTAGTACCCATAATGTTGGGGGTGTAATGTATGATGGTTACCCGGGTTACGCATAACTCCGGGGGTAGCATGAAGCCATGCATATGTATGAGGTGAGCAATCCGGTCGTTGCAAAAGACTCGAGTACGTGCTATCGTGATGTTGCCTTGGGGTGAGCAACCTTGTTGTTGCAAAAGACTCGGATAGCTTGCTATCGTGATGGGCAATGAGGTGAGCAACCCTAGGGGTGCAAAAGACTCGGATAGCGTACATTCATTGAGATGGCTATTGTGGTGAGTGACTTGGTGTTGCAACAGCCTCGGATGGAGTTCAATCCCTGTGATTGACTCGTATGGGATCTTTGTCGCGTATCCCGGTGTTGTGTTAGTCTTCGGACGTGAGTTGGGGACTTGTGAGCAAGTCCCGGCACATCATCAGCTTTCGAGCATGAGTCGGGGATATTGCATGAGACAAGATTCGAGTAAGGAAGGGTAATGAGTAAAGAGATGAATGAATGAATGAACGTATGAAATGAACATTAACGAATGATCCTAATAATGTATGAAATGGAATCCTCGTCACTCGACCTCAGTAATCGTGGCTGTGTGCCATGAAGAGGGTAAAGTCTGACAGGATCTAGAAAGAGGTGAAAGATAATGATGTATGATAAAGGATGAATGTAACGAATGTAATGATGAAGATAATAATGATATTATCTGTATGTACGTATGATGTGTGAACGCATGTATGTAACGGATGTTTTTATAAAGAAAGTAAAGAACGGTTTTATGAAAGGAAAGTAAGTTTTATTTTAAAAACTAGAACTCACTCAGCAACGCTGACTTTGATGTGTTTCCAGTTGGCAGGTATGTTGCTGAGGATGGCACGGGGCGAGGCTACTCAGCGTATTTTGGATGGCATCTTTATGTTTAATGCTTTTGTAATAAATGTGTCATGATATTGTTAAAAAGACGATTGTACTATTGTGCAAAAGTATTTTGATGGAATGAAATTATGTTTTTAATGTTTCCGCTGCAACTATTTATGAAAGGAAAATGTAAATATATGTTTTGAGTGCGATGAATGTCCAACTGTAAGCGTCCCGGGAACGGGGCCTTACACAAGTACATAGAGTTTTCTAAAACTAGAACTATGAAATCTCTAAAATTTTAACAAACAAGTTTAACACCGTCCTTTTGCACAACACTTGAGTCATTTGGAAACTCTTAATGGGATAAAGGTCACCTAACCATTTAGAGGGAACTTATGATTTAAGGTGGGGATAGCACATAGGTGGGGTAAAGGTCACCTAACCACTTATGTGGGTAAACTCACACGTGTGTGCAAGTAGGATAACTTGATTTGCAAACCATGTTAAATGGGTCACCTAAATATGGTTTCCAAATGGTGTTGATGGGATTATCATGCCGACTTTACATATGATGTTTAAAGTCGATCCCATGCCTCTAGAAGTTGCAAATGGTTGCAACCGTCAATCGTTGACCATCTTATTAATTTAAATCGTGGGATAAAGGTCACCTAACCACAATTTAAATGTAATGTTGGGTTCTAGATTTTAATATAAAAATGACCTTAAAAGGCATTAATTATTAAAAATAGCAATATCGAAAATACTAAAATAGATCTTTGTTAAATTTTGTAAATGGCCACCAACAATGAAAATCACGATAACTCATCCGCGTCCAACCAATCATTACGAGCGATCCTCCAAAAGGAACGTCTAAATCATAACAACTTTATTGATTGGTATTGAAACTTGAGAATCGTTCTCAAGCAAGAGAGACGATCATATGTTTTAGACGACCCTATCCCCGATCAACCTACTGAGGATGATGAGGAGGCCTTCAACGATTGGCTGAAGTAAACTGAGGACTCCGTCCAAGTGTCTTGTCTCATGCTAGCGAGCATGACTCCGGATCTCCAAAAGGAGTATGAACATCACGGAGCTTATGACATGATAACCCAGCTGAAGGAAACGTTCCAACAGCAAGCAAGGGTTGAGCGCTTCGAAACGGTTCGAGCACTCCATGCATGTCGTATGGACGACAACCAATCTATTTCATCTTATGTACTTAAGATGAAAAGTCATATTGACCGCCTCGAGAGGCTTAATTGTCCCATCTCGAAGGAATTGGCCACGGATTTGATCCTTAATGGCCTTACCAAGAAGTTTGAGACATTCGTGTTGAACTACAACATGAATGCTTGGGACAAAAGCATTGGTGAGCTTCACTCAATGCTGAAAACGACCGAGGCGGCCATGGGTAAAAGGGTTTTACCCGTTCTCACCATCAATGAAGGTGGGAACAAGAAAAGGCCTCATCCCGCACCCAAGGCAAAGGTTGCCAAGGGTAAGGAACCCATATGGGGAAAGGGGAAAGGGGTGGCAAGGGTGCCACCCAAACCACTTGAGAAGAAGCAAAAGGTTGCTACTAATGACCCATGCTTCAAGTGTGGGGAGATTGGACATTGGGCAAGGAATTGTCCCGTCCATCTCCAAGAGTTGAAAGCAAAGAGGGATGCCGGGCAGACCTCAGGTACAACATACATGATTCATATTGATCTTAATGTTACATCTTCAAACACATGGGTATTAGATACCGGATGTGGAACTCATATTTGCAATTTGTTGCAGGGGTTCAAAAGAAGTAGGGACTTCAATCAAGAGGATGTTAGCCTCTTCATGGGCAATGGAACCAAAGTCCAAGTTGAAGCTCATGGGGACTACATCCTAAAACTTCCAAGTGGCTTGGATGTTATTTTGAAGAATGTTTTGTATGCTCCTAGTTTGACTAGGAACATTATTTCTGTATCCCAATTAAGACATTATGATTATGTATTATCTTTTGTTGAAAATGATATTCATGTTTCTTTAAATGATATGTTCTATTTTAAAGCAATTCCCATTAATGGTATTTATGAATTGGTTCATGAAAATGCTTTAAATAGTTCATTGTACCATACTAACACCAAGAAACTCAAGTTGGATTTGAGTGATACCTATCTTTGGCATTGTCGTCTTGGTCATATAAACAGGAAACGTATACAAACACTTCAAAAGAATGGTCTTTTAAAAACAAGTGAATGTGATTCATTTGATGTGTGTGAATCTTGTTTACAAGGAAAAATGACTAAGGCACCCTTTAGTGGGACTAACGAAAGGGCAAAAGATTTATCAGGAATCATACATTCGGATGTATGTGGTCCTTTTAAGCCAATGACTAGGAATGGTGAAAGATACTTCATTACCTTTACCGACGATTATAGTTGTATGGGTATGTGTACTTATTAAGGCACAAAGATGAAGCTTTTGAAATGTTCAAAATCTTCAAGAATGAAGTGGAAAATCAACTCAACAAGTCAATTAAAGTTCTCCGTACCGATAGAGGAGGTGAATACCTAAGTGATGCTTTTCAAGATCATCTTAGGAGTTGTGGGATTGTCTCACAACTCACTCCACCTGGAACACCACAACACAATGGTGTGTCTGAGAGGAGGAATTGAACCTTATTGGATATGGTCCGATCTATGATGGCTAGAAGCACATTACCTCTATCATTTTGGGGTTTTGCTTTGCTCTCCGCGGCCCGTATTTTAAATGTGGCCCCAACCAAAAAGGTGGAAAGGACACCTTTTGAGATATGACATGGAAGAGTTCCATCCCTATCATACTTAAGGTCTGGGGTTGTGAGGCTTATGTTAAGACTCCCACCCCAAACAAATTGGAAGTCCGATCCACCAAGTGTATCTTTATTGGATATCCTAGAGATTCTATGGGATATTATTTCTATGATCCACTGGAACAAAAGGTGTTTGTTGCCAGAAAGGGTGAGTTCTTAGAAGCAAAATTCCTTATGGAAGGAACTAGCAGTAGAACAGTGGATCTTGAGGAGGATCAAGAACCACAACCCGATGCACGTTTGGTTGAAACTAGCACTCAACATAAGGATGTTGAGGTTGATCAAGTGGTTGATCAATGCACACAAAACGTTCGCAGAAGTGGTAGAACTAGTAATCCACCTGAAAGATACGGATTTTTCATGAATGGATGCTATGTGGTAGATTCAGATGAACCAACCACATACCATGATGCACTGTCCAATTTGGATTGTGACAAATGGCTTGAGGCCATGAACGTTGAGATGCAATCCATGTATGACAATCAAGTTTGGGAACTTGTTGTACCACCTCTTAATTCCAAAGTAGTTGGAAGTAAGTGGGTGTTGGTCCAGGTGATCGATTAACAGTACAATTGATGTGATAATTTGATCAATATCAAACACTCAAGCCAAACAACAACAATTGAGAATGTATAAGATGAATCTAACACATATTTGATACTCAAAGGAACAATATCAATCAATAACAACAAGCACAATAGTATTTCAATGAAGAAACTGCTTAGAATTGGTAGCTTGCAACAGAAATCCACGATTAGGGTTTTGTAAGCTTACCTTACAAAGTGAAATGACAAATGTATATATAGCAGTCATAGTTTCGCTGACAGTTTCGCTACAGGCGAAATTGTCATGCCGAAACTACAGTTTCGCCCGGCAGAACACAAGTTCGCCGGGTAAACCAAAACAGCAAACTGTGAGCGAATGTATAGATTCGCTCACAGTTTCGCTGGACTGCCAAAACTGCTAATTACTAAGAACATACAAAATGAAACTAACAAAAGTCCTATTACAATGTAAAGTAAACAACTATACTAAAGTGAGTCCAACCTAACATGATCTTCAATACTCCCCCTAGGTTGGACCTCACTATCTTCACTTCTCTTGATTTGACTTGTCGGCTCCAGTTTCCTCTGCTGCTGTTGATCTATCTTCATCACCTACCGCAGCAACATCTTCAGAAGTTTCAGCCACTGATCCTCCAAGGTTCTTTCCTGCATCACTAGCTTCCTCAGAATGACCACTAGCCTTTGCAAACTGCCTGGTCATATCTTGAACATCCATGGCAAAATCATCTTGTGCTCTCACCTTTTCAGCTAAACTCTTAACCTCCGCCCTTACTCCTCTTATCTTGTTTCCCACATTCATAAACAGAATGGCCTCTTTTCTTGTTTCCTCTCCAGCCCCAGCCTTAATGTGATTTTTACAAAGAATCAAAAGATCTTCATCACTGAAGCTAAATAACTCCATCGGGTCAAACACCCTAAACTCTTTTCCGTGTTTAGCTCTAATCACCGCCACTCCAGTATTATTATCATAAAACCACTTTTCAAAGTCCTGTAACTGTTGGGGAAGAGGATCAGCCAATCTTACCCTATTTACAGTCTTTGGTGGTTTGACTCTCAGTACAATCCTTCCTTTGCCTGTCTCCCAATCTTTATCTTTCTTTGACCTTTTTCTTTCAGCTTTCATGTATCCAAATGACTCGAAAATATCATTAAGTCCATTTTTGATTTCCTTCTCAAGAAATAATGCCCTTTCACTTAAATGAGCATTGATCAAAGGCAAAGTTGCCAAACGTCTCAAATCCCATTTGGGCAAGGTCTTAAAAGCCTTCCTCTTAAGCATATAGCTGATATTTCCTCCTCTCTTTTGATCATGAACATCTTTAAGCTAGGATTGTAGCACCAACTTATGATCTTCTTATCTGCTTCCTTCGTGCTTAAACCTTCTAGATTTTGAAATAAAGGAGTCAGTTCTTCAGCCTCCTTTTCCTTGACCAACCAATCATTCTTATCCATCTCAAACACATCAGCTTCATCTTCTCCCTTCTTAGCAACATAAATCAGTGGTCGCTCATCAACTTCATAAAATTCTGGTTCAGAATCATAGTCTACCAATTGTTCATCATCCTCCTCTTCATCAACCAAACCTTTCCCTTTATCAGACACTCCCTCAGTGGTAGCTGTAACAACCACTTCTTCACCAACAATATCCTTATCAAAATCAAAATGCAAGTTAACAAACCCAGCCTCAATAATATCATCATCCTCATTCCTTCCGGCATCCTCTCTTGGGATCTCCTGTTCTCCTTCTTCAGTATTAGCTGCTCCAGAAGTACCCTCTCCTACCTTAGATGAAGTACCAACATTCAAGAATGAGTACTTAGAGGTATCAGTCAAATCATCTAACTCAGATTGAGTCAGTTGACTAGGTAGGCCGGCTGCAGCTTTTATCTGAGTAATCTCCTCAAACAACCTCTTAATCAGTTTATTCTGGTCAACCAACATCCTTTGCATTCCTTCAATCACCTCATCCTTCTGTCTTTCTCTGATCTCCTGATTCGTCAGTTTAGTCTTGATCATACTCAACTCATTTGCCAATGAAGTATTTAGATTACGTATCACATCCTCATCAAGACTCGCACTAGCCTCTCTCCTGGCTGTAAATCCCTCATGTCGATGTTTTGTTCTCCGCTCAGGCTCAACAAAGTCAGTTTTCTTTTTAGATCTCCGTTCTTTCTCTACCCTGATCTCCTCTGCTTGTGCATCAATATCCTCTTCAAAATTATAATCCTTTTCTTTCGCGTATCTCTTCCTTTTCTTAGTTGCATCAGCTTGCTGCACTCTTGTTTCTTCAGCCCTTTTGCTTTCAGATTCATCAACCCGTCTGATATAATTCCAGCGTTCTGGAGAATACATATTCTCCCAGAGAGGGGTGATTTTACCACTGAAATCATGACGGATAGCACAACAATCAGCAAATATCCGAGGGTTCATCTGCACTAGTCTCTTGACTTCACCATGTTTAGGAACATCAGGAATAAGATCATCAAAAATCATTTGAAGAAAGCGAGGGTATAACAACCATTTGTCTTTCTTCACAGCCATCACGTTCTCTGCCATACATGCAAAGATCAGTCTAGCAATGTTTGCCTTCTCCCCTTTACAACATAGCACCATAGCTTTAGCCCAATCGAGATTAAGTCCATCGGATCCACCCTTACGGTGATCTAAGCACATAATAAAAACATGAGCGATATATCTAACTCCTTAGATAAGAAAGACTTTTTAATCTCTTTCCTTGAACCAAAAGCTGGTCCCTCATACCCCATTCGTCTGAAAGCTTGAAACACTTCAGACTCTGTCATATCCACTTCATCTCCAAATCATCATCTAGTCTAAGAATCCTAGAAACACTCTCAGCAGTAATAGTCATATCATGATCAATCACTTTGGCTGTGATTCTCTGTACATCTCCTCTAGTATCGTATTCTGCTGATCTCCAAAAATCTCTAATATGAAGATCATAAATAGTAGGTGAATGAGAAATAGCATAGGCAATAGGGGATCTCTGAAGCCATCTGATACAGTCACGAAATCCAGCTGCCTTGGGAAGAGTATCGTCTAAAATGGCAGTGATGTTATTCCTCTCATCAAATTTGAGATTTGCCATGATAACCTGAACAAGAAAACAATTAAATTTGAATGAGAAATAATGAAAATAAGAAAATAAGACTAAAACATAAGAAACTAGCAGTTTCGGCAAGCGAAACAATAGTTTCGCTCACTAAGACATGATAGTTTCGCTGAATCAAGGACAGTTTCGACAAAGAAAACAAACAGTTTCGACAAGCGAAACTATAATTTCGCTCATTGAAACTTGTTATTTTCGCAGAACAAAAGACAATTTCGGCAAGATTAGTATAGATTAAAGAAGTTTCGCAATTAGTTTCTTCAAGCATTAACTTAGTTTCGCTATTACACATTAGTTTCGCTGTACAAAAATTAGTTTCGCTGTCCAGAAGAAAACAAAATCAAGCGAAACTGTGCAAGTTAAAGACCATACATTGCGAAATTAAAGAAAATATGGCGAAACTGTTAAATTCGCCCGGACAGCATAACTTTACAGTTTCGCTGAAAAGAAGTGAACTTTCGTTCAATTTCGCAGAGGAATCAGTAGTTTCGCTGAAAGAACAGCGAACCCACCGAAGAGTCACAATCCAGATTAGTAAATGTATATGATTTTAACCAGATTAAAGGATGAATCAAGGTTCGAAACTCACATACGAAGCAAATAGCACTAAATATCAGTCCAAAACACTAACACAAATCAAAATCGCCAAAAAAGTCACGGAGAAACCCTAAGTGTGTGATACTGAACGATTTTGCGAAATTATGAGAGAAATTTCGCAAACATGACTTATATAGCAAATAGTTTCGCAGACAGCGAAACTATAAATTCGTCAGGCGAATTTACAGTTTCGTCCAGTGAAACTGTAATTTCGCTAGGAGATAACTGGTTAACAACTTATTAGCAAACCTAGCGAAATTTCAGTTTCGCTTTGCGAAGCTATTAGCGAAAGAATAATTTCGCACCAATATTTAATTAAAAAATTAATTAATTTTTTTTATTAATAATATTTTTAATTATATTTATTATTATTTATTTTTATTTATTTTATTTATTTTATATTTTTCTATTTTTTTTACTCAAAGGAAGCACATCACATAATGAGATCTAAAATAATCAGAGATCACATTCTCTAAATATTTATGAACATAAAGATGATCAAAAATCATCTACCAGTCATGAGATCATACTGAATACAAGATCTGATCACAATCTGCACAGAAACAACTGAAATTAGAACAAATCAATAACGATTGCTGATATAATTGTCCACTTAAACTCATGCCTTATCCTTTTTCAACAAACAGCTTATGATTCGTTTAAGGTTCGATTAGATGCTTTAGAATGTTTGGACCCCACAATCATTTGGTAAAAACCCTCACCCAACCTCAGGATTTCTTGAATTATGAATCAATCTTCATAGAACGAAGCTTGTGCGTTAGTGTGCAAATGATTATAAACAGAATATTTCATTCTGAGAGAAATTCATCGATAAGATGATTTGACATAATTATATCAAAATGGTGAGAGCTCCAGATCTATACTCACGTATAACAGAGGAGATAACCATTTGAACATGTGCTGATGAGAGCTCCAGGTCAGTACTATCGTACAGCAGAGGAGATCATCACTCCAGGTCAGTACTCACGTACAGCAGAGGAGATAAGCACAACACATGACATCTTAACACCAAATATACCAGTAGTGTTTCTGGGTGATGACATAACAAAGCAAAATGAACGAAAGATTCATTCTCAATCCAATTTTTGTCAGGACTCATTTTTTGTGAAAGCCAAAACGATTGAATAAATCCAGACATTCTTAAGCATGATGTTTAATTTAATCATAAAGCTGCTGTCTACTTTATTCATCAGGCTGAGTCTATCAAGCATATCGTTAAAGAATCTGATCCATTTTCCTTTTTTTTTTAATGTGAAACAGAATCTAGTAACAGTTACTATCATTTCTCATAGAAGTACCGGTCATGTAAATAAAATACTTAGAGAATATACAATCATTTCTCATCATGTTAAATTCCGATCTCAGAACTATGAAATTACTCCCCCAAATTTTTATTTTCATATTTCTATTATTATAAGTTAGTCAGAAAATTTTGATATAAATAATTATATATATTTTTTTATTAATTTTTTTTAAAATATCAAAGAAATAGAAAATGAAAATTTAAAAAGATATTAACCCAAGCATAGAAATCAATTCATAAAAACGAGGTTTATCAAATGTTTTTGTGAAAAGATCAGCTTTTTGATTTTTTGTATCGATGGGTATAATATTAATGAAACCCTTCTCTTGAGCATCACGAATCGCATGAATTCGTGTTTCAATATGCTTTGTGCGGGAATGATGAATGGGATTTTTAGCAATTCCAATGGCAGCCTCATTGTCACAGAATAATGGTGTATGAAAAAAATTAATCCCATAATCAATCATTTGGTGTTGGATCCATAGAACTTGAGAGCAGCAGCTGGATGCAGCAATGTATTCAGCTTCCCCTGTAGAAAGAGAAACAGTAGTTTGTTTCTTGCTCTGCCAGGATACCAGATAATTTCCCAAATATTGACAACTGCCAGACACAGATTTTCTGTTTAACCTGCAACCATTGGAATCACTATCAGAGTAAGCATGTAAATCAAAATTTCCACCATATGGATACCACAATCCTAGACGAGACGATCCTTTGAGATAACGAAATATTCTTTTGACAGCTTTCTCATGAGATTCCTTTGGAGCCGATTGATATCTAGCACAGTAACCAACAGCGAAAGTGATATCAGGACGACTTGCAGTAAGATACATGAGAGAGCCAATCATAGACCTAAAAAGATGAGGATCAACTGGTTTTCCATTTTCATCCGGAGTTAGACAGGTCTGAGCCGTAAAAGGAGTCATCTCAGTAGAAGCATCATCCATCTTAAATTTCTTCAAAATATCTTTAATATACTTCTCCTGATGAATAAGAATTCCTTCTTGCTGTTGTTCAACTTGCAATCCAAGAAAGAAACACATTTCACCCATCATACTCATTTCAAACCTTTGGCTCATCACTTCTTCGAACTCTCTACACAATTGAGAATTTGTAGATCCAAAAATAATATCATTAACATACACTTGAACAAAGATCATTTCACCATTCACCTCTCTTTTGAATAAGGTCATATCAATGGTACCACGAGAGTAACCATTGCTTAGAAGATATTGCGTAAGAGTCTCATACCAGATTCTGGGTGCTTGATGAAGACCATACAAAGATTTATCAAGCTTATACACTTTATCAGGAAAATCAGGATCTTCAAAGCCTGGTGGTTGACACACATATATCTCCTCATCAATGTCTCCGTAGAGAAAAGCACACTTCACATCCATCTGGTAAACTTTGAATTGTTTGTGAGCAGCATGAGCAAGAAATATTCTGATTGCTTCAAGACGAGCAACTGGAGCAAAGACTTTTGTATAATCAATTCCTTCTTCTTGAGCAAAGCCTTGCACTACAAGTCTAGATTTGTTACGCACCACCACTCCCCGATCATCTGGTTTGTTCTTAAATACCCATTTTGTACCAATTGGATATTTGTTGGGAGGTAAATCAACTAAGGTCCAAACCTTAAGCTTTCTGAACTGTTGAAGTTCCAATTGCATAGACTCTACCCAACAAGGATCTTGTAGAGCAGCGTGAACATTTTTCGGAACAATTTGAGAGATGAAGCATGAGAAAAGACAAACATTAATTAGACCAGATTGACTTCGTGTGCGAACACCATCAGAAACAGATCCAATCACATTATCAAGTGGATGATCTTTCAGAGTTTTGTAATCACTTGAAGGAGGAAAGATGGTTGAAGAAGTATCACCCATAGCTGGAGAAAGATTAGATGAAGGTGAATCAATGATAGGTGTTGGATCAGGTAAATTAGGAGATGTAGGAGGTAAAGAATCAGATGATGGAGCTTGATCAGGCATTGGAGACGAAGAGCTGACATCAGTTGAAACAGCATCATTTACTAGCGAGGTGGATGGAACAGACGATGGAGATGATGAAATAATATTTGTTTGAGTATTTTGAATTGATGTATCATCATCGAAAACTGGCAAATTAAATGAATTGAACACCGTATCGGAGTCAAAGAACCATGCAGGTTCAGATTTAACTTCAGAAGGATTGGATTCCTGCCAATCAACATAGAATGACTCTTGAACAATACGTGTTCTCTTGTTATAAACCCGGTACGCCTTTTCTGAAGAAGAGTATCCAACAAAATAACACTCGTCAGAAACAACACCAAATTTTGTCTTTTGAGATTGAGTATTCAAAAGAGTACAAGAACAGCCAAATGGTCGAAAGAAATCAATTAGTGGCTTCCTCTTATGAAAAAGTTCATAAGGAGTTCACTTTATCTTTCACAATTAGCACCCTGTTTAGAACATAAGATGCCAATTGACAGCTTCAGCCCAGAAAATAATTGGTAATGAGGATTCTATCAGCATTGTACGAGCAGCTTCCACGAGAGTGCGATTCTTTCTTTCTGCAATACCATTCTGCTGGGGTGTTCTTGCAGCACTAAGTTGTCTCACAATCCCTTTTTGAGCACAAAATGAATCAAGAATCTGATTTTTAAATTCAGTGCCGTTGTCACTTCTTAGGCCCATAACTCTTCTCTTACTGATTGATTCGATAGAAAGAATTAATTTCTGCAATTCCTCTGCAACTTCGCCTTTGTGTGCAAGAAACCTCACCCATGAATATCTTGAGAAATCATCTGTAACAACAAGACAAAAAGATTTTTTAGCAATTGATTTAACACTAATTGGCCCAAATAAATCAGTATGTAACAACTCAAGAGGACTTGATATGCTATTTAAAGGAAGTCCTCTAACAAGATTGTTCTTTACTAATTTATTAATTATCTTAAAATTGACATGGCCTAAGCGACGATGCCACAAGAGTGACTCAGAGGTTGATGCTTTTGAGAGAAGACAAGTTGCAGTAGCCTTTGACTCATTTGAATTCATATCAAGAAGATATGTATCATGATTCCTTGGAGCACGCATGAGAATTAAATCCTCTGGAATGGCAATCTCTGATTTTAAAAATAAACATTCGTCAGATTTAAATAGAACAGGAATGTCTTTATCGCAAATTTGAGAAACGCTCAGAAGATTAAAAGCCAATTCAGGAACATGGTTGACTTTTTCTAGAGTAAGAGAACCATTGGTAACTTCTCCTTGTCCAATCATTTTTCCACCCTTCTTATTTCCAGCAAACGCCACATATCCTCCATCTATAATCCGATAATTGGTCAACAAATCCTTTAATCTCGTCATATGCTTGGAACATCCGCTATCAACATGCCACAAACTGTGTACAATCTTTGAAGAGGATTCCTGAAATGAATTAACAAATCACATAGCCAGGAGTAATAGGGACCCAAGATTGAACAACTTTATTTTTTAAAGAAGCTGATTTTTTACAGAAGAAATTATTAACCAATTTTATCAATTTATTCCCAAAACAATTCCTATTAGAGGATCCTTGAATCAAAGGACAATTTTTGACAAGATGATCCTCTTAACCACACCTGAAACAATGAGGTTTGAATCTAGGTCTATGATGTGATAAGGTAAAAATAGGATCAATAATAAACTCCTCATCACATTCAGACAAACTAGAATCAACATCACTGAATGTCTCATACAACTCATGATGTTGTTGTTCATTTGAATCAGAATTTTTCTTTACAAAATCAGAACATGATTCTTCTGACAAATCAGTAAAACTTGTACCATTGGTACTGGTGTCAGATGAAGACGAATTGCATTTTTCTGATGATGTCATATTTAATAGTATGAAAGATGGAATAGGTTGAGAAAAGAACTTTTCGAAAGAATTAATTTTAAGTTGCTCAGTTGTTTTTGGAGAAACATCAGATTCATTACATTCATTACGAGAACAAAAATCATCACTATCATGATTTGAAGTACAAGATGGAATAAAACTATCAAGAGAACATGAGACATTCAAGTCTGTTACATTTGAACTAGAAACAAAAACTGAATTTAAACTAGACTTATTATCTAAAACAGACTGTTGATTTTCAGGTGTACTAGAACTAGTGCATCCAAGCCCACTAGTTGGTCCATAGTCGTAGTCTTCACGAATGTACTTAGAGTTATTCCCGACTAAACCTGCAGACATACTGTCAGTATCTGATTTGATTAAATCATTAGAAGGATGAGGAACAGGCATAGGAGAATAACAGTATGTACTAGGAGGAGGATAAACCTGTACATTTTCATAACCCAAACCTGTTTTAATTCTTGCTCCCCATTGAGATTTACAAAGATCATCATGTTTCATTCCAGAAATAGTCCATTTATGTAACTTTGACTGAAGTTTGCTTGCTTCAAATTCAACAAGAGCAACCCTTTCAGTCAAAGTATTAATCTTGACATTTCTTTCCAAAACAATTCTTTTTAAATGATCAGTTTCTTTTAAAGCCTCATTTAATTTCACAAAATATTTTGATTCATTCATTTTAAGTTCATCATTAATTCGTTTTAAATCCTTTTCATTATCAATTAACAAACGATTAGCCTTATAAACCCCAAAAAGTCTAATTTTGCAAGCAGATGAGCACATATCCTTATTACCTCATAAGGAAGTCCCATTACCATCCTTTCAGCAGCTAAAGCTTTATCGCACATGCATACTGGAGTACTTGATTTCCTTTCCTCAACAGTAGCAGCAACATCATCCTTCTCCTTTCCTATCTCATCTTTTGAATTTCTTTCTTCATTTGAACCTGCAGTTTCCTCTTTCCCCTCTCCATCTGCCTTTTCTTCTTTCTCCTTTACTGAAGACTCGTTTTCTCTTTTGAATTCCTTGAACAACACAAATCCATCTTCACCAACTTCCATTTCATCACCTTCCACAACCTCAGCAACTAACGCGTGATTTATCTCAGATCTTGTTTCTTCCACCTCTGCACTCCAATCAAAGTTTGAGATCAAGGCCGACTCCTTTTTTGAATTTACTTCTTCCTTTTCTTTTTCTACTGTCAATCTTGGTACTCCAGTGTTACTAGGATCTGTGACAATTGGTAATGGACATTCACGTTTAAAATGTCCCAATTGTTTACAATTAAAGCACCTCAATTTTGACTTATCAAATCCCAGTTTTGAGGTAGATGATTGACCACCAAAGTTCTTTCTTCCTGTTCTTTCCATGAATCTCCGGGCTCTTAAAGTTAACATCGCCATTTGCCCTTGAATGTCATTTTCTTCTAAATCATCAGGATCAGCCTGATACATATCCTCCATAGTCATTCCTTTACCTTTCAATTCTCCAGCAACAAGAGCTTCATAGCTCTGAACAAACATTCCAAAAAGAGCCATTGTTTCAGATGGAATTGAAGTTTCAGCATTGACCTTAGAATTTCCCAATTCTTTTCCAACATGACTATTACCACTCGAGAAATTACTTGTATTGCTCCCTCCTTGAATTGGATTTTGAATGTGAGAGTTTGCAGCGGATGACAACAAAGCAGCATTTTGAGAAAAACCAGATGTGGGCATCATAGTCTGGTTAAATTCTCTTCTTTTCATATCCAACTCAAAAGATTTCAACTTGTTAATGATATCCATCAGCTTATAATCTGTAAAACCTCTTTCTTGTTTAAGCATTCTCACTTGAAGACTCCACTGTGGTGGAAGAGAATCGAGAAGCCTATTAACTTGTTCACTGTTGGAGAGCCTTTCATCATACTTCTTCAGAGTGCTTGAGACGGTTAAGAAACGATTTGTAAGATCTGTCAAACTTTCATTCTTGTATCCTACAAACGAATTGAACTCCTTTTCAGCCTGAATACTTTTGTCTTTTACCAAATCTGCATTCCTATCATAGAATTCACAAAGAGCATCATAAAGGGATTTAGCATTTTTATGCTCTGTAAAACGGTTATAGATGTCTGGAGCCAAGCAGAGAGTTAGAGCACCAAAAGCTTTTTGATCACGATCAATCAATTTCAGATCTCTTTCAGTATAAGAAGACGGGTCTTTGTTCTGAGAAACGACATCACCAACAGTAACCGTAGGTATGTGAGGACCTGAAATAATCGATTCCCATTGATTATGATCTGTGTAGAAAAAGAAAGCTTTGAGACATCTCTTCCAATCTTCAAAATTATCTCCATTAATGAGTCTTGGAGGTCTATTAGGAGCAACACTTTCAAGATCAGCAAGTGTAAGAGTAGTTAATTTCGACATGATAGTTTCGGCAGAAATGTTGATAATTTCGCTGACAAATTCGCAGAAAAAGGTGACTTGGATAACAGTTTCGCTGAAACAATACTTTCGCAGACACTTTCGCAGAAACAGACACTTTCGCTAGCAATTTCAGCAGCACTTTCGCTTGAACAGAGACACTACTTGCTTAGTTTCGCTGCTAACTTCGCAGAAAAACAAGCTTGAACTTTCGTTCAGAAATAAATTCGGCAGCAATTTCGCTTGTTGACTGGTCACAAACACTAATGAACTTTCGTTCAAGGAAGTAGTTTCGCAGAAACTCTAGAAAACAACTTCTGATCCAAGATAACTCATAATTTCGCTGAAAGATGATGACAGTTTCGCTGTAAGAACAGTAGTTTCGCTGATCGATCTCAAAACCCTTTTTCACCTCAAAATCAATCTGAAATCATCCAAAACTCAATGAATTTGAGATCTGATGATTGTAGAATCTTCCTCAATCAAAAACAAGCATAATTCAATCAATTTCCATGTCAAAAACAGCTGATAATCCAATGAAAATTGATTGAAACTAGATATTGACCAAAACCACAAAAAATCAACAAATCAAGAGCACTAAGGCTCTAATACCATATTGTTGGTCCAGGTGATCCATTAACATTACAATTGATGTGATAATTTGATCAATATCAAACACTCAAGCCAAACAACAACAATTGAGAATGTATAAGATGAATCTAACACATATTTGATACTCAAAGGAACAATATCAATCAATAACAACAAGCACAATAGTATTTCAATGAAGAAACTGCTTAGAATTGGTAGCTTGCAACAGAAATCCACGATTAGGATTATGCAAGCTTACCTTACAAAGTGAAATGACAAATGTATATATAGCAGTAATAGTTTCGCTGACAGTTTCGCTACTAGCGAAACTGTCATGCCGAAACTATAGTTTCGCCCGTAGAACACAAGTTCGCCGGGTAAACCAAAACAGCAAACTGTGAGCGAATGTATAGATTCGCTCACAGTTTCGCTGGACTGCCAAAACTACTAATTACTAAGAACATACAAAATGAAACTAACAAAAGTCCTATTACAATGTAATGTAAACAACTATACTAAAGTGAGTCCAACCTAATATGATCTTCAGTGGGTTTTCAAGATGAAAACCGATATGCATGGAAACTTGGATACTTATAAAGCTAGACTTGTAGCAAAGGGTTTCACTCAAACTCAAGGGGTTGATTATGATGAAACCTTCTCACCTGTTGCGATGCTAAAGTCTATAAGGATATTGTTTGCCATAGTTGCTCATTATGATTATGAGATTTGGCAAATGGATGTCAAAACGGCTTTCCTAAATGGATATCTTGAGGAAGATGTCTATATGGTTCAGCCTGAAGGTTTTGTCGATCCAAAACATCCTAATAAAGTATGCAAGTTAAAGAAATCAATCTATGGATTGAAACAAGCATCTAGAAGCTGGAATCATCATTTTGATGAGGAGGTAAAGAAATTTGGCTTCATCAAAAACGCTGATGAGGCTTGTGTGTATAAGAAGGCTAGTGGGAGCACAGTAACTTTCATAGTATTGTATGTTGATGACATACTACTATTTGGAAATGACATTAAAACCTTGGAAGGTGTAAAAACCTGGCTTGGAAGTTGTTTTTCCATTAAGGATCTTGGAGAAGCCGCCTATATTCTTGGAATAAAGATCTATAGGGATAGTTCAAGGCGGTTGATTGGTTAAATCCAAAGTGCGTATATTGATAAAATCTTGAAAAGGTTCAAGATGGAGAACTCTAAGAAAGGTACCGTACCTATTCAAAGAGGAACGATATTAAGTACGACTCAATGTCCAAGCTCAAAGGATGAGCAAGATAAAATGAAGGCAAGCCCATACGCATCTGCTATTGGATCTCCTCATGTATGCGATGATACGCACTCGACCGGACGTGTCATGCGCCTTAAGCATGACAAGCCGTTACCAGCAAAATCCTGGAAACAGTCATTGGATGGCTGTTAAGAACATACTTAAGTAGCTAAGGAGGACAAGAGATATGTTCTTAATTTATGGATCTGGTGATGAGAACTCGTTGTAAAAAGGTTACACGGATGCGAGTTTTCCAAACCGATCGTGACGATTCACGATCACAATCGGGATACATTTTCATTCTGAAGGAGGAGCGGTCTCTTGGAAGAGCTCCAAGCAGGATGTGGTGGCTCTATCAACTATAGAATCAGAATACGTCGCCGCCTCATTGGCAACTCAAGAAGCTGCATGGTTGAAGAAATTAATTGCCGATCTAGGGTTGTCCCTTCCATTCAGGAACCCTAGAGATCTTTTGTGATACGAGGGTGCGATTGCTCAAATCAAGGAACCTCGTGCTCATCAAAAGAAGGCACATTGAGCGGAGATTCAACTACAAACGAGATGAAGTTGAAAAAGGGAAAGGATATATTCGCAAAGTTCACATGGATCAAAACATTGCAGATCCTCTACGAAGCTCCTTGAAAAGGCAAAGCATGAAGGTCATACTTGTGCCATGGGAATTCGATATTCTAGTGATTGGATTTGATCTGTAAATTTTGTATTTGGATATGTGGAACTCTTATTATTTGAATAAAAATTTTGGTTCTAATGTTTTCAATAAATGTTCCAATTTTAGCATGTTTAATCCATGAGTAAAGGTTTTACTCTAAATGTCCGTAGTCGTTCATACTTGTGGAACAAGTGTGAGGGTAAGATTATTATGAACTGGATTGGTTGATATTCATAAGGATGAATATAGAGCAATGGTTGCTACCAAGGTTCATAGATATGTGTGGGATACAAATATTGGACGAACCTGCATCTCAAAATTTTACTACATGGAATCTTATTGATTGATCATAAGTAAATTTGAGTTAAAGGGAAATCATTTGGATCCTCGACCTGAGATTACGTATTGGGTTTGGATATTCACCAAGTATTATACCTGAGCCTATTCTTCACTGTCCTGAAATAGTGGAAGCACATAAGGGTATGTTCAGGTATGACACGAGGTGTTTGTGAGAAACGTATGTAGTCAAGCGGAATTTGTTCCTCTTATTCGTTGAGAGTTAGATGTCTAATGCCTGGTAAGTTAAACAAACAAGGAATGATCATTCTGTGTTCTGGATTTAACATGACATCTGAAACAAAACGATAGATGATTGATTCACCTAAATCATTTCAAGTAGGATACTTGAATAAGATGATGTATTGAATGGCTAAAGTCATGCGTATTAAGGGTAGTAAACCGTTGTTGGCGCGGTATTTACTACTGCCATAAATCTCCTATGAATTTTGTGCAAGTGGGAGATTGTACGATTTCATATGCCCCAAAACACAGAATATTGATGCGGTTAGTACGTCATGATCCAAGCGGGTTATAACCCAATAACAAGCTATACAAACACCAACAATTATTTATTTGTTGATACGATTATACAATAAATATTGACACCTATTAGTAAATTGGTTTTCTAAATATTGCTTTGTGAAAGAACAATATTATATGGATAATTTGTCAGAGATATTTATTTGATACTATTTAAGTTGGTTTAAATAATGTCAAATAAAAGTGTGTCATGTTATAAAATTAGACTATGTTTTAATTTATAACTTAATATGCATGGAAGTGTAGTTTTATAAAAATTCAAAAGGGTGGGAAACCTTTTTTGGGATGAAGCTTGCGGCCCCGCCCAAGGGGCCATAGGGATGCTTATTTTGTCTTGGCTTCTACAAGACTTAATTCATTCATTCAAGCAACCATCCATGACACACTTTCTCTCACACACACAAAGCAACATTTCTCTCTTAGAAGCTAGCCATATTTCGGATTTGAAGAAGCAAAAACAAGGCTGAAAAATTCGTTTGTATAAGTTGTTTTGGCTGATACGGATTGCTCTTCTAAGGGGTTTTCTTGTGGTGTAAAGCTCCCTAACAAAGCAAGGTGTTTGGAAGAAGCTTGTGGGTATTACAACTTGAGGTTCTCTTCTTTGAGGGCTGCATAAACAATATCATCATCATCTTCATCTCATCCTTCTTTCATTCGATTTTGAAGGCTGCAGAAAGGTAGTTATAGCAGCCCCTTGTGGCAGTCATATTATGTTGTTTTATGTTCATATAGCATGCTCATTCACATACAATGATCCTTTGATATTTGGGTTTGTTTTATACATTTATATGGTCACCTAAAGAACATATTTTTCAGCTTATAAGTAAGTTTATCATGTTGTCTTTCCGCTGCGTTTTCAGAATGTTTAAGAGGTTAAACTATGATCTTGTGTTCAAACAAACCCATCACCGGTCGAGTGCCGGAAGGTTTGATAAGAGGGTCAAGACGACCAGGAATTTTGTGGCCGTGTCTCAGGCCAAGAGAGAGTATGTGGGGCCGCACCCCAAATGTGACAGGTGCAATTATCATCATCCCCCAGGAGTGCAGTGCCGGGTGTGCGCGAACTGTAGGCGCCCGGGGCATTTGGCGAGAGATTGTAGGACTGCGCCGAATCTAGTAGCATCCGTCAACGCGGTTAACCCCGCCGGGAATGCAAGGGCTTGTTTTGAGTGTGGGAGGCCTGATCATTACAGAAACATGTGCCCCAGGCTGAATCGGGCACCGGGTCAACAGGGAAATAACCAGTAGCAAGTGATGGCCATAGCTGGGAATCAAGGCCCGACTACTCAGGGGAATGCAGCTCGGGGACGTGCATTCGTCATTGGAGCCAATGATGCTCGTCAGGACCAGAATGTTGTCACGGGTACGCACTTACTCAATCATCACTTCGCATCTATATTATTTGATACTGGAGCAGACAATAGTTTTATATCTTCTGAGTTTGTACAATTGCTTGATTTGAGTCCTAGTAGGCTAGAAACTAGCTACTCTGTAGAAATGGCCATGGTAGAGTTGTTCAGGCCGATGAAATTATTAGGAAGTGCTCGTTAACATTGGAGGATCATGCCTTTGATATAGACTTGATACCCTTTGAGCTAGGAAGTTTTGATGTGATTGTGGGCATGGATTGGTTGTCGCAAAACGAAGCAGTGATTGTCTGTCGAGACAAAGTAGTACGTATCCCTATGCCAAACGGGGAAGTACTCAAGATTCAGGGAGAACGACCGGGTAAGAACTTAAATCTTATTTCCTGCATGAAAGCACGCCAGAGTTTACAAAAGCAGTGCTACGCTTTTCTGGCTCATGTGGTTGAAAAGAAAGACGAAGAGAGGAAACTAGTAGATATTCCAGTGGTACGGGATTACCCAGATGTATTTCCAGATGACTTGTCTAGTTTGCCTCCTCCACGACAGGTGGAATTCCGTATAGAGTTGGTTCCTGGAGCTACACCGGTAGCGAAGACGCCATATCGATTAGCGCCATCCGAAATGCAAGAGTTGTCTAGTCAGTTACAGGAACTACTGGAGAAGGGTTTTATTCGACCGAGTCATTCACCGTGGGGAGCGCCGGTACTATTTGTCAAAAAGAAGGATGGATCGTTCCGCATGTGCATCGACTACCGTGAACTGAACAAGTTGACGGTGAAGAACCGATATCCTCTCCCCAGGATCGACGATTTATTTGATCAGCTACAAGGAGCTTTGTATTTTTCAAAGATCGATCTTCGTTCTGGTTATCATCAGCTAAGGGTTTTCGAGGATGACATACCGAAGACAACGTTTAGGACTCGTTATGGGCACTATGAGTTCTTGGTCATGCTGTTTGGGCTAACTAACGCACCAGCTGTGTTCATGGATCTAATGAATCGGGTGTGCAAACCTTACTTGGATAAGTTCGTGATCGTGTTCATAGACGATATACTTATCTACTCCCGATCAAAGGAGGATCATGAAGAACACCTTCGGGCAATTCTGGAGCTGCTACGGGAAGAGAAACTTTTCGCCAAGTTCTCGAAGTGTGAGTTTTGGTTGCGGGAAGTGAAGTTTTTGGGTCATGTGGTTAATGAGGACGGGATTCATGTAGATCCCGGCAAGATCAAAGCGGTGAAGAAATGGGATACGCCCCAGACGCCATAGAGATACGGCAATTTTTAGGATTGGCCGGTTATTATCATCGCTTCATCGCGAATTTCTCAAAGATCGCACAACCATTAACCCTGCTTACTCAGAAAGACAAGAAGTACGATTGGGGATATGCACAAGAACAAGCGTTCCAAACATTGAAGGAGAAGTTGTGCAACGCGCCTATATTGTCTCTCCCAGACGGAACTAATGATTTTGTGGTTTACTGCGATACATCACATCAAGGATTGGGATGTGTACTAATGCAGAAGGATAAGGTGATTGCCTACGCTTCGCGACAACTTAAAGTGCACGAAAAGAACTACACCACTCATGATCTTGAGTTGGGCACTGTAGTATTTGGACTCAAGATTTGGAGGCATTACCTATATGGAACCAAATGCATCATCTTCACTGATCATAAGAGCCTCCAACATATTTTGGATCAGAAGGAACTTAATATGCGCCAACGACGTTGGGTAGAGCTTCTTAGTGACTACGATTGTGAAATTCGGTATCATCCGGGGAAAGCCAACGTGGTGGCTGATGCCTTAAGCCGTAAAGAACGTGTGAACCCACTGCGTGCACGAGCGTTGGGATTGATCATTCAAACCAACTTGAAAGCCTAGATCCAAATTGCATAAAGTGAGGCATTGAAAGAGAAAACCTTGCGGGAGAAGAATTCCGGGGGTTAGATAAACAAATGATTCGCAAGGATGACGGTATACAGTACTTTATGGATCGCATATGGGTACCCAAATGGGGAGGTGTTCGTACCTTAGTCATGGATGAAGCCCACAAGACGCGATATTCTATTCATCCTGGTGCAGACAATATGTATCACGATCTCAAGGATCTGTACTGGTGGCCAGGCATGAAGAATGACATTGCTTTATACGTCAGCAGATGCTTGACGTGTTCGAAAGTTAAAGCTGAACATCAGAAACCATCGGAATTATTACAGCAACCTGAAATTCCCGAGTGGAAGTGGGAGAACATAGCTATGAATTTCATTACCAAACTCCCTAGAACAAGATGGGTCATTGTCGATCGAATGACGAAATCAGTACATTTCTTGCCTATCCGAGAAGATTACAAGATGGATAAGTTGGCGAGATTGTACATCAAAGAGGTCGTGACACGGCACGGGGTGCCAGTGTCAATCATATCCGACCGTGATAGCCGATTCACTTCACGATTTTGGCAGACATTACAGAAAGCGATGGGCACTCGATTAGACATGAGTACCGCCTATCACCCTCAGACAGATGGCCAAAGTGAACGAACTATACAGACGCTAGAAGACATGTTGAGAGCGTGCGTAATCGATTTTGGTGGTAGTTGGGATGCTCATCTACCGTTGATTGAGTTCTCTTACAACAACAGCTACCATACAAGCGATGGATGTGCTCCATTTGAAGCGTTATATGGAAGGAAATGCAGATCTCCCGTTTGTTGGGCCGAGATTGGTGAAAGTAAACTAACAGGCCCAGATATCATTCAAGAAACAACAGACAAGATTTTCCAAATCAAAGACCGGCTTAAAGCCGCACGAGATCGCCAAAAGAGCTATGCCGACAACCGTAGGAAGCCTCTAGAATTCAACGTTGGGGATCGTGTATTACTCAAAGTCTCCACTTGGAAAGGAGTCGTTCGATTTGGAAAGAAAGGGAAGTTAGCCCCAAGATACGTTGGACCATTCGAGATTACTGAAAGAATCGGTCCTGTGGCTTACCGGTTGAGGTTGCCACAAGAACTCAGCGGTGTGCATGATACTTTTCACGTGTCAAACCTCAAGAAGTGTTTGGCCGATGAATCCCTTCACGTGCCAATCGAGGAAATCAAGATTGATGAAAAGCTTCATTTTGTTGAGGAACCCATTGAGATCATGGATCGAAAGGTCAAGCAAGTGAAGCGCAGTAGGATACTGCAGGACCGTTTAAGGGCTTGAACACAATTACAACACAACAACACAATGAGGAGAGCAACTAAACTTTAATCAAACAGTGAACTGGATTAACCAAGTTGATACAAAGAACACAAGTAAAGTAAAGAGACAGAACAAGAGAGTTGGGTTTCAAGGAGGCAGTATATTGCTTTCTCAAGTTCTTTTACAAGTGTTACAAAGCATAAAGAAAGATACAAGAACTTGAAATACTTATAGTCAAACCTACAGCCGACTATACTTTGAAAGCCAGCTGCATACAATTGACTAGACACTAACAAAATCAATTGTAGGATCAAAAGGCATATCTGCCTTTTGACCTTGTGACTATGACATGCCATAGCTCACATCCTTATACATTACAAAAAGGATAAAGTACATAAAGTAGAAAGTTACAGACTCAAGACCTCAATGTACAGTTACCAAAAGCATGGACCTTTTCACTAACTCATGTAAGTTGGTGACTTTACAGAGATGCAGCGGAAAGGTGCTTTATGGAACAGTACATCAGATAAAGCATGTGTACTAAAAGTCTTCTGAAGAAACTGTCTTCATAGGTTGAAGCTTCGGAAGACTTTATCTCTGAGGCTTCGGAAGACTTCATGTTTGGCTTCGGAAGATATTGGTCTTGGCTTCGGAAGATTTTACACTTAGAATATTTTCTAGTGCATTGTGTAAAACTTCCGAAGCATTCTTCACTTCAGTACTTAGTGCATGTTGTAGAGACACTTTGGATGTTTTGGGTTGCATCATACTTAAGGAATCCTTACAAACTCCCCCTAGGCTGATGCTACCAAAACACTTAGAAGATCTTCAGATGTTGGTGGTCTTCAGTACAATCATGACCATTCCTTTCTTCATTAGATGGTCAGGATCATCAAGACTCTCATAGTATCTTCTCATTTCAAAGAGATCATGCAGAGGTAAGTTGATTATGTCTTGCCAGGAGTAGACATTCTCAACACCTTGATCTTTGATTACATGCCATCTTTCTGGATTGGTAAAGTAAGTCCATGTTGGACCAAAAGAACCAATGAGCCGGATCAGAAAAACCTTTAAGTCCCACAGACGTCACAACAACTACTGAAGTCGACAACAGCTGAAGACAACAACTGATTACAAAGTCTGAAGACAAGTACTGAAGAAAAAGTCTGAAGACACATGTACTGAAGACAAAGTCTGAAGACAAGTGCTGAACACAAAGTATCAAACGTTGTCATAATAGCTGAAGAGGACTTCTTCAGTAGTTGTGACGGTTTGCTTTCAGTAGTTTTATATTTTCTCTTTTCAGTAGTTTTGTAAAACGACTGAAGAGTTTGTTCTTCAGTCGTTGTAGTATCAGTTGTTTCTTTTCAGGTGTTTTATGTTTTATACTTAGCACTCTGACATGTTCTCAGTAGTTGTGAACATTTCAGTAGTTTGTTAAGTATTAGTTATTTTTGTACTAGATCTGCTAGTAATCACCATCCCGTGATTGCAGCAGTGATTGCACTCTATATAAGGAGTGCCAACCTTATTGTAACTGTGAATGATTTAGCAATAATATTGGGCATTATTGAAACATTCTTAATCACAGATAAATATTCTCTCATTTTTGTTTACAAATAACAAACTCTTGCTATAATTTGACTATTTCTTGATTACATTCCGCTGCATTACACTCTAATACATTAAACTTGTGATCGCTGATCCTGACAAATGGTATCAGAGCTGGTTAATCATTGATCGATCCAATAATTGATCATTGAAACTGCTCTTCAAGATCCAAGTTTGATTGAATTAGCATTTTTGCAAGAAACTGTTATAGAGATTGAATTTTCTGTGCTTTTAATCATTCATCCTGAGACTTATTCTTGGTTTTCATTGAGTTTGTTGTGGTGTGTCTAAATTTTTTTTAGCTTGAATAAAATTGTTTTTGGATCCAAAATGACTACTCCTTCCAATGATCCTCACAATACTGGTTCCTCAACCAAGCCTCCAATGCTGGTTAGGAATGAGTATAACATATGGCAACGTCGTATGCTCCATCACCTGTCTGTTAACAGCTCAGGTTGTTGGACATCAGTGGTACATGGTCCACACAAGCCTATGGTGAATAACCCGAAAACCAATCAAATGGTTCCGAAGAGGAAGGATCAATACTCAGATGAGGATAAGAAATTGTTTGAAATAGATGCAAAAGCTCATGGAATCCTGGCCATGGCACTACCCAATGAAATTTACTCTGGGCTAATGCATTATGAATCTGCCCATGACCTCTGGAATGCCTTGAAAGAACAATTTGGAGGAACAGATGAGGTCTTGGCAAATAATAGAGAGATCCTTGCCCAACAATATGAGACATTCTCTCATAGGAAGGGTGAGACACTGACTCAACAGTTTGAGCGGTTCTCTTGTTTGATCTCTGAATTGAAAATGGTCAAACATGAGTATACTAATATTCAGATGAATAACAGATTTCTCAGATCACTGCCTGAGAGATGGGATACATATACCATTGTCCTACGTTCCAGTGCAAATTTGGACAAACTATCTCTCACCCAACTTCATGGGAAATTGCTCACATTTGAGAGAGAGATAGAACAAAAGAGAAAACTGTCTTCATCTGGTAAGCTCACTGAGGACTTTGTACCAGGCAACACTGCTCTGGTTAGTCATGAGTCAGAATATGCTTCATCTGAATGCCAGTATGATGAGCATATTGATTTCTCTTCAAACATTTCTGATTCAGCATTTGTGAGTGTTGATAGTCAATTTTCTGGGTGTAATAATGACAATCTATGCTTCATCATGGATGATCTCAAGGGGATTGCTGATGATGACTTAGAAGAGATGGATATTTTGAGCCAAATGGCCTTGATAAATATCAGATCTCAGAAGTTCTACAAAAGAACTGGAAGAAAGTTCCCAGGACTCTCTGGCAAAACCAAAGTTGGTTTTGACAAGAGTAAGTTGAGGTGTCACAGATGCCAAAGGCTTGGACACTTTGCTAGAGAATGTAGATCATCTGGATCTAATTCCTCTGCACCTTTTGTGACTTTTCCTAGCAATAGTCAACAAAACAAAGGGCAACATCCTGTCAATTCTAGTCATCAGTCTCAACTACAATCTCCTGCATATTTTGTTCCTCAGGGTCAAATGCCTTACCCTTACCCGTGTTATTACATGCCACAAACCAGTCAAGTTCAAGCTCCTATGGTACCACAACCTCATGCACTCCCAGAACCTCAACCATCTCATCAACCCCCTCAACCTCAACAACATAGCTTCTTCACCCCAGAAGTTGTTGACTGGAGCAGCTTGCTAGATGACATGTCTGGTCATGAACAACTGTTCACAAGTGCTGATCAACATGGTGGTGATAGTCCTTTTGGAAATCTGGCACTTATGGCTCTGGAATCAACTGAGGGTTCCTGTTCAACTACACCATCTTCATAGGTAACTCAGGTATCTTCAGAGGCTAAAGCCAAGTTATGTTCTGAATCTTGCATTGCTGCTTTTGTCTCTATTAGAGAGGCAAATGTAGCATTAATAAATGAAAAACTTGAGTTTGAGAAAACAATTTCCAAAAGACAAGCAACATCAAATCCTGTAATCCTCAAGTCCAAAAAGAAATCCAAAAAGGAAGGGGTTAAACAGGTAACAGCTGAGGTTGCTCAAAAGAAGAAGGTGCAACATAAGAACTTATCAAACTCCAGTGCTAATGTGTCTGAAGAGCTAAAAGCTTTATCACAAAATCAGACACAACTGGTTATGATGGTTCAACATCTATTGGGAATAGTCAACCAATTAGATGTTCCTATGTTGAATCCACAGAAAAGGAGATCCAAGCCAAAGGATTCCTCTTCTTCACCATCTTCTTCCTCTCAAGCTGTTATTTCCAGCAAACTTGTTAGTCCACCATCTGTTGATGTGAATAGGCCCAAAACCAAAAAGGTTTGGGTCTCAAAATCTAACTAATTTGCTTTGTTCTGCAGGGTTCTTCAACATGCCACAGAGGCATCTGGTATGTAGACAGTGGAGGATCCATGCATATGACAGTAAACAGATCACTTCTTAATGACTACTCTCAAGGAAGGAAGGGATTTGTATCTTTTGGCAATGATGCAAAGGGTTACATCATCGGCAAAGGCTTTGTTTCCAATGGGGAAATAAAGTTTGATGATGCTAACCATGTGGAAAATCTCAAGTACAACCTCTTGAGTGTCAGTCAAATGTGTGACAAAGGCCATGTTGCTCTTTTCACAAGTCAGAACTGCCGGATTCTGTCATCCAAAGTTCTGAGTTTGATTGACAAGGTGTTGGATAAACACACTCTCCTTAAGGCCAATAGGACAGGAAGAGTGTATGCCTTAGATCTTTCTAAGAAAATAGATCTCAAAGGCCATCCTTGCCTATTTTCCAAGGCTTCCCCTCAAGAATCTACACTATGGCATAGAAGGCTGGGTCATGTTAATCTCAAAAACATAAATCAGCTGATCAACCATGGTTTAGTAAGGGGATTGCCTATGAAGGAGTTTAAATGTGAAGATGACTGCACTGCTTGTCTAAAAGGAAAACAGCACAAAGTTTCATTTCCCTCCATAGAAGAACCTAAGTCCACAGCCTGCTTACAGCTTCTTCACATGGATCTCTTTGGTCCTGTGAGAGTGATGAGTATAGCTAAGAAGAAATACTATCTAGTAATTGTGGATGATTACTCCAGATTTGTATGGGCTTTCTTCTTGCATTTAAAGGATGAAGCACCTCAGAAGATAATCAACTTTGTGTTGTATGTTGAGAAGCAGTATTCCCTCTCAGTCAAGTGTATTAGAAGTGATAATGGAACAAAATTTAGAAACAATACACTTGATGAGTTCTACCTCTCAAAGGGAATCAAGAGGCATTTTAGCATTCCAAGAACTCCTGAACAAAATGGAGTAGTGGAGAGAAAGAACAGGACCCTTATTGAAGCTGCAAGGTCCATGTTGGCTGACTCTGGATTGCCAATGAATTTTTGGGCTGAAGCTATCAATACAGCTTGCTATGTACAAAATAGAGCTCTAGTGAATAACAGGTTGATGAAAACTCCATATGAAGTTCTTCATCATTTGGCCCCTCTAATTTCATTCTTTAGAGCTTTTGGATGTCCTTGTTTCATTCTCAACACAAGGGATCAACTCCAAAAATTTGATTCTAAGGTGGATGCAGGATATTTTGTTGGTTATTCATCAACTTGCAAAGCATACAGAGTCTTCAACTGTAGAACAAAGATGGTTGAAGAGACTTTACATGTTAAGTTTAATGAATCTCCAAAGGACAAGATTCCACAAAACCCTGTGGAGATATTTGATTTGGACATACTACAATATGCTCCTCATCAAACTCCTGCTGTTGCTCCTGTCAACAGTTCTCCACCTGGTGGTACTGCTGGTGCTGATGATGATGATAGTAGTACTCACCTCTTCAGCTTTACTGATCAACTGCCTGATTCAGCTAGACCTGATGTTCCTGTAGCTCCAGCAGCTCAATCCACAACAAATGCTGATGAGATTTCTACAACTTCAACTTCCTTTGAACTACCATCTACTGATTGGTTTCAAGGAAATACTTCACCATCACCATCTGTTGCTGCTGAGCCTGCTACAAACACTTGCACTGATCTCATTGTGTACCAAGATCTGAAGAATCACCCTATGTCTCAAATCATTGGTGATATCACTGCTGGAGTATCAACAAGAAGTCAATTGTCAAATTTCTGCTTCTATGCTCTCTTCATTAGTCCGCAAGAGCCAAAGAATTATCACATTGCTTTAAAGGACAATGGATGGGTTGATGCCATGCAGCTTGAGCTTCTTCAGTTCAAGAAACAACAAGTGTGGGAACTGGTTCCTCTACCTCCAGGTAAGTGTGCAATAGGCACTAAATGGGTGTTTAGGAATAAGACAGATGAAAATGGGCTTATTGTTAAGAACAAGGCCAGACTGGTTGTTCAGGGGTTTGCACAAGAAGAAGGTATTGATTATGATGAAACCTTTGCTCCTGTAGCCAGACTGGAAGCAATTCGATTGTTTTTAGCTTATGCTGCTTATCAAAATCTTAAAGTTTTTCAAATGGATGTCAAAAGTGCTTTTCTGTATGGGAAAATTAAAGAAGAGGTTTATGTATGTCAACCACCAGGTTTTGAGGACAACAAACATCCTAATTGGGTGTATAAGCTTGATAAGGCTCTTTATGGGTTGAAACAAGCTCCTAGAGCCTGGTATGAGACATTATCAAACTTTCTTCTTGAAAATAATTTTACTAGAGGCACCATAGATAAAACTTTATTCATTAAGAAAGCAGGGCAGCATAATTTACTTGTTCAGATTTATGTAGATGATATTATTTTTGCAACTTCTGATCCACAGTTGTGTGATGGCTTTACAAAGTTGATGCAACAAAAGTTTGAAATGAGTGCAATGGGGGAATTACAATTCTTTCTGGGTTTGCAAATCAAACAAAAGGCTGATGGAATTTTCATTCATCAGTCCAAATATACAAAAACTCTTTTGGAAAAATTTGATTTACAAAATTGTAAACCTTGTTCTACTCCCATGTGCAACACCACACAACTGGATACAGATCAGAAAGGTAAAGTGGTTGATGAAACACTTTACCGATGTATGATTGGGTCCTTGATGTACTTAACAGCTTCTAGACCAGATATTATGTTTGCTACATGTGTTTGTGCTAGATTTCAGGCTGCACCTAAGGAGTCTCATTTGATTGCAGTCAAGAGGATCTTTAGATATTTGCAAGGCACTCCATCTCTAGGTTTATGGTATTCTACTAGACATTCTGGTAAACTAGTTGCTTTTTCTGACAGTGATTATGCAGGGTGTAAGTTGACCAGGAAATCAACTTCTGGTGGATGCCAATTCCTAGGCAACTGTTTGATTTCTTGGCAGAGTAAGAAACAAACCTCAGTTGCTACATCAACTGCTCAAGCCGAGTACATTGCTGCTGCAAGTTGTACATCTCAGGTATTATGGCTTCAAAACCAATTATTGGATTATGGCATAACTGAGACTAAGACTCCATTGTTAATGGACAGCTCTTCAGCTCTTTGTATTGTCAAGAATCCTGTCCAGCACTCTAGGACTAAGCATATTGAAATCAGACACCATATTATTAGAGATTGTTTTGAAAAAGGTCTGATTGATCCAAAATTTGTTCCTAGTGCTGATGAGCTTGCAGACATTTTTACTAAGCCTTTGGATAGTTCAACTTTCCACAACCTGGTGTTAAGGCTTGGTATGCTGCAGCTAGAATAAGTGACAACTACCGATAATCTCAGTAATAAATACTGATGATCATTGGTAACCATGTCATATATAAGTACTTCATTTGTTAAAACAGCTGATGTAGTTATAACAGCTGATGAAATCACAACAGCTGATGTAACTAACTGCTGATGTCAGAAATGCAGATAAGTACTGATGACCAATGAAACATCAAACTCGGATTTAAATGTGGAGGTCAGACTGAAACAGCTGAAAAGCTATGAATTGACGACAACAGATGATAAGCAATTTCTCTTCAGTTGTTTCTACAACTGCTGTTTCTAAACAACTGAAGCCATAGCTATGTCTTCAGTAGTTTACAATCACTGAAGACTACCACTAAGTCTTCAGCTGTTTACAACGACTGATGACAAAACCACTGTCTTCAGTAGTTTCACAACTACTGATGACAAACACCATGTCCTCAGTTGTTTCACCACCTGAAGTCGGAATTCTCCTCAGTAGTTTTATACCTACTGAAGACTAATTCAAAGACTTCAGCTGTTTCAATGTCTGACGGTTAAACCCAAGTCTTCAGTTGTTTTATAACAACTGATGATCACACCAATACGGTCAGTCATTTCAAACCTCTGAAAGTTAATGCCACGTCATCACTAGTTTCACCAAATGATGACTAACACCAAAACCTTCAGTCGGTTTATAACCCTACCCTATAAATACCTTATCTCACCAGAGTTTTTCTCACCTTTCCTCTCAAACCTAACGTTCAAAAACTCTGTACCATCTCTTCATCCATGCCGACCATGCAACTAAAACCACGACACAACTGTGTCGCTCACCTTACCAAATCACCATACTGGACCAAGTTTCACAACGCCATTGATTTAATGGTCCAATCACCTTACAAAACAGCTTTTCTGATAAACCCCACCATATATGCCGAATCCCTTAGCCAATTCTGGACAAACGTCACTCTTGTCTCTGAGGAGAATGACACAGAGTCACTTCATTCGTTTGTCCATAGCCAAAAGGTGGTCATCAATCCAGAATTCTTCGCCAAACCCTCAATCTGGATGATGCCACTTTCCCGACTAGCTATCCAAAGGGCACCACTGATCTATCATTTGCCCACCATGGATACGAAGGCAACCTGAGTGCCTCTACCATATTGAAGAAACATTTCCAGGATGCTGAACGGCTTATCTTTCATATGGTCAATGTCTGCCTGGCCCCCAAGACTTCATCATGGGATCAAATGTCCACAAGGTGGCAACAGGTATTGTACTCTATCCTTGAGCAACAACCTTTAAATTTTTCTGAAATACTATTCTTAGAGCTCAAGGATATGGCCCAAAAACAACTTTCTAACCGTTGGATATTATATCCTCGGTTCATAATGGCCATAATTGAAAACCAGCTTCAAGCTGAGGGACTTGTTGGCCTGGGAGTCCCTGCTATGGCTGTATTGCCTGAAGTATACTCCCGGCACAACTCTGACCAATCACTCAAAATGGCTGCCAAGCTGCGCAAACCCACGCAGCTGGAACCCACAGCCACCACCACAAAATCCAAAGTCCCCACCAAACCAAAAACAAAACGAACCAAAACAGCTATTCAGGAAGATGAGTCCCCTGAAGATGCTCCTGTACCACCAAGACAGGATATACTTGCTGGTGTAAACCCCCCAGTATTATCAGAGACTCACCCAGCCACAGCCGCTCAGGATTCCTCTCAAAAGGAACCTGAAGCAACCAAAGAAGGGGTACCCACAAATCTGGAATCTTCCTCATTTGAGGAGATTGCCATTGAAACACACCATTCTCCCCAGGTGCATACTACCCTATCTTCTCATGAAAATGCCCCCCAAAGTCCAACACTTATAATTGCAAATATGCTGACTCAGCTGCATGCCTCTCCTCCTCCCCAACAACCACCTAAAGGGAAAACCAAGATATTGAGGTAGAGGATCAACATGCTTCTGACAACCCACAGCACAGGGGTTTAAATGTTCAGTCTCCTAGTGTAGATACGGAGATAAGAATATCTGGTGAGGCTGCCACCTCTTCTGCATCAGCACATGATCAGACTGAGGCTGGTAACATGGCTAAGACCTCATCAGAGGCAACAGCTGATGAAGGACATCGTCCTGAGGCTGGAAGTCCCCAGTTCCAAGAAAAAGGGGCACATGCTACATCTGGTCTACACCCAGGGCATGTACATCTTGCTACTAGCAGGAGGTCAGGTGATTCAGCATCTGCTGATGATGACCTGGGCTTCTTTTATGATGTTCTAGCCCAGAACACAATTCTTGAGGAAGAAGTCAGTAGACTACAAAGACTACTTGACCAATTCTCTCAAGAAGCAAGTCCATCTGATACCACTATACACCCACAGATGGCACCTTCACTGAAGGTCTCCTAAACACTCAGCCACTAAAAACATTCAATCCACCAGCCTCTACCTCTGGCACTGCTTCTCAGGGACAGAACCCCTCTGAGCAAACAGCTGCTCTCTTTCATAAATCCCTACCTCTCATCACCCCAATGATCACCGACATTGTGATCAAAACCTTGGATGACAGACTTCCCTCAATCATACAGCCACTGGTGGAGGAGATTGTGAGCACAAGGCTTTCTACTACTCAAACCCTTGCAACCAATGCAACCAAAAAGGGGGAGAGTCAGTTAGTAAAAGACAAAGGGAAGAGCATATTGATAGAGAGAGAACAGGAGGAAGAAGAGGTTGTGAAAGAGACTGAGAAGGAGGAAGAGTATGTGAAGGGAGCTGACACTGATCAAGTGAGTGAAAGTCACAAAGACTTTCACATCACATATAAGAAGAGGAAGATTGAAAGAAAAGAAAAAGAACTCCAACTTGATGAGATGGTCAAAATGGCGGATGCTACACATAGTAAATCTATGGACTCCATTATTGACCAACTATACAGACAAGGGTTCGATACTGCACAGCTTGACTCAGAGATTAGAAGACTTGAAGTTGAAGAAATTAACTCAAGATGGGCAAGTTATGATGTGTTAGAAAGAGAAAGACTGGAGATCATGATCAGATTCATTGCAAAGTATCTTGGAAGATCATTGATAGAGATTAAGTCATGGACCAGGGACAGTATCTTGGCAATAACCACCAAGATCTGTACGTCTGAAGCATACACTAAAGGAATAGTGATTGAAGCACTAAATGAAGCAGGGCTGGGAACAGAAACGAACTAGCAAAATACTCCAAAGCCTCACTCATTACAAGAATGCTAGAACAACCTGCAAAACCTACCACTTCAAAATCACCACTACCACAACCCATTAAACCAACTCCTTTACCCTCAAAACCAACAGCCGATGATGCATCCAGAAGAAGAAGAGAAGGATGTTGAGGCTAGAAGAAGAAGATGAAGAGGATGATGAGGAAGAAGATAGGTTGCCTCTTTCTGCAGTCCTAACTTTGCCTAAAGCCAAATCTATGCCCATCACTCCCACCTCACAGATGGAAACTGTGAGAGTAAAGATAGAAGAAGAGCAGCTACAAAGGCTTCATGATGAGGAGATGCTGAAGAGTATAGACAAAACTTATGCTGCTTCTTCATCAATAATAAGTATGAAGAAAGAAGCTCTGAGACTGTACACCCTTGCCAACACATTTCAATATCAAAAGGAAAAGGTGAGGATATGGCCTGATCCTAGGGTGGCTCACAGAATTGTGAAGAAGGACATTCCTGCAAGATACAAGGGCCAGATAAAAAGGATCGTAGATGAAGAGATCACAGTGGTCCTGTAGTATCACCCTGGGAAATTGTAGAAGACTTCAAGAAGGCTTATGAGACTAAAAGCCTCCCCAAAAGATGTTAGAAAACAGAGTAATCAAGAAGGGGTTAGTCTACAAGAAGCTTGAGAACTTCAAACAAAATGAGCTCAGTCTGTTACTTGAAGGTAATCACCCAGATGAGTTTGCCTACAGACAGATCACAACAGTTGAGCTCAAAAATGGCAAACAGGCCAAATATATCTCAGAGCTGTATGGGCGTGAAGGATTGTTTGATGGTGAACCAGAGAATCTTACTATGGAAGAACAAATCATGTTTCTCAGAGCATACACCAGAGAATCCTACAGGCTTATACATGGGAAGTGAGTCTCATGGATGGGGGAACAGCTCAGTGTCCAATTCCCCAATACAGAGCTCCGATCCATACTTTGCCAACCAAATCATCAGAGACTTACTTCCAGGCCGGTGCTTATATGGGTCATCTTCTCAACTGATCAAGAAGGAAAAAGACCAACCATTTTGCCAACAATAAGTGGGACCTCAATAAAGTTAAAGGTTTTGGCTGCATTGGTTCAGGGGGAGTTTGTTGGACCAAAAGAACCAATGAGCCGGATCATAAAAACCTTTAAGTCCCACAGACGTCACAACAACTACTGAAGTCCACAACAGCTGAAGACAACAACTGATTACAAAGTCTGAAGACAAGTACTGAAGACAAAGTCTGAAGACACATGTACTGAAGACAAAGTCTGAAGACAAGTGCTGAAGACAAAGTATCAAACGTTGTCATAACAGCTGAAGAGGACTTCTTCAGTAGTTGTGACGGTTTGCTTTCAGTAGTTTTATATTTTCTCTTTTCAGTAGTTTTGTAAAACGACTGAAGAGTTTGTTCTTCAGTCGTTGTAGTATCAGTTGTTTCTTTTCAGGTGTTTTATGTTTTATACTTAGCACTCTGACATGTTCTCAGTAGTTGTGAACATTTCAGTAGTTTGTTAAGTATTAGTTATTTTTGTACTAGATCTGCTAGTAATCACCATCCCGTGATTGCAGCAGTGATTGCACTCTATATAAGGAGTGCCAACCTTATTGTAACTATGAATGATTTAGCAATAATATTGGGCATTATTGAAATATTCTTAATCACAGATAAATATTCTCTCATTTTTGTTTACAAATAACAAACTCTTGCTATAATTTGACTATTTCTTGATTACATTCCGCTGCATTACACTCTAATACATTAAACTTGTGATCGCTGATCCTGACAGTCCAGGACAAGATAGGTGTCTCAGTTGTTAGAGGAGCCACTTGCATAGGAGTTGATTGGGCTGCCTCATCATGCACTTCCTCAGGTTGATCTGATTCAGCCTGAGGTGTAGAGGTAGATGACTTAGGCTTCTTCTTCTTTGTCTTTGGTTTAGAAGCCATTCTCTTCTTCCTCTTAGATGACTTTAACTGAGAAGACTGGTCTGCAGCACCTTGTTGATCATCATTGTCTTTCTCAGTTGGGTGTTCCTCCCTCACAGGTTCAGAAGGAGAGGGAGTTTGACCCTGCCTTGGATCAGAAGATGAAGCTTGCTGAGGCTCAGCTAGAGGTTCTGGTTGAGGTGTCTCAGGTTGTTCAAACTTGACCTCCACTTCAGGTGGGACTTGACTTGGAAGAGAGTTCAAGTCAATCAGTTCACCACTCTTAATCTTCTGCTTGATCACCCTTATATGCCCATCCATTATGGATAGTGACATAGGGCCAAGTCTCCTTCCGGAGAATCCATATAGCTTCAAGAAGCTCATCATCCTTTGTCTGTCAGCAGACTTCTTTACACTCTTTTGGATGATGGCTCTTGACTTTGCAGCTTCTTCCCTTAGCTTCCTTTTGGTGGGCTTTCTTTCTTTGATTAGCTCAAGCTCAAGTTGCTTTAGGTACTCAAACTCAATGAAGTCATAGGACAGGGGAAGAAGTGCATCTGCCTGATAGAAGCCTGTGGCACTCAGGTAGTTGATCATCTTGATCCTATCTTCTTCTTTATCTACCTGAGGTTCTTGTGGAGCCACATCTTCCTGTGCAGGACTTTCTTGAACTGGAGAGAGAGTGGGAGCATGCTTGTAGAGTCTTTTCTGTCTCTTCTCCTCTTTGAATTGGAGAAGTAGCCTTGCATCCTCTTTCTCCTTCATCTCTCTTGACACTTCCATGTCAGCACGTTCATTCAATTCTTCTAAGGGGAGGGAGATGATTTCATCAATATCATAGTTCCTGGTCTGTAAATAAGTATTCCTGACTGCCCTTAACTCATCATCTTGAGTATTTGGTCTGGGGGCAGCCATGATTACAGCTTGCATAAAGCTTGATGACCCAGAGGAACTTTCTCCCCTTAGCTTCCTTTTCCTCTCTCTCTCTTCCTCCTCAATTTCCTCAGGAGTCATTATCCTTTTCCCTTTGTCACCAACAGACCTTTATGACTCAGGGTGGATAAAGGCTTGGCCTTCATTGCTTGGTGTAGCTTCCATGCTCTGGCCAGAGAGAGGCTGAAAAACACCTTCACCAGCAGGTGTCTCAGAGGAAGTTTGAACCTCTGCAGCAGTTGTTGATGATGAGACAGGGGTCTAGGTTCTGCCACTGGGCCTTTAGTCAAGGTTTCCCCTATGAAACTAATCTTAGGGTCCACCTCAACATCCAGTTGACCGATGACATTGCCTGATTGCCTAAGTCTCCCTCTTAGAGTGAACTCTGCAAGGATCCTATCTTGGATTCTTTGAGCCAACCTGTCAGCTTGTCTTGAATTGCTTAGATTGACAAGTGGCATGTTGACTAGATCCAATCTTTCATAGAAGTTCAGGTTTTGGAAATCAAACACTTCTTTTTGCCTTGAACTCTGTGAAGGATAAGGGCTCTTCTGTCAGCATCATACCTCCACCTTATGATGTAGTTGGCAGTTCCTTGTGGTGGAGATGAGACAGCCCTTGGTATACCTTCATCAAAGAGACTCCTGATGATAGAGTCTATAGAGTCCACATTAATGTGAACTTGAGGAAGTTGCTGAGAATGCACAACAGCAAGTGAGGATGGTGAGTCCTCTATGTCCATTCTCTGTGAAGAACTCCCAGGTTCTGTGGTTGTAATAACTTTCTCCCCCTTTTTGGTAGCATCACCCACTTGCATAGGTGAGCTGGAGGATAAGTCAATCACTTCCACAGGTTCTTGTGTTCCTGGTTGAGCTCTCTTTAAAGGTCTCCCAGCTAGTTTTTCCTTTAGATATGAAATCTGAAGTTGCTGATCATTGACCCTGTTTTGTAAGGTAGTCACCTGAGATTCCAAGTGACTAACCTTAGAGACTAAATAGGAGCATGTTTTTGACAGTTTCTGCACCTTTAGTCTCAATTCCCCTCTTCTTCATCAGAAGAATCATTGGGGGATGAGATGATTGGACCAAAGTCCTCTTCTCACCACCAGCTTGAGGTTCTTGGCTGCTGGTTTTCCTCTGCTCACTAGCAATCTCAGTTGAGATGCCAGTGGGCTGAGTTGCCATGGTTGAGGTCTTAATGATGTAATCACTTTCAAAAGTGAGAGCCTCTTCCATATGGACATCCTGAACATGTTCAGGAGTGTCCACCTCAGTAACAGGTGACTGATGTGGGATAGACTGAGGAGAGTCAGAGGTACTCATCTCTTTTGAGTAGGGGAGGAGAAGAGAGACTCATGGTACTCACTGAATCCTAAGTCTTCATCAGTATAGAAGGATAGGTTGGGAATTGGTTGGTTGAGATCTAAAGGCTGGGGATGGTAACTGTCCCCTGAAGGTTGTTCACTTGAGTGTTGAGACTCAGAGTGAAGGCTTAAGGCTTTGGGCTTGTGAGCTCATCAGGGTGAGCATGAGGAACCTCAGCCCTGATAGGTGAAGAAATGGGAGTGGTTTGCTCCTCAGGGGAAGTGGGAGCTCTAGTGTCCATTTCCACCTGTAAGGTTAAGTGTATGGGGGCCTGCACAGACTCAATAGCCTGAGCAGGGGTTCGTTTGGATTTTCTTTGGTAGGTGAGGGTTATTTGTGGTCTTTTAAGAGGTAAGGATAAAAGAGGTGTGGGTTCAACACTAGCTTGTGTTGCTAGGTTGTCACCTTGAGCAATGAGCTCTAACATTTTGGGGACTAGGGCTGTTTCTACCCCTGAGAAGCCTACAGTTGGCTTCTTCATTATTTTAAAGATGCCGGGCTTCATCTGTCCCAATTTAAGAATATTACTTGTTTCCCTCAACTGTGAGCCCAGTTCACAGTTGAGAATGTGTTGAACATATCTAGGAAACATGTAATACTCTAAGGAGTCCAAGTTTGCAAGTAAATTAGTATAAACAAATTGAGAATACCTGAACTTGACCCCCTGAACCATTCCATGAACTATAAAGGAGAGATCCTCAGGAATCTGGTCCCATCCACCATGCTTGTTTGATAAGCTGTGGATAACCACATGGAGCAGGTATTTCCACTGGGATGAGACCTTCCCTTTCCTGAAGGTCTTTACAGAGAAATCTCCCTCATAGCCCATCTGCTCAAAGGAATGATTAACAGCTTCTTTGGGAAGGACAACTCACCTTCTTCATCATCCAGCTGCAAGTGATGGTTAATGATGGCCGGAGTGATGAAGATTGTCCTCCCTTGCACTGTGGCAGACAGTGCCTTCTCCCCATCCATAATGACCTCTTGGCAGGTCTTCCAGAATTCAAGCAAGTGATCCTCATATAGAGTAGGATCAATGGTCAGGGAGGTGAAATAGTTGGATAGAGTTAAGAATTGGCAAATCTCTGAGAAACTTGCATCTTTCTCAGAGCTTAACAGAGCAACTTGATTATGTTGCCTGTGAAGTTGCATGGAGAAATCTGGGTTGTTTCTGCGGTTAAGGTTGGCCATTTCAGAAGCTTAAGGGTGAAGAAAGGTAGAAAGCAAAGGCGGTTTAGAGAATTAGGTTAGAGGAATAGTGGAATTGAGGAAGATAGTGAGGAAGAGGGGGAACCGTTGGGTATTTATGTGAAAAGGGATTTGAACCAAAGTTAATGAAAGAGGATAAACTTTGAAATCCGGAAGTCGGTCCCACCTCTGAAAAAGTAGTTTACTTTTGCTCAAAAAGTAGTTTTCTTGGAATTCGAAAAGCTTCCGAAGGTAATTTGTCTTCGGAAGTTTTAATGAAAAAGCTTCCGAAGCTAAAATGGCTTCGGAAGATTTTCCTGAGAGTCTTGAAAATTTATGCTTCGGAAGAGAAATAAACCCTTGGATGCTTTGTATAAGAATCAACAAAGCTTCCGAGAGTTAATTTTGCTTCGGAAGGAAAAAGTCCTTAAAAACAAATAAGTGTCTGAGATAGGAATTTTAAGCTTCGGAAGATGAGTTTAGACTTCTTCCGAAGGTAAAATTTCTTAGACAGTTATTTATTTTGAAGACATATTTTTCTTCCGAAGATAAAATCTTATCTTCCGAAGTATCAGAAAATTTTTAAGAATCTAAGGAAAGTCTTCAAAAAGAATTTTACATCCAAAGAAAACATGAGCTTATGAAAGTGATGAACTAGACAACTTAGGACACACATATTTTTAAGAAGAAATAATTAGAATTAGTTTTAAGAAAAAGTCTACTCAAAGTTAATCATCCCAATAGCTGATATCAGATATTTAAATCTCTGTTCATCAAAAGCTTTTGTGAACAGATCAGCATATTGTTCATCTGTATGAACTTTGACTAGTTTAATTAATCCCTTTTCATAGTTATCTCTTATTAAATGATACCTGATGTTGATGTGTTTGGTCCTTGAGTGCTGCACAGGGTTCTCAGTGATAGAGATAGCACTATTGTTGTCTATGTGGATAGGAGTCTCTTTGAAGTTAAATCCATAGTCCAGCATCTGATTTTGAATCCAAAGCACTTGAGCACAGCAGCTTGCAGCAGCAATGTATTCAGCCTCAGCAGTTGATGCAGACACACAGGATTGTTTCTTGCATTGCCATGAGACAACCCTTCCACCAAGGAATTGACATCCCCCAGATGTAGACTTTGCAGTCATGTTGCAACCACCATAATCACTATCTGTATAAGCATACAGATTGAAGTTAGGATTCTTTGGATACCATAGACCAAGTGTTGAAGCACCTTTGAGGTATCTTAAAATCCTTTTCACAGTGATTAAGTGAGACATCTTAGGGTTGGCTTGATATCTTGCACAAATACATGTAGCAAACATGATATCAGGCCTGCTAGCTGTAAGATACATAAGAGACCCAATCATAGCCCTGTATAAATGTTCATCTACACACTCCCCCTCAAGATCAGGACCAAGGGAGTGGTTTCTGGCTATGGGTGTCTTAGCAATCTTACAATCAGTCATGTTGAACCTCTTGAGTATGTCTTGAACATACTTTGACTGACTTATGAAGATGCCATCTTCAACTTGCTTCACTTGAATTCCCAGAAAGAAATTGAGTTCTCCCATTGAACTCATTTCAAATCTGTCTTTCATCAGCTTCTCAAAGTCTTTGCAGAGCTTTGGATTAGTTGAACCAAAGATGATGTCATCTACATATACTTGAACTAGCAATAAGTCATTTCCCTGTCCTTTGATGAAGAGAGTTCCATCTATAGTACCTCTCCTGTATCCATGTTTACAAAGATACTCAGACAGTGTCTCATACCACTTCCTGGGTGCCTGATGCAGCCCATAAAGAGCTTTGTCAAGCTTGCAGACATAATCAGGATGATCAGGGTCTACAAAACCAGGTGGCTGTTTGACATAAACCTCTTCATCAATCACTCCATATAAGAAAGCACACTTTACATCAAGTTGAAAGACCTTGAAGTTCTTGGATGCAGCAAATGCCAGGAATATCCTAACAGCTTCTAGTCTTGCTACAGGAGCAAAGACATCAGTGTAGTCAATCCCTTCTTCTTGTGTGTATCCTTGAACAACTAGTCTTGCCTTGTTCTTGATGATGATTCCTCTATCATCCTTCTTATTCCTAAAAACCCATTTGGTTCCAATGGTAGTCTTCCCATGAGGAAGAGGACAAAGGTTCCAAACTTTCTGCCTTTTGAATTGAAGCAGCTCTTGTTGCATAGCTTCAACCCAACTTCCATCCTTTAGAGCTTCATCAACTTTCTTTGGCTCTATCTGAGATAAGAAACAAGAGTGAAGACAAACATTTGCTTCATGGGTTTGTCCTCTTGTTCTTACCCCTGTGACAACATCTCCAATGATGTTTGTGGTGGGGTGAGACTTGTGGATCCTTAGCTGAGGGATCACAGCAAGTTGCTGAGAAAGATCCAAATTTGAGAAATTTAGATCTGGCCTGGAAGATTCACCCTCCACATTATCACACTTATCAAGATTAACTTGATCCAATGAGTGTGTGACATCATTGATGTTGTCATCTATGGTGTGGTTATTAGCATCAAGAAATTCCTGATCACTATCACCATCACCATTGTTGTCTTCTACAATTGAGGTATCTTTATCTGGTTGAGAGCCTCTGAGCTGGAATTTGAAGGCATACCAGATGTATCAGCTGAATTTGTCATTGTTGTGCTGATAGAGACCTCATTTGCTGAAGTAGTTCCAACTGGAGCTGAAGATGTATGAGTTGAGGGTCTTCCTAGCTCAAATCTTGGATCAGGATCACCTGTATTTAGATTTTTGCAGATCCTGAAACATTCTCACAAGATTTGTTAAAACAGTTGGTAACTAAATCAAGATCAAATAGCCAATCGGACCAGAACCAGCCACACAGGGTGTGTGTTCATTGAAAGTCACATTGGCTGACTCCTCAACAATTCTAGTTCTGAGATTGTATACTCTATAAGCCTTAGCTTGGGAAGAGTATCCAATGAAGTGTCCATCATCTGATTTCTCAGCAAACTTGGCAATTTGATCCTTGGTATTCAAGATGGTGCAGGGACATCCAAATGACCTGAGAAAACCAATGAAAGGTTTCCTCTTGTGCCAAAGTTCATAAGGAGTCTTACCATGTGTCTTAACTACTAAAACTCTGTTTTGCACATAGCAAGCAGTATTAACTGCCTCTGCCCAGAAGGTGATGGGCAGTTTAGAGTCAGACAACATAGTTCTTGCAGCTTCAATAAGTGTCCTGTTTCTCTCTCAGCAACTCCATTTTGCTGAGGAGTCCTGGGAGCACTATATTGTCTTGTAATACCTTTTTCATCACAAAATGTATCAAGGATTTGGTTCTTGAATTCAGTTCCTTGATCACATCTTATGGTTTTGACCTTGTGATCACATTGATTCTCAACTTTTAAGATGAAATTCTTCAGAATCTCAGGGGTTTCATCCTTAGTTCTAAGAAGAAAACCCAAGTGAATCTTGTAAAATCATCTGTGATCACTAAACAATAAGAGGTCCTTCCTAGACTCATTACACTGGTGGGGCCAAAGAGATCCATATGTAACAAGTGTAGGGGAGTAGTGATGGAGTTCTTTTCCTTAGGCTTGTGAGATACCTTGTGTTGCTTCCCTTTCAGGCATGCAACACAATGATCATCACTTGTAAACTCTTTCTTTGGCATTCCAGTTACCAGATCATGTTTAATTAATTTATTCATGTTCTTAAAGTTTACATGGCACATTCTTTTATGCCATAGGAAAGACTCATCACTATTTGCTTTAGATAGAAAGCATGAAACTTCTCCAGAGGGAGATGTTTCTTGCAAATCCATCTTGTACATGTTCCCTTTCCTGGGGGCTCTGAGCAGGATATGCTCATGAGGAATGACCACTCCAGGCTTGAGAACAATGCACTCATGCTCAGTAAAGAGCATGTTATGACTCTGATCACAAAATTGGGATACACTCAGAAGATTGTACCCAAGCTCCTTAACAAAGTTTACCTTCTCAATGCTGAGCTTACCATTTGTGACCTTGCCCCTTCCTGAAATGTAACCACCTTCATCTCCTCCAAAAGCAACTGGTCCTCCATCAATTCTCTCAAAATTATGGAGTAAAGACCTATTGCCTGTCATGTGCCTGGAACAGCCACTGTCAATTATCCAGACATTCCTTGCTTGTCTTGAGCTGTTCCTGCACAAAGAAAATGATTAGTTACATTTGGAAACCCAAGCCTTACTTGTCTTGGGCTCACTAAGTGTAATAGAAGGTAATGCAACAGTAATAGATCCTATGGTTGTACTATGGGATCTTCAGCTGTTGTTGATGGAGAAACTTCAGTCATTTGGTCTTTCTTAGACTTCCACACCACCTTTGGAGTCTTGGACTTGACCTTCAAAACCTTAGAAGCTTTTGGGACTTCACAAGTTTTGATGATTGAACCTTCGGAAGAACTCCTTTCTTCCGAGACCAATTTTACTTCCGAAGGTAATTTTCCATTTACCTTCTTCTTTGATTTGGAGCTTCCAAAGGAAACAGACTTTGCTTCCGAAGCTTGAGACTTCTTGAAACTCTTTGAAGTCTTTGTATTGGTCATGTGGATAGTACTTTTAGGATTGTATGGGCAATCCTTAGCAATGTGAGAGGTACTTTCACACATGACACATAACATTTTCTTCTTCAAAGGAGTCTCCTTTTGAGAGCAAGACTGGCTTTGGTCACATCCCTTCTCCACCTTCATCTTGGTAGATGCTGAGACAGTTCTTTTGGGCTGTGAACTGTTCTTGGAGTTTGATGGTCCAGGCTGTGCAGCAGTGGTACACAGCAGCTCAGTCTTCTTCTTTGCACTGAGATGATTTGAACAAGAACCAGGACTCTTAGCTGAGGAGTCTTGGTTGATGTCTTCAGTCCTCACTACTTTGAAACCTGCAGAGATAAAAACTTGTTTCTGCTTAGCATCAAAAGTAGCCTTGATCTCTTGAGCCTTCTTTGCTTTCCTCTTGCTCTTCCTGATCAAGTTCTTTCTCTTGGACTTGGTCATCACAGTAGATTTCTTCTCCTCAAAGGATAGTGGCCCTTGGAAGAATCCTCTTCTTCACTCTTCTCAGAGGAATTCTTCACTATCACTTCTTCATCCTCCTCACTTATAGGATCTATGAGAGGAAGCTCATCTTCACAAGTTCCACACCTAGGAGATCTTACAGACAAGATTGTGTGTGGAGGAGCTATCTCATTTGATCCCAGTCCCTGTCTATTTTGATAGCACACTTTGTTGTGCAGGGATGAGGATATCATGTTCTTGAAGGTCTCTTCTTCAAGAACACTCTTCTCTGCCTTGGCTTTGCTGATCACAAGCTCAGCCTGGCACTCAGTCAACTTAGTTATGAGATCCTGGATCTGAGTTCTAAAATCTGTATGTTCATGTTTTAGTACTGAAATGGTTTTCTCCAAGTCCTCTATCTTTAACTTGTAATCATTTTCAGACTTTCTAAAATCATATTTTAATATATTTAATGACTCAAGATCAGATCTCATCTCTAAGTTGTAGGACCTGTATCTATTTACTTTAGCAATGCATTCAGGAGTACAGAGATGTTCCAATACCTTGGCTTCATCATGGTCAGCCATCAGTGCTTGGTTTGGAGAAGCATCTTCCACCTGAAAGCTCCAGTCAAAGCCTCCCTCTTCAACAGCAACAACAGCATGTTGCTTTGGCTTCTCATTCTGAGGGGCTTTGTCAGTGTAATTTGGTCTGGGTTGTGTTTGGCCCCCATTTGTTTTAGGTGCATTACACTCCCTAGCAAAGTAGCCCATAAGGTTATAGTTGTAACACTTAACTTTGCTTTTATCCAGCCCAAACTTTCCACTGGTAGCATTGCTTGGAAATCTTCTTCCTGTTCTCTTGTAGAACTTCTTGGCTCTGTGAGTGAGGAGAGCCATCTGCTGAACTATCTCCATGTATTCCAGGTCATCTGGATGGATACAGTCCAGGTCTTCAAGAGTGAAGAGAGAGTTCCCACAGCTTTCATCAGTAGACACAAAGGCTTGAGAAAAACTTGTCTCTTGGAATGGGCTTCCTTGAGTAAAGTTCTCCCTTGGTGTCTCCGGGAAGGTGATGAAAGGACCCTTTTGTGAGTTGTTAGGGTAGCATATGAGATGATGTTGGGGTTCTATGCTGTCCCTTTCAACCACATGAAGGGCTGAACCCATTTGATTGTTGGAGTTGCCAGATGAACCTTGCATGTTCATCTCCATCTGGTATCCACTGAGAATCCCATACAACTCTGTCAGAGTAAGAGTTTTAAGGTTCTCAGTCCTCTTGATTACCACACAATAGTGTGTCCATTGCCTAGGAAGTGAGGACATGAACTTCCTTACAATGTCCCTGTTCTCAAGAGGAACTCCTCCATCCACTAGGGTATCCACCATCTCAACATACCTGAAGTATTGTTGAGTCATGGTTTCACCTGCTTTGAAGGTGAAGTTTTCAAACTGCTGCTTCAGAAGATCCTTCTTGTTCTCCTTGGCTTCAGAGGAGCCTTCATACATCAGCTTCAGTGCATCCCACAGCTGTTTAGCTGTTTTGCACTTCTTAAAACCTCTGTATACAGAGTTTGGGAGAGCAGTCTGAAGAGCAGTCATGGCCTTCCTATCAATCTCTACTCTTTTTCTATCTTCGTCTGAGTAGTTGGCCACATCCTTTGGAATCATACCAGCACCAGTAGCAGAGGGAGTGCTGGGTATGAAAGGTCCATTCTCAAGAGATTCCACCTGATGAAACCTTCCATTCTCATACGCCAGGTGTCAAAATCATCAAGAGTGATCAGTGGGGATTTGTTCATGGTTCCAGTCTCCATATCAGTCTTTGAGATGGATGCCATTTGGAGAGTTTAGTTTTTGTGTGTGTGAGGGATCTTAAGATGGTGAGATCTTATATCAAGAGCCTTGAATGCTCTGATACCAATTGCAGGACCGTTTAAGGGCTTGAACACAATTACAACACAACAACACAATGAGGAGAGCAACTAAACTTTAACCAAACAGTGAACTGGATTAACCAAGTTGATACAAAGAACACAAGTAAAGTAAAGAGACAGAACAAGAGAGTTGGGTTTCAAGGAGGCAGTATATTGCTTTCTCAAGTTCTTTTACAAGTGTTACAAAGCATAAAGAAAGATACAAGAACTTGAAATACTTATACTACAACTACAGCCGGCTATACTTTGAAAGCCAGCTGGATACAATTGACTAGACACTAACAAAATCAATTGTAGGATCAAAAGGCATATCTGCCTTTTAACCTTGTGACTATGACATGCCATAGCTCACATCCTTATACATTACAAAAAGGATAAAGTACATAAAGTAGAAAGTTACAGACTCAAGACCTCAATGTACAATTACCAAAAGCATGGACCTTTTCACCAACTCATGTAAGTTGGTGACTTTACAGAGATGCAGCGAAAAGGTGCTTTATGGAACAGTACATCAGATAAAGCATGTGTACTAAAAGTCTTCGAAAGAAATCTGTCTTCATAGGTTGAAGCTTCGGAAGACTTTATCTCTGAGGCTTCGTAAGACTTCATGTTTGGCTTCGGAAGATATTGGTCTTGGCTTCGGAAGATTTTACACTTAGAGTATTTTCTAGTGCATTGTGTAAAACTTCCGAAGCATTCTTTACTTCAGTACTTAGTGCATGTTGTAGAGACACTTTGGATGTTTTGAGTTGCATCAGACTTAAGGAATCCTTACAGATACCTATTGTTCGCGTAAGGTGGAATTCAAAACGAGGGCCAGAGTTTACATGGGAACGAGAAGATCAGATGAAACTCAAATATCCACATCTTTTCGAGGATGACACTCTTGGACCTAACTCCAGCTGAATTTCGAGACGAAATTCTCTCAACTGGGGGATACTATGACATCCGTCACCTTAAGGTCCGTCAATTAACGTGATTGTCCGTTAACTATTCTTTGATCGATCATTCCTCATCCTTATTTCACTCTTTATGTGGATAGCATGTGTGCCTTATCATCGTTGTGTGTGTGTTCATTATAATCATATGTTAACCTTAAAAACTATTCAAAACTCCCATTTTCGAAACCGCCAAATATATCATTTTTATATATATTAAACGTTATTAACAAAACCATTTCTTAAGTCATAATATCGTTAAATGCACTTTTACAATTAATATAAAACATCTAATAAAGTCGTTTTTCAACCAAACCAAATTTGGGAAAACTCGGGGGTTAAGTGCAGGGACTAAACTTGTAATTTTGCAAACTTGGGCTGGGTATATAAACCCCATACCAGCCCTAAATCACCATTTTCACCATCTTCTTCATCTCTTCACTCTCAACACACACATCTTCTTCATTCTAGCACCAAATCCAACCCGTGTGGTCTTGTTTTCGTCGTCTAGACTTCATCTACAGCTTAGACTTCTCATTTCTAGCAGGTAGACGACTTTGGTTGTCTCTTTTCTTGCCTTTTCATGGCTGTCCAAACTAGGGTTTCGGGTGTTCGGGTTCAACCCGAACACACAAGGTCGTATGGGTGCGTGTGAGGTCTTTCTACTTGTGTTTCATGTTTGTGTATGTTTGTTGAGTGTTTCTGGAAGTCCTTGTGGAGATTCTGCTGTTCAGCCCGACCACAGTCGCGATTCTGCTGTTCAGGCGACTTGGTCTATCATGCGATTGAGCCGTGCGACTGGGTGAGTCGTGCGACTGAACCATGCGTCTGAGTCAATCGTGCGACTGAGTTGTGCGACTAGGCATGTCGTGCGACTGTGTGTTTGTATGCGATTGAGTCATGCGTGAGAATGAATGTATGCGATTGAGTCATGCGTATGAATGATTGTGTGCGATGGAGTCAGGTGACCGACTGAGTGTATGCGAATTTGCGTGATTCGCACGACTGGAGTCCAATCGCACGAATGAAGTTTCAATCGTACAAAAGTAGCTAATTCGCACGATTGAAGGTTGATTCGTGCGTATGAGGGTTGAGTCGTGCGATTGGGTGTTGTGTGGTACGACTGAATGCCAGACATACAAATGAAGGCTCAATCGTACGAATGAAGCTGATCCGCACGATTGAGGGTTGATTCGTGCGTATGGAAGTTGAGTCGTGCGTCTGGTCTTGTCGTGCGACTGTAATTGTGGTGTTTGATTTCCTTCTTGTGCCTGGTGTGAGTATGACGTGTGATGTTGAGGTAACATTAACACAATAGCCATTGTTCGGCCACAAATATTAAAGTCAACGCTAAAAAGGACACAAATACTATTCTGGACAAATTAAACTAACGTTTTACAATTATCAATCGACTTATAACTATTGACACTTATTCAATACTTCTTCAATAACAACGAAACTTTTACTCAAACATCATCATCAATGGCAGCAATGTCTTGTACTTGGATCAACATAAGGTCTAGTACGTGTGTCTGTTTGTGTGAGTTACACGCGACCCAGCCAATACTACCCGAACCGACCGATCATTATTACGCGCTTATATCATATCATTAATGCTTATCAATAACTGTCAATAGGTGTTTGACTGTTCATTTGCATTCAACATTTGGGATTACATCGATCATACATACTTACCACTTAACAAGTGAGTTTCGTGGCCCCTTTTTACGCTTATACAATTTTTCAGTCATTTACAACTTGGGGGAAAAGTATGCTTACTCATTTTCAATGCTGTACAACTTACTTACATATTACATACAAGGAATCAACGTGATACTGTGTTGCAAGTACTATCTGATACATGCTTGGGTCTGCTGTGTGGTTCTATCTTTGCAACTATTTAATTCCAGTGTGGGAACCGACGGTTAGGTATTGGTAGTACTACTGGGTTGACACCCCCACCCTTGTTCGATGGTATACTAGTTGGTACCATCAGTGGCCCCAGGGACGGGCCCTTGGGTGAATATATGCCGACAATTTCTTTGTGTACGTCGCTAGGTTTGGTTGCAAAGTTCATGTCATGTGATTTTACTTGTGTGCATAACTGTATTCACGGTGATCATGCAAGTCCAGGAATCTAGGTGTGCTGCCTTAGTGGAGACCCTAGGATGCATTTTTGGGACTTAACATGTTTTGATAAACAATCATTTTGAACAATGTTGATATGTGTAAACAATTATAATCTTTTGAAACTTGTGCCCGGGTTGTGGGAATTTACATTTACAATATCATCATTATGTGATTATATGGTTCATTATCATGTTTATGCTTATGGCTATGTAGTCGTGAACATTGACTAAATACGACACAAGTCCCCTTGTTGTCGAGTGTCGTCATGACACGCTTGTCATCATTTATTTATATTGCATCTCTATCGCTTACCATGTGTTATGACGATCCCGGTCTCGTTACATCCCCGTGTTTCCGCTTTTAGCGGGGGTGTGACAGTAGGAGTGACGCCGGGACTGTTAGACTTGAGCATTTGTACAAGTATGTAGATGGTGAAAAGCTTACCAAATGGGCAGCCGAGATTAATGGATAAGAAGGGACAAATCTAGGATCCGGCGGATCCCGAAGAAATTATCATGGACCTCGACATGCCGATACAGCCGGAAGGAGCCGGAGCTGGATCTTCAAGTTCACGTACAAGGGAATTCCCAACCATGTTAGACCTTTATGAGTCAATCCAAACCACCGAAACCCATGCAAGGCGATCATTTGAATATGCCCAACGAGCCTTCAACCGAGTCGAAAATCTGCATTCACGAGTCGATAACTTGAGCAAAGATGTCACGTACATCAGAAACCAAATGTACCACGAGTGGGGGGACATCCCACCACAAAGCCCTTGAAAACCGTATCATTTTCGGGGCCCCAGCACAGTTGTTTTTTGCCAATCTATCTTTTAATTTATGTCGTTTTGTTTTTATTTTATGTGTTTAGGATTTTAATGCTTTCAATAAATTGGTGACATTTCAGGTGATACCGAGGATTCTAACAACACGACGGCAACCAAACACAAGTGAAAAATTCATCATTTTTAGGGGAGTTATTTCATTACCCTTTCCTGATCCTGAATATGTTAATCACATTGAGGACAATGTGAATTTTAAGTGTGGGGATGGGAGTAATGCATTTGACTTTGCTAAAAAGGTCCAAATTAAACTTTTTAAGAAAAGATCACTTACCAAGTAATTTTTGTGACAAGAAACCAAAATTTTAATATAATTTTTGATAAACCAAATTATAAATATACGTTTTCGGAAAATAAAGAAGTAAATCCATGACGTCCAAATAAAAATTGAAAATGTTTTTTGTGATATCCTTAAAAGCAATAATCTAGTAAAATATTTAATTATGTAAAATGAAACACTTTTACCCAATTCCATCCGTATGTGAGTTTATTTTTTAGCCTTAAACAAGCTTATGCAAGTTGCAATTCTACTTTCATTCTGGATTTAATTGAGGGTGCCATATGATACGTGTGATTAGAACTTGCTTTGGGTATACATTTCAAGACCTTAGTTAGTATTTATTGCATAAAAATGAGTTAGGCACTAGGAAACCTTAACCGTTCAAGCCCCAACCATTGTCTTTAGTTTTCCTTACCCGAACGTCAACCCTAGTTAGCCCCGTTGAGCTTAAACGTTTTTATCTTTCAATCACCCAAGTCACCAAGTCACTTAACCAAAAAGCCTTCAACAAAACTCGTTTTCGTTAAAGACAAGTTTTTGGCTTATGAAAAAAAAAATTTTGGTCTTTTACCGGCAGACCTTAAAGAACTAGAATGCATTCTTTTGATTTCAATTTGCTTTGTTGCCTTCATCACGCAAAACCGGGACTTCCCCCGGAAATCCGCGAACAAATTTTCAATCTCACGTTTGACGCAAGAAAGAAATGGCGAAAAAAGGAACAAGTTCCGCCATTTTGTGGGATTTCAAAAGTGCTATAAAGAGACGGGCAAAAAGATATGAAAGATGCCCGAATTGTGGAAATTGGTCTCATAATGGAAAATGCAAAAACAATCAAACTAAATCTCAATACGAATACATAGAATTAATCCGATTGGGTGCTATTAGGCTTCAAGCCGAACGATCCTTGAAAAAGGAAAGTTTTGTGTATCTTCGCGTAAAAGATGAAGTACGATTCTTGAAAGCAAAATACGGTCTTGACAATCTGACCTTAAACGAGTCCTCAAGCTAGCATATCCCTTCTAGCTTGAAGTATTGTATAGGGAACCTTTATTGCTTTCCTTGTAGTTTATGTTAGAAAAATAAGCCAAGACCGTCGTCTTTAGCAATTAACCACTCTTTCCAAATATTCCATACCCGAGCCTGAGCCAAGTTACAACCCATCAAAGACCTAATGATTTATGCAAATAAATATCTAAGTAGGTGGAGATTTGATCCCTTAACAAGCATATGATTTCACACGTATTCATACTAGGCAATTGAGTGTATTAGTCATACTTAATCTTGATTATGACTCCATATATTTAGCCGAGTGTGAGTGCATCTTGTGAGAAGTGTGGATTTTTACATGATAATAATCTTTACTAACCAACCTATTGCTTGCTAGGATATCATTTTACATGTGCTTAGAATATTTATACTTGGATGAAAATAGTATTTACTTGCATACTTCTCGAAAGACATGTTCATAATTTGATTTATTTGGTTTTTGGTGGAATTGTCATTTAAGTGATTTTTGCTTGAGGACAAGCAAAGTTCAAGTGTGGGGATGTTTGATGTGCTCCAAATTATACATAAAAATCCTATCAAAAGCATATCAATTATTCCTTAATATCTTCCTTAAAATGATGAAAATGTACTTAAAAGTGTTAAATTGTGTTTTCAGGTGTTTAAAAGGGCAAGATGGACAAAAGCATTATATTTAACAAGAAATTGAAGTGATCCGAGCTTTGGACTCCAAGCATGGGGCCGTGCCTCATTAAGCACGCCCCCATGCCTTGCCAGAAACACACCCCCGTGCTAAATTAACACACCCCCGTGCTTGGACATCTGACAAGGACAAAAGTACTGTCCCCTAAAAGTAGACACGGGGCCGTGCCCCACCTCCAACACGGGGTCGTGCCCCATTTAGCACGGGGCCGTGCCCGACACAACCTGCATGTACGAGCCGACCAACTTTCGTAAGCATTGTACTACCACGGGCCCGTGCCTTTTAGGCACGGGGCCGTGCTTAAACACTCCGGAAAGCCTATAAATAGAAGCCTATGCTCACCATTTTTGGCAAGCTTTGGTGGGAGAGTTACTCTGCTAAATTCTCTCGGGAATCAAGACTTCAAGATCATTCGGAGGATCGGGAGGTGCATACAACACTTGGAAGAAGCTTGGGATCACCTAAACGTCATCCATTGTGGATTATCGGGTTGATTGTTCCATTTCACCGATGATCACTTATCTATCTTTTTTGTTATCTGTTGTTATGTAATTTGTGATGAACTAATGGTGTGATAAATATTATATTAATGTTATGGTGGTCTTGGGAAAACTATTGATGGGTAGCATCTACATTTGAACGGGAAGTTATAACTTTATGGTTTGTGATTGTGATTGTCATACAAGGTTGAAAACCGTATGATTAACTTTCATTCGCGAAACCGGTCTTCATAATAAATCCATGGCTAATGAACTAGAAATGGTTATTAGAAATCATATCACTTTAACTTTCTGATCATTTGCGGGTTCCATTTTTTTAGTTCGGAAACTTCAGTAATTGTTACGGTTTTCTAAAATTAATGGTATGTTAGGAAGGAACCTGATCAACTCTCTTTTTAACATTAAATTATGTTTTCAGAAATCGTATGTCAAATAGGACACAAAAGATTCACCTACATTACTAGGGCTTTGATCTGAGCAGTAAACTCAGCCTGACAGGCCAAGTAACTACGGCAGCAGGATAGACGAGAAATCGCGCCGGCTCATCTTTATAAACATTAACATAATTACATTAATCAATATCTTTAAATCACATCACCAATTCATCACAATTACATAAGTGAAGTCTAATTAGGATGATACCTTTTATTCCCTGATTTTAAATCCAAACGCTTCAATTCTTAGTTTACTTTCTTTTTATTAGTGTGTACTTTTAAACCCTAAAAATCTTTCCAATACAAAATATCACTTTCTTTAACAAAAACCAAATCTGATAGTCAAACATCAAGTTTGTTGAGTAGGCTAGGTGTGTCCACGGATTGATACTCGGTTCTTACCAACACTATATTACCTCATGACAGGTACACTGCCTTTTGTGTGTGTGGTTTAGTATTAGTAACAAACAGTTAAAACTGAGTCTGTGCAATAAATCTTTATCAAAATATATACTATCTGCACTCCATCAGTACAGTTACCATGTTTAGGTGATGACAAAAGGTAAGTCATGGACCTTTCATGACTACCTAGTCTAGGATAATATTCATTCCAAATACGTTACTTCTAACAATTTATTATTTGTTTAGTAGTAAGTTCCAGCCGGTAATCCAAGTATAAATGGTTGTAGATAGTAGTATATAGTTTCTCATTTTAACTCAGTTAGTGTGCTTGTAAAAGTCTTGTAAACTTTGAGTTGAGAAGTACTATATACAAGAATCTTGAAAACCATTTCTTGTGATATTTAACTTAGTATATTATTATCAACTCTTTTAAAGATTCTGCATCATCATTCGACTGTGTCTAAGTGAGTTTGAGAGTTAAAACTTTGCGCTGAGTAACGATAACCGATCCTGCAATTGGTATTAGAGCTTCTTAGACTCATGATTGTGAGATATTACCATCCAAATCAACTCGTTTCTTCACTCATTCACTCATTACACTAAAAAAGCGAGCTCAACTAGAAATCTTCTGAATTTGAGATGGGAACTATGACTAAGGCTCTATCATCACTCCTGATAATTTTAGATCTTGGCGTAAACATATTGAAGGTTTCATTAAGTTTCAAGACGGGAAAATGTGGCGATCTATCACTCATGGAGCTTATAAGCCAAAGGTGGAGTCACCGATAGTAATGGTGCCATGATAAAGAATATCGTTGAGGATTGCTCAGATGAAGACTAAGATGACATCAATAGCAAAGCCAGGTCAGTACTGCTTACATCTATACCAAACTCCATAATGGTTGGCTTTGAGCATTGTCAGTCTGCCAAAGAACTCTTTGATGCTTTGACATTGATGTACTCTGGTTCCACTAAGTCCAAAGAGTCCAAGAGAGATACCATAAAGCAGCAGTTTGAGAACTTGACTCATATTGTTAGACGAACCCTTACTCAGCAATACTTTAGGTATATGGACTTAATCTCATCAAACCGTGGGAGTGACTCTTGAGAAGAGAGATCTTGTAAGAAAGTTCATGAGTGCATTTCCTTATGAATAGACTTTCTATTGTGTCTCTATCAAGAGGACTGAGAATCTAAACACTCTCACCATAACTGAACTATATGGCATTCTTGATGGATACCATGTAGAGATCGAGACTCAGAGAGATCACCAGATGAGCAGAACCTCTAGCCTTCCTGCTAGCAATGCTTTACTAGTTGCTGAAGGCCCAAGAACTCCTCAGCCCCAACAGTACCTGACCTACTCCCAACAACCATCATTTTGCCAAATCAAAAGCCAAGTGCTACAACTGCAATCAACTTAGTCATTTTGCCAGAAAATGTAAAGCTCCTAAATCTAACCCACGAGCCACTCAAGCCACCTGTTAGGGACCGTGTATGTACGGAGTACTAACTGATTCTGCGTTTATATCGGGTCAAATAGTGCGGAATTCTATTTGATTGGCAATCCAATAAGTGAGAACGATAACCAGATTGATATAAGATTGAACTAAAATATTAAGAACGAGTAGGAATCGATCAGGAACGAACTATGAACTTGGACAGACTGTTTTGGACTGTTGGACCAAAAGAACCAATGAGCCAGATCAGAAAACCTTTAAGTCCCATAGACATCATAACAACTGAAGTGATCTACATCTGCTGAAGACAAAGTCTGAAGACAAAGTCTGAAGACAATAGCTGAAGACAAAGTCTGAAGACCAAGTTCTCAGAAGTTGTCACAACAGCTGAAGTAGTTCTTTTCAGTAGTTGTGATGGTTTACTTTTCAGTAGTTTGTTTTTAGTAGTTTTATTATTGTAAATCATCTGAAGTTCTTACACTTCAGATGTTATAACTTCAGTAGTTGTAATTATAGTTTATACTTAGCTTTTTGTGCAGGTGTCCTCAGCTGTTGTGGACATCTTCAGTAGATTAGTTTACTTTCTGTAGTTTGTATAAATCAGTTAGATGTCACTATCAAGTGACATCAGCTGACGTCACATTCCTTTATAAAAGGAATGTTGACCTAATTGTTTTGCAACCGAAGCATTTGCGTGAATGAAGATCTTCCATTTGCAGAGAATCCTCTCTCTATAATCGTCATTGTGTGATTGAATATTCATACTATCATGCTTAAATTTGATCTAATTTGTGTTATATTCCGCTGCAAATTCTAATCTAATTGATCAAACTAGATCCGATCCTATCATGGACGTTCTGGACGGCTAGGGTTTATGTGTATTTGCAAGATCGCTTCAAGTGTTTTCAATAGTTATATTTTTCCAGGAATTAGGTGGTATTTATAGGTTAGGGTTTTTCATTCGTACGACTGAACCATTCGTATGGTTTAGTCGTGCGACTGAATCATGCGATTGAGTCATACGCACGACTGAAGGTTCAGTCGAGCGTATGAGTCAATCTTATGTCTCAATCGTACGACTAATCTAGTCTTCTGGTTCAGTCATGCGACTGGTCCATAAGCATGATGTATTCATGCGTATGGTCCATAAGTATGGTCCATTAGCATGAATAATCACCCGACTAGGTTGTACATAATACTCAATCATTATTGACTTAGAATTGTGTACAACAACCTCAAACCTATATAAGAAGTTCATATCAAAGATATATAAACATCAAATCATATTTCAAATTTCATTGAACCATTTTATTACATATGTGTAAGACATGAAAGAGTTTTACATTTAATCTCATAAACTAGGAACATATGCATCTACAAACTCCCCCTTGGTCTTAGTTTCCTCTATCGTCTAAAACTCTTCACATGTTCTTGGAACTTCTTGTACTTCTCCTCTTTGGTAACTCCGTCATGTATTTCAAATGCAAAGCAGAGTCATATCACGTGTTGAAACTGGAGAGCTTGTACAATGTCCTGCGTGTCATAGAACAGTGGCCACTTGTATAATGTGTAGACGTCTTCAGCCGACAAGTTTGTAAACATAGGGTCAAATACCCGGATAGTATCAATCTTTCCATCTCTGTTTAGAACTATGACCGCTTCGCCTGTCCGCCAGTCTTAATACCACCATTTGAAGTGTGGAGTGAAGTCGTGAGGCATACCCGTAAGGTAATGTGGACAATATGCGTGGGGGACTCCACTTCAACATCACTTTAGGTATTCCAGATATGGGATCCACTTCAGTCTTACGAACGAACCTCTTAGGTTGTTGAGGTCTGAAGTTTACCCATCTAGTGTGGTATTCTTTCTTTAATGCAGCCTCGAACCATCCTGACATCTTCCTCGGATTAGCATACAGAAGATCTAAACATGCCAGACGGTTGAGCTTAAAACCAGTAAGAGTCTTCAGATCATGAGGATATCTGAAGTACTCGATTCCTTTCTCTCTCTTAACAGCATAAACATCCAAGTCTTCAAAATATGCCCACGCTATAATCTTGCCTGACACTTTCTGATGTCTTTTGACTTTGTAGAGCTTTGTGTAGGCATTCTGCTTTGGTGGCACGCGTTGGGCTTTCATCTCTGCAAAACAAGCTACCCATTCAGCTTTCTTTATGTCGACATTAGCGTTCGAAGCTTGGGCTGAGCTTTCTTCTTTCTCCTTTTCTTTCCCCACTTCATCCAGCTTCTCAAATGTAGCACTGCCAAAAGTATCACCCAAGTTGGGTATAACATTACCTTCGTGGTCAGTGTACTCTGGATAATGTTCAGCAGTGACGTCCTCAACCAAAATTTCATCAACATCGTTCAGCTCATCGTCACTAGCCACATCAACTTTTGGAGCATTTTCTACTAGCTCATCAGGATTCAGCCTGAATATTTGAGCAAGCTGTTCATCCGTTAAGTCATGAATGATCTCTCCCTCTTCTGGAGTGTAGCTCACAAATCTCCTGACTATCTCTTGCAAGTCAAGAATCATGGTTAATTGAGACTTGACCTACTGAAGGGGTTGGACATCATACTCATCTGCCTGTTGAGCTTCACCTATTTGAGTAAACATTATTCACATCATACATAAGTCATCATATAAAGCATATAAACATAAACACACCTAGATGATGGTTAATTACATTAATGTAATATATAATTCAAGTACAAAAGTTTCAAATACATAAACATCTAATCATTACTTTTGTCTTGCTCTATTGATTCTTCAGCTGGAGGAGCTAAGGACGAGGCTCCTTGATCTTGTTTTCGCTTAGTACGTCTCTTAAGCTTGAGGATTTGAGGTTGACATAGGTGCATCACCTTCCTGATCATCGTCATCGTCTTTATCTTTATCGCTTGATTCTCCCTCATCAACATCTTCCTCAGAATCATCTTCATCCTCATCATAATCATCATCATCATCACCATCATCACCATCCTTTATCTTCAATGGCTTGCTCTTTGATCCCTTAAGCTTTAGGAGTATCTTCTTGTTCTTCTTCTCAAACTCCTCTATCCTCTTGACCGATGCCATCACCAGCTCATTCTGACTAGTAAGCGCATGGTAAGCTCAGCCTAAAGCCCTCTCATACTGATCACTCTTCTCAGCCTGCTCTGTAATCTGCTTTCCTTGGGCGTTGTTGATCGCTATCAGGTGATTAATTTGATTTGCCCTCATGTAATCTGTAGCTAACAACTTTAGCACCAACCTGTTGAGGTTAGCCAGCTGTTCCTCTAACCCAATAGTGGGTAGAGTGGAATCATGGGTCATTGGGGCTTGGGTGGATGTCCCGGCTTGGTGGGTGGTGGTAGTGGTGGTAGATGTGGTGAATATGGGAGGTGGAATGGGAGTGGGATGTGCTGGAGTGCCTGTGGTAGTGGTAGTGGGAGGAGTGATAGTGGTAGTGGGAGGAGTGATAGTAGTAGTGGGAGCTGTGGTGGTGGTGGTAGCTGTGACAGTGGTGGTGGCTGTGGCAGAAGATGTAATCACTGTAAATCTCAGCCTCTTTCCCTTTTTGCCATGAGGCTGAGCCATTCTCTTCATCCTGGAGCCCTTTACAATAGGTGCTCCCCCTTGGCTGCTAGACTGGTCAGGGGTGTAAGAAGGATCAGTAATATCAGCATCAGCACCCCTCGACTCAGCCTAGCATCTGTCAACCGCCTCAATCCCTCTGTATGTGGCCATGATCCGGCTCCCGACAGTCCTTACTAAAGGCTCATCATCCAACTCCTCATCATCATCGTCCAAGAAGTCTTGGTAGAAGGCAGCACTTTCAGGTTCACCAGGTGCATCTCCACCTTGACCTTGGTCATCGTCGTTGTCGTCTTCTTCAGTGGGTGCCATGATGGGCTCGACGTCAGAGTCACTATCATTATGATGCCACTTCCTTCGAGCGGGCGCCACATAGTCTTCTCTGGCTAGGTGCTCAAATAGTCTCCTCACCGGGGGTTTCACTTTCTTACCCCGGTAGACCTTCATTGTACCCAAAGTAGTATCATCCATTACCTCGAGCACCACTGCATCATCTTTCTCCTTTGGCAGCATAGGAAGCTTCCCATCAATAATCATCTGTAGAAATCGTGGGTACATACAGAAGCGTTCCTTTCCCTTGGCCTCGAGGTTCTCTATCAAGTAGGTGAGGATCATGCGTGAAAAATTGAACGGATGGTTCAGTACAAGTGCAACGTATGCATTCTGGATTTGGTCGGACATTTCGTCAAATCCTCCCCGCCTGGAGGCTATACACTTAATAATCACATGTGCTAAGTATTTGAATTGCGGGCACATGTTACTCTTGTTCAGTACACCGGCATTTATGTCACCGGCGTACTTAATCCTCAAAAAGCATCCCCGGACCGTTAGGGGTGTAGCTTTGTTTGGTAGGCTCCGTCTTCACCCAGATCTAAGACCCGCCTTAAATCATCCTTAGTGATCTCAATCTCTTGTCCAAATATGGAGCTCCGTATACAGTGTGGCTCAACGGACCAGTCAACCCTGGCGCTTTCCCAGAATGCCTGTTGTATGGATCTGTAAGGTGTGCATGGTGTCGAAATAGCTTTGAAGATCCTCGATCTCCTAAGAAATGCAATAATCCCAGCAAACTCAGAAGCATTCCGAGTGGTGGCATCCAAGTGAGCACAGATGTTGTGCTTGGGGGTCATGGTCCATCTATCACCCATGTTTCTGTAACACAATAAACATATACATTAGAGATGTGCATAACAGAAGACAATAGAAACTTAAACTGTTTTGATCAAACTGGCTCAGTCATGCAACTGAACCATACGACTGAGTTCAGTGGTGCGATTGATCCTGCGACTGAGTTCAGTCGTGCGAATGAGCCTGCGACTGAGTTCAGTCATGCGATTGAGCCTGCGATTGAATCAGTCATGCGATTGAACCCATGCGCATGATTCATACGTGCGATTGAATCGTGCGTCTGGCTTAATCGTGCGACTGAAGTTCATTAGCATGTCCATTCGCATCCCACACTGTTGAACACTCGAACCCTGAATCTTGGTCAAAACTTGATGTTAGACATCATGTTTAGACTCCTTAGGTTCGCAAAGAGTTTAAATACCATTTAATATCCTTTAAATCAACTTTAATGTCCATTTAAGTGGTCTATTTTAGGGTTTAACTGATTTCTTGATTTTTGTCGATTTGGTCATTTAGGGTTTGATTTCACTAGTCATTTTAATCGATTTCAGTCCCAAAATACCTATAGATGAATAAGAAAGCGGTTAGGATCACAATCGGCAAGTAATCAAGCTAGAACGAAATTTGGGCAGAGTATCTACGTATGAGCGATTTCAGAGAACTTGAAGGGTAGTAAGGGTTACGACCGACTGACCTATTTATTTATACTGCTTTTAATGTTCAATCATGCGACTGGACCCATACGCATGCTTCAATCGTGCGACTGGGGTTCAGTCGTGCGACTGGCTAATACCAGTCGTGCGACTGGAGTTCAGTCGTGCGACTGGCTCATACTCCTTCATCCAGTCGTATGAATGGTTCATTCTGGTGATCCAGTCGTATAGATGTTCCATACTCATGGTCCAATCGTACGATTAGCTCATACTTATGGTCCAATCGTGCGATTGGCTCATACTTATGGTTCAATCGTGCGATTGGCTCATACTTATGAGTTTGATCTCATACACTTTTACACACTTAAAGTTTTACTTTTTGATATAACATTATGAACCCTGATCATCTCAGATGTGACCTTTTTAACTGAACATCATTTTATTACCTCAAACGTGACACTTTTAATTTGAAAACATTTGATCACCTCAGACGTGATCCTTTTAATTTGAAAAACCTTTGATCACCTCAAACGTGATCCTTTTAATTTGAAAAGATTGGTCACCTCAGACGTGATCCCTTTTAGTGAGTGATTCACAGAATTAATTTAGTTGTATAGTACGACTTTTACCTAACAAAAGACTAGAAAAATAGAAAAAACAATTTTAAATTAAGAAGAAAAACAATACATATTTTTGGGTTTTTGATTAGAGATGGATTGAAATCTTTTAGAAATCCATCTAGCAGATTTTTCTTCCTGAACAGCACAGCTTCAAGTTAATTTGATCATTTCTGGAACGATTTATTATGGAATCATACATATATATCAGAATCATTTGGAACATTTTAATAATATATTTTGATGCTATATTCTTGTTTTGAACGAGAGACAATAGCAATTTTAGGAAATCATACTAGAGCTATAAGATGCACACAATAATTTTGACTGTCAAGAATTGCAGCCACGATGATTGTCAGTATATTTGTCCTCTTAAATCCATACACATATTTTTGACTCACATTGGTGATGAGTTAGGTTATATTATTTCAACAAGCATTTGTGGATCCCACACTTATATGGTAATCAGCATTTTCAGGAGATTTTTAAGCGGTCTACGGGTATTTGACAAGAAGAAACTATTCTAAGAGCTTTCAAAGAGATGCCAAGCCTCAGGTCAGTGCCATCGCACAGCAGAGAGGCAAAAACAATAATGAATTCCAGAATATTTACGTTATGCTTATCCTCAGGTTATTGCCATCACACAACAGAGAGGCAGACAACCTATCTTCTTGTGAGAGCATTTTTATTTTCTTTTTGCACGTAACGCACCAACAACATTAGTCATTAGCTTGATTGCGCATAACAATTTTTTCATGTGCTTTGCTCATTTTTATGGTCATCCGCACACATTTGTGGCGTTTATTTTGCTCGTCACCCCTTATTGGAACTACGTTGATTGTGTTAACCAGGGATAAGATGGGAGCCCACCGCAGGTTGAACGATTTAGTTTGTATTTAAATCACCAATGAGGTCTACTCATCTATTGTGTTGAATCTACCGACACATCATACAATGGACTAGCAACCTCTAGGTCTACTTTCTCTATGTTATCTTAGTAGCAGACTAGTTTTACTATCATTTTTCCTTTTATTTTGCCTAGGCTTCTCAGATTCATACTCTGAATTTTGCGTCTTAATCATTTAGGTGCTTTTGAGGTCCCAAACAATTTGTTCCCTGTGTACTATCATTTTTCATAAGCGTTGAATCAGAATCACAGATTTGATTTCATTTCTTTTAGCTAAGCTACCCTCCTCCCTCGTTTTTTAAAGTAATTAAATAATTCACGAATTCAATACTAAACAAACCTATTCTCCCCCTATAATTCTAAAACGGAAAATCTTTTTGTGTTTTTGGATTTTAATAGACAGGAAAATAAAATAAATAAAAGAAAATAAAAAGAAACAAAAACAAAAAAACTTGTCGGACTAAGCACTTTCGTCTTCTAATATCACATCACTTTTCCTTTTCACGCCATTAACCTCTAAAAGATATAAAAACCGCGGTTTATCAAATGCTTTTGTGTAGAGGTCAGCGCGTTGAAAATCCGTATTAATTTTAACAACATCGATTAATTGCTTTCCAAAGCAGACAAGTATAAAGTAATATTTAATACCGATGTGTTTAGTTTAAGGATGTTGGACCAGATTTTTGGTGACAACAATAGCAGTAGAATTATCAACAAAAATAGGGGTGTTATAAAATTGCAAACCGTAGTCGTGCATTTGCTATTGAATCAAAATGATTTGTGAACACCAACTTGCAGCAACAACATATTCAGCTTCACAAGTTGACAGAGAAACTAATGTCTGCTTCTTACACTGCCAGGTGACTAACCGTCTACCAAAGAACTGACATCCCGCTGATGTTGACTTGTAATTCATTTTGCAACCACCATAATCCGAGTCACTATACGCTGTAAGCTCAAAGTCATCGTCATGAGGATACCACAACCCGAGTGTTGGAGTACCCTTCAGATAACGAAAAATCCTTCTTACTCCTATGAGATGGTTTACTTTTGGTTTTGCCTGATATCTGGAGCAAAGACACGTTGCGTACATAATATCAGGACGAGAGGCTGTGAGGTACATTAGGGATTCGATCATTCCTCTGTACATTGTAGCATCAACCAGATCACCATTTTTGTCGGGTGCCACATCATGGTTAGTGGCAAGTGGAGTTCCAGAAACTGAAGCATTTTCCATGTCGAACCGACTAAGGATATCACCTACATATTTGGTCTAATGCAGGAATATTCCTTTAGGTGTCTGATCCACCTGTAAGCCAAGAAAGAACTTCATCTACCCCATAGCACTCATCTCAAACTCTGCTTTCATTATAGACTCAAATTCTTTAAATAATTCTTCATTCTTGGAACCAAAGATTATGTCGTCCACATATATCTGTACCAGCAGTAAATCATCATCTTTTTCTTTGATGAATAACGTACAATCATAACTCCTCTGCGAAAACCATGTTTCACTAGATGAGTTGAGAGTTTCTCATACCAGGCTCTAGGGGCTTGATGGAGCACGTAGAGAGCCTTGTCCAGTTTGTAAACTCTATCCCGATGATAAGGATCCTCGAATCCTTCGGGTTGACTAACGTAGACTGTCTCACGAATTTCACCATGAAGGAATGCACTTTTTACATCTAGTTGATATACTTTAATCTTCATGTAGGATGCATAGGCTAGAAAGATACGGATTGCTTCCATCCGAGCCACAGGTGCAAGCACTTCATTGTAGGCAATGCCTTCGACTTGTCTGAACCCTTGAACCACAAGTCTAGCCTTGTTTCTGATTATAACTCCTTGGTCATCTTTCTTACACTTCAAGACCCATGTCGTGCCAATAACCTTAGCACCTTTTGGTTTGTCCACAAGGGTCCATACTCCTAACTTCTTGAACTGTAGGAGTTCTCATTGCATTACACTGACCCATGCCTCATCTTTTGGGGCTTCACTCACATATTTTGGCTCAAATTGAGACACAAAACATCGATATGCATCATTGAAGATATCCTTTTTCCATGAATGAGGCATAATCAGCTGAGTATAGCTGATTTCTTGTTTGTACTCCTGATTGAACATCTCCAATGACGTTGTCCAGGGATGATAAACATTAATCCGGATCCACGAGTGGTGGGAACAACTACCTCATTATCCAGATTGTGAAACCCAGGTTCAGTATCTGAAGCTGTTGGAGTATGAGGTTTTGAAGTGACAGAGGCATCAGGATGTGATGCTTGTGTACTTTCATTAGTGGGAACCTGTTCCTCCTGTTCCAAAATTGTAGTCTCAACCGCTTCATCATTAGAAGAAGAATCACTTACTTCAAGCTCTCCCCCTGAAGGGCTAGAAGTATCATCTAATGGAGCCGTTTATGTTGAGTCTGGTAGTGGAATGTTCAGAACATCATACATCATCCAAGCAGAAAGCTCATCATCAGTGGGAGAAGGCGGTAGATTGAAGGACTTGAAGAACCCATCATTGTGAAAGAAGAATGAGGGTCCTTTTCCAGCAGGGGGGGGTGGTGTATCTTTGAACATCAACATTACACCACACTTCTACGTGACCCGTTGAGTTGCTATAAACTCTCTTGTCTAGTATGCTGTATCCGAGAAATATACCTTCTTTTGCCTTCTCACTAAATTTCCCTGACTGAGTTTTCTTCAGCAGCATGCACGATGCGCCAAACGGTTCTAAATACTCTAAGTTGGGTTTACGTTGCTGGAGCAGCTCATAACATGTTTTCCCATGTCGTTTGACCACTAAGACTCGATTGAGCATGTAGCACGCATTGGCCACTGCCTCATTCCAGATTTGAATAGGCAATTTCGAGTCGGCTAGCATTGTTCTGGCAGTCTCTATCAAGCTTCAATTTTTCCTTTCAGCAACGCCATTCATCTGTGGAGTGTAGGCAGAGGTACATTGATGAACGATTCCTCTTTCTCTACAGTACGCCTCCATCCACTGATTCTTGAACTCTGTGCCGTTGTCTGATCGAGTCTGCCTTACTTTTAGCTTGTAGAGTGATTCTAAAGTAGTAACTAGATGTTTGAATGATTCAAAAGTTTCTGATTTGGCTTTCAGAAACATCACCCAAGAGAATCATGAGTAATCATCCGTTACGACAAAGCAATACAGATCTCCAGCAATGCTCTTTGTGTTGACAGGACCAAACATATCCATGTGTAGAAGTTCAAGAGGAAGATCAATTGAATGAACTTTCTTTGCCTTATGAGACTTCTTGGTCTGTTTCCTTGTCTTACCTTCTACACAAAAAATCAGGAAGTTGGATGTTCTTGACAGTTACTCCATTCACTGAATCATTTTCAACTAAATAATTCATCTTTCTTGGATTAATGTGTCCCATTCTCCTATGCCAGGAGATTGAATCCCTCTCAAATGCCTTTGACAAGAAGCATTGAACTGTGTGATCAGTTGTGGAGGCTTTTGATAGATCCAAGACATACAAGTCGTTATATCTTGAAGCTGACATAAGAATTTTATCCTCCTCAATCACATAAACCTTCTTCAACTTTTAGCACTTCTTGTTGTCAAATACAACGTTAAAACCTTTATCACAGATCTGGGAGACTAAAAGTAAGTTGTTATGTAGTTGTTGAACGTAGCTGACAATGTCAAACTTCACTTTCTCGTTTCCCACTTCGCCTTGTGCTGTGATGTATCCTCCTTTGTTTCCAGCAAATGAAACATGTCCCCCTTTGATTTGTTTGACGTTGAAAAGGAGGGACGAATTCCCTGTCATGTGCCTGGACGCCCCACTATCAATACTCCATGTATTAGTGATAGCACTGTAGCGGACACCCTACACATACAAAAGAAATGATTAGTTCAGGTCTGGGACCCAAGCCTTAACTGGCTTGGGTGACCCGGATGAATCACACATCATAAACTCAACCCATTGACCTTTAGAAGATGAGGACATATCTTTCTTCTTATCGTTCTTCATTATCAGACACTATACTTGATTTTTCTTTCCATAAGAAAGTTTTGTGTAAGGCCTGTTTGTGATAAATAGACGACTGGCTTATTGTTTGAACTTTAGGTTCACAAATACTTTTAGGTGGAGTATTAGATCTCGATTTAGAAAAACTTGGTTTTGCATCAAAAAGTTTAATTTTCTTTTTGTGTGTCTGATAATAAGGACAATTAGGAGAAATATGTTCTCGTTTTCCACAATTGTAGCAAGATCTCCCTTCTATAGATTGAGAAAAATATTTATGTGGGTTTGAGTTTGGTAAAGTTGAGAGATGTTTCTGGTTTGGTTTTGTCACTACTCTTTTAGATGTTTCATCTTTATTAACAACATGAATTGTTTTAACATTTTGAACATCTTTAACTTGCACTTTGGATGGACTTTGATGATTAATACGTTTGTGGTTAAATGGTTTAGTCAGTTTGGGTTCTGAAATGGAGGTTGGTGAACCTAACCTTACATTAACCCTTTTGAATGCATTATTCAAATTCTCAACTAGCATCTTGCCTTTTGCTTTCAAAGTAGCCTCCTTCTGTATAGTGTCAGATTTCACAGTCTTACTCGTGGAATCAGGATCACTAACTAGAGGAGTAGACATCACATGATCCTTAATTGGGTTGTTATTAATAGGTCTACATTTTGTATTCAAAAGGATCTCATGTGGTGGTTGCACCACTTTGTATCCCAAACCTTCCCCATTGTTTCGTTCTTTCACTAAGTTCTGTACTATGTGAGAAGAACTGGCCCAACTATGCAGTTTTTGTGTTTATGAATTAACCTCGACTTCCAAAATTGCTTTCTCCTTTTTGGTTTCTTCTAAAGAATTAAAATAAAACTTTATATCATTAGATTGATTTAAGGCAACAACCTCGGTTTCCCTTAGTTGTTTACCCAAAAGTTCTATCTTTTCTTTAAAATTGCCCTCATTTTGTTTTAATATACGATTAGCTTCAGTGCAAAGTTGTAAGTCATTTACTAAGTTATTATTGTGTTCTAATAACCTACCAAATTTTAGATCAATGCTTTCCTTAAACTTTTCACATTCATAACAAGCATGTCTATTAAACAACTGATCTAAGAAACTTACCTGTGAGGAGTCAGTTGAATCAACCATCAATGCAGAGGTTAACCCTTCTGTTGTTGGAGTTTCTGAACTTGTTGCTCTGAGCTCTTCCTCAATCACATGATTTACCACGTTTACAGCTTCTTCTGAATCTACAAAAGCTTGCTCAGCTGCAATCTCACCTTCACTGGCAGACCCATCATCCAATGCTTCGACAAAAGAAATGTTTGATTCTCTAGGAGACAAATCGGAAGGACCAGTCTTGTCCTTCATCACCTTGAGCAGTTAGTGCCTTAGTCTCTTTACTTGAAGAACTAGTTCCAACCATGTCTTTGTCTTGACGGTTGAAAGTAGGAAATGGGTTACCATTTCCCGTTTTCTTGGGCTTCACACACTCACGTTTAAAATGCCCCTTTTCCTCACAGTTGAAGCAGGTGACCTTGGTTTTGTTGAAGCCAAAAGTCGTATCTTTCGTGGCTACTAGATTTTGCCCCCTCTTCTTGACAAACTTTTTAGCTCGTCTAACTACACTTGCTAGAGCCCACATGATATCCATTCTTTCCAGCTCGTTCTCGTCAACCTGCTCGTAGTCTTCATCTACAAGATGACAATTCCGATCTTCCCAGCAACTAAACCATCATACGATTGGACCACTGCTGCTAGAAGATCCATATGCTCCTTTGCAACTTCCACTGTGATATTACCGAGATTCTCGGTCTTCAATTTCTTTGTATTGGCTTCAGGCACTATATATTGAGTCGACGATGACCCAGACATTTCTGATCCTGAAGCGATGGTTTGGAAAGGAGCCGCAAAACTAGACACAAACGCTGTTTGTAATGGTGCTCCTGAACCAGTTGAAGTGGGTACTGAGTTTTATAGTGAAGGATTCTGAATGTGAGATCCTTTCTTTGACTTGTACTTCATCCTCAATTCCTCCTCCCTTAACTTCAAGATGAAGTCATTTATGTCCAACGTAGCAAGTATGTCGTTTTGTCTCACGTTGGACACAAATGAATCCCATTTCTCAGGCAAACCATCTGCAAAGCTTGAAACTTTATCTTCCATAGACGTCGTTACACCATGAGTGTGTAGCTCACTCATCAAATGGTAGAACCTGTCGATGATGTCATCTAAGCTCTCGTTTCCTATAGAAGAGAAGTTATCGAACTCCTTCTTAAGAGCCTTTGCCTTTAGTGCCTTTAATGTCGCATTCCTATCGTATATCTTCTCTAATGCATCCCACAACTTTTTGGCCTGCTTGTTCTCAGAAAATTGGTGAAAGATGTCTTTCGGGATTGACTGAGTCAGCAGAGCATAAACTTTCTTCTCAGCATTGAAGAGTATCTTATGAGCCTCGCTCATTCCACCCAACGTCAACTTTACTCCATTTGCACTTACTGGTACCGTGTAACCAGTCTCTATAGAAGTCCAAAGATTTGGATCCACTCCATTTAGGTAAATCTCGAACCGCTATTTCCATTGTGGATAGTCGTTCAACATTATAAGCTTCGACGGTTTATTGTGATTTCCTATCTCATTCTCTAGAAGCAGAAGGTTTTGGATGCGTGAATCCTTCCTGGCAGTAAACGCAGAAAACTGATCTTCCATTTGTATGAACTTTGTACTTTGAGAAGATGACAACTTCAATCGTGCGAATGAACAATGCGTATGGATAACTCGTGCGAATGAAGAGTGCGAATGAATTCAATCGTGCGATTGGATTTAGTCGTGCGTATGGACAAGGCGAATGGACTCAACCGACTGAAGTGGTTCAGTCGTGCGAATGAAGGATATGACTGAGTTCAGTCGTGCGGATGGAGTGTGCAAATGAGTTCAATCGTTTGAATGAGCTATTCGTGCGACTGAAGGCTGCTGTGTTTGGAAAAATTGAATTTTTGGCACTTAGACATGATTTACGATACATTTCTGAGTTAAAACGTGAGTTTTGACACAATTCAACTTTAATGCCTGGAAACGACAAAAAACACCCGTGGACTCAAAAAGATGACTCTTCTGAGTTAAAACGTGAGTTTTGACACAATTCTAATTGAATCAAACGCAAAATCAAGAGCCAAAGCTCTGATACCACTTGTTAGGGACCGTGTACGTACGAAGTACTAACTGATTTTGCGTTTATACCGGATCAAATAGTGCGGAATCTTATTTGATTGGCGATCCAATTAGTGAGAACGATAACCCGATCGATATAAGATTGAACTAAAACGTTAAGAACGAGTAGGAATCGATCAGGAACGTACTATGAACTTGGACAGACTGTTTTGAACGTTCTGGACGGCTAGGGTTTATGTGTATTCGCAAGATCTCTTCAAGTGTTTTCAATAGTTATGTTTTTCCACGCATTAGGTGGTATTTATAGGTTAGGGTTTTTCATTCGTACGACTGAACCATTTGCATGTTTTAGTCGTGCGACTGAATCATGCGATTGAGTCATACGCATGACTGAAGGTTCAGTCGTGCGACTGAGTCAATCTTATGTCTCAATCGTACGACTGATCCAGTCTCCTGGTTCAGTCGTGCGACTAGTCCATAAGCATGATGTATTCATGCGTATGGTCCATTAGCATGAATAATCACCCGACTACGTTGTACATAATACTCAATCATTATTGACTTAGAATTGTGTACAACAACCTCAAACCTATATAAGAAGTTCATACATATGAATCAAAGATAAATAAACATCAAATCATATTTCATATTTCATTGAACCATTTTATTACATATGTGTAATACATGAAAGACTTTTACATTCAATCTCATAAACTAGGAATATCTGCATCTACACCTCCTAACATCCTGCCACACTAAAAGCCACTGTCAAGCCAACTGAACAACAGAGAGTTGTTGTTGCTCAAGAAGTTGATTGGAGCTTTATGGTCCAAGATGTCAATCCTGCTCAAGCACTTATGGCTGGAACTGAAGACAACAAGGTATATGAACACCTCTGCACTACAGCTTGTATTGCTAAGGTTAAATTATATGAGGACTATAACATGGAAATTAAATCTGATATTGAATCCTTAAACATACTAAAATCTAATTTTAAAAGAGTAGAATCTGAATAAAACTCTAGTTGAAGAGTTAGAGAAAACTATTTTCTCTTTAAAACATGAACACTCAAACTACAGGGCTCAAATAAATGATTTATTCTCCAAGTTACTAAGGCTCAAGCCTAGCTAGTAATAGCTAAGGCTAAAGCAAAGAAGTATGCCATTGAAGAGCATAACTTCAAAACCATCATTGCATCATCCTCTCACTCGAAGGTATGTTATCAAAACAAAAGTGGGTTTGGAACAAATGAAATTGCTCCACCACACCCTATATGTCTGTAAGACAACCAATATGTGGTACTAATGAGCAAGAGGTTCCAAATACTAACCCCCTACCCAATAAGCAGAAGAATGATGTAAAAGTGGTTACCACTACAGAGAAGGATCAGGTAGAAAACCTTATCCACAAATGCAGATAATCAACTTTTGACCACCAAATCCAAAAGAAACAAAATTAAGGTAGCAAGAAAAATTGCTAAAAAGGTGGGTGAGTCAATGTTGAAAATAGACCCAAAGCAAAAGGGTGTATATATCTCAGTCGGATTCCAAATGGTCAAAAGTTCTAATATAGGAAAGAAGTGTAGTACCAGCACTCCTATCCAGATGAAAGATAAGACGTCAAAAGGGAAGGCTATTATAGAAGAAAAGAAGTGTCAGAAGCAACAATCCTCTGATCCTATGAAAAGTAACATTGAGTGCATAATGTGTGGTCTGCATAACCACATGGCTAAAGATTGTTTTTACAATCCAGCAAGCACCCATTGTGTAAATAATGTTGAGAAAGAAAGAGCAATGAAGGTTTCACATTTGGACCTTATGATATGGTTCAAGAGTTAAGAAAAGGAAAGCTTGTTTCCGAAGCCAAGTTGTTTATAGAAGAAACTCATTCTTCTGAGAAGAAAATATATTTGGAAGACAAGCCAAAGAAAAATCAAGGAAACAAGAATATTCCTTTTTCCGAGAAGAAGACCGCTTTAGAAGAAAAGGTGGTGAAAGCTTCTTCCAAGAAGAAAGAAGCTTCGTAAGCAAGCGATGCTGCTCAAGCTTCAACAAGCTCATATATACCGATCAACCAAAGCATGGAATGAAAAATCAAAAAAGACGCATACATTTTGGTTCAATTATATCATCTACATTGGAAGAACCCAAGATCAACAATGCTTGGGTTTCCAATAACAACTAATCATTTCATCTTATATGCAGGGACATCCATATGACAAAAATGGCATTGTGTGGAATGTAGATAGTGGATGCCCCAGGCACATGACAGGGAACAAATCTCTTCAACAATTTCAACATTTTGTTGAAGGTCTTGTTCAATTTGGAGGTGAAGCCGGAGGATACATTTATGGTAGAGGTAGTGTATCCAAGGGTAAGTTAAAAGTGGATAAAGTAAAATTTGACAAACATCTTGAACACAATCTCTTAAGAGTTTCTCAATTCTGTGATCAAAAGCACAAAATGCTTTTCATAGAACACGAGTGCATTATCCTCAAACCCAGGATGACGATTCCTCAAGAATTGGTGATTTTTAAATAGGAAATGGGATATGTACAAGCTGGATATGAACAATGCTTCCCTACTGGGTGAAGTGTCATGCTTTCTTTCCAAAGCTAACAGTGTGAGTCAACTCTGTGGCATAATAGAATGTGTCATGTAAATTTTAAAACCATGAATAATTTGGTTAAAAATAACTTGGTACATTGTGTGCCTAGAAAGAAATTTTTCTATAAAGGTAACTGTGTTACATGTCTGAAAGGAAAGCAACACAGGGTATCTAATAAATTCAAAGAAGTTAACTCTATTACCACTACATTACACTTATTGCACATTGATCTATTTGGTCTCACAAGTATAATGAGCATTGGAAGGAAATCATATTGCCTTGTTATTGTTGATGATTTTACAAGATATATATGTTGGATTCTTTATGCCCAAGACACATAGAACATTGATGTGGTTAGTACGTTATGATCCAAGTCGGGTCATACCCAATAACAAGCTTAGCAAACACCAATTAATATTTAATTGATGATATGATCATGCAATTAAATAAATACACCAATTTAGAAAATGGGTTTTCTAAATAAGTTGCATATGAGATTGAACAACTTATATGGATATTTTGTTCATGGACATTATTTGTAATGTTGTTTAATTTAGTTAAATAACATCAAATAATAAAAGTGTGTGTATGTTATATAATTAAAAGGTTAATTATATATATGTATCTATATTAATCTTTAGTTTGACAAAAGATTAATATACAAGGACCATTTTGGGAAAATCACAAAATGAAACAACCCTAAAAAGGGTTTTCGGCCGCAAGCAAGGCAGCCCCTTTTTGTTCCTCCTTTTGTGTGTGTTATGTAGAAAAAGCTCTCAAGATACACACATACACACACTCTACTTCAGATCTCTCTCTCTCTAATGCAAAAGAGTCACAAGAACATAATCTTTCTTTTGGAAGAAGGATGTCATGGCTGGAACAAAGGATTTAGAATCCTCTTTGAAAGTTCACGGCTGGAACAAGTTTCCAGCAGCCTTCTTGTGGCGATTTGGTGCTCAAATCCTAGCAAATGGGTGTTTTCTTGAAGGCTTGTGGGTATGAACACTTGAGGACATCTATTGTTGATGTTTTGGTCATCAAATAGCAGCCCCATCTTCACTTATATCAACGTTTTGACAGCTTCTAAAAGGTAGTTTATTGTGTTGATTTTGGTTGTTTTGTTTGCTTCTTGATAACTAGTTTATTCACATATATATGATCCTTTGACTTTGGGTTTGTTGAAATAAGAACATGAACTTTAATTTTCAGATTATTGAATAGAATATTAAGTTCTTATTCCGCTACGTTTTTCTTGTTTAAATGGTTAAACAACATTGTTTTGGTACAACAAACCCAACATTGGCATCAAGAGCCGGTTATGTGGATGATTAGTTTCATGTGTTCTTGTATAATTGGTTATATAAGGTTTAACAACCAATTTTAGGGCTGTTTTGTATTGATTTGATGATACCCCAATCTTTCAAGGTTACATCAAACATGCTAGTGATTAAACCTTGAAAGAAAAGATATCAATTTGGTTGATTGTGTTTTGTTTGGACAAAAGACCCTAGATTTTTGGTTTATGTTGGCTGAAAATTTAGGGTCAATGGGGTTCATTTTGGTTCTTGAAATGATGTATATGGATACATGTTTTAGTGCATAACATAGCCTTGACCATGTGTGTTTTGGATTTGGTTGATTGTAATCTTGTCATGTTGGTTGTATTCATTCTTTATGGGTTGTAATAATTTCTTTTGTGTTTCTATTTGGGTTGTAATTTGTTTATTCATTTGGCAATGTAATAAATAGATTAGGAGTATTTTTTTCTTTTACTAGAAAATATGTATTAGGATATATATTTTGTAAAAGAAGATTCTCGGGATGGAAGCACAAAAGGAAGACACAAAGGATGGACTTGAAGCATTTGGATGCAAGTTCAAGTGGGGGTCTTTGGAGATCTCATCATTTGTGTTATGTTGAACCCTTAGGAAAGACCTTATGACAACACTTGTGATGGCAAACAAGTGTAGTCAACTTAGTGGCTATGGTTATGCACATATGTTTGTATGATTATGCTTGTTTGGTTGTTTGTTGTATGATTGTTGTTTGATATTTGGATGTGCAAAACAAACTCATTAGCAACTTAACAAGCTAAAAATTTATGGTTTCTAATCATTAAGTGGTTAATAAAAGGTTATTAAAAGGATTAATGATTTAAAAAGAGGTTTTATTAAAAGAGAACCATAGGGTACCATGTATTTGAAAGCATGCAATTACAAGGTACATAGTGTTTTCAAAGTCTAAAATTAATTGAAACTTAAAACCCTTTGGTAACAAGTCTAACACCATCCTTTTACATGACACTCGAATCACTTGGGAACTACTTGTGGGATAAAGGTCACCTAACCACTTGTAGGGAACTTGTGTCCTTGAGGTGAGTCTAACATACTTGTGGGATAAAGGTCACCTAACCGCTTATATGTAAAAACTCACATGTGTGTGTAAGTAGGACGACTTGAATTGGAAACCATGTGCTTAGGGTCACCGAAGCATGGCGTACAATGGTGTTGATGGGATTAAACATGCCGACTAAACATATGATGTTTAACCGATCCCATAAGACTAGAAGTTGCAATAGGTTGCAATTGTCAACTGTTGACTACCTTGTTAATTTAAATAATGGGATAAAGGTCACCTAACCATCATTTAAATGTAACGTTGGATTCTAGATTTTAGTTGTTAATTGTCTATGAGACATTTAAGGGTATTAACGATTAAAATAAATTTATGAGAAATACTAATATGAACTTTGTCAATTTTGTAATAATGACCTCTAACTATAATGCTACCACCCCCCCGATCGTCCCTTCCCTATCACTGAGACCTATTCTCGAGAGGGATAGTCCTAACCATAATTATCTTATGGACTCATTTTGAAACTTGAGAATCGTTCTCAAGAATGAGTAAAGGTCTATGTCCTTGACGATCCCATACCTCACCAACCCACGCTGTTGATGTTATGGCCTTTTGACGATTGAGTTAAGCACACTTAGGATTCTGTGCAAGCATCCGATCTCATGTTGGGAATATGATTCCCAGACTCCAAAAGGGTTTGGAGCCTCATGGGGCACATGACATGTTAATCTAAAAGGGAAATGTTCCTTCCACAAACTTTAGTAAGATTGCTTTGAAACGGTTCAAGCACTTTATACATGTCACATGAAAAGACCCAATCAATATCATCTTATATATCCTTAAGATAAAAGCCATATTGATAGCCTCAAGATGCTTTGCTGTCCTGTCTCAAAGTAGTTGGCCAAGGATTTGATCCTTGATTGCCTAACTAAAGGTTTGAGACATTCATAATAAACTGTAATATGAACGGATGGGACAAGAGCATCGGTGAACCTCATGCAATGCTCAAAGCAACCGAGGCGGGAATAAGTAGAGAGGTTCTACCTATTCTCTCAATCAATAACGGAGGCTATAAGAAGTGGCCAATCCCGATCCTAAAGCAATTATTGCTAAAGGAAAGGAATACGTCAAAGCAAAGGTTATAGCGAAACCTCAAAACCTAAGCTTATGAAGCCTAAGGTAACGAAGAACGTTCCATGCTTTGAGTATGGAGAGATAGGACAATGAAAAGGAATCGTTCCTCCTATCTCAAGGAGTTGAAAGACAAGAGGGATGTTGAGCAAACCTCAAATACAATTTCCATGATTCACACATCGTATTAAATGTCATTTCTTCAAACACATGGGTATTGGATACCGGATGTGAAACTCATTCTTGCAATTGTTGCAAAGGGGTTCAAAAGAAATGTGCGCTTCAAAGAAGGAAACTCTATTTTGAGACTTTCAAATTGTTTGGAAGTTGTTCTCAAAACCTTTTGTATGCACCTAGTTTGACTAGGAACATAATTAAGGTTTCCTATTAAAACAATGTGATCATGATTTAAAGTTTGTAAATAATGATATTAAGTTTTATGGATGATGTATTTCATTTTAAGGATATGCCTTTTAATGACATCCATGAATTGGTTCATGGTAGATCATCCTATTATAACTCATTGATACACATTTAGCATAAAGAAACTTAAAATGGGTTTAAGTTATTACTATCTTTGACATTGTCGCCTTGGTCATACTAACCAGAATTAGATTCAAACACTTCAAAAGAATGGTCTTTTGGAAACAAATGAAAATGTTTCATTTGATAAGTATGAACCAAAGACTAATTAGGAATGATGCATTTGGATGCATATGATCCTTTTAAGACAATGTCTAAGACTGGTGAAAGATACTTCATTAATGTTACCGACGATTGCAGTCGCTATTATTGTGTGCACTTGATGACACATAAGTATGAAGCTTTTGAAATGTTCAAAATCTTCAATAATGAAGTAGAAAATCAACTCCTCATAATTATCTATGCTCTTCATTCTGATAAAGGAGAAACTGAACTCTATTTGGATATGGTTCAATTTATTATGGCTATGAGCTTACCACCTTTATCATTTTGGGTTTTCGCATCGCCCTCTAAGGCTCATATTATGAATATGACCCGGACAAAGAAAGTGTGTATTCATTTAGAATCCAAAGAGACTGTATAAGATACCGTTTCTTTGACTCAACGAATCAGAAGTATTTATTGCTCCAAAGTCTATGGTTCTTGAAACCAAGTCCTTTATGGAAGGAATGACGTATAGAACTGTGGAACTTGATAAGGATCAAAATCCACAAGGCGATACACATTTGATTGACACTAGCAATCAGCAGGAGGTTGTTGATAAAGATCAAGAGGTTGATCAACACACACAAACGTTCACAAATCTGTAGAGTTAGTATTCCATCTGAAAGATAAGGATATTTCATGAATGGATGCTATGTGGTTATACCCTGTAGGCTAACCATACACCAAGATGTTATGTCCAATTTGGATTGGGACAAATGGCTAGAAGCCATGAACGTAAGGATGCAATTCATGTATAACAACCAAGTTTGGCAATTGGTTGAACCTCCACTTAAACTCCAAATCGGTTGGATACAAGTGGGTTTTCTGGATGAAAACAAATATACATGGAGACTTGAATACTTATAAGTCAAGACTTATAGCATAAGGTTTTCATCAAACTCAATTGGTTGATTATGATGAAAGTCTTACGCCCGTGGCAATGCTAAGGTCGATTAGGATGTTAAGTGCCATAACTGCATATTTTGAATATGAGTTTTGGCTAATGGATGTCAAAACCGCTTTCCTTAATGGACATCTCGTAGAGACTGTCCACATAGTTCAGCATGAAGGTTTTGTCGATCCGCGACATCCCAATAAAGTATACAAGTTAAAGTGATAGATCTATGGATTGAAACAAGCATCAAAAGGGTGTGTATATATGAAAGCTAGTGGGAGCAGAATTATACTCTCAGTGTTGTATCCTGATGACACACTGCTATTTGAAAAATATATTCCAACCTTGGAAGGTGTTAAAACCTTGCTTGGAAGATGTTTTTCATAAAAGGATCTCTTTGAAATCACCCATATTTTGGAATAAGGATCTATAAGGATAGATCGAGGTGGTTGATAGGGTCAAACCAAAGTGCATATATAAAATCTTGAAAAGGTTCAAGATGGAAACCTCTTAGAAAGGTATGATACCCTTTCAAAGAGAGACCATGTTGACTACGTCTCAATGTCCAAGCTCATAGGATGAGCAAAATCAAATGAAGGATATCTCATACACATCTGCTATAGGATCCGTCATTTGTCTCCTGATATGCACTAAACCGGACGAGTCATGCTTATCAGGTATGACAAAGTAGATACCAATAGAAATAACCATTGGATGGTTGTTAAAAGTATGTTGATGCACCTTAGTAAGACTAAGGATATGTTTCTAATATACGGATCTGTTGAAGTGAAAATCTGTGTAAAGGGTTGCACAGATGAGGACTTCCAAAATAGATCGAAACAACTCTCGATCATAATCAGGTGTACTTCCATTATGAATGGAGGTGTGGTATCCTTGAAGTGTTCAAAGCTGGACACGGTAGCATTATTCAGTCTAAAATCCGAATACATAGCCGCTTCATTGGCAGCTTTGGAAGCTGCATGGATAAGCTTGTCCATTGCTTATCTAGGGGTGGTCTCTACCATTCAAGACTCCCTAAAGATCTTTGGTAATTACGTGGGTGGGATTGCTCAAATCAAGGAACCCCGTACTCATCAAAGACTAAGCACCTTGAGCGGAGATTCAACATCATAAGGGATGGAGTTGAAAAGGGTAAAGATATGTATTCATAAAGTTCATAAAAGATCAAAACATTATGAATCCACTCACGAAGCTCCTTGCGAAGGCAAAGTATGAGGGTCATACTTGTGCCTTAGGACTTCGAAATTCTAGTGATTGGAATTGATCTGTTTAGTATTTAATGTATGGAACAGTTGTAATTTTGACCTTTTTAGTCATGTTCCCTTTTAGCATGTTTACATCCATGAATATGTTTATTATTCTAAATGTCCGTAGTCGGTCATATTTGTGGGAACAGATATGAATGTAAGACTATTATGAACATGGATTGGTAGATATTTATATGGTATGAATATAGAGCAATTGGTTGCTACCAAGGTTCATAGATATTTGTGGGATGCAAATATTGGACTGACCCGCATCTCAATTTTACTACATGGAATCTTCTAGATTGATCATAAGTAAATTTGAGTAAAGGCGAATATCATTTGGTATCCTCTGACCTGAGATACATATTGGGTTTTGATATTCACCAAGTGTTATACCTTGAGCTAGTTCTTCGCTGCTCTGAAATAATGGTCAGTACATAAGGCTATGTTTAGGTACAACATAAGGTGATTGTGAGAAACGTATGTAGTCAAGATGGAATTTGTTCCTCTTATTCGTTGAGAGCATGATGTCTAAGGCCTGATTAAGTTAAATCAACAAGGAATGATCATTCTATGTCCTTGGATTTAACATGACATCTGTAACAAAAGGATAGATGATTGATTTACCTAAATCATTTCAAGTTTGGAACTTGAAGGGGATGATGTTATTGAATGGCTTATAATCATGCGTATTAAGGGTAGTAAACCGTTGTTAGGCGGTATTTACTGCTTGCATCAATCTTCTATGTATCTTGTGCAAGTGGGAGATTGTTGGATTCTTTATGCCCAAGACACATAGAACATTGATGTGGTTAGTACGTTATGATCCAAGTCGGGTCATACCCAATAACAAGCTTAGCAAACACCAATTAATATTTAATTGATGATATGATCATGCAATTAAATAAATACACCAATTTAGAAAATGGGTTTTCTAAATAAGTTGCATATGAGATTGAACAACTTATATGGATATTTTGTTCATGGACATTATTTGTAATGTTGTTTAATTTAGTTAAATAACATCAAATAATAAAAGTGTGTGTATGTTATATAATTAAAAGGTTAATTATATATATGTATCTATATTAATCTTTAGTTTGACAAAAGATTAATATACAAGGACCATTTTGGGAAAATCACAAAATGAAACAACCCTAAAAAGGGTTTTCGGCCGCAAGCATGGCAGCCCCCTTTTTGTTCCTCCCTTTTTGTGTGTGTTATGTAGAAAAAGCTCTCAAGATACACACATACACACACTCTACTTCAGATCTCTCTCTCTCTAATGCAAAAGAGTCACAAGAACATAATCTTTCTTTTGGAAGAAGGATGTCATGGCTGGAACAAAGGATTTAGAATCCTCTTTGAAAGTTCACGGCTGGAACAAGTTTCCAGCAGCCTTCTTGTGGCGATTTGGTGCTCAAATCCTAGCAAATGGGTGTTTTCTTGAAGGCTTGTGGGTATGAACACTTGAGGACATCTATTGTTGATGTTTTGGTCATCAAATAGCAGCCCCATCTTCACTTATATCAACGTTTTGACAGCTTCTAAAAGGTAGTTTATTGTGTTGATTTTGGTTGTTTTGTTTGCTTCTTGATAACTAGTTTATTCACATATATATGATCCTTTGACTTTGGGTTTGTTGAAATAAGAACATGAACTTTAATTTTCAGATTATTGAATAGAATATTAAGTTCTTATTCCGCTGCGTTTTTCTTGTTTAAATGGTTAAACAACATTGTTTTGGTACAACAAACCCAACAATATAGGTGTATTCATCTTAAGAACTAAAGATAAAACTACTGAAATTTTTATTCTTAAAATTGAAAATCAAATTGATCATAAGGTAAAAATCATAATAATTGATCAAGGGACTGAGTTTAAGAATCAAGTTCTTGACTCATTCTGTAACTGAAAAGTGATTTCCAGACAATATAGTGCTCCTAGAACTCCTTAACAAAATGGTGTTGTTGAGAGGAGAAAGAGGACACTTATTGAGGCTACTATAACCATGTTAGCACATTCAAAGCGGCCCTTAACATTCAGGGTAAAGGCAGTCAGCACTGCATGCAATATGCAGGACAAGGTTCTTACTGTTAAGCCCTATGGAAAAACCCCTTATGAGGTATGGAACAAGAGGCCACCGTTCATTGGCTTTCTTAGGTCATTTGGCAGTAGGTGTACCGTATTTATCACAAAGGAAAATTTGTCAAAATTTGCTGAAAAGTCTAATGATGATTTCTTTGTTGGGTATTCCTCTAACTCTATTTTTTACAGAGTTTATAACATCAAAAATCAACAATTTGAGGAATCTTCCAGCATTGTTGTAAATGAGCACACTACTTGCGTCAAAGGAAACGGTCCTGACCATATCCTTGACTTAGAATTGTTTTGAAACTATTCTAAGCCCTCTTGTGAGAATGTTTCAGCTGGAATAGGAACTTAAAGTGATTCTGATGATGATCAACTGTTTGACTTACCCAGACCTATTCCAAATTCTCCAAGAATTGATAAAGATAAAGCTCCCACAAATGGAAGTCCTGAAAGCATGAACAACTCAGGAACCAGTGGAGCTTCAACAAGTTGTCAACAAAGTGAGACTCAAAACTCATCAGTTGACAACTCGAACACTGGTCAACACTGAGCTGATGAAAGCAACAATATGGAGGAACATATAACTGTTGATGTTGTTTCACAATAAAATGCTATTGATGTTGTCTCTGTTTAATTCAATCTGTCCTCTTTGAATGAGTGTGAGACATTTGCTGGACCTAGTGCTCAAAATCTCGAGCAAAACTTTTCCAACCTGGATCTCTCTATGCAACTAGAGGTGATTCCTAGGCTCAAATTTCATAACACCCATCCAGCTGAGAACATCATAGGAGACGTCACTAAAGGTATGAGAACAAGAGGACAGACTCACATGGGGAATGTTTTCTTGTATTCATGCATTCTTTCTCAAATGGAACCAAAGAAGGTGGAAGAGGCTCTCAAAAAAAGTAGTTGGGTTGAATCAATACAAGAGGAATTACTTCAATTCAAGAGACAAAAGGTTTGAAACCTATGTCCACTATCACCTGGTCGAGTATCCATTGGCACAAAATGGGTTTTTAGAAACAAATGGGATGATAGAGGCTTGATTATGAAGAATAAAGCAAGATTGGTAGTTTAAGGATACACATAGGAGGAAGGGATAGATTACACTGATGTCTTTGCAGTAGTTGCAAGACTTGAGTCAGAATCTTCCTTGCTTATGCAGCATCTAGGAACTTTACAGTTTACCAACTTGATGTCAAGTGTGTATTTCTATACGGGGATATAGACAGAGAAGTCTATGTGTGCCAACCTCCAGGATTTGGAGACCCACAACATCCCAACTATGTGTGCAAACTGGATAAATCTCTCTATGGGCTGCACCAAGCACCTAGGCTATAGTATGTGACGTTGTCTCAGTTTCTCCTGAAGAATGGTTACACCAGAGGTACCATTGATAAGACATTATGTTGATGATATCATATTTGGTTCCTCAAATGACCAGATGTGTAAAGACTTTGAAAGCATTACGAAGAAGAAGTTTGAGATAAGTTCCATGAGAAAAATAGATTTTTTACTTGGAATTCAGGTGAAGCAAATGAATGATAGGTTATTTATAAATGAATCTAAATATGTCAATGACATTTTAGAAAGATTTAAGACGAAAGATTGTAAGCCAACCAAGACACACATACCCAGAAATCACAATCTTTGTCCTGGCCCTGAGAGGGAGGATACTGATCAACAGCAGTTTAGGGCTATTATTGGATCTTTGATGTATCTCACAGGAAGTAGACCTGATATCATGTTTGCAACCTATATTAGGCTGCTCCAAAGGTGTCTCACCTATTTGCTGCCAATAGAATCCTTAGATACCTCAAAGGAGATCCTAAATTGTGTCTCTGTAATCTTAGGAATCAGGACTTCAATCTCTATGGCTACACTGATAGTGAGTACATTGGCTGCAATATCAACAATAAATCAGCAACAGGAGAATGTCAATTTCTTGGTGGAAGGATTATCTCCTGGCAATGCAGGAAGAAATCATGTGTATCTACATAATGTCACACCCTCAATTTCCACGAACGGGGTTTTACCGTTAGGCGTGTGACATACCAGGATCTCAGACACGGTCATATCAAACGACTCTCTATGAATTTAAAATAAACATTTGACTTTGATCAAAGTAGAAACATAACAAAATAAACATCAGTGCGGAAGCGAATAAACGAAAGGTAAACTAGTACTGAAAGTTATAAGTGCTAAGTCAAAACAAAATGTTCAATGCAAGTAAATAAGTTTGATGATGCATGTCCTGAGTGCGTTCCTTAATCGTGCATCATGCTTAAGCATTCCTGTTACCTGAGAAAACATGCTAAAGTGTGTCAACATAAAGTTGGTGAGTTCACAGGTTTTATCACAGATAAAAATGTTTGTAACTGTTCGAATGGTATAGTAATTAAAGCATATCGATAGGTAGCTAGCCTATAATCAAGTTACTTAGCGTTTCGAACCGAGGCTGACTGTTTGTATGTTCGTATGTTCGTATGTTTGTTGCCTTCCCGTCACGTCTCACAGACAGTGACAAATGTTAAGTCAATAATGCACCCGTTTGACCTCCAATCAAGCTAGCGCGACTAGCCCGGGCGGGGTTTGTCAAACCCAATAGTACTACTCAGAATTACCTCGCTACACATTACTAACGGTTCGAGAATGTAAGGACTTTTCAAGGATGTTTGCACTAACGTAACAGGCGATATCAATAATACTAAAACCATTTTGTAAATACGTTTGCATGTTTTCTCCCCCAAAAAGGAAAGAAAGTAAAATAGGGGCCGTGAAGACTCACCTTAGAGTGCGTAGACAAAAGTTAAAATTGATGTTGCCAGCTAACTGGGACCTAGCAATTATTATAAGTACATGAGACAGTGTTCATAACAATTAAAAAAAACAACTAGTCACGTTTCCTTGTAAATTGACATTTTGGCTAAAATTGACCGGTTTGACTTATTGAGAATATGACGTACTCAAAGGTTTTTCGAATTATAATTATAAGTTAGAATGAAATTTTCATGACGTGCATCTTTTATATTAAATACCACGTTCAAAATTTACGATAAAGATGGACTATTATAAATTCCCAACTTAACATTAAATCTCATACTATCGTATCATAGCTCCAAACTTATCCAACAATTTGACAATAATACCTAACGTCACCATTACTATTATTCTTGCATAATAACCATCCCCAATATAGTACCCCTTACGTTCCTTTAACTACCAAAATTTGTGCTTGTACCCATGTGTACTAAAAAAAATCACCGTAACAAGTTTACAAAACAAAATCCCACTTTAATCTTTTTAAAGTTCAATATAATTTATAAACTTATTTTTGTCTTGATGTGTGTGTTAAATGGTAGGTATATATGGGTGTCCATATTGTGTACGTGGCTATGTGCATATGAGAACAGATGGTAAATGCATAATATAATATATGCATAGGTGTGAGTGTTGTTATGTAAATTAATTTATAAAGATAGTTTGTGTGATGTCATGCATGCATGTATGCTATATTAATTATAAACACAAAATTAAGGTTAGTACATCCATGAAGGTTTGCAGAATGTCGATGCCTTCTCAAACAGAGCCATATGAAGCGATTTAAGAATAATAATAACGATACCGCATGATCAAGATTTGTTACCTCACTTGTCACAGAACGGTTCCGAAACCGTTGCTCTAATATGAACCGCGGTGAAGCTACGGTGATGTCGGTAGTATACCACGGTGATAGGTCGTAATCAAGCTGAATCGAAAGATCCCAATGCGCGTGATCGTCCAACGTATCTTCGTGTCTTCGATGGTGTAGTTGGTGGTGCGCGAAGTGCTCGTCGGTTGCGGTTGTGGTGTGCGGAGTGGTGCGATGGTGGGGTGATTAGTCGCAATTGGAGGTACGATCGGGGTTTTCAAGGGGGGCGGCTGAAGGGGAGTTGGAGTAGATAAAGTTATTGGATCTTCTTTATGTATGATTATGATTATATATATATATATTTATTTTGAATTTGATTTTTGAAACTAATCATCTTCAATGTTATCCGATGAGTTTGTTACTTTGTTTAATTTCCTTGTTGCTAATATTTTGTTATTATTATTATCACGTTAATGAGTTTATCAAGTTTGCACTTAAAGAACTGACACAATTAATATCTAATGAACACATCAATTGTTTGAAACGCAACCTGAAATGTCGGGTGTCACATCATCCCCCTGTTGAAAGAATTTTCGTCCCGAAAATTAAGATATTATGCTCGATTAAACGCATGAGATTTCAGTGGGTTCGATCACGTGTGTGAGATTCAGTTAGGGTTGGTGGTTTGTAACGTGTCGGACATGTATGGTTTGACAGAGTTGTGACATCATCCCCTTGTTGAAGGGAATTTCGTCTCGAAATTTAAAGAAAGATATCTTAAGAATGGATACCTTGAGAATTAGATGTCTGGCCTTTGAACAGTTGTGGGTATTTCTTCTTCATTTGATCCTCGCGTTCCCAGGTAAACTCTGGTCCACGCTTTGAGTTCCAACGGACTTTGACGATAGGGATACGACTATGTTTGAGCGTTTTGACCTCTCGGTCCATAACTTCCACCGGTTTCTCGATGAAACGCAGTTGCTCATCCACATGTATCTCGTCTAACGGGACGACGAGAGTCTCGTCTGCAAGGCATTTCCTCAGGTTTGAAACATGGAACACATCATGTACTCCTCTTAGTTCTTCGGGTAGGTCCAGCTGATAGGCTACGGGGCCAACCCGTTTGACAATCTCAAACGGTCCCACGTATCTAGGGCTTAGTTTTCCACGTTTCCCGAAACGAATCACACCCTTCCAAGGTGACACTTTCAAAAGTACCTTGTCACCAATTTGAAATTCCAACGGTCGGCGACGTTTGTCAGCATAACTCTTCTGTCGGTCACGTGCTGCTGCCATGCGGTTACGGATTTGTACGATCTTCTCAGTTGTCTCGTGCACAAGTTCAGGACCGGTAAGTTGACTTTCTCCAACTTCCGCCCAACAAATAGGTGATCGGCACTTACGCCCATACAGTGCCTCGAATGGAGCAGCTTTGATCGATGTGTGATAACTGTTATTGTAAGAAAACTCAACCAACAGTAAGTGAGTTTCCCAACTGCTGCCGAAATCAATCACGCAAGCGCGTAACATGTCTTCCAAAGTCTGGATCGTACGCTCACTTTGACCATCCGTTTGGGGATGATATGCGGTGCTCATATCTAGCCGTGTACCCAATGATCGTTGCAAGGATTGCCAGAAATGAGAAGTAAATCGAGCGTCACGATCGGAGATGATAGAAATTGGCACACCGTGCCGAGAGACTATTTCTCTGAGGTAAATACGTGTTAACTTCTCCATTCTATCAGTCTCTCTGATTGGTAAGAAGTGTGCGGATTTCGTCAATCGATCTACAATTACCCAAATGGTATCGCATCCACTGGGTGTTCGTGGCAGTTTCGTGATGAAGTCCATAGATATCTGCTCCCACTTCCATACTGGAATTTCTGGTTGTTGTAGTAAACCAGACGGTCGTTGATACTCCACCTTAACCTTAGAAGAGGTTAAGCATCTGCTTACGTAAGTGGCAATGTCAGCTTTCATGTTTGGCCACCAATACAAAACTTTCAAGTCATGATACATCTTATCTGAACCCGGATGGATAGAATATCGAGACTTATGGGCTTCGTCCATCACTAGTTCACGTAGATTCCCATACAAAGGAACCCATATTCGTTCCATGAAATAACGAACTCCGTCAGACTTGATCTCTAACTGCTTTTCCATGCCTCTTAGTGATTCGGCTTTCAGGTTCTCGTTTTTCAAAGCTTCAAGTTGTGCATTACGTATTTGGTTGGGTAATCCAGTGTAAATGGTGAGTTGCAATGCTCGAACTCGTTTCGGCTTAGGTGTTTCCTTTCGACTTAGGGCGTCGGCTACTACGTTAGCTTTACCCGGATGATATTTGATTGCACAGTCGTAGTCGTTCAACAACTCGACCCAACGACGTTGTCTCATGTTTAGCTCCTTCTGTTCAAAAATGTGTTGGAGACTCTTGTGATCGGTATAAATGGTGCACTTGGTACCGTACAAGTAGTGTCTCCATATCTTGAGAGCAAACACAACGGCTCCCAACTCTAAATCGTGTGTCGTATAGTTCTTCTCTTGAACCTTTAACTGTCGGGAAGCGTATGCGATCACCTTCTCGCGTTGCATTAGCACACAACCGCGACCCTGAATAGAAGCATCGCAATACACCACAAAGTCTTCGGTTCCCTCGGATAAAGACAATATCGGTGCCGTGCAGAGTTTCTGTTTTAAGAACTGAAAGGCTGATTCCTGCTTGTCACCCCAACCGTACACAGTGCCCTTCTGAGTTAACGCTGTAAGTGGTTGAGCGATTTTCGAAAACCCTTCGATAAATCGTCGGTAATAGCCAGCCAATCCAAGGAACTGTCGTACCTCCGTCGGAGTCTTTGGCGTAGCCCAGTTCTTGATAGCTTCTATCTTTGCTGGATCGACATGTATGCCCTTCTCGTTGACTACATGACCCAAAAATTGGACTTCTCGAATCCAGAAGTCGCACTTCGAGAATTTGGCGTAGAGCTGTTCTTGTTTTAGTAGTTGCAAGATAAGCCGAAGGTGTTCCTCATGTTCCTCCTTGTTCCTTGAATAGATCAGAATGTCATCAATGAAAACGATAACAAACTTGTCCAGGTAGGGTTTGCACACTCGGTTCATAAGATCCATGAAAACCGCTGGTGCATTAGTCAGACCGAATGGCATTACCAGAAACTCATAGTGTCCGTATCGAGTTTTGAATGCCGTCTTTGATATGTCCTCCTCTCGGACTCTCAATTGATGATATCCCGATCTTAAATCTATCTTCGAATAAAAACTAGACCCTTGAAGCTGGTCAAACAGATCATCAATGCGAGGTAAAGGATAACGGTTCTTTACCGTCACTTTGTTTAGTTCACGATAATCGATGCACATGCGAAAAGTCCCATCCTTTTTCTTGACAAACAGGACTGGGGCTCCCCACGGTGATGAACTAGGCCTGATGAATCCTTTATCCAGGAGCTCTTGCAGTTGAGTAGACAGTTCTTGTAATTCCTTCGGAGCTAATCTGTATGGTGCTCTAGCAATAGGTGCGGCTCCAGGTGTCAAATCAATCTGGAACTCGACTTGACGGTGCGGTGGAAGACCAGGTAAGTCTTCAGGGAAAACTTCAGGAAAGTCGCGAACGATAGGGATATCTTCGATCTTCTTTTCTTCAGTGGTCTTTTCAGTGATTATAGCTAGGATAGCGGGATGGCCTTTGCGTAAACACCTCTGGGCTTTCATATACGAAATGATGCTAGAAACGACACCACTTTTCTCACCCTGTACGGATAAGACTTCACCACTAGGAAGTGGTACACGAACAATTTTCTCGCGACAAAATATCTCAACTTGGTTCTTAGATAACCAGTCCATGCCAACGACCACGTCAAAACTACCAAGTGTAACTGGCATAAGGTCTATCTCAAACTTGTGTCCTGATAGCTCTAATTTACATCCTTTAAGAATATGAGTTGCCTCGATCACTTTACCGTCAGCTAGTTCTACCGCATAACTAGGGTCCATTTCAGTCAAGGTTACATCTAAAAGCTTGCTAAACTTAGTAGATATAAAACTCTTATCAGCGCCGGTATCGAATAACACAGAAGCAAAACAATCGTTCAGAGGAAACGTACGGTAACCACATTTTGATCGTTTCTCGCCTCGCTAGAACCAATCACGAAAGGTCGACCTCTGGCGCCATTTCCGTTGTTGTTATTTCCATTATTGCCCCTGTTCCCATTCTTCAGTTGTGGGCAATCCTTCCAGTAATGGCCCTCTTTACCACACTCAAAACAGCCTCTAGTCGCTTCACCCTATCGTTGTTGATGAGGTTGTTGCTTGGTCATCAGTTCACCCCTACAGTCTTTAGCAGCATGGCCCATTTTTCCACACCTTAGACAACGAAAACGATCACACTAGCCATGATGATGAAAGTTACATTTGTTGCACCTTGGATACTTGCCCACATAGTTACTTGATCCCTGACCATTGTTGTTGTTGTTGTTCTGATTATTATTGGTGAAGCTTCGGGAAGAGTCAAACTTTCTGGCTTGTTGTTGCTGAGTGTTGTTCGAGTTCGAGGATTTGCTGGTGGTACTTTCCCATTTTCGCTTGTAGTCAGATGAGCCAGATGTAGTGCTACGTTTAGGCAGAGTGCCCTGCGCCACTGCCTGATCGGTGAGTTTGTGAGCTAGTCGGATAGCATGCTGAATAGTCTCAAGGTCCGCTGCGATGACACTAGCTTGGATCTGAGGAGCTAACCCATCAATGTACCTCTCAATCCTTTTGTAGTCTGGGTCTACCATCTGAGGACATAAAGTAGCCAACTCGTGCGAACGAGTCGTATATTCCTCAATGTTGGAGCCAACCATTTTAAGATTCCAGAATTCACTTTCCAGCTTCTGAACTTCGTTCCTTGGGCAATATTCTTCCCTCATCAATTTCTTGAAGTCATCACATGGCAGACTATTAGCAGCATCAAGTCCTAAGGTCTGGACCTGTGAGTTCCACCATGTCAGAGCAGGTCCTTCCAATGTGCCGGAGGCGTATTTGACACGACTCTCAACAGGACAGTTGCACATGGCGAATACTGACTCAAGTTTCTCCAGCCAGCGAAGTAATGTGACAGCACCCTCAGAACCACTGAAAGAGTGGGGCTTGCAGTCCATAAACATCTTGAAGGTACAGATAGTTGAACCTGAATCAAAAGGACATATAATTGTTTAAGAATCAATATATGCTATCGTAGGGAAACTAACGTGTCTGCTGATTCTAGTTTACCTCCTTGATTCAGATTTTGATTGGTCTGGTTCTGATTGCGGGTCTGCTCATAAGCTGCAAGCGCGTCAGCTACACGCTCATTGATGATGGCATCCAATTCAGCCTGAGTCATATTGATGTTTCCTCGTCCACTCGGGCGTCCAGTTCTTCTTCCAGACATGATTCTTCAATTCACAATACACGACAGTCACTATCAAGTAATAACTATTGATAACAATGAATTGTTTCATACTTGTAGGAATGGAGGATTTGTTTGCCTATCGATAGTGAGGTTTTATGAGCACCGAGACCTCATGTCTCCAAGTATAGCAAATAAAAATTTGTACTGATTATGACCGTTATCACCAACTAGAGTTGCCAGAGTTCTCATGCACGACAAATTACAATTACGTGTGCACCCGTGATTCTAATTTGCTTTGCATGGTCACCCATGGTTTCTCCCATTCGAGATAGCATGCCTTGTCAAGTACCAAGTGTTATCAATGATAGAGGTATCAAAGATATGTTCATTATACTAAGGGTCAAATAACTAAGGTTGTACAAAGGATTCGGTTAAGATAACAACGAGAATTAAGACGATCTGGCATTTTCCCTTTGAAGGTCTAAGCGTCTTCATGTCTAAGCCTGATCCTCTGATAGACTTCAAATCCCTTGGTTGTCCCACGTTTACTGTTCAGACGAGTGAAGATGATAGGGCATGTTGGAAATAGAGACAAGTACGATAGAGTTTGATAGAGTAATGTGCGTTGTTCTCCTTGTTCGTCGTCGTTAGGTTTGTCGTGTGTGCTAGAATAGTGTTTCGTGTTCCAAAGTGATAATGTTCGATCCAAGTCGTCGTTGCTTCAACTACGAGAGTGAAGAAACATATGTAGATGTTGGAAGTGAGCGAGCGGGACTCTCCGCCCCTCTGTTCGTAGAGGATGATGCAAGTGTCATAGGTAGTGCAAATGGTGTTATGTTCGTTTAGTAATGCAAATGTTAGCATGTCGGGAGAATGTTCGTTCAACAGTTGTAATCATGTAAGAGTGTCTGTGCAATGCTAGTGTTGTGTCTACGGCTATAGTCTAGATGCAAATGCAATCCTAGTTCTCTATAACCAGTGGCTCTGATACCAATCTGTCACACCCTCAATTTCCACGAACGGGGTTTTACCGTTAGGCGTGTGACATACCAGGATCTCAGACACGGTCATATCAAACGACTCTATATGAATTTAAAATAAACATTTGACTTTGATCAAAGTAGAAACATAACGAAATAAACATCAGTGCGGAAGCGAATAAACGAAAGGTAAACTAGTACTGAAAGTTATAAGTGCTAAGTCAAAACAAAATGTTCAATGCAAGTAAATAAGTTTGATGATGCATGTCCTGAGTGCGTTCCTTAATCGTGCATCATGCTTAAGCATTCCTGTTACCTGAGAAAACATGCTAAAGTGTGTCAACATAAAGTTGGTGAGTTCACAGGTTTTATCACAGATAAAAATGTTTGTAACTGTTCGAATGGTATAGTAATTAAAGCATATCGATAGGTAGCTAGCCTATAATCAAGTTACTTAGCGTTTCGAACCGAGGCTGACTGTTTGTATGTTCGTATGTTCGTATGTTTGTTGCCTTCCCGTCACGTCTCACAGACAGTGACAAATGTTAAGTCAATAATGCACCCGTTTGACCTCCAATCAAGCTAGCGCGACTAGCCCGGGCGGGGTTTGTCAAACCCAGTAGTACTACTCAGAATTACCTCGCTACACATTACTAACGGTTCGAGAATGTAAGGACTTTTCAAGGATGTTTGCACTAACGTAACAGGCGATATCAATAATACTAAAACCATTTTGTAAATACGTTTGCATGTTTTCTCCCCCAAAAAGGAAAGAAAGTAAAATAGGGGCCGTGAAGACTCACCTTAGAGTGCGTAGACAAAAGTTAAAATTGATGTTGCCAGCTAACTGGGACCTAGCAATTATTATAAGTACATGAGACAGTGTTCATAACAATTAAAAAAAACAACTAGTCACGTTTCCTTGACCGGTTTGACTTATTGAGAATATGACGTACTCAAAGGTTTTTCGAATTATAATTATAAGTTAGAATGAAATTTTCATGACGTGCATCTTTTATATTAAATACCACATTCAAAATTTACGATAAAGATAGACTATTATAAATTCCCAACTTAACATTAAATCTCATACTATCGTATCATAGCTCCAAACTTATCCAACAATTTGACAATAATACCTAACGTCACCATTACTATTATTCTTGCATAATAACCATCCCCAATATAGTACCCCTTACGTTCCTTTAACTACCAAAATTTGTGCTTGTACCCATGTGTACTAAAAAAAATCACCGTAACAAGTTTACAAAACCAAATCCCACTTTAATCTTTTTAAAGTTCCATATAATTTATAAACTTATTTTTGTCTTGATGTTTGTGTTAAATGGTAGGTATATATGGGTGTCCATATTGTGTACGTGGCTATGTGCATATGAGAACAGATGGTAAATGCATAATATAATATATGCATAGGTGTGAGTGTTGTTATGTAAATTAATTTATAAAGATAGTTTGTGTGATGTCATGCATGCATGTATGCTATATTAATTATAAACACAAAATTAAGGTTAGTACATCCATGAAGGTTTGCAGAATGTCGATGCCTTCTCAAACAGAGCCATATGAAACGATTTAAGAATAATAATAACGATACCGCATGATCAAGATTTGTTACCTCACTTGTCACAGAACGGTTCCGAAACCGTTGCTCTAATATGAACCGCGGTGAAGCTACGGTGATGTCGGTAGTATACCACGGTGATAGGTCGTAATCAAGCTGAATCGAAAGATCCCAATGCGCGTGATCGTCCAACGTATCTTCGTGTCTTCGATGGTGTAGTTGGTGGTGCGCGAAGTGCTCGTCGGTTGCGGTTGTGGTGTGCGGAGTGGTGCGATGGTGGGGTGATTAGTCGCAATTGGAGGTACGATCGGGGTTTTCAAGGGGGGCGGCTGAAGGGGAGTTGGAGTAGATAAAGTTATTGGATCTTCTTTATGTATGATTATGATTATATATATATATATTTATTTTGAATTTGATTTTTGAAACTAATCATCTTCAATGTTATCCGATGAGTTTGTTACTTTGTTTAATTTCCTTGTTGCTAATATTTTGTTGTTATTATTATTATCACGTTAATGAGTTTATCAAGTTTGCACTTAAAGAACTGACACAATTAATATCTAATGAACACATCAATTGTTTGAAACGCAACCTGAAATGTCGGGTGTCACACATAAAATGCTAAAGCTGAATACATTGTTGCTGATAGTTGCTGTGCTCAACTACTATGGATTCAAAATCAGATGTTAGACTATGGCTTCAATTTCATGGAGACTCCTATTCACATTGACAACAAGAGTTCCACTTCCATTACGTAAAATTCTATCAAGCACTCCAAGACAAAGAACACTGACATCAGGTATCATTTCATTCCAGATATTCATGAGAAAAACTTGATCAAACTAGTCAAAGTTGACTCAAATTAACAATATGCTGACTTTTTCACCAAAGCCTTTGATGAACAAATATTTAAATTTCTAATCACAACTATTGGGATGATAAATATTGACTAGTTCATCTGTTTTGAAAACCTTTTTTTAAGTGTGTCTTGTCTATGTTGGCTTTACAATCTAAGCCCTGTTACAAAAGGTTTTCTTCAAATTCTCTAAGTATGAGTTCTTCTGAAAGGAAATTTACCCTCGGAAGATATCTAGATCTTTCGAAGGCAAATTCCCTTAAACAAGTATTTCCTTCGGAAGTTTTTGGTTGCGGAAGAATATTTGATCTTATATCAAATATACTTCCGAACCTTTAAAACTTATTCCCTTGGAAGACATTGTTACTCTCGGAAGCAAATTTCTCTTCGGACATAATTAGCCTTCGGAAGTAAATTTGGCCTTGGAAGAAATTACCTTCGGAAAACTTTTACTTTCGGAAGAAAGCCTTACTATGTAACGGAAATTTTTGGGCCACACTCTGTAAAAAGTTATGATTTTATTAATGATGTCAGAATATTTTAAATGGTTTATCCTTACCGCCCCTATCAAGTCATACCCCAAACTGTCATTTCACCTTATCCATCTGACTTTTCACCCTAATTAAATACTTCTGGCCTCTCTCTTTAATCCTTTTACTTGTTCAAAAGCCCTAACTTTCTTTCATATTCACTTTCGCTCTCCCAAAATTGTTTCAATTTCACCGAACTCTCCAAACAATGGCCCTAAATCCTCAGCATAACCAAGTCGCACTCCTTGATTCTTCAAAGCATACTGACTTTGTCGAAATCATCCAGTTTCTAACCCAATCTACCTACTACACCACCCTCACCGGTAACCCCACTATTCACTCCACTCCAAATATTCACTCCAACCAATAGTCTAAGCGACACTCCAAATGGAGTAAGGGTTCTATGGTCAAGGATTTGTGGACAATAATTGATAATTTCCGAACTAGAGCTTAATCATGAAGGCACTCCTATAAAATTTCCTAGAACTTATTTAGAAGACACATATACCCGAATAGGATATGGTGGTGATGTAAGTAGGTCAACGGTTTAGAAGTTCAACTTCTCTTACAACTGGAAGTTCTTGCTGCTCATAGTTCTACACTGTCTCTCAAACAAATCAGGGGGTTGTGATCAAGTCCCTTATGATCTGGGATGCCTTGTTCATGGGTTGGTAAGAGGCCTCAAATTCAACTATTTCAAGTTCGTGCTGAATAACCTTAGAGGAAATCTCTAAATGGAAACATTCTAAATGTATCCCAGGTTGATTCAACATATCATCAACTGTGAGTTGGATCAAGACATGTTCTATGTGAAGACACCCTTCTTGTCACTCACATGAGGCCGGGCATCTCCAAAGTGCTGAAAAGGTGTCCACCAACTTCAGTGGAAGACACTGCCCTTCTTCTAGGTATGATCAAGCCAACGGCTGCTGGTGACATCCCTGTAAGCGTAACAGGTGATGAACCCACACCAGACACAACCACTTCACTACCAATCATATCTCCCCATCCTATCAAGTTCACTTACCAAAGACGTACCAAACTAAGCCTTGTTCAATCTACTCTGATTGAATAGGCTCCCTCTGTTCAAACTGAAAAGGGTAGAGTGGAACAATGGGCTCCTAATGAGCCTGAGGTCCAACCATCCTCCACTATTAACCTCAATATCAGTGCTGAGTCTCCTTAGTCTTAACTTGATGATCCCCAAACCCAAACCTTCAGCCCTTATGGTGAGTCCCAATACTCCCCTAAGTTGAAAAATAGGGACATCCAAATCATTACCTCAATGCCACTAGACATTGACCAAAGTCCCGGGTCATTAGGTATAACTTCTATATCCTTCACTAACCTATTCACCAATTCTGATGAAGATTTCATGTTCCTTCAAGGTCATGATGTTGATCCATCACACCAATCTAAAGATCAACTGAGCCCTTGGAAACCTCTGACTTCTAGCCCCCACTAGTAAAGCCAAACTAAGATGAGTCCCACAGGTGTGGAGGGGAATCATGTAGACTCAACTGCCACTACTGAGAGTGTCTTATTAGGCTCTCGGGATAGTGGTAACATCTCTAAGACTGAGTGTACAAAAACATTGCCTATTGATGACTCTGAAAGAGACATCACATCGTAAAGGAAACAAGGGTGCAAGAACCATATCTGGTGGTGAGGATGAACATACTAGGTATGTTATATCATTTCCCCATGATTCTTGAAAACAAGATGAGGGAAGTCAGCAACTCACCATAAGAGACCTACTTTCTAAAGTCTCGAACCTTGAATCAAAGGTTAAGACTTTAGAGGATAGGTTTGCCACTCAGCAACTTGAGATCGAAAATCTCAAGGCCCAGCTACCCAAGACATAGATTGAGAAGTCTCTCAGGCATGTACAAATTCAAGTCTCTTTAAGTTCTTCCTCTAGCTCATCTACTTCTTAAGATGGTGTTACCATAAAGGGGGAGAATGCACAGAGCTTAGCCCTCTCAACCCTGTCTTCATGCTACCCTGTTCAATAACAATCTACAACCATCTTCCCTAAGCCTCCTCCTGTAACCTTTCAAGTGGTCCCAAGGATGCTTATTGATCTCAATAGGTTCTTAACCAAGTTCCTAATAAGCTACTCATTTGAACAACCCTGTCTGGATGTTGCTATAACTTATTTTGGAGCTGAAGAACTTCAAAGGTTGAATGCACCACCTACTACCGAGGAGGGAATTGGTCAATTTAAGGTCCATATTGAACCTGAGATTGATTCCAAAGGGGATTTAGGGACTTACGGCCCAGCAACTGATTCCGAAGCAAAGATCCAAGCCGTGGAAGGAATCATTCGGCTATCTTCCCTGTCTGATGATCTGATTATGACAGAGGCCATAGTTGAGCTGGTCTCTGAGATAAACAGTGATGACTTTCTTAAAACCCCACTCTCTCAAAGACCTTCATCACCATATGCTCAACTCCCCACTCACCAACCTAAATCCTCTAAACCAAAGTCTCCAAAAGCTCAATCTTCCAAAGACATCAAATGAAAGAGGAAGATGACTGCGGAAGAACTTCTACAGGAGGAAAGATTGGAGAAGCTGAAGAAGAATGGTAGACTCTCTACTGAAAGCTACTTGTTGCAAGTAGAAAAGCAGCTATAGCAGTCCAAGAGGCTATCAACAACAAGAAAAGAGTGGAGGTGATTGACATACTTGTCACCTGGGAGTTGCAAGTGAAGAGATGCTTATCCTACCACTTGAGGAGCTGGTAGAGCTGAAAAAAGGCAACCATGCGACAAAAAGCACAGGAGGGAGCAGAAAGGTTGGCCTTAGAAGAGGAGAGGAGGAGAAAGAAGGAATAAGCTGAGCAACAAATGAGGAGTGAGAGGATAGCCTTCCTGTACTCTAGACGCTATTCTCAGAAGGAACTAACTCCTCATGACATTGATACGATCCTATGGCTTTTCACAAAGAGCAGGATCAGATCCGTAAGGACAAAAAGAAGGCAACAAGGGAGAAGTTGAAAGAGAAAAAGAAGAAGGAAGAGGAAGCCTAACTTATGGCTGCCAAGAAGATGGGATAAAAAGCCTGGATTAAGGCATATCTCAGGGCCCATGGCTTCTCAGGCAGACAAGTTGGTCTCATTCTGAAAAGACCCTGCATCGACATATCAGTGAAATCAAAGCTGACATTCGCTCAAGAAGAAGGAAGAAGGTATTCCAAAGTATACAGAGGATGACACCCAAACCTACACCCAAACCTCAATCTCAACCAGAACCAACACCCTTTCCATTCCCTATCAAAACAGAACCCACAACTGAGCCATACACCCCTGAGCCTACATCATCAACTATACCCTCATCAACACCCATTGCATCACAAACAACCACCACCATACCTATCCTAAAGCCTAAAACACTACCCAAAACTCAAGCATCCTCTACCCGTCAACCACCCAAGTCATCCTCTAAATCATCAAAGCCTCTAACCTTGGAAGAGTTTAAGGAGATCAAGAGGAAGCTCACAAATTGAACCACCTTGAGCGAAATCTCTTATGAGGAGGAGTCTATCAATATTTCATACATTGATGGCTCTTCCTGCTCCATCACAAGAAAGATATTCCTTGATCTGCCTATGGAAACTTTGGACCAAGCACTTTAACTCCAAGCATCAAACTCAGATTCCATCTAGGAAGAAGAGAAGAAGCGAGAAGAAGACTGGTGACTCTGTTGGATACCAAGAAGGGGGATAAACTACCATCTCAACCCCTTGTTCCTTGGAAGAAGATTGTCTAGTGGATGTTTGAAGAACCTTCTCACAACTTTGTTATGAAAAGGGAGATTGGTGAAGTCAATCGATTTAATACACCATCTATGCTACAATCAAGCAGGTTTGATATTGCTGAATTAGCAGAGAAACCATTTTCCAACCCCTCCAACTCTTAAGTAGCTGCTCACATTAGAAATAATTTGAGCAGTCTTCTTCCTTGAATCCAAGAGACATTTTTGATTTTCTACGGATGGTTCTGAACCAAGCTTCTTATTCGGCAGGTGTTCTGTTGAAGTGACTCTCTCTTCTTCCTTGAGTCCAACAGACATTTTTGATGAATGAGTGTTGTGCTGCTTGTTGAGCTCATGAATTCCTCATTCAGCTAAGCAATTCTTATACTAAGGGTCTTTAACATGTTCCTTTGTTTAGGAGGATAAGGTAACTTGATCACCCCAAGACCTTTGGCAAGAACTGGTTCAGTTGACACATTCTTTCCCCCCAAACCAACATATTTTTGTTCATTAGGCTCATCCAACTCATCCAGGTCATCACATTCATCAAAATCAAATTTTGTTTCAGATTGTTTCAAAACTTCTGATTCAGATGAATCAGTTTCACTGACTTAAGTATCATCACCAGTTATCAAATCATTATTTTCAATTTTTGGTTCTAACTTGGTACTGGATACAAAATGGTGTGACAAATTGTTGGTCATTGACTCAGGTAGGGTGGTATAGTTATCATTTACTGGTGATGCAACAACATGAAATCCCAACCCATACCTATTTCTTGTTTCAATGTGAGCGTTCAAAAGTTTCTCATATTATTAAGATGACAGTTGAAACTTCTGAAGTTTCACTTTAGTAGATGCATGATCAGAAATGGATTTTGTTAAAGAGGTGCTCAAATGCTCAACTTGGGCTTTTAAATTATAGTTTTCAAATAAAAGTTTATCTACATAATTTTGTAATGAAGTGATTTTGACATGATATATTTTGTTTTCTCTGACATAAGAGTCATTCAAAGTCATTGTTTCCTTTACTTTATCAGCCAATTGTTAAGTATGGACTCTGTATCTTTCAAACTCTTCAACACACTTGGATGAACATAATCTATCACTTACCTCTCTTTCCATGGGTAGGATTTTGTTCTCCAGGTTAACCATCAAAGCATGATTCTCCTCCAACACTTCCTTCTCATACATGCTCAAATCACAAGTGCCATCCTGTAAGATAACTAAACCAATTTCTTTAGTGTTATTTGTACCTGTTGATGAACTTGTGGCTCGTGGGGAGAAGTTTGTAAGTTGGGTTTGCTTGACGGTGCTTTGATTTTCTTTTCTTGCATCATTTGTTGATTGATGATTGCATTCTCTTAAGAACTGGCCATACAAATGCACTTGAAACATCTTACTTTAGATTTGTCAACACCAATTATGGTGGTTCTTCCTACAACAGCCAGACCCTTGTTCCTTCTCAAGTATATTTTTGCTCTGTATGCAATCATGGCCATTTACCACTACAAAACCATCTCTTCTACTTCATCAGGGTGAAGCTCTTCAAGATCTTGTTGGCATAAATGTGCATGGGTCAAAGTGCTACCCAAATAAGCTGAAAGCTTGAACTGAAGGCTACAAAACCTGCCTTTTGCTCTTCTGATTCTAGAACCACTATAATTGGTTCAGATTGATTGTTGCTTTTGTTAGATGTGGATGTTATTGAGGCTGTAGCATTTGAACCTTTTGAATCATCAGCTTTCCCTCTCCCTTTCTTATTTGAATTGCTTTCAGTAGTTGATTTAGATGACTTTGCTGCATAGAAAGAAGTTTATTCTTCATTCTCACTCAAAGCATGAGAGCTTTCACCATCATCATTGGAAATGAATGCACTACCACCACCCTTTGCTTCTTTAAATTGATATGGAGCTATTTGTGATCTTACACTCTTGTTTCTTGTTTTCTCATCAAGCTCCAAAGCTTCAACCTTTGCTACTAATGTATGTAGCCCAATTGCTTTTAGATCAATGGTATTTTTGAACGTAGACACAGTCTGAGTCCAACTTTCTTGGAAAGTGTGAAGCATCTTCTTATTCAACTCCTCATTGCTATACTTTAATTCAAAGATATTCATTTGAGTTGAAGTATAGTAATGAGGAGTTGAGCATGAAGATGCTTCACACTTTGCCCTAAAGTTGAACTCAGACTCTGTCTATGTTTAAAATACCCTTGATCAAAAAGCAATTAGGCTAGATACACTAATAGTAAAGATGGAAGCTCTAGAGCTTGATGAGAAAACAAGGAACAAGAGTGTAAGATCACAAATAGCTCCATATCAATTTCAAGAAGGAAAGGGTGCTGGTAGTGCATTCATTCAATGATGATAGTAAAAGCCCTTATACGTTGAGTGAGGATGAAGAAGAAACTTATTTCAATGCAAGCAAAGTCATCTAAATCAACCACTCAAAGCAGTTCAAACAAGAAAGAAAGAGGGAAAGCTGATGTTTCAAAAGGTTAAAATGCTACAACCTCTAAATCATCAACAACTAACAAAAGCAACAATCAATCTTAAACAATTACATTGGTTCCAGAATCAAAAGAGTAAAAGGCAGCTTTTGCAGCCTTCAATTCAAGCTTTCAAGCTTATTTGGGTAGCACTTCAACCCGTGCTCATTTCTGCCAACAAGATCTTAAAGAACATCATCCTGATGAAGTAGAGGAGATGGCAATGATTGCATACAGGGCAAACATGTACTTGAGAAGAAACAAGGGTCTGCCTGTTGCAGGAAGAACCACTAAGATTGGCGTTGACAAATAAAAAGTAAGATGCTACAAGTGCAACTTGTATGGCTACTTCTCAAGAGATTGCAATCAGCAATCAACAAATGATGCAAGACAAGAAAATTAAAGAACCTTCAAGCAACCCCAACTTACAAGCGCATCCCCACCAGCCATAAGTTCCTTAGCAGGTACAAGTAACACTAAAGAAACTGGCTTAATAATCTGTTAGATCTAGTTTCAATTGGTCTAGATTCAATGTATAGGCTTAGAACTTTAATCATCTTTTTGTAATAAACTCTTGTACATATTTCTCTTCTTGTATATAATATATGTATAGGTTAACCTAATAACTATGTTGATTTATATGTGTGATTGCAAGAATAACATCATACTTAGTCAATTTTGTAAATTGACTAAGTATAAGAGCTCTCTACGTATGAACATTCTGTACTTCCATGGAAGTTCTACTGGAACAACAAGGAATAGTGCATCCGAGGATCTTCTACAGAAGAACAGCTTACTGCGAATGAAGTCCCAAGTGAAAGACTCCTACAGAAGACCAAAGTCCTTCGAAAGGCTAAACTTCTACCGAAGAACAAAGTCCTACGGAAGACTCAACTAATATGAAAGACCATAACACTTGCATGTATTTCACCAAGTCCATTAAGTCAACAAGTCAAACATAAAAGTGATGTCATAAAGTCAACTTCTACGGACGACTTTACTTTAGTCAGAGAACATCACATCAAGATATTCTCTGAGTAACTTTCTTACCACAATAAGAAAGTTACTGTTACCCTAAAAGTAAAACCCTGAGCCTATAAATATGAGGCATTGGTGCACACTTTTAAGCCCTGATGGCAAAAGGATTGCTATCGATCATAACCTAACAACAAACCCTAGCAACCCTAACAACCACCATAACAATACACACCAAATCATCATTAGAACCCTAACAATCAACAATAGGGATCATTCAATCATTATTTGTTCATTTTTAATCGTTAATTAGTATTAATGGAAAACTTTTTAATCAAATGTGTTTGTTCGTTTATTACGTTAATCTGTTTAACATTTATTTGAATTATTCTTCGTTGATTGAAGATATAGATTAGGTTGGACTCATCTTAAATTAGTGTTTATATTATGTTTTAAATGTAATAGGAATTTTTTTAGATTTCTATGTTTTAGTTTTGCATTTGTTATTTTGATGCCCAGCAAAACTATTAGCGAAACTATAGTTTCGCTAATAGTCAGCAATCCAGGCTCTCGCGGCGAAACTGGTTATGTGCATGACAAGTTCGCAAGCCAACGAAACTGTCAGCGAAACTAGCTTGTCTATATATAAAATTGAGTCTATCTTTGTATGCTAATATTGCGAAACTAGCCTATGATCTTATTGTGTTTGAGTTGTATTCATTATTATTGAACACCTTTGATGTTATACCATTGTTCTGTGATTATCATGGAAGTTTGTTAGTAGTTTTGAATGTTTTGATCAATCAATTGTATTGTTTATCGATCAAATGGACCAACAAAATGATATCAGAGCCTTTGTCTTCTTGATTGAGTTAGTTTTTGGTTATTTTAGTTCAAAATCACTATTTCATCGATTCTGGATCAAGTTTGAGTGATTTGGCTATAGAAATTGATTGAGTTTGGTTAGTATTTGGGGTGGAAAGCTTCTGTAATCATCAGATCTTAAGTGCTTTAAGATTTTGGTTATTTTGGATCAATTTCGTGTTGAAAAAGTTTTTTGGATTCATTCAGCTAAATTGCTGATAATCCAGCGAAACAATCTCTTCAATCAGCGAAACTAGTGTTGTTTTGTTATTTTTGTTTGTTCTTTTGACCCCTGCAAAAGTACCATTATTGAACAAAACTTCATTAGTGTTTATGCATTTTCTCTTATCGAAATTGCTGTCGAATATCCCTCTGAACAAAAGTTCAAACGTGTTTCGGGCGAAATTGCTTGCGAAACTAGTATCAGTGAGTTGTTTGCTAGCAAAACTGCTGCCAAAACTACGAGCAAAATTATCAGCAAAATTAACTAATCTTCAGCGAAACTAGATCATTCTCAACAAAATACTTGCTTAATCATGTCTAAAATGGCAGTTCTTACGATATATGATTTGGAGAGTGTGGCACCAAACCGACCTCCAAGATTGATCAACAGAGATAACTTTGAAGACTGGAAGAGGTGTTTGAAGGCATTCTTTTATGACACATACCACAATCAGTGGGAATCAATCATTTCCGGTCCGTATATCCCTACTGTTACTGTTGGGGACATTGTCTCTCAAAACAAGGATCCAGCTACATTCAATGAGAAAGATTTGAAACTGATTGACAGAGATCAAAAAGCATTTAGAGCTTTAACCTTGTGTCTTGCACCAGAGATCTATAACCGCTTTGCCGAACACAAAAATGCCAAATCTCTGTATGATGCCTTATGTGAGTTCTATGATGGGAATGATGAGTTAGTCGAGGGCAAATGGATACAGACTGAGAAAGAGTTCAATTCGTTTATAGGATACAAGAATGAGAATCTTACTGATTTAACAAATCACTTTTTGACTGTCTCGAGCACTCTGAAGAAATATGATAAAAATCTTACAAATTGTGAACAGGTGAATAGGTTGTTGGATTCACTTCCACCTCAATGGAGTCTACAAGTGAGGATGTTAAAGCAAGAGAGAGGATTCACTGATTACAAACTCATGGAGATTATCAACAAGTTAAAGTCCTTTGAACTAGATTTTAAGAGGTGAAAGTTCAATCAGTCTATGACACCATCATCCGGTTTTCCTCAGAATGTTGCATTAATCACATCCGCTTCAAGCTTGCCAATGTATGCATCAAGACAAGGAGGATCAACTACAAATGTTTCATTTGATCAATCCAATGGTGGTGGTAGCTCATTCAATGGTCAATCAAATTCAAAAGTTGCTCCTGGTACTTCGATCCCGTCTCACACAATGGCATTGTTTGGTATGTTTGTTCATAGCTATGAAGCACTGGTGGCTAGTGAATTGAAAGGAAAAGGGACGACTATAGAAGATATGTATCAAGTTGGCCCAGATGACTTGGAAGAAACAGACATTCAGTGGTAGATGGCGATGTTGACTCTCCGAGCTAGGAGGTTTATGGAAAGAACAAGCAGAAAGAACTTTGGAGGTCAAAATTCCAACTACAAATTGGGTTTCGACAAATCCAAGTTGAGATATTATACCTGCAAACAGTTAGGACATTTCAAAAGAGAATGACATTTGCTAATAATAACTAATCCAAGTAACTCAGGAGTTCCAAGACTTGCTTCTGGTAGAGAGAAGGAAGAGAATAAGCAGAAGAAAGAGACAACACTGATTACAAGTTTTGATTGGAGTGCTGAAGCTAAAGAGACCAAAGAGGAAATCAACCAAGCCTTAGTTGTTAAGATAATAGATAAAGAGGAGAGTATTGAAGAGTTTGATCCTTTCAAAGAATTTACCAATGAAGTTGAAATTAATCAGACTCTTATGCATAAAAAAGTTGAACAAGCCAGGTTAGGAGGTATGTGTATGAGTGAAAAGAAGGATTGTGGTGAAGGAATTGTGAATGTTGGTATGAAGAATGATGATCTGAAAGAATTCAAGGGTGGGAATGTGGAGTTGGTGAATTAACAATCTGAGGAGAAGGGAAAAAGGAAGCAAGCTAATACAACCACTATTGAAGAAATAAGAAAAGTACTCCAGTGTGCCAGTGTGACAAAGCCCTCGCAACAGAAAAAGTGGTGATGGGTCTTCTGTAAGGCCCCATTCCCGGGACGCTCACAGTTGTTCAATCATAGTACATAAAATATAATACATACATTTAAATTTGCTAAAACATCGCACCGGAATACTTGATAAACCATTTCATATACTAATGACTACTTTTGCAAGACAATACAACGTTGTTAACCGTTACAAAATCTCATAGTTTGTATTACATCACAAAAATGTCATTTAACATAAAATGGATGTCATCTAGAAACTTGCTAAGTAGCCGCACCCATGCCATCCTCAGCAATCATTACCTGCCACCTGGAAAATACATAAAAGTCATCGTTGCTGAGTGAGTTCTAGTTTTATAGGTAAAATACTTTCTATTCGATTAAAACCATTCTTTTACTTTCGTTCGCGGTCATACATCATACGTACAAATAGATAATCTTATTATTATCTTTCATCATCATTCTTCATCATACATTACTCATTATCATTCATTCATTCCCATACTTATCATACATTTCTTACATTTCATTCATTCGTAATTAGCTTCTCATGCCATGTACTATACCCCGAGCATTGTGCACGAAGCTGGCTACTGGGCCTAGGGCAAGTACAGTCATCACTATCATTCATTTTTCCTTCTGGACCAATGCCATGTGCTATATGTTGGGATGTTGGACACTTTATCAAAGTTGTTTAACCTCTTAAACATGAAAACGCAGCGGAAACAAAGCTTAATAATATGTTTTATAAACTGAAATTTAAAGCATATTAAATATCATTAACAAACCCAAGAACAAAGGATCAAATATATGTGAAAGAACTAGCTATCAAGCATAAAATAACAACCAAATACAAACTCATGAAACTACCTTGTAAGGATTCTTTAAGTCTGATGCAACCCAAAACATCCAATGTGTCTCTGCAACATGCACTAAGTACTGAAGTAAAGAATGCTTCGGAAGTTTTATACAATACACTAGAAAATACTCTAAGTGTAAAATCTTCCGAAGCCAAGACCAATATCTTCCAAAGCCAAACATGAAGTCTTCCGAAGCCTCAGAGACAAAGTCTTCCGAAGCTTCAACCTATGAAGACAGATTTCTTCCGAAGACTTTTAGTATACATGCTTTATCTGATGTACTTTTCCTTAAAGCTGGACACATTTCCGCTGCATCTCTGTAAAGTCACCAACTTACATGAGTTGGTGAAAAGGTCCATGCTTTTGGTAACTGTACATTGAGGTCTTGAGTCTGTAACTTTCTACTTTATGTACTTTATCCTTTTTGTAATATATAAGGATGTGAGCTATGGCATGTCATAGTCACAAGGTCAAAAGGCAGATATGCCTTTTGATCCTACAATTGATTTTGTTAGTGTCTAGTCAATTGTATCCAGCTGGCTTTCAAAGTATAACCGGCTGTAGGTTGTAGTATAAGTATTCCAAGTTCTTGTATCTTTCTTTATGCTTTTTAACACTTGTAAAAGAACTTGATAAAGCAATATACTGCCTCCTTGAAACCCAACTCTCTTCTTCTGTCTCTTTACTTTACTTGTGTTCTTAGTATCATCATCTTGGTTAATCCAGTTCACTATTTGATCAAAGTTTAGTTGTTCTCCTCATTGTGTTGTTGTGTTGTAATTTGTTCAAGCCCTTAAACGGTCCTGCAATTGGTATCAGAGCTTTTCAGGCTCTTGATATAAGATCTCACCATCTTAAGATCCCTCACACACACAAAAACTAAACTCTCCAAATGGCATCCATCTCAAGGACTGATATGGAGACTGGAACCATGAACAAATCCCCACTGATCACTCTTGATGATTTTGACACCTGGTGTATGAGAATGGAAGGTTTTATCAGGTCTCTGGATTCAAGAATGTGGGAATCTGTTGAGAATGGACCTTTCATACCCAACACTCCTTCTTCTACTGGTGCTGGTATGATTCCAAAAGATGTGGCCAACTACTCTGATGAAGATAGGAAGAGAGTAGAAATTGATAGGAAGGCCATGACTGCTCTTCAGACTGCTCTCCCAAACTCTGTATACAGAGGCTTTAAGAAGTGCAAAACAGCTAAACAGCTGTGGGATGCACTGAAGCTGATGTATGAAGGCTCCTCTGAAGCCAAGGAGAACAAGAAGGATCTCTTGAAGCAACACTTTGAAAACTTCACCTTTAAAGCAGGTGAAACCATGACTCAACAATACTTCAGGTATGTTGAGATAGTGGATACCCTAGTGGATGGAGGAGTTCCTCTTGAGAACAGGGACATTGTAAGGAAGTTCATGTCCTCACTTCCTAGGCAATGGACACACTACTGTGTGGTGATCAAGAGGACTGAGAACCTCAAAACTCTTACTCTGACAGAGTTATATGGGATTCTCAGTGGATACCAGGGGAGATGAACATGCAAGGTTCATCTGGCAACTCCAACAATCAAATGGGTTCAGCCCTTCATGTGGTTGAAAGGGATAGCATAGAACCCCAACATCATCTCATATGCTACCCTGACAACTCACAAAAGGGTCCTTTCATCACCTTCCCGGAAACACCCAGGGAGAACTTCACTCAAGGAAGCCCATTCCAAGAGACAAGTTCTTCTCAAGCCTTTGTGTCTACTGATGAAAGCTGTGGGAACTCTCTCTTCACTCTTGAAGACCTGGACTGTATCCATCCAGATGACCTGGAATACATGGAGATAGTTCAGCAAATGGCTCTCCTCACTCACAGATCCAAGAAGTTCTACAAGAGAACATGATTAAGGTTTCCAAGCAATGCAACCAGTGGAAAGTTTGGGCTGGATAAAAGCAAAGTTAAGTGTTACTACTGTAACCTGATGGGCCACTTTGCTAAGGAGTGTAAGGCACCTAAAACAAAGGGGGGCCAAACACAAACCAGACCAAACTACACTGACAAAGCCCCTCAGAATGAGAAGCCAAAGCAACATGCTGCTGTTGCTGTTGAAGAGGGAGGCTTTGACTGGAGCTTTCAGGTGGAAGATGCTTCTCCAAGCCAAGCACTGATGGCAGACCATGATGAAGCCAAGGTATTGGAACATCTCTGTACTCCTGAATGCATTGCTAAAGTAAATAGATACAGGTCCTACAACTTAGAGATGAGATCTGATCTTGAGTCATTAAACATATTAAAATTTGATTTTAGAAAGTCTGAAAATAATTACAAGTTAAAGATAGAGGACTTGGAGAAAACCATTTCAGTACTAAAACATGAACATACAGATTTTAGAACTCAGATCCAGGATCTCATAACTAAGTTGACTGAGTGCCAGGCTGAGCTTGTGATCAGCAAAGCCAAGGCTGAAAAGAGTGTTCTTGAAGAAGAGACCTTCGAGAACATGATATCCTCGTCCCTGCACAACAAAGTGTGCTATCAAAATAGACAGGGACTGGGACCAAATGAGATAGCTCCTCCACACACAATCTTGTCTGTAAGATCTCCTAGGTGTGGAACTTGTGAAGATGAGCTTCCTCTTATAGATCCTATAAGTAAGGAGGATGAAGAAGTGATAGTGAAGAATTCTTCTGAGAAGAGTGAAGAAGAGGATTCTTCCAAGGGCCACTATCCTTATGAGGAGAAGAAATCTACTGTGATGACCAAGTCCAAGAGAAATAACTTGATCAGGAAGAGCAAAAGGAAAGCAAAGAAGGCTCAAGAGATCAAGGCTATTTTTGATTCCAAGCAGAAACAAGTTTTTATCTCTGCAGGTTTTAAAGTAGTTAGGACTGAAGACATCAACCAAGACTCCTCAGCTAAGAGTCCTGGTTCTTGTTCAAATCATCTCAGTACAACGAAGAAGATTGAGCTGCTGTGTACCACTACTGCACAGCCTGGACCATCAAACTCCAAGAACAGTTCACAGCCCAAAAGAACTGTCTCAGCATCTACCAAGATGAAGGTGGAGAAGGGATGTGACCAAAGCCAGTTTTGCTCTCATAAGGAGACTCTTTTGATGAAGAAGATGTTATGTGTCATGTGTGAAAGTACCTCTCACATTGCTAAGGATTGCCCATACAATCCTAAAAGTACTATCCACATGACCAATACAAAGACTTCAAAGAGTTTCAAGAAGACTCAAGCTTCGGAAGGAAAGTCTGTTTCCTTCAGAAGCTCCAAATCAAAGAAGAAGGTAAATGGAAAATTACCTTCGGAAGTAAAATTGGATTACCTTCGGAAGGATCTATTACTGTTGCATTACCTTCTATCACTCTTAGTGAGCACAAGACAAGTAAGGCTTGGATTTCCAAATGTAATAATCATTTTCTTTGTGAAGGAACAGCTCAAGACAAGCAGGAATGTCTGGATAATTGACAGTGGTTGTTCCAGGCATATGACAGGCTATAGGTCTCTACTCCATAATTTTGAGAGAATTGATGGAGGACCAGTTGCTTTTGGAGGAGATGAAGGTGGTTACCTTTTTGGAAGGGGCAATGTTACAAATGGTAAGCTCAGCATTGAGAAGGTAAACTTTGTTAAGGAGCTTGGGTACAATGTTCTGAGTGTATCCCAATTTTGTGATCACAGTCATAACATGCTCTTTACTGAGCATGAGTGCATTGTTCTCAAGCCTGGAGTGGTCATTCCTCATGAGCATATCCTGCTCAGAGCCTCCAGGAAAGGGAACATGTACAAGATGGATTTGCAAGAAACATCTCCCTCTGGAGAAGTTTCATGCTTTCTATCTAAAGCAAATAGTGATGAGTCTTTCCTATGGCATAAAAGAATGTGCCATGTAAACTTTAAGTACATGAATAAATTAATTAAACATGATATGGTAACTGGAATGCCAAAGAAAGAGTTTACAAGTGATGATCATTGTGTTGCATGCCTGAAAGGAAAGCAACACAAGGTATCTCACAAGCCTAAGGAAAGGAACTCCATCACTACTCCCCTACACTTGTTACATATGTATCTCTTTGGCCCCACCTGTGTAATGAGTCTAGGAAGGACCTCCTATTATTTAGTGATCACACAGGATTTTACAAGATTCACTTGGGTTTTCTTTCTTAGAACTAAGGATGAAACCCCTGAGATTCTGAAGAATTTCATCTTAAAAGTTAAGAATCAAAGTGATCACAAGGTCAAAACCATAAGATGTGATCAAGGAACTGAATTCAAGAACCAAGTCCTTGATACATTTTGTGATGAAAAAGGTATTACAAGACAATATAGTGCTCCCAGGACTCCTCAGCAAAACGGAGTTGCTGAGAGGAGAAACAGGACACTAATTGAAGCTGCAAGAACTATGTTGTCTGACTCTAAACTGCCCATCACCTTCTGGGCAGAGGCAGTAAATATTGCTTGCTATGTGCAAAACAGAGTTTTAGTAGTTAAGACACATGGTAAGACTCCTTATGAACTTTGGCACAAGAGGAAACCTTTCATTGGTTTTCTCAGGTCATTTGGATGTCCCTGCACCATCTTGAATACCAAGGAACAAATTGCCAAGTTTGCTGAGAAATCAGATGATGGACACTTCATTGGATACTCTTCCCAAGCTAAGGCTTATAGAGTATACAATCCCAGAACTAGAATTGTTGAGGAGTCAGCCAATGTGACTTTCAATGAACACACACCCTGTGTGGCTGGTTCTGGTCCCAATTGGCTATTTGATCTTGATTTAGTTACCAACTGTTTTAACAAATCTTGTGAGAATGTTTCAGGATCTGCAGAAAATCTAAATACAGGTGATCCTGATCCAAGATTTGAGCTAGGAAGACCCTCAACTCATACATCTTCAGCTCCTGTTGGAACTACTTCAGCAAATGAGGTCTCTATCAGCACTACAATGACAAATTCAGCTGATACATCTGGTATGCCTTCAAATTCCAGCTCAGAGGCTGCTCAACCAGATAAAGATACCTCAATTGTAGAAGACAACAATGGTGATGGTGATAGTGATCAGGAATTTCTTGATGCTAATAACCACACTAGATGACAACATCAATGATGTCACACACTCATTGGATCAAGTTAATCTTGATAAGTGTGGTAATGTGGAGGGTGAATCATCTATGCAGATCTAAATTTCTCAAATTTGGATATTTCTCAGCAACTTGTTGTGATCCGTCAGCTAAGGATCCACAAGTCTCACCCCACCACAAACATCATTGGAGATGTTGTCACAGGGGTAAGAACAAGAGGACAAACCCATGAAGCAAATGTTTGTCTTCACTCTTGTTTCTTATCTCAGATAGAGCCAAAGAAAGTTGATGAAGCTCTAAAGGATGGAAGTTGGGTTGAAGCTATGCAACAAGAGCTGCTTCAATTCAAAAGGCAGAAAGTTTGGAACCTTTGTCCTCTTCCTCATGGGAAGACTACCATTGGAACCAAATGGGTTTTCAGGAATAAGAAGAATGATAGAGGAATTATCATCAACAACAAGGCAAGACTAGTTGTTCAAGGATACACACAAGAAGAAGGGATTGACTACACTGATGTCTTTGCTCTTGTAGCAAGATTAGAAGCTGTTAGGATATTCCTGGCATTTGCTGCATCCAAGAACTTCAAGGTCTTTCAACTTGATGTAAAGTGTGCTTTCTTATATGGAGTGATTGATGAAGAAGTTTATGTCAAACAACCACCTGGTTTTGTAGACCCTGATCATCCTGATTATGTCTGCAATCTTGACAAAGCTCTTTATGGGCTGCATCAGGCACCCAGGAAGTGGTATGAGACACTGTCTGAGTATCTTTGTAAACATGGATACAGGAGAGGTACTATAGATGGAACTCTCTTCATCAAAGGACAGGGAAATGACTTATTGCTAGTTCAAGTATATGTAGATGACATCATCTTTGGTTCAACTAATCCAAAGCTCTGCAAAGACTTTGAGAAGCTGATGAAAGATAGATTTGAAATGAGTGCAATGGGAGAACTCAATTTCTTTCTGGGAATTCAAGTGAAGCAGGTTGAAGATGGCATCTTCATAAGTCAGTCAAAGTATGTTCAAGACATACTCAAGAGGTTCAACATGACTGATTGTAAGATTGCTAAGACACCCATAGCCAGAAACCACTCCCTTGGACCTGATCTTGAGGGGGTGTGTAGATGAACATTTATACAGGGCTATGATTGGGTCTCTTATGTATCTTACAGCTAGCAGGCCTAATATCATGTTTGCTACATGTATTTATGCAAGATATCAAGCCAACCCTAAGATGTCTCACTTAATCACCGTCAAAAGGATTTTAAGATACCTCAAAGGTGCTTCAACACTTGGTCTATGGTATCCAAAGAATCCTAACTTCAATCTGTATGCTTATACAGATAGTGATTATGGTGGTTGCAACATGACTGCAAAGTCTACATCTGGGGGATGTCAATTCCTTGGTGGAAGGGTTGTCTCATGGCAATGCAAGAAACAATCCTGTGTGTCTACATCAACTGCTGAGGCTGAATACATTGCTGCTGCAAGCTGCTGTGCTCAAGTGCTTTGGATTCAAAATTAGATGCTGGACTATGGATTTAACTTCAAGGAGACTCCTATCCACATAGACAACAATAGTGCTATCTCTATCACTGAGAACCCTGTGCAGCACTCAAGGACCAAACACATCAACATCAGGTATCATTTAATAAGAGATAACTATGAAAAAGGATTACTTAAACTAGTCAAAGTTCATACAGATGAACAATATGTTGATCTGTTTACAAAAGCTTTTGATGAATAGAGATTTAAATATCTGATATCAGCTATTGGGATGATTAACTTTGAGTAGACTTTTTCTTAAAACTAATTCTAATTATTTCTTCTTAAAATATGTGTGTCCTAAGTTGTCTAGTTCATCACTTTCATAAGCTCATGTTTTCTTTGGATATAAAATTCTTTTTGAAGACTTTCCTTAGATTCTTGAAAATTTTCTGATACTTCGGAAGATAAAAATTTTATCTTCGGAAGAAAATCATGTCTTCAAAATAAATAACTGTCTAAGAGATTTTACCTTCGGAAGAAGTCTAAATCCATCTTCCGAAGCTTAAATTCTTATCTCAGACACTTATTTGTTTTTAAGGACTTTTTCCTTCCGAAGCAAAATTAACTCTCGGAAGCTTTGTTGTTTCTTATACAAAGCATCCAAGTGTTTATTTCTCTTCCGAAGCATAAATTTTCAAGACTCTTAGGAAACTCTTCCGAAGCCATTTTAGCATCAGAAGCTTTTTCATTAAAACTTCCGAAGACAATTTACCTTCGGAAGCTTTTCGAATTCCAAGAAAACTACTTTTTGAGCAAAAGTAAACTACTTTTTCAGAGGTGGGACCGACTTCTAGATTTCAAAGTTTATCCTCTTTCATTAACTTTGGTTCAAATACCTTTTCACATAAATACCCAACGGTTCCCCCTCTTTCTCACTATCTTCCTCAAATCCACTATTCCTCAAACCTAATTCTCTAAACCGCCTTTGCTTTCTACCTTTCTTCACCCCTAAGCTTCTGAAATGGCCAACCTTAACCGCATAATCAACCCAGAATTCTCCATGCAACTTCACAGGCAACACAATCAAGTTGCTCTGTTAAGCTCTGAGAAAGATGCAAGTTTCTCAGAGATTTGCCAATTCTTAACTCTATCCAACTACTTCACCTCCCTGACCATTGATCCTACTCTGTATGAGGATCACTTGCTTGAATTCTGGAAGACCTGCCAAGAGGTCATTATGGATGGGGAGAAAGCACTGTCTGCCACAATGCAAGGGAGGACAATCTTCATCACTCCGGTCATCATCAACCATCATTTGCAGCTGGATGATGAAGAAGGTGAGTTGTCCTTCCCAAAGGAAGCTGTTAATCATTCCTTTGAGCAGATGGGCTATGAGGGAGATTTCTCTGTAAAGACCTTCAGGAAAGGAAGGTCTCATCCCAGTGGAAATACCTGCTCCATGTGGTTATCCACAACTTATCAAACAAGCATGGTGGGTGGGACCAAATTCCTGAGGATCTCTCCTTTATAGTTCATGGAATGGTTCAGGGGGTCAAGTTCAGGTACTCTCAATTTGTTTATACTAATTTAATTGCAAACTTGGACTCCTTAGAGTATTACATGTTTCCTAGATATGTTCAGCACTTTCTTAACTGTGAACTGGGCTCACAGTTGAGGGAAACAAGTAATATTCTTAAATTGGGATAGATGAAGCCCGACATCTTTAAAATCATGAAGAAGCCAACTGTAGGCTTCTCAGGGGTAGAAACAGCCCTAGTCCCCAAAATGTTAGAGCTCATTGCTCAAGGTGACAACCTAGCAATACAAGCTAGTGTTGAACCCACACCTTCTTTTTCTTTACCACTAAAAAGATGTCAAATAACCCTCACCTACCAAAGAAATGTAGGATTCTATGTGCCCAAGACACTTAGAATATTGATGTGGTTAGTACGTTACGATCCAAGTCGGGTTATACCCCAAAAAAGCTTTGCAAACACAAACGATTATTTAATTGATGATGTGATCATGCAATTGAATAATAACACACCAAATTTAGAAAATTGGTTTTCTAAACAATTATATGTGAAATGGGTTAAATCATAAGGATGATTTGTTGTTGGGTTTTATTAATCACATTGTTATTTAAAAGGGTTTAAATAACATAAGATTATGTAATGTTAGTGATCTTTAATTAAAATGTTTAATTAAAGATTAGTGCATAAAACATATAAGTATGGTTCTTGCACTTGTCACACATTAAAAAAAAATCCAAGAGGGTCCATGAACCTTTTAATGTGTCAACAAGCATTTAAAATGAGAGGGAATCCAGCCATATTCAAACATTTTCGGCCACCCCCCTTGGACCAATGAGGTTCCCCCTTTTTTCCTTGGTAACATACACTCTTTATGAAAGAGTGTAGGGACTCTCAAGCATCACACACTTCACATGCAAAAACACCAAAAGAACTCTCTTTTTCTCTCCTAAAGTTCACGGAACAGCAGCAGCTAAAAAGGGTGTTTTGGAGTTGATCTTGGTGTTGATTCTCCCTAACAAGACACGTTTGCAAGTAAGCTTTGGGTATAGAAGCTTGAGGACTTCTTCTCTTGGAGTCTTGGCCGATTTTGCACATCCACATCTTCATCAAATCCACGTTTTGGCAGCCTCTATTGGAAGCATTGTCTTGAGCTGCTGAAAGGTAGTCATGGCAGCTTGTTAATGACTGTCCATTATGCTTGTTTTTTGTGTTCATAGCTTGCTTATTCACATATTAATGATCCTTTTGATTTGGGTTTGTTTCTCCATCTTAAAACATCATTAAGAACACGAAATTTTCAGATTATAAACATGTTATAATGCTTTACTTCCGCTGCGTTTTTCAGAAAGTTTAATGGGTTAAACTTGTTTTCTTGTGTTCTAACAAACCCATCAAGAAAATCCAAACGAACCCCTGCTCAGGCTATTGAGTCTGTGCAGGTCCCCATATACTCAACCTTACAGGAGGAAGTGGATACTAGAGCTCCCACTTCCCTTGAGGAGCAAACCACTCCTATTTCTTCACCTATCAGGGCTGAGGTTCCTCATGCTCACCCTGATGAGCTCACAAGCCTAACAACCTTAAGCCTTCACTCTGAGTCTCAACACTCAAGTGAACAACCTTCAGGGGACAGCTACCATCCCCATCCTTTAGATCTAAACCAACCAATTCCCAACCTATCCTTCTATACTGATGAAGACTTAGTATTCAGTGAGTACCATGAGTCTCTCTTCTCCTCCCCTACTCAAAGAGAGATGAGTACCTCTGATTCTCCTCAGTCTATCCCACATCGGTCACCTATTACTGAGGTGGACACTTCTGAACATGTTCAGGATGTCCATATGGAAGAGGCTCTCACTTCTGAAAGTGATTACATCATTAAGACCTCAACCATGGCAACTCAGCCCACTGGCATCTCAACTGAGATTGCTAGTGAGAAGAGGAAAACCAGCAGCCAAGAACCTCAAGCTGGTGGTGAGAGAGAGGACTTTGGTCCAATCATCTCATCCCCCAATGATTCTTCTGATGAAGAAGAGGGGAATTTGAGACTAAAGGTGCAGAAACTGTCAAAAAAATGCTCCTATTTAGTCTCTAAGGTTAGTCACCTTGAATCTCAGGTGACTACCTTACAAAACAGGGTCAATGATCAGCAACTTCAGATTTCATATCTAAAGAAAAACTAGCTGGGAGACCATTAAGGAGAGCTCAACCAGGAACACAAGAACCTGTGGAAGTGATTGACTTATCCTCCAGCTCACCTATGCAAGTGGGTGATGCTACCAACAAGGGGGAGAAAAGTTATTGCAGCCACAGAACCTGGGAGTTCTTCATAGAGAATGGACATAGAGGACTCACCATCCTCACTTGCTGTTGTGCATTCTCAGCAACTTCCTCAAGTTCACATTAATGTGGACTCTATAGACTCTATCATCAGGAGTCTCTTTGAGGAAGGTATACTAAGGGCTGTCTCATCTCCACCACAAGGAACTTCAAACTACATCATAAGGTGGAGGTATGATGCTGACAGAAAAGCCCTTATCCTTCACAGAGTTCAAGGGCAACAAGAAGTTTTTGATTTTCAAAACTTGAACTTCTATGAAAGATTGGATCTTGTCAACATGCCACTTGTCAATCCAAGCAACTCAAGACAAGCTGACAGATTGGCTCAAAGAATCCAAGATAGGATCCTTGCAGAGTTCACTCTAAGAAGGAGACTTAGGCAATCAGGCAATGTCATTGGTCAACTGGATGTTGAGGTGGACCCTAAGATTAGTTTCATAGGGGAAACCTTGACTGAAGGCCCAGTGGCAGAACCTGTGACCCCTGTCTCATCATCAACAACTACTGCTGAGGTTCACACTCCTTCTGAGACACCTGCTGGTGAAAGTGTTTCTCAGCCTCTCTCTGGCCAGAGCATGGAAGCTACACCAAGCAATGAAGGCCAAGCCTCTATCCACCCTGAGTCACAAAGGTCTGTGGGTGACAAAGGGAAAAGGATAATGACTCCTAAGGAAATTGAGGAGGAAGAGAGAGAGAGGAAAATGAAGCTAAGGGGAGAAAGTTCCTCTGGGTCATCAAGCTTTATGCAAGCTGCAATCAGGCTGCCCCCAGACCAAATACTCAAGATGATGAGTTGAGGGCAGTCAGGATTACCTATTTACAGACCAGGAACTATGATATTGATGAAATCATCTCCCTCCCCTTAGAAGAATTGAATGAACTGGCTGACATGGAAGTGTCAAGAGAGATGAAAGAAAAAGAGGATGCAAGGCTACTTCTCCAATTCAAAGAGGAGAGGAGACAGAAAAGTCTCTACAAGCATGCTCCCACTCTCTCTCTAGTTCAAGAAAGTCCTGCACAGGAAGATGTGGCTCCAAAAGAACCTCAGGTAGACAAAGAAGAAGATAGGATCAAGATGATCAACTACCTGAGTGCCACAGGCTTCTATCAGGCAGATGCACTTCTTCCCCTGTCCTATGACTTCATTGAGTTTGAGTACCTAAAGCAACTTGAACTTGAGCTAGTCAAAGAAAGAAAAACAACTAAAAGGAAGCTAAGGGAAGAAGCTACAAAGTCAAGGGCCATCATCCACAAGAATATGAAGAAGTCTGCTGATAGACAAAGGATGATGAGCTTCTTGAAGCTATATGGATTCTCCGGAAGGAGACTTGGCCCTATGTCTCTATCCACAATGGATGAGCATATAAGGGTGATCAAGCAGAAGATTAAGAGTGGTGAACTGATTGACTTGCACTCTCTTCCAAGTCAAGTCCCACCTGAAGTGGAGGTTAAGTTTGAACAACCTGAGACACCTCAACCCAGACCTCCAGCTGAGCCTCAGCAAGCTTCATCTTCTGATCCAAGGCAGGGTCAAACTCCCTCTCCTTCTGAACCTGTGAGGGAGGAACACCCAACTGAGAAAGACAATGATGATCAACAAGGTGCTGCAGACCAGTCTTCTCAGTTAAAGTCATCTAAGAGGAAGAAGAGAATGGCTTCTAAACCAAAGTCAAAGAAGAAGAAGCCTAAGTCATCTACCTCTATACCTCAGGCTGAATCAGATCAACCTGAGGAAGTGCATGATGAGGCAGCCCAATCAACTCCTATGCAAGTGGCTCCTCTAACAACTGAGACACCCATCTTGTCCTGGACTTACTCTACCAATCCAGAAAGATGGCATGTAATCAGAGATCAAGGTGTTGAGAATGTCTACTCTTGGCAAGACATAATCAACTTACCTCTGCATGATCTCTTTCAGATGAGAAGATACTATGAAGGTCTTGATGATCCTGACCATCTAATGAAGAAGGGTATGGTCATAATTGTACTGAAGACCACCAACATCTGAAGATCTTCTAAGTGTTTTGGTAGCATCAGCCTAGGGGGAGTTTGTAAGGATTCCTAAAGTCTGATGCAACCCAAAACATCCAATGTGTCTCTGCAACATGCACTAAGTACTGAAGTAAAGAATGCTTCAGAAGTTTTACACAATACACTAGAAAATACTCTAAGTGTAAAATCTTCCGAAGCCAAGACCAATATCTTTCGAAGCCAAACATGAAGTCTTCCGAAGCCTCAGAGACAAAGTCTTCCGAAGCTTCAACCTATGAAGACAGATTTCTTCCGAAGACTATTAGTATACATGCTTAATCTGATGTACTTTTCCTTAAAGCTGGACACCTTTCCGCTGCATCTCTGTGAAGTCACCAACTTACATGAGTTGGTGAAAAGGTCCTTGCTTTTGGTAACTGTACATTGAGGTCTTGAGTCTGTAACTTTCTACTTTAAGTACTTTATCCTTTTTGTAATATATAAGGATGTGAGCTATGGCATGTCATAGTCACAAGGTCAAAACACAGATATGCCTTTTGATCCTACAATTGATTTTGTTAGTGTCTAGTCAATTGTATCCAGCTGGCCTTCAAAGTATAGCCGGTTGTAGGTTGTAGTATAAGTATTCCAAGTTCTTGTATCTTTCTTTATGCTTTGTAACACTTGTAAAAGAACTTGAGAAAGCAATATACTGCCTCCTTGAAGCCCAACTCTCTTGTTCTGTCTCTTTACTTTACTTGTGTTCTTAGTATCATCATATTGGTTAATCCAGTTCACTGTTTGATCAAAGTTTAGTTGTTCTCCTCATTGTGTTGTTGTGTTGTAATTTGTTCAAGCCCTTAAACGGTCCTGCATACCTTTCAAGAGCTGCCAAAAACCGTGAGAATGAGGAAGGGGATGAGGTTCTTGAATGGCCAAAACACCAAGGAAGGTGTCCTCAAGCTTGCATACCCACAAGCATCAAGCAAACACCTTTGTTGCTAGGATTTGAACACCAAAATCGACCAAAAGGGGCTGCCAAGACCGAGTTTCAGCCTTGATCTTCTTCAAGAGTAGAGAGAATTTGGTGCCCTTTGATTTGCATGTGAGAGAGAAAGAGAGATGGAGTGTGGGACTAGTTAATTGAGTCTTCACCCAAGACAAGGAAATAAACCAACCACCTTTAAGGGGCGGCCGAATGGGGTTCAAAAATGGGGTTTCCCCCCAATTTTTTATCATTCATATAATTGTTAACTAGTTATTTACTAAGTTATGTAATTAATCTTTTAATTATGTAACTCATACAGTCTATTATGATTTGATGTTATTTAACAAACTTAAATAACATTACAAATAATACTCATGAACAAAATATCCTTATAAGTTGTTTCATCTCATATACAATTTATTTAGAAAACCCATTTTTTAAATTGGTGTAATTATTTAATTGCATGATCATATCATCAATTAAATATTTATTGGTGTTTGCTAAGCTTGTTATTGGGTATGACCCGACTTGGATCATAATGTATTAACCAGATCAATGTTCTATGTGTCTTGGGCATAAAGAATCCAACAATCTCCCACTTGCACAAGATTCATAGAAGATTGATGCAAGCAGTAAATACCGCCTAACAACGGTTTACTACCCTTAATACGCATGACCAAAAGCCATTCAATAACATCATCCCTTTTAAGTATCCAACTTGAAATAATTTAGGTGAATCAATCATTTATCTTTTTGTTGCAGATGTCATGTTAAATCCAAGGACACAGAATGATCATTCCTTGTTGATTTAACTTAATCACGCCTTAGACATCTTGCTCTCAACGAATAAGACGAACAAATTCCATCTTGACTACATACGTTTCTCACAATCACCTTGTGTCACACCTGAACATAGCCTTATGTACTGTCCATTATTTCAGAGTAAAGAAGAACTAGCTCAAGGTATATAACTTTGATGAATATCAAAACCCAATATGTATCTCAGGTCCGAGGATACCAAATGATATTCATCTTTTCTCAAATTTACTTATGTTCAATCAAGAAGATTTCATGTAGTAAAATTTGAGACGTGGGTCAGTCCAATACTCGTATCCCATAAATATCTATGAACCTTGGCAGCAACCAATTGCTGTATATTCATGCCTTATGAATATCCACCAATCCATGTTCATAATAGTCTTATGTTCATATTTGTTCCCACAAACATGACCGACTACGGACATTTAGAATAATAAACATATTCATAGATGTATACATTCTAAAAGCAACATAACTCAGAATATCACAAATATATACAAGAGTTAAATATTACAATTGTTCCAAACTTTTAAATACTAAACACATCAATTCCAATAACTAGAATATCAAAATCCTAAGGCACAAGTATGACTTTCATGCTTTGCCTTTTTAAGGAGCTTCGTGAGTGGATCCGCAATGTTTTGATCGGTGTGAACTTTGGCTTCGAGAAGTTCAATTTCTCTAAATGCGCATTTTGGCTTCGAGAAGTTCAATTTCTGGGTCATGTGGTTAATCCCGAGGGGATCAGGGTGGACCCTACGAAGGTTGAAGCGGTGATGCAATGGGAACCTCCAACGACGCCATCCGAGATTCGCAGTTTCTTAGGCCTGGCAGGCTACTATAGGAGGTTTATCCAGGATTTCTCCAAAATAGCTTCTCGTTTGACTATGCTGACCCGGAAGGACGTAAATTATGAATGGGGTACTGATCAGGAGTATGCCTTCCTAGAACTAAAGATGAGGTTAACTCAAGCCCTTGTCTTGACGTTACCTGAAGGGAACGAGGATATGGTGGTTTACTCGGATGCCTCATATACAGGATTGCGTGTTGATGAAACGAGGGAAGGTGATAGCCTATGCTTCTAGACAATTAAAGGTTCACGAGGCCAATTATCCCACCCATGATTTAGAGTTGGCCACGGTGGTGTTTGCATTGAAGATTTGGAGGCACTACCTATATGGGGTGAAGTGCACCATCTTCACTGATCATAAAAGTCTGAAATATTTCTTTGAACAAAAAGAAATCAATATGAGGCAGAGGAGGTGGTTGGAACTGATCAAGGATTATGACTGCGAAATTCATTATCATCCAGGCAAAGCCAATGTTGTTGTCAACGCCCTTAGCCGAAAAGGACAACCCGAACCAATTCGGATAAGGGCTTGCCAGATAATCATGACGCCTGATGTTATGAAAAGAGTGAGGGAGTTCCAGGATGAGGCATTAAGAGAGGACAGATTCAACTCTGAAAGGATGAAAGGACAAGTTTCAGATTTGGGGGAAAACACCGTGGGTGTTAGAACCCGATCTGGAGAATGTCCCTCTCTATGGGGATCTGAGGGAGAAAATCATGGATGAGGCTCACAAAACTCGATAATCCATACACCCTGGTGCCACGAAAATGTATCCGGATCTGAAGAGAGATTACTGGTGGCCGGGAATGAAGTGAGACGTGGCTAAGTACGTGAGCAAGTGCCTGACTTGCCTGCAAGTGAAGGCAGAGCACCAAAAGCCATATGGGAAGATCCAGCCTTTGGATATCCTTGAATGGAAATGGGAACACATCACAATGGACTTCCTCACGAAGCTACCTCGCATGGCGAGGGGAAGCGACGCAAGAAGTGGCCTACAGATTAGAACTACCTGATGAGTTGAATGGAATTCACCATACGTTCCATGTATCTCATCTCAGGAAATGTGTGGCAGATAATGATGCATTTGTACCATTAGAAGACATTCAAGTCGATGAACGGATGAATTATGTAGAGCAACCGGTGGCCATCCTTGATTGGAAAGAGAAGCACTTACGGAATATAGTGGTTCCACTAGTACGAGTACAGTGGAGACACAGAAAAGGATCAGAATCTACGTGGGAGACCGAGGAGAAGATGAGGAAATTTTAACCTCAATTGTTTGATGACTGACAGGTTTCGAGGACGGCAATAATTTTACCCTCATTTCAGCAATCGAACCCTCGTTATCACAAAAGATTTCAATGGGGTCTTGAATGGTAAAGACCATCCCTAGATCGGCAATAAATTTCTTTATCCATGCAGCTTCCCGAGCTGCTGTAACACCCCGAAAAGTCAAAACGAGTCATTAAGGTTAATGAGCTTAATTATTAGGTATTTTAATAAGGTAAAGAAATGGTCATGGGCTAAATTAGGCTTATTGGGTAGTGGCCTATGGGATTAAAGGCCCATAATCAGCCCCTAAGCACCCAAACCAGCCACCACCATCCTCACTTTGAACCCAAGCTCCCAAAATTCGTAAAGAGAGAAAGTAGAGAGAGAAAGTGAAGAAAACTCAAGATTTGAAGCTTCCAAGGTTAAGAGATTGAAGATCTGGGTGTTGGAGCATCAAGACCTAAGAAAGAAGCAATAAATCCAGGTAAGAATCGACCTCTTAACCCTTCTGTAGATCAAACCCGAATTCTAGGGTTTTGGGTTTTGAAAAGTTGCAAAGAATCGCATAAAGGTCATATTTTTACGTATGAAAACATGTTTAAAGCTTAGATTTAGCCTCATGGATGATAAACTAAGAGATTGGACGTAAAAAGTTATGATTTTGGGTTAAAAACGGACTGGTTCGTAATTTTTATGCGATCTGCGAAACTGTATATGCATCCAGAGAATTTGCATATTCAATCAGCGAAACTATGAGGACTTCCTGCGAAACTATAGTTTCGCAGGTAGTTTCGCAGACATGGTTTTACAACGAAAGTTGGGCGAAACTGGCAGCGAAACTGCCAGCGAAACTGCCAGCGAAACTGCCAGCAAAGGTGCTAGCAAAACTAGCAGCGAAACTGCTGGTGAAACTAGCAGCGAAAGTGTTGGCGAATCTAGCTGCAAAATTGCTGATCTTGCAGCGAAATTAGCAGCGAATTTAGGCAGAAAATTAACCCCTTAGAGTGTTAACTTGTCTGCAGGCTGTGTAGTGTGATCCTAGCGTAGAAAGCTTAGTCTAGAAGTTATTCATGGTATCCAGGTGAGTTCTAGATCCCCTATTTATAAGTTTTTCCATGTTTTGGGGCTATTATGCATACTAAATTTAAGTTTTTAAATCACCAAGATTTTAAGGGGTTTTAACAGGAAGAGCGATTTTTCTATAAGTAAATGTGCTATATAAATGTTTAAATATAAAAAATTTTCGCGCTGACCTGGCAGCCCGGCCCTAGCCAGGGGCGTTGCCCCTTGGACCCCACTAGGGGCTGCTGCCCCTAGGACCCCGTTGTCAGGGGCTGTCGCCCCCCAACCCCTGCAGTCCCGCGGAGGGTCGGTTATGTTTTATGATGACTAGAACTTGGTATGTTGTGTGCTTAATAAGTTAAGTATTATATATTAAAGTGGAAGATGATATTAATGAAAAGCAAAACTTAATGAATGTTACCCCCGGGCCCGTTTGATGATGTAAAGTCGTGCAAGCACTATGATAGACGTCACTTTTGTGAGTCTGATTTATGATGATGGATCCGTATTCATGAGCGAGCTATGTGCCTTGCAGTGTGGATAAACTGTCGGGGGTTAGCTACCGTTTTCATGTGTACCGACATGGATTGGCATTTGTTGTCGATCAATATGGAGCTCCTGCTTTGTGCAATCTCGTTTATGATGAAAGTGAAAGATATTGAAAGATAATGAAAGAACGAAGAATAATGAACATGCTTATTATGATGCAAGTTATGTTACGTACCATGATGTATGCATGGTCATTATATGAAGGATTAAGTTTATATTTTCTTATATTATTTAAAACTAGAACTCACTCAGCGAAGCTGACTTTTATGCATAATAGTTGGCAGGTAAGTGCTGATGCTGAAGATGGCACACGGAGCTACTTGGGGAGCTATGGATGGCATTCCTATTTATGAAATCTTTATTGTAATTTAAGAACAAGTAATATGTTTTGTTTGCAATTAAAGGACAAATGTATTAGTACAATATGGTTTCTAAGTTTTAAATGAATGTCTAATTATTTCCGCTGCAATGTTTTGTTATTAAACTGATTTTATGCTATGATTAACCAACTGTGAGGCTTTCCGGGAACGGGGCCTTACAGCTGCTAATGAGGCGGCTATGTATTCGGATTCTGTAGAGGATAATGCTACCATGTCTTGTTTTGAACTCTTCCAGGACACTACTCCTCCATTCATAATGAAGACATACCCCGATGGTGATCGAGAATCATCTCGATCAGTTTGGAAACTCGCATCCGTGTAACCCTTTACAACGAGTTCCTCTTCCTCAGATCCATATATTAGAAACATATCCTTAGTCCTCCTAAGGTATTTCAATATACTTTTAACGGCTATCCAATGGCTAGTACCTGGATTCTGCTGCTATTTGCTTGTCATGCTTAACGCGCATGACACGTCCGGTCTAGTGCATATCATCGCATACATGATGGATCCTATAGCACACGCATATGGGATGTCCGTCATTCGATCTTGCTCATCCTTTGAGCTTGGACATTGAGATGTACTCAATATTGTCCCTTTTTGAATCGGTACCATACCTTTCTTAGAGTTTTCCATCTTGAACCTTTTCAAGATTTATCAATATATGCACTTTGGTTTAAACCTATCAACCGCCTCGATGTGTCCCTATAGATCTTTATTCCCAAAATATAGGTAGCTTCACGAGATCTTTTATGGAAAAACAACTTCCAAGCCAGGTTTTAACACCTTCCAAGGTTGGAATATCATTTCCAAAAAGTAGTATGTCATTAACATACAATACTAAGAATGTAATTATTCTCCCACTAGCCTTCTTATATACACAAGCCTCATCAGCGTTCTTGATGAAACCAAATTTCTTGATCTCTTCATCAAAATGTTGATTCCAACTTCTCGATGCTTGTTTCAATCTATAAATTGATCTCTTTAACTTGCATACTTTATTAGGATGTCGTGGATCGACAAAACCATCAGGTTGAACCATATGGACAATCTCTTCGAGATGTCCATTGAGAAAACGGTTTTGACATCCATTTGCCTAATCTCATAGTCATAATATGCAGCTATGGCAAATAATATCCTAATTGACTTTAGCATTGCTACAGGCGAGAATGTTTCATCATAATCAACCCCTTGAGTTTGAGTGAAACCTTTTGCTACACGTCTTGCTTTATAAGTATCCAAGTTTCCATGCATATCCGTTTTCTTCTTGAAAACCCACCTGCATCCAACCGGTTTGGAGTTAAGTGGAGTGTCAACAATTCCCAAACTTGGTTGTCATACATGGATTGCATCTCTATGTTCATGGCTTCCAGCCATTTGTCACAATCCGAATAGGACATTGCATCATGGTATGTAGTTGGCTCATCGGAGTCAACCACGTAGCATCCATTCATGAAAAATCCATATCTTTCAGGTGGAATGCTAACTCTACCAGATCTGTTAACGCTTTGTGTGTATTGATCAACCTCTTGATCATCATTAACAACCTCTTGTTGATTGCTAGTGTCAACCAAACGTGTATCGGTTTGTGGATCTTAATCCTCATCAAATTCCACTGTTCTATATGTCATTCCTTCCATAAGGAACTTAGCTTCCAAGAACTCTGCCTTTCGAGCAATAAATACCTTTTGCTCTGTTCGATCAAAGAAGTAGTATCCTATACAATCTTTGGGATATCCAACAAATATACACTTAGTGGACCGAGTTTCCAACTCGTTTTGGGTGTTTAGCTTAACATAAGCTTCACAACCCCATACTTTTAAATATGACAGCGATGGAACTCTTCCATGCCATATTTCAAAAGGTGTCGAATCCACTTTCTTGGTCGGGGCCATATTCAAAATACGAGTTGCGGAGAGCAATGCGAAACCCCAAAATGATAAAGTTAGTGAGCTTATAGCCATCATAGATCGAACCATATCCAATAGGGTTCGGTTTCTCCTTTCAGACACACCATTATGTTGTGGTGTTCCAGGTGGAGTAAGTTGTGAGACGATCCCACTACTTCTTAGATGATCCTGAAAACCTCACTGAGGTATTCACCTTCTCTATCTGAACGAAGAACTTGGATAGATTTATTGAGTTGATTTTGAACATTTCAAAAGCTTCATATTTATATGTCATCAAGTACACATAACCATAGCGACTGTAATCGTCGGTAAAGGTAATGAAGTATTTTTCAACATTTCTTATCATTGTCTTAAAAGGACCACATACATCCTAATGTATGATTCCCAATAAGTCTTTTGCCCTCTCGTTAGTACCACTAAATGGCGACTTGGTCATCTTACCTTGTAAACAAGATTCACACTTATCAAATGAACCATTTTCATTCGTTTTCAAAAGACCATTCTTTTGAAGTGTTTGAATCCGATTCTTGTTTATGTGACCAAGACTGTTGGAGCTGTAAAAGATACTCTATATTATCAACACAGTGAAAGTCAACAAAAGTCAACGTCACGGTCAAAGTCAACAAAAGTCAAACCCGACACGTTCGAGACGAGGAACCGAGACGAGACGTTGAAGATTTAGATGACTAGGAGTTTTATTGTAATAAATATATTTTGTATGAACAAAATATATTTTACTTTCTTTGAGTCATGTTTTAGTCTAAATATATAGTCTAGGGGGTTATGTGTAAATATGGAAACTAAAACTAGACTATAAATAGCCTAATTGTAATTAGAATTAGGTTAATGGTTGCATGACCAATTGATTGAGGGATTGACTTGTAAACAATATTATTAGCAATCAATAGAGATCAAAGGGGTTTTATTGTGATTATCATTATTTTGATCTAATTCTTCATGATTTGATTCAAGTTTGATCATCCTGGATCAACAATATGGTATCAGAGCCTTAGTGCTCTTGATTTGTTGAGTTTTTGTGGTTTTGGTCAATATCTAGTTTCAATCAATTTTCATTGGATTATCAGCTGTTTTTGGCATGGAAATTGATTGAATTATGCTTGTTCTTGATTGAGGAAGATTCTACAATCATCAGATCTCAAATTCATTGGGTTTTGGATGATTTCAGATTGATTTTGAGGTGAAAAAGGGTTTTGAGATCGATCAGCGAAATTACTGTTCTTACTGCGAAACTGTCATCTTCATTCAGCGAAATTATGAGTTATTTTGGATCGGAAGTTGTTTTCTAGAGTTTCAGTGAAAGTATTTCCTTGAACGAAAGTTCATTAGTTTTTTTGACCTATCATCAAGCGAAAGTGCTGCCGAATCTATTTCTGAACGAAAGTTCAAGCTTGTTTCCTGCGAAATTAGCAGCGAAACTAAGCAATTGTTGTCTCTGATTCAAGCGAAAGTGCTGCTGAAATTGCAAGCGAAAGTGTCTGTGTTTGCGAAAGTGTCTGCGATAGTATTGTTTCAGCGAAACTGTTAGCCCAGTCACCTCTTTCAGCGAATTTGTTAGCGAATTTATCAGCGAAATTATCAATTTTTCTGCCAAAACTATCATGTCGAAATTAACTACTCTTACACTTGCGGATCTTGAAAGTGTTGCTCCTAATAGACCTCCAAGACTCATTAATGGAGATAATTTTGAAGATTGGAAGAGATGTCTCAAAGCTTTCTTTTTCTACACAGATCATAATCAATGGGAATCGATTATTTCAGGCCTCATATACCTACGGTTACGGTTGGTGATGTCGTTTCTCAGAACAAAGACCCATCTTCTTATACTGAAAGAGATCTGAAACTGATTGATCGTGATCAAAAAGCTTTTGGTGCTCTAACTCTTTGCTTGGCTATAGACATCTACAATCGTTTTGCAGAGCATAAAAATGCTAAATCCCTTTATGATGCTCTCTGCGAATTCTATGATGGAAATGCAGATCTGGTGAAAGACAAGAGTATTCAAGCTGAAAAGGAGTTCAATTCGTTTGTAGGATACAAGAATGAAAGTTTGACAGATCTTACAAATCGTTTCTTAACCGTCTCAAGCACTCTGAAGAAGTATGATGAAAGACTCTCCAACAGTGAACAAGTTAACAGGCTTCTCGATTCTCTTCCACCACAGTGGAGTCTTCAAGTGAGGATGCTCAAACAAGAAAGAGGTTTTACAGATTATAAGCTGATGGATATCATTAACAAGTTGAAATCTTTTGAGTTGGATATGAAAAGAAGAGAATTTAACCAGACTATGATGCCCACATCTGGTTTTTCTCAAAATGCTGCTTTGTTGTCATCCGCTGCAAACTCTTACATTCAAAATCCAATTCAAGGAGGGAGCAATACAAGTAACTTCTCGAGTGGTAGTAATCATGTTGGAAAAGAATTGGGAAATTCTAAGGTGAATGCTGAAACTTCAATTCCATCTGAAACAATGGCTCTTTTTGGAATGTTTGTTCAGAGTTATGAAGCTCTTGTTGCTGGTGAATTGAAAGGTAAAGGAATGACTATGGAGGATATGTATCAGGTTGATCCTGATGATCTAGAAGAAACTGACATTCAATGGCAAATGGCAAAGTTAACTTTAAGAGCCCGGAGATTCATGGAAAGAACAGGAAGAAAGAACTTTGGTGGTCAATCATCTACTTCAAAACTAGGATTTGATAAGTCAAAATTGAGGTGCTTTAATTGTAAACAATTGGGACATTTTAAACGTGAATGTCCATTACCAATTGTCACAGATCCTAGTAACACTGGAGTACCAAGATTGACAGCAGAGAATGAAAAGGAAGAAGGAAATTCAAAAAAGGAGTCAGCCTTGATCTCAAACTTTGACTGGAGTGCGGAGGTGGAAGAAACAAGATCTGAAATAAATCACGCGTTAGTTGCTGAGGTTGTGGAAAGTGATGAGATGGAAGTTGATAAAGATGGATTTGTGTTGTTCAAGGAATTTAAAGGAGAAAATGAATCTTCAGTAAAGGAGAAAGAAGAGAAGGCAGATGGAGAGAAGAAAGAGGAAATTACAGATTCAGATGAAGAAAGAAATTCAAAAGCTGCGAAAGGAAAAGAGAAGGATGATGCGGCCGCTACTGTTGAGGAAAGGAAATCAAGTACTCCAGTATGCATGTGCGATAAAGCTTTAGCTGCCGAAAGGATGGTAATGGGACTTCCTTATGAGGTAATACAGGATATGTGCTCATCTGCTTGCAAAATTAGACTTTTTGGGATTTATAAGGCTAATCGTTTGTTAATTGATAATGAAAAGGATTTAGAACGAATTAATGATGAACTTAAAATGAATGAATCAAAATATTTTGTGAAATGAAATGAGGCTTTAAAAGAAACTGATCATTTAAAAAGAATTGTTTTGGAAAGGAATGTAGAGGTTAATACTTTGACTGAACGGGTTGCTCTTGCTGAATTTGAAGCAAGCAAACTTCAGTCAAAGTTAGATAAATGGACTATTTCTGGAATGAAACATGATGATCTTTGTAAATCTCAACGGGGAGCAAGAATTAAAACAGGTTTGGGTTATGAAAATGTACAGGTTTATCCTCCTCCTAGTACATACTGTTATTCTCCTATGCCTGTTCCTCATCCTTCTAATGATTTAATCAAATCAGATACTTACAGTATGTCTGCAGGTTTAGTTGGGAATAACTCTAAGTACATTCGTGAAGACTACGACTATGGACCAACTAGTGGGCTTGGATGCACTAGTTCTAGTACACCTAAAAATCAGCAGTCTGTTTTAGATAATAAGTCTAGTTTAAATTCAGTGTTTGTTTCTAGTTCAAATGTAACAGACTTGAATGTCTCATGTTCTCTTGATTGTTCTATTTCATCTTGTACTTCAAATCATGATAGTGATGATTTTTGTTCTGATAATGAATGCAATGAATATGATGTTTCTCCTAAAACAACTGAGCAACTTAAAATTAATTCTTTCAAAAAGTTCTTTTCTCAACCTATTCCATCTTTCATACCATTAAATATGACATCATCAGAAAAATGCAGTTCGTCTTTATCTGACACTGGTACCAATGGTACGAGTTTTACTGATTTGTCAGAAGAATCATGTTCTGATTTTGTCAAAAAGAACTCTGATTCAAATAAACAAAAACATCATGAGATGTATGAGACATTCAGTGATGTTGATTCTAGTTTGTCTGAATGTGATGAGGAGATTATTATTGATCCTATTTTTACCTCATCACATCATCGACCTAGATTCAAACATCATTGTTTCAGGTGTGGTGAAGAGGATCATCTTATCAAAAATTGCCCTTTGATTCAAAGATCCTCTAATAGGAATTGTTTTGGGAATAAATTGACAAAATTGGTTAATAATTTCTTTCATAAAAAATCAGCTTCTTTAAAAACAAAAGTTGTTCAATCTTGGGTCCCTATTGCTCCTGGCTAAATGATTTGTTAATTCATTTCAGGGATCTTCTTCAAAGATTGTACATAGTCTGTGGCATGTTGATAGCGGATGTTCCAAGCATATGACGGGATTAAAGGATTTGTTGACCAATTATCGGATTATAGATGGAGGATATGTGGCATTTGCTGGAGATAAGAAGGGTGGAAAAATGATTGGACAAGGAGAAGTTACCAATGGTTCTCTTACTCTAGAAAAAGTCAACCATGTTCCTAAATTGGCTTTTAATCTTCTGAGTGTCTCTCAAATTTGTGATAAAGACATTCCTGTTCTATTTAAATCTGACGAATGTTTATTTTTAAAATCAAAGATAGCTATTCCGGAGGATTTAATTCTCATGCGTGCTCCAAGGAAACATGATACATATCTTCTTGATATGAATTCTAATGAGTCAAAGGCTACTGCAACTTGTCTTCTCTCAAAAGCATCAACCTCTGAGTCACTCTTGTGGCATCGTCGCTTAGGCCATGTCAATTTTAAAATAATCAATAAATTAGTAAAGAACAATCTTGTTAGAGGACTTCCTTTAAAAGATTTTTCTGTTACTGAAAAATGCATGGCATGTGCCAAAGGGAAACAACATAAGAAACCTCATAAGCCCAAACTTTTAAATAGCATATCAAGTCCTCTTGAGTTGTTACATACTGATTTATTTGGGCCTATTAGTGTTAAATAAATTGCTAAAAAATCCTTTTGTCTTGTTGTTACAGATGATTTCTCATGTTATTCATGGGTGAGGTTTCTTGCACACAAAAGTGAAGTTGCAGAGGAATTGCAGAAATTAATCATTTTATTGAATCAGTTAGTAAGAGAAGAGTTATGGGATTAAGAAGTGACAACGGCACTGAATTTAAAAATCAGATTCTTGATTCATTTTGTGCTCAAAAAAAGATTGTGAGACAATTTAGTGCTGCAAGAACACCCCAGCAGAACGGTATTGCAGAAAGAAAGAATCGCACTCTTGTGGAAGCTGCTCGGACAATGTTGATAGAATCCTCATTACCCATTATTTTCTGGGCTGAAGCTGTTAATTGTGCATCTTATGTTCTAAACAGGGTGCTAATTGTGAAAGATAAAGTGAAGACTCCTTATGAACTTTTTCATAAGAGGAAGCCACTAATTGATTTCTTTCGACCATTTGGCTGTTCTTGTACTCTTCTGAATACTCAAGCTCAAAAGACAAAATTTGGTGCTGTTTCTGACGAGTGTTATTTTGTTGGATACTCTTCTTCACAAAAGGCGTACCGAGTTTATAACAAGAGAACACGTATTGTTCAAGAGTCATTCTATGTTGATTGGCAAGAATCTAATCCTTCTGAAGTGAAATCTGAACCTGCATGGTTCTTTGACTCCGATACTGTGTTCAATTCATTTAATTTGCCAGTTTTCGATGATGTACATCCATTCCAAGTACTCAAACGAATATTATTCCATCATCTCCATCGTCTGTTCCATCCATCCCGCTAGTAAATGATGCTGTTTCAACTGATGTCAGCTCATCGTCTCCATTGCCTGATCAAGCTCCATTATCTGATTCTTTATCTCCTACATCTCCCAACTTACCTGATTCAACACCTGTCATTGATACACCTTCATCTACTCTTTCTCCGGCAATGACTGATACTTCTTCAACTATCTTTCCTTCTTCAAGTGATTATAAAACTTTGAAAGATCATCCACTTGATAATGTGATTGGATCTGTTTCTGATGGTGTTCGCACGCGAAGTCAATCTGGTCTGATTAATGTTTGTCTTTTCTCATGCTTCATTTCTCAAATTGTTCCAAAAAATGTTCATGCTGCTCTACAAGATCCTTGTTGGGTAGAGTCTATGCAATTGGAACTTCAACAGTTCAGAAAGCTTAAGGTTTGGACCTTAGTTGATTTACCTCCCAACAAATATCCAATTGGTACAAAATGGGTATTTAAGAACAAACCAGATGATCGGGGTGTGGTGGTGCGAAACAAATCTAGACTTGTAGTGCAAGGCTTTGCTAAAGAAGAAGGAATTGATTATACAGAAGTCTTTGCTCCAGTTGCTCGTCTTGAAGCAATCAGAATATTTCTTGCTCATGCTGCTCATAAACAGTTCAAAGTGTACCAGATGGATGTGAAATGTGCTTTTCCCTACGGAGACATTGATGAAGAGATATATGTGTGTCAACCACCAGGCTTTGAAGATCCTGATTTTCCTGATAAAGTGTATAAGCTTGATAAATCTTTGTATGGTCTTCATCAAGCACCCAGAATCTGGTATGAGACTCTTACGCAATATCTTCTAAGCAATGGTTATTCTCGTGGTACCATTGATATGACTTTATTTAAAAGAGAGGTGAATGGTGAAATGATCTTTGTTCAAGTGTATGTCGATGATATTATTTTTGGATCCACAAACTCTCAATTGTGTAGAGAGTTCGAAGAAGTGATGAGCCAAAGGTTTGAAATGAGTATGATGGGTGAAATGTGTTTCTTTCTTGGATTGCAAGTTGAACAACAGAAAGAAGGAATTCTTATTCATCAAGAGAAGTACATTAAGGATATTCTGAAGAAATTTAAGATGGATGATGCATCCACTGAGATGACTCCTTTTACTGCTCAGACCTGTCTCACTCCGGATGAAAATGGAAAACCAGTTGATCCTCATCTTTTTCGATCTATGATTGGCTCTCTCATGTATCTTACTGCAAGTCGTCCTGATATCACTTTCGCTGTTGGTTACTGTGCTAGATATCATTCGGTTCCAAAGGAATCTCATGAGAAAGCTGTCAAACGAATATTTCGTTATCTCAAAGGATCGTCTCGTCTTGGACTGTGGTATCCATATGGTGGAAATTTTGATTTACATGCTTACTCTGATAGTGATTCCAATGGTTGCAGGTTAAACAGAAAATCTGTGTCTGGAGGTTGTCAATATTTGGGAAATTGTCATGTATCCTGGTAGAGCAAAAAACAAACTACTGTTTCTCTTTCTACAGGGGAAGCTGAATATATTGCTGCATCCAGCTGCTGCTCTCAAGTTCTCTGGATCCAGCACCAAATGATTGATTATGGAATTAATTTCCTTCATACACCTTTATTCTGTGACAATGAGGCTGCCATTGGAATTGCTAAAAATCCCATTCATCATTCCCACACAAAGCATATTGAAACACGAATTCATGCGATTCGTGACGCTCAAGAGAAGGGTTTCATTAATATTATACCCATCGATACAAAAAATCAAAAAGCTGATCTTTTCACAAAAACATTTGATAAACCTCGTTTTTATGAATTGATTTCTATGCTTGGGTTAATATCTTTTTAAATTTTTATTTTCTATTTCTTTGATAATATAAAAAAATAAATAAAAATTTACATTAAAATTCATTTTTAATAATAGAAATATGAAAATAAAAATTTGGGGGAGTAATATTATTATTCTGAGATTGGAATTTAACATGATGAGAAATGATTGTATATTCTCTAAATATTTTTATTTACATTACCAGTACTTCTATGAGAAATGATAGTAACTGTTATTGGATTCTGTTTCACATTTAAAAAAAAAGAAATGGATCAGATTCTTTAACGATATGCTTGATAGACTCAGCCTGATGAATGAAGTAGACAGCAGCTTTATGATTAAATTAAACTTCATGCTTAAGAATGTCTGGATTTACTCAATCATTTTGGATTGCACAAAAACTGAGTCCTGACAAAAATTGGATTGAGAATGAATCTTTAGTTCATTTTGCTTTGCTATGTCTTCACCCTCTGCTGGTTTATTTAGTGTTAAGATGTCTTGTGTCTGTGCTTATCTCCTCTGCTGTACGTGAGTACTGACCTGGAGTGATGATCTCCTCTGCTGTACGATAGTACTGACCTGGAGCTCTCATCAGCACATGATCAAATGGTTATCTCCTCTGTTATACGTGAGTATAGATCTGGAGCTCTCACCATTTTGATATAATTATGTCAAATCATCTTATCGATGAATTTCTCTCAGAATGAAATATTCTGTTTATAATCATTTGCACACTAATCCACAAACCTTGTTCTATGAAGATTGATTCATAATTCAAGAAATCCTGAGGTTGGGTGAGGGTTTTTACCAAATGATTGTGGGGTCTTAGCATTCTAAAGCATCTAACTGAACCTTAAATGAATCATAAGCTGTTGGTCGAAAAAGGATAAGGCATGAGTTTAAATAGACAATTATATCTGCAATCGTTATTGATTTGTTCTAATTTCAGTTGTTTCTGTGCAGATTGTGATGAGATCTTGTATTCAGTATGATCTCATGACTAGTAGATGATTTTTGATCATCTTTATGTTCTGAAATATTTAGAGAATGTGATCTCTGATTATTTTAGATCTCATTATTAGATGTGTTTCCTTTAAATATTATAATTTAAAAAAAAATAAAAAAAATATAAAAAAAATATAAAAAAAAAATAATAATAATAAATAAAAATTAAAAAAATAAAATAAAATAAAAAAAAAATGGTGCGAAATTATTCTTTCGCTAATAGCTTCGCAAAGCGAAACTGCAATTTCGCTAGGTTTGCTAATAAGTTGTTAACCAGTTATCTCCGAGCGAAATTACAGTTTCACTGGACGAAACTGTAAATTCGCCTGACGAATTTATAGTTTCGCTGTCTGCGAAACTATTTGGTATATAAGTCATGTTTGCGAATTTTCTCTCATATTTTCGCACACTCGCACAGCTTTACTTTTAGGGTTTCTCCGTAACAAAACAAGGCGATTTTGATTTGTGTTTGTGATTTGGACTGATTTTTCGTGATATTCTCTTCGTATGTGAGTTTCGAACACTGATTCACTCTCTAATCTGGATTAAATCATCTATTCTTAAGTAATCTGGATTGTGTCTCTTCGGTGGTTTCGCTGTTCGTTCAGCGAAACTATTGAAGTCTCTGCGAAATTGAACGAAAGTTCACATCTTTTCAGCGAAACTTTAAAGTTATGCTGTCCGAGCGAACTTAACAGTTTCGCCATATCTTCTCTAATTTCGCAATGACTGATCTTTAATTTACACAGTTTCGCTTGTATTTTATTATGTCAGCGAAACTAATTTGTAATAGCGAAACTAAATTAATATTTGGTGAAACTAATTGCGAAACTACTTTAATTCATTCTAATCTTGTCGAAACTACTTTTTGTTCTGCGAAAATAACAAGTTTCATTGAGCGAAATTATAGTTTCGCTTGTCGAAACTGTTTGTTTTCCTTGTCGAAATTGTCTTTGATTCAGCGAAACTATCATGTCTTAGTGAGCGAAACTATTGTTTCGATTGCCGAAACTGATTGTTTCTTATGTTTTTGTCTTATTTTCTTATTTTCAGTATTTCTTATTCAAATTTATTTGTTGTTCTTTTCAGGTTATTATGGCGAATCTCAAGTTTGATGAGAGGAATAACATCACTGCCATATTAGACGATACTCTTCCAAAGGCGGCCGGATTTCGTGACTGTATTACATGGCTCCAGAGATCACCCATTGCATATGCTATCTCTCACTCACCCACTATCTATGATCTTCATATTAGAGACTTTTGGAGATCAGCAGAATACAACACTGGAGGAGATGTTCAGAGAATCACAGCTAGAGTGATTGATCATGATATAACTATTACTGCTGAGAGCGTGTCGAGGATTCTTAGACTAGAAGATGATACTGGTGATGAAGTTGATATGACGGAATCTGAAGTATTCCAAGCTTTCAGACAAATGGGATATGAGGGACCAGCTTTTGGTTCGAGAAGGAGATTAAAAAGTCTTTTTTATCTGTTTGAGAATTCCAAAATCATTCAAAGACTGTAATTAGATTCAGTTATTAGTGTGATCTCATTGCTTGTCGATGTTTAAATTCATCTTTGTGCTAAAGTATATCTTGAAGATGTGATCTCATGATCGATTCAGTTCTCGGTTTAAAAAAAAAGAAACAAAAAAAAATTGATATATAAAATTAAAAAAATTTATAATAGATTTTCATTTAAAATTTTTTTTTAGGTCTTCCATATTATGCTGTTACAATTTTATCATTTTCATGCATTTCACGGAAATTGCGCACAAACGAACACGAGTTCGCTTGTTTTTCACACACAAATAAACACGAGTTTATTTTGTTAAAATGAAATGATCTAATTAGAAATGTCGAGATTGTGTTTGAGAATGTGTTTCAGGTTTTTGTTTTAAGTGATGGCCGATTATCAGTTAAGCAGTGTACCTGATCAGAGAGCCTGTTCCTCAAGTTTGCAGAATATACCGAGCTAGGAATCCTCCTCCGACATCTTCTAAAGCACTCAAGATTAGAGATTTGGGAAACCTGTTCCAATATTCTTGTAAAGCTTGCATTCGAAAAGGGGGAGCATATAAATAGGGGGAGCTTATGAGATGAAAAATCTTTCTCATCAGATTCAGAAAGATTCAAATTGAAGATCTTTCTACTGTTGACTTCTCGATGCTGATTTCGTTTGAAGACGTTGATAATGATAGACTAAGGGGGAGTATTGTTGGAGCTGTAAAAGATAGTCTATATTATCAACACAGTGAAAGTCAACAAAAGTCAACGTCAAGGTCAAAGTCAACAAAAATCAAACCCGACACGTTCGAGACGAGGAACCGAGACGAGACGTTGAAGATTTAGATGACTAGGAGTTTTATTGTAATAAATATATTTTGTATGAACAAAATATAATTTACTTTCTTTGAGTCATGTTTTAGTCTAAATATATAGTCTAGGGGGTTATGTGTAAATATGGAAACTAAAACTAGACTATAAATAGCCTAATTGTAATTAGAATTAGGTTAATGGTTGCATGACCAATTGATTGAGGGATTGACTTGTAAACAATATTATTAGCAATCAATAGAGATCAAAGGGGTTTTATTGTGATTATCATTATTTTGATCTAATTCTTCATGATTTGATTCAAGTTTGATCATCCTGGATCTACAAAGACGACAATGCCAAAGATATGAATCACTCAAACCCATTTAAGTTTCTTGGTTCTTGTTTGGTATAATGAGTTATTAAAGAATGAATCATCATGAACCAATTCATAGATACCATTAAAAGGCATAGCCTTAAAATAAAATACATCATCCTACAACATAAATACATTTGTTTACAAACTTTTTTATCATAACCACATTGTTTTAAAAGGGAAACAGAAATTATGTTCCATGTCAAACAAGGAGCATACAAAATGTTCTTAAGAACAACTTCCAAACCATTTGAAAGTTTCAAAATATAGTCTCTTTGGGCTTCTACATCAACTTTTGCTCTGTTGCCCATGTAGAGACTTGTGTCTCCCTTCTTGAAGTGCTTATTTCTTTTGAACCCCTGCAACAAATTGCAAATGTGAATTCCACATCCGGTATCCAATACCCATGTGTTTAAAGAAATAACATTTAAACCAATATGAATCAGGAAAGTTGTACCTGAGGTTTGCCCAGCATCCCTCTTATTTCTCAACTCTTTGAGATAGGTTGGACAATTCCTTTTCCAATGTCCTATCTCACCACACTCAAAGCATGGATCATTCTCCGATACCTTAGGCTTCTTAAGCTTAGTCTTTGATGGTTCCGCTTTAGCCTTTCCTTTCCATTTGCCTTTGATGTACCCCTTTACTTTGGCAAGATTTGCCTTGGGAACGGGGAATGGCCTTTTCTTATAGCCTCCCTCATTGATCGAGAGAACAGGTAGAACCTTCCTACCCATATGCCTCGGCTGTTCTGAGCATTGCGTGAAGCTCACTAATGCTCTTGTCCCACTCGTTCATATTGTAATTCATTATGAACATCTCAAACATTTTAGTTAGGCCATTAAGGATCAAATCCGTGGCCAACTCCTTTGAGACAGGACAGTTAAACCTCTCGAAGCAATCAATGTGGATTTTCATCTCAAGTACATAAGATGATACTGATTGGGTTTCTTCCATGCGACACGAGTGAAGCGGTCGAACCGTTTCGAAGCGCTCTACCCTAGCTTGTTGAAGGAACATTTCCTTCAACTGGGTAATCATGTCATATGCCCCATTACACTCCAAATCCTTTTGGAGTTCGGGAATCATAGTTCCCAACATGAGGTAGGAAACCTGCATGGAATCCTCAGTATACTGAAGCCAATCGTTATAGGCCTCAACATCCTCGGGGTCGGGTTGGTCAGGAATGGGATCGTCAAGGACATAGGCCTTTTTCTCTTGCTTGAGAACAAATCTCAAGTTTCGAAACCAGTCCATAAAGTTATTATGGTTAAGACGATCCCTCTCTAAGATAGTTCTCAGCGATAGGGTATGGACGGTCGGGGTGGTAGCATTATTGTTTGTGGCAATTTCTACGATAATTAACAAAGTTCATATTAGTATTTCTGAAATATTAAATTTTAATCATTAATACCCTTTTATATGTCATAGACAATTAATAATTAAAACCTAGAATCCAACGTTACATTTAAATGACGGTTAGGTGACCTTTATCCCATTATTTAAATTAACAAGGTAGTCAACACTTGACAATTGCAACCTTTTGCAACTTCTAGCCTTATGGGATCGGTTAAACATCTTATGTTTAGTTGGCATGTAAAATCCCATCAACACCATTGTACGCCATGCTTCGGTGACCCTATGCACATGGTTTCCAATTCAAGTCGTCCTACTTACACACACGTGTGAGTTTACACATACAAGTGGTTAGGTGACCTTTATCCCACAAATACGTTAAGCCCACCTCAAACACACTGTTAGGATCGTGTACTGAACAAAATACTAACTGATTAACGTGTATACCGAATTAAATAGTGCGGAATCCTATTTGATTGGCGATCCAATCAGTGAGAACGCACGTAGAATCAATTATGGATTGAATCTAAATGTTAAGAATGATATGGAATCGATCTCGTGCGATCTATGACCTTGGAATAGGCTCTTAGAGGTTTCTGGACGGCTAGGGTACGTCTGTAGTCGAAGTGTTCTTGATTCTCCCGTTTTTCCACGAATTAAGTGGTATTTATAGGTTAGGGTTTCTCATTCGGGCGACTGAACTATTAGCATGGTTCAGTCGTGCGATTGAGACATGCGGTTGATCCATTCGCACGACTGAGTGTTCAGTCGTGCGACTGAGTCAATCTCATGTTACACTCGTGCGACTTATCAGTCTCCTGGTTCAGTCGTGCGACTGAGTTATTCACATGAAGTTGTTCATGCATATGGTCCATTTGCATGGGCCATTTGCATTAGAACTTCATATTACTAAGTTTGAATGTATTTATTAATTATTACATTATTAAGATTCATTCAAACAACCACAAACCTATATAGTCAGTTCAATAAGCGTTAAACTACTAATCAATGAAATAATAAACATTATAAACACAACCTCACATTATATTTCATTAAGTACCCATTCAATTACATATGTGTAAGACAATAAAGACATATTATATTAAGCTCAGAATCTAGGTACACATGTATCTACAAACTCCACCTTGGACCTAGATTCATCTATTGTCTTACATTCTTCATAAGCTCCTCATATTTCTTGTACTTCTCCTCTCTTGTAACTCCTGCATGTATTTCAAATGCAAAGTAGAGTCTGACCACGTTTTGGAATTGGAGGGCTTGTACAATATCCTGCGAGTCATAGAACAATGGCCACTTGTATAGAGTGTAGACATCATTAGCTGACAAGTTGGTAAGCCACATTAGGTCAAATACCCTGATAGTATCCATTCTGCCCTCTTTGTTCAGAACTATGACCGCCTCCCCTGTTCTCCAATCATAGTACCACCACTTAAAGTGTGGAGTGAAGTCCTGTGGCATTTCCCTTAGAGGGATTCTTGACATCGTACGTGGAGGACTCCACTTCAGCTTTATCTTAGGCTTTCCAGTTATGGCATCAACTTCAGACCGTCTGATATACCTCGTAGGTTGTTGAGGTTGGAAGTTGACCCACCTCGTGTGGTACTCTCTCTTCAATGCAGCCTCAAACCAGCCAGGCATCTTTCTCGGGTCAGCATATAACAGCTTCAGTTTGGCCAGCTGGTTGAGCTCAAAACCAGGTAGAGTCTTTAGATCATGTGGGAATCTAAAGTACTCAATACCCTTCTCTCTCTTTACCGCGTATACGTTAAGATCATCAAAATGGGCCCACGCGATAAACTTGCCTGACACCTTGTGATGTTTCTTCACTTTGTAGAGCTTGGTGTAGACATTCGGTTTAGGAGCAGCGCGTTGGGCTCGGATCTCCTCAAAACATGCAGCCCATTCAGCCTTTCAGATGTTGACATCGGCGTCTGAGGCTTGGGCTTGTTCCCCAATCTTCTCGGACACTTGCTCCATTTTATCCAATATCTCAAACGTATCACTGACCAGGGAATCACCCAGGTTGGGAACCACATTTCCCTCTTTGTCAGCATACTTTGGATAGTGCTCTGCAGTGACGTCCTCGATCTCGATCTCATCAATGTCGTTCAGCTCGTCGTCACTGGTTGCTTCAAAGGTTGGAGCGTCCTTGATAATCTCATCGGGATTGAGCTTGAACATTTTGGCCAGTTGCTCATTAGTAAGATCATGAATTATTTCCCCCTCTTCAGGGGTGTAACTCACTGATCTCCTAACAATCCCTTGCAGATCAAGAATCATGGTTAGTTGAGTCTTGACCTGTTGAATGGGAGCAACATCGTATTCGTCCCTCTGAAAATTTGGATCTGCTTGATTTAGACATGTAACACATCAATAATTAGTTAATAATCAAAACAGAAACACATTAAATATATATAAACATTAAGTACAAAAGTTTAATACATGATTCAAGTACAAAAGCTTTCAAATACATAAATGTCTAATCATTACTTTTGTCCTGAATCGCAGGCTCATCAGTAGGTAAGGCAGAAGACGAGGCTCGTTGGTCTTGATTTCTCTTTGTACGTCTCTCTTGACCCTGAGCTGAGGCAGATGCAGCTGCATCTCCTTCATCATCATCATCATCATTCTGCCTTTCCCTTGTCTCTTCATCATCACTTGCCTCATCATCATCGCTATCATCATCTTCATCATCATCTTTATCATCATCACCATCGTCATCACCATCCCTTTCTTTTATCTTCAGAGGCTCATCCTTAGTTCCTTTGAGCTTGAGCATGATGGTCTTTTTGGCATTCTCCAACTCCTCTATCTTCTTTCCTAATAGAACTTTATGCTCCTGGAGGTGAGCAACCTCTTGGCTTTGAGCAGCCATCTGCTGTGTCTGCTGCTCAATTAGCTGAGCCTGCTTAGAAATCTGCTGAGATTGTGCAGCGGTAAAGATATACCAACTGACGAATCTGAGCTATCTTCTCGTCATCGGCTGCTAACAGCTTCAGCACCATACTGTTCAGTACTAAGAACTGTTCCTCTACCCCACTGGGAGGTAGAGATGAGCCAGATGGAAATGAGAGGTAAGATGACGGTCCTGCTTGGTGGGTAGAGGTGGTGGTGGTGGCAGTGGTGAAGAGGCTCCCCCTTGGCTGCTGGGCGGGTTCGGGGCAAATGTGGGATCTGAATCAGCAGCAGCATCCCCGGACTCCCTAGGCGTCCACCAACCGCCCTCAAATCTCTCTCTGTGGCAACTACCCTGCTGCCCACAGTCCTCGTGAGAGGCTCTTCATCACTCTCTTCCTCCCCATCAGGCTGAAAGTCCTGATGGAATCCTACCGTCTCAGCTCCTCTGTGGATGGATGATGGAGATATAACATCTGCGGTAGTGGCCCTAGATAGGGTGGGGCCAGTATCTCCACCATCACCACTGTCATCATCATCAGAATCATCAGATGGGAGCACAATCGGCTCAGAATCTGAGTCACTATCATCGTGACGCCACTTCCTCTTCGCTGGCGCCACGTAGTCCACTCGAATCAAATGCCCAAACAGTCTCTTTACCGAGGGCTTCACCTGCTTGCCCCGATAAACCTTCATCCTGCCTAAGGTGGTATCATCCATCACCTTAAGCATCACAATGTCTTCTTTCTCCTTGGGCAGTGTTGGCAGCTTCTCATCAAAGATCATCTGAAGAAACCTAGGGTACATGCAGAAACCCTCTTTGCCCTTAGCCTCCAGAAGCTGAAAGGGTGGTTCAGTACCAGTGCCACATAGGCATTTTGAATCTGGTCTGAAAGATCATCAAACCTACCCCTTCGCGAAGCTAAGCACTTAAGTATGACATGTGCTAGGTACTTGTACTGGGGACACAGGTTGCTCTTGTTGAGCACACCTGCTTTGATATCCCCAGCATACTTCATCCTTAAGAAGCACCCTCTCACTGTCAGCGGGTGAAGTCTGGTTGGGTGGTCTGCATCGTCACCCAAACCTAGCACCCGACGAATATCCTCTGTAGTAATCTTTATATCCCTCCCAAAAATGGAACTCCTGATGTTGTATGGCTCATGTGAGCGGTCAACCGATGCCCCCCCAGAAGGCTTGCTGAATAGACCTATAGGGAGTGCACTAAGTAGAAATGGCCCTGTAGATCCTGGATCGCTGGAGAAAAGCAATGATCCCCGTAAACTCGGGACCGTTTCGAGTCGTAGCATCTAAGTGAGAACATATGTTGTGCTTAGGGTTGATGGACCACCTGTCAGCCATCAATCTGTAACACAAAACACATAGGCATTAGATCACCACATAACACAGATCAGTTTGAATTTACCTAGTTGAATTCATTCTGGTTCAATCATGCGATTGAACCATGCGACTGAGTTCAGTCGGTTGACAAGGCATGCTATTGGATACAATCTGGTGACTGAGCATGCGATTGAGTTCAATTAGGTGACTGAGCATGCGATTGAGTTCAATCAGGTGACTGAGCATGCAATTGAGTTCAATAAGGCGATAGAGCATGCGAGTTGTTCAGTCGGTCGACTGAGCTCATTCGTATCAATCATTCGGCCAATTGAGTCATTCTTTCAACTCAATCGCGCGATTGTAGCTCATCCGTGTGTCCAGTCGCATGTCCCACTGTTTGGTCAACTAAAAATCGAATTTTGTCCAAAACATAGAATTAGACGTCGTGTTTTGGTTCATTAGACTCGCAATCACTTAACTAATAACCTAATAACTTTAATTTCAACATTTTACTTGGTTTGGTTAGGTTATTTGTCAGTAACTGTTCAGTTCTTATGTGGGACGAAATTCAAAACTTAGGGCACCATTCCATCAGATTTCAGTGAGATATCATCACAATGTACCTGTATAACAACTCACAACCGTCTGAATATCAACAAAAGTCGTAAATTTTGGTCTAATGAAATTTGGGCAGGGTAACGGTAAGGTGTGCGATATTAGGGCGATTGAGGGTGATGAGTTGAATGCGATCAACTATGGCCCTATTTATACTGAATCTGATCTCAATCGGGCGACTGGACGCATTCGCTCGGCTCATGCGGGCGAATGGACCTCAGTTGTGCGATTGGATCAGTCGATCACATTCAGTCGGGCGACTGACTCATTCGCACAGCTCCATCCGGGCGACTGGCTCTATCCTGTGAGCCATTTGGTTGAATGGTTCATACTCATGCTCCATTCGGCTATCCAGGGCATGAGTATGGTCCATTCGTACGGTTGGTCCATACTCATGGTCCTGTCGTGCGAATGGGTCATACTCATGATTTTTGACTGTATGACCATTTGACATTTTACACCCTTTAACTTATTGATTAAAACGTTTTGAGCACTCAATCATCTCAGACATGATCCTTTTAACTTGAAAACTTTTGATCACCTCAGACGTGATCCTTTTTAAAACAATTTGTCACCTCAGATGTGACTCAGTTGACATTTGAAAACGTGTGTGGTCACCTCAGACGTGACCCTTTTAGATGATTAAATCCCCGATTGAATTCCATGGCATAGTCCGATGTTTAACAAACTACATTGATGAAATTTAAACAAAATAAAAGAACTAAAACTGAAATACAAAACTAAGGCATGTTTTTGTGGTTTTGTGAGGGTTAAATCCTAAGATATAATCTAAAGGTTTCATTTCCTGAAAAAGCAGCTTCAATTCATTTTGACCATACATGGACCAATTCAATTTGGAATCATACATAAAATTCAAATCATTCGGGACATGTTATCAAAAACCTTTTGATGCTCTATTCTTGTTTTTCATCTAGAGTCGTTAGCAAATTTAGGAAATCATACTAGTACTATTAGATCCCCATATTGATTTGGACTTTCAAGAATTGTAGCCATGATGATTGTCAATATAGTTGTCCTCTTAAATCCATACATAGACTTTTGACACCGATTGGTGATTGTTTAAGGTTTAATTATTTCAACAAGCTTTTGTGGATCACACGCTTATATGGTGATCAACATTCCTCAGGAGATTTTTGAGCGGTCTCAGGGTAGTGTTCAAGAAGAAACTATTCCTAGAGCTTTCAAGGGGAAGCCAAGCCTCAGGTCAGTGCCATTGCACAGCAGAGAGGCGGCAAACAACAATGAATTCTAGAATATATAGGTTATGCTTATCCTAAGGTCAGTGCCACCGCACAGCAGAGAGGCACATAACCTATCTTCTTGTTTGAGCACTTTTATTCTTTTTGCACAGATCTCACCAACAACATAGGTTATTAGTTTGATTGCTTTTGCATTTTTTTTCATCATGTGCTTTTGCTCATGCTTTGGTCATACGCACACATTTGTGGCGTTTATTTTGCTCGTTACCCCTTATTGGAATTTTTTTGATTGTGGTAACCAAGGATAAGATGATAACCCACAGCTTGTTGAACAACTTAGTTTGTTCCTGAGATCACCAACAAGGTCTAATAATCTATTGTGTTGAATCTACCGACATATCATGTGTGGTCTAGCAACCTCTAGGTCTACTTTCTTTGTGTTACCTTAGTAGTAACCAGTTTTACTATCATTTTTCCTTTTATATTGCTCAGACTACACAGACTTATACTTTAAACTTTGCATCTAACACAATTTAAACTTTTAAAAGTCCCAAATGGTTTGTTCCTGTGTACTATCATCTTCCAAAGTTTTTAAATCGGTATCACAAATACGATCTGATTTCTATTCTCCCTCGTTTTTTTTATTAGATGTTATTAACTAAACCTATTCTCCCACTAAAAATTCTAAAACCATAAACGATTTTTCTTTTAGGATTTTAATAGGCGAAGAAATAACATCAATTTAATTTAAACATAAAATAAAATAAATAAAGAAAAGAAAATAAAAAAATTTAACTAAATGCATCGGACTAAACATGGTCAACTTCTGGAATTACATCACTTTTCTTTTTAACACTGTTGACCTCTAACAAATATAGAAAACGTGGTTTGTCAAAAGCCTTTGTATAGAGGTCAACGCGTTGAAAATCAGTGTTTATTTTTACCACATCGATTTGATTCTTTTCAAAGCAGTCACGTATAAAGTGATATTTTATGCCGATGTGTTTGGTCTTAGGATGTTGTACCGGATAATTAATTACTGCAATTGCAGCAGAGTTATCAACAAAAATAGGAGTAGAAGAGAAATTCAAACCATAGTCCCACATTTGTTGTTGTATCCATATGATTTGTGAACAACAACTTGCGGCTGCAACATATTCGGCTTCGCAGGTTGACAAAGCAACCGAGGTCTGCTTCTTACACTGCCAGGTCACTAATATCCTCCCAAAGAATTGAAATCCTGCTGATGTAGATTTGTAGTTCATCTTGCAGCCACCGTAATCTGAGTCGCTATATGCCGTAAGCTCGAAGTATCGTCATGAGGATACCACAACCCAAGTGTTGGAGTACCCTTCAGATAACGGAATATCCTTTTGACCCCTATCAGATGGTTAACTTTTGGCTTTGCCTGATATTTTGAACATAGACATGTAGCATACATGATATCAGGTCTTGAGGCAGTGAGGTACATGAGAGATCCAATCATTCCTTGTTACATGGTGGCATCGACCAGATCACCATTCTCGTCGGGTGCTACATCATGGTTTGTAGCAAGTGGAGTCCCAGCTGCAGACGCATTCTCCATGTCAAACCGACGGAGAATATCTCCTACATACTTGGTCTGATGTAGGAATATTCCCTTTGGTTTCTGATCCACCTGTAACCCGAGAAAGAACTTGATCTCTCCCATGGCACTCATCTTAAACTCAGCCTTCATTACTGCTTCAAACTCTTTACATAATTCTTCATTCTTTGACCCGAAGATGATGTCATCAACATAGATTTGAACAAGTAGTAAATCACCATCTTTCTCTATGATAAACAGTGTGCAATCAATAACACCTTTGCGAAAGCCGTGTTTCACAAGGTGAGCCGAGAGTTTCTCATACCAGGCCCTTGGGGCTTGATGAAGCCCGTATAAAGCCTTGTTGAGTTTGTAAACCCTGTCCCGATGATATGGATCTTCAAATCCCTCGGGTTGACTGACGTACACTGTCTCTCGGATTTCACCATGAAGGAATGCACTCTTCACATCCAATTGATAAACTTTAATCTTCATATATGATGCATAGGCAAGGAAGATGCGGATGGCTTCCATTCTTGCAACGGGTGCAAACACTTCATTGTAATCTATTCCCGCAACTTGTCGAAATCCTTGAACTACAAGTCAAGCCTTGTTCCTGATGATGACGCCTTGGTCATCTTTCTTGCATTTCAAGACCCATTTGGTGCCAATGACCTTAGCACCTTTAGGTCTATCCACCAGAGTCCATACACCTATTACCGATCAACCAAAGGATGTAATGAAAAATCAAAAAAGACGCATACATTTTAGTTCAGTTATATCATCTACATTGGAAGAACCCAAGAACAACAATGCTTGGGTTTCCGGTAACAATTAATCATTTCACCTTATATGCAGGGACATCCATATGAAAAAATGGCATTGTGATGCCCCAGGCACGTGATAGGGAACAAATCTCTTCTTACAATTTCAACATTTTGTTGGACGTCTTGTTCAATTTGGAGGTGAAGCCGGAGGATACATTTTTGGTAGAGGTAGTGTATCCAAGGGTAAGTTAAAGGTGGACAAAGTAAAATTTGTCAAATAACCTGAACACAATCTCTTAAGAGTTTCTCAATTCTTTGATCAAAAGCACAAAATGCTTTTCATAGAACAAGAGTGCATTATCCTCAAACCCGGGATGACAATTCCTTAGGAATTGGTGCTTTTTAGATATCACAGGAAAGGGGATATGTACATGCTGTATATGAACAATGCTTCCCCACTGGGTGAAGTATCATGCTTTCTTTCCAAAGCTAACCGTGATGTGTCAACTCTGTGGCATAAAAGAATGTGTCATGTAAATTTTAAAACCATGAATAATTTGGTTGAAAATAACTTGGTACATGGTGTGCCTAGAAAGGAACTTTTTGTAAAGATAACTGTGTTACATGTCTGAAAGGAAAGCAACACAGGGTATTTCATAAATCCAAAAAAGTTAACTCTATTACCACTCCATTACACTTATTGCACATTGATCTATTTGGTCCCACAAGTATAATGAGCATTAGAAGGAAATCATATTGCCTTGTGATTGTTGATGATTTTACAAGATATACAGGGGTATTCATCACAAGAACTAAAGATAAAACTGCTGCGATTTTAAAATCATTTATTCTAAAAATTGAAAATCAAATTGATCACAAGGTAAAAATCATAATAAGTGATCAAGGGACTGAGTTTAAGAATCAAGTTCTTGACTCATTTTCTGTAACTCAAAAGAGATTTCTAGACAATATAGTGCTCCTAAAACTCCTTAACAAAATAATGTTGTTGAGAGGAGAAAGAGGACACATATTGAGGTTGCTATAACCATGTTAGCTCATTCAAAGCATGCTCTAAAATTCTGGGAAAAGGCAGTCAGCACTGCATGCAATATGCAGAACAGTGTTCTTACTGTTAAGCCCCATGGAAAAACCCCTTATGAGATATGGAACAAGAGGCCAACGTTCATTGGCTTTCTTAGGTCATTTGGCTGTAGGTGTACCTTACTTAACACAAAGGACAATTTGGCAAAATTTGCTGAAAAGTCTGATGATGCTTTCTTTGTTGGGTATTCCTCTAACTCTATTTTTTACAGAGTTTATAACATCAAAAATCAACAATTTGAGGAATCTTCCAGCATTGTTGTAAATGAGCACACTCCTTGTGTCAAGGGAAATGGTCCTAACCATATCCTTGACTTAGAATTGTTTTGAAACTATTCTAAGCCTTCTTGTGAGAATGTTTCAGCTGGAATAGGAACTTAAAGTGATTATAATGATGATCAATTGTTTGAGTTACCAGACCTATTCCAAATTATCTAAGATCGATGAAGATAAAGCTCCCACAAATGGAAGTCCTAAAAGCATGAACATCTCAGGAACCAGTGGAGCTTCAACAAGTTGTCAACAAAGTGAGCCTCAAAACTCATCAGCTGGCAACTCGAACACTGGTCAACACTAAGCTGATGAAAGCAACAATATGGAGGAATATATAATTGTTGATGTTGTTTCACAGTAAAATACTACTGATGTTGTCTCTCTGCTTAATTCAATCAGTCCTTTTTGAATGAGTATGAGACATTTTCTGGACCTAGTACTCAAAATCCTAAGCAAAACTTTTCCTACCCGGATCTCTCTATGCAAATAGAGGTGATTCCTAGGCTCAAATTTCATAACACCCATCCAGCTGAGAACATCATAGGAGACGTCACTAAAGGTATGAGAACAAGAGGACAGACTCACAGGGGGAATGTTTGCTTGTATTCATACTTTCTTTCTCAAATGAAACCAAAGAAGGTGGAAGAGGCTCTCAAAAAAAGTAGTTGGTTTGAATCAATACAAGAGGAATTACTTCAATTCAAGAGACAAAAGGTTTGAAACCTATGTCCACTACCACCTGGTCGAGTACCCATTGGCACAAAATGGGTTTTTAGAAACAAAATGGATGATAAAGGCTTGATTATGAAGAATAAAGCAAGATTGGTAGTTCAAGGATACACATAGGAGGAAGAGATAGATTACACTGATGTCTTTGCAGTAGTTGGAAGACTTGAGGATGTGAGAATCTTCCTTGCGTATGCAACATCCAGGAACTTTACAGTTTACCAACTTGATGTCAAGTGTGTATTTCTGTACGGGGATATAGACAGAGAAGTCTATGTGTGCCAACCTCCAGGATTTGGAGACCCCCAACATCCCAACTATGTGTGCAAACTGGATAAATCTCTCTATGGGATGCACTAAGCACCTAGGCTATGGTATGAGACATTGTCTCAGTTTCTCCTGAAGAATGGTTACACCAGAGGTACCATTGATAAGACATTATTCATAAGAAAGTCCGGGAAAGAGATTTTGCTAGTACAAGTCTATGTTGATGATATCATATTTGGTTCCTCGAATGACTAGGTGTGTAAAGACTTTGAAAGCATTATGAAGAAGAAGTTTGAGATGAGTTCCATGAGAAAAATAGATTTTTTCCTTGGAATTCAGGTGAAGCAAATGAAAGATAGGTTCTTTATAAATGAATCTAAATATGTCAATGACATTTTAGAAAGATTTAAGATGAAAGATTGTAAGCCAACCAAGACACACATACCCAGAAATCACAATCTTTGTCCTGGCCCTGAGGGGGAGGATACTAATCAACAACAGTTTAGGGCAATTATTGGATCTTTGATGTATCTCACGGGAAGTAGACCTGATAATGTTTTCAACCTATATTAGGCTGCTCCAAAGGTGACTCACCTATTTCGTGTCAATAGAATCCTTAGATACCTTAAAGGAGATCCTAAACTGTGTCTCTGGTATCCTAGGAATCAAGACTTTAATCTCTATGGCTACACTAATAGTGAGTATGATGGCTGCAATATCAACAAGAAATCAGCAACAGGAGAATGTCAATTTCTTGGTGGAAGGATTATCTCTTGGCAATGCAAGAAGCAATCATGTGTATCTACATAAAATGCTGAAGCTGAATACATTGTTGCTGCTAGTTGCTTTGCTCAGCTACTATGGATTCAAAATCAGATGTTAGACTATGGCTTTAATTTCATGGAGATTCCTATTCACATTGAAAAAAAGGAGTTCCACTTCCATTACTAAAAATTCTATCAAGCACTCCAAGACAAAGCACATTGACATCAGGTATCATTTCATTCTAGATATTTTTAAGAAAAACTTGATCAAACTAGTCAATGTTGACTTAAATGAATATTATGCTGACTTGTTGACCAAAGCCTTTGATGAACAAAGATTTAAATATCTAATCACAGCTATTGGGATGATAAATATTGACTAGTTCATCTCTTTTGTAAACCTTTTTTAAAGTGTGTCTTGTCTATGTTGTCTTTACAATCTAAGCCCTGTTACAAAAGGTTTTTCTTCAAATTCTCTAAGTATGAGTTCTTCCGAAAGGAAATTTACCCTCGCAAGATATATTTTTCTATATTTCAAAGGCAAATTCCCTTAAACAAGTATTTCCTTTGGAAGAGATTTTGGTTGCGGAAGAATATTTGATCTTATATCAAATATACTTCCGAACCTTTAGAACTTATTCCCTTGGAAGACAATGTTACTCTCGGGAGAAAATTTCTCTTCAGACATAATTTGCCTTCGGAAGTAAATTTGGCCTCGGAAGAAATTACCTTCGGAAAACTTTTACTTTCGGAAGAAAGCCTTACTATATAACGGAAATTTTTGGGTCCCACTCTGTAAAAAGTTACGATTTTTTTAATGATGTCAGAATATTTTAAATGGTTTTCCTTACCGCCCCTGTCAAGTCATACCCCAAACTGTCATTTCACCTTATCCATCTGACTTTTCATCTTATTTAAATACTTCTGACCTCTCTCTTTAATCCTTTTACTTGTTCAAAAGCCCTAACTTTCCTTCATCTTCACTTTCACTCTCCCAAAATTGCTTCAATTTCACTGAACTCTCCAAACAATGGCCCTAAATCCTCAGCATAACCAAGTCGCACTCCTTGATTCTTTAAAGGATGCTGACTTTGTCAAAATCATCCAGCTTCTAACCCAATCTACCTACTACACCGCCCTCACCGGTAACCCCACTATTCACTCCAACCATATGGCTGAATTTTGGGCAAATAGTCAAAGCGACACACCAAATGGAGTAAGAGTTCTATGGTCAAGGATTTGTGGACAATAATTGATCATTTCCGAACAGACCATCAGGGAGCATCTAGAGCTTAATGATGAAGGCACTCCCATAAAATTTCCTAGAACTGATTTGGAAGAAACATATACCCGAATAGGATATGGTGGTGATGTAAGTAGGTCAACGGTCTACAAGTTTAACTTCTCTTACAACTGGAAGTTCCTGCTGCACATAGTTCTACACTGTCTCTCAAACAAATCAGGGGGTTGGGATCAAGTCCCTTATGATCTGGGATGCCTTGTTCATGGGTTGGTAAGAGGCCTCAAATTCAACTATTTCAAGTTCGTGCTGAATAACCTTAGAGGAAATCTCCAAATGGAAACATTCTACATGTATCCCAGGTTGATTCAACATATCATCAACTGTGAGTTGGATCAAGACAAGCTTCTATGTGAAGACACTCTTCTTGTCACTCACATGAGGCCGGGCATCTTAAAAATGCTGAAAAGGTGTCCACCAACTTCACTGGAAGACACACTTCTCTTCTTCCAGGTATGATCGAGCCAACGGCTCCTAGTGACATCCCTGTAAGCGTAACAGGTGATGAACCCACACCAGACACAACCACTTCACTTCCAATCATATATCCCCATCCTATCAAGTTCACTTACCAAAGACGTACCAAACGAAGCCTTGTTCAATCTACTCTGATTGAACAAGCTCCCTTTGTTCAACCTAAAAAGGCTAGAGTGGAACAATGGGCTCCTAATGAGCCTGGGGTCCAACCATCCTCCACTATTGACCTTAATATTAGTACTGAGTCTCCTCAGTCATAACTTGATGATCCCCAAACCCAAACCTTCAGCCCTCAGGGTGAGTCCCAATACTCCCTTAAGTAGAAAATAGGGACATCCAAATCATTGGCTCAATGCCACTAGACATTTACCAAGGTCCCGGGACATTAGGTATAACTCCTATATCCTTCACTAACCTATTCACCGATTCTGATGAGGATTTCATGTTCCTTCAAGGTCATGATGTTGATCTATCACATCAATAACCACTCCCTTGGAAACCTCTGACTTCTAGCCTTCACTAGTAAAGCCAAACTAAGATGAGTCCCATAGGTGTGGAGGGGAATCATTTAGACTCAACTGCCATTACTGAGAGTGTCTTATTAAGCTCTAAGGACAGTGGTAACATCTTTAAGACTGAGTGTACGACAACATTGCCTATTGATGACTCTGAAAGAGACATCACATCGTAAAGGAAACTAGGGTGCCAAGAAACCATATCGTGGTGAGGATGAACATACTAGGTATGTTATCTCATTTCCCTATGATTCTTGAAACCAAGATGAGGGAAGTCTGCAAGTCACCATAAGAGACCTACTTTCTAAAGTCTCCAACCTTGAATCAAAGGTTAAGACATTAGAGGATAGGTTTGCCACTCAGCAACTTGAGATTGAATATTTACAGGCCCAGCTAGCTAAGACACAGATTGAGAAGTTTGTCAGGCATGTACAAATTCAAGTCTCTTTAAGTTCTTCTTCTAGCTCATCTACGTCTTAATTTGATGTTACCAAAAAGGGGGAGAATGCACAGAGCTTAGCCCTCTCAACCCTGTCTTCATGCTACCCTGCTCAACAACAATCTACAACCATCTTCCCTAAGCCTCCTCCTGTCACCTTTCAAGTGGTCCCTAGGATGCTTATTGTTCTTAATAGGTTCTTAACCAAGTTCCAAATAAGCTACTCATTTGAACAACCTTGTCCAGATGTTGCTATAACTTATTTAGGAGCTGAAGAACTTCAAAGGTTGAATGCACCACCTACTACCGAGGAGGGAGTTTTTCAATTTAAGGTCCATATTGAACTGAGATTGATTCCGAAGGGAATTTAGGGACTTATGGCCTAGCAACTGACTCAGCTGGGACATGTAGTGCAATTCCATTCTCTTCCGATGCAAGGATCTAATCTTTAGAAGCAATGATCCAAGCCGCGGAAGGAATCATTAGGCTATCTTCCCTGTCTGATGATCTGATTATCACAGAAGCCATACTTGAGCTGCCTTCTGAGATAAACAGTGACGACTTTCTTAAAACCTCTCTCTCTCAAACACCTTCATCACCATAAGCTCAACTCCTCACTCACCAACCTAAATCCTCTAAACCAAAGTCTCCAAAAGCTCAATCTTCCGAAGGCATCAAAGGAAAGAGGAAGATGACTGTGGAAGAACATCTACAGGAGGAAATATTGGAGAAACTGAAGAAGAATGGTAGACTCTATACTGAAAGCTACTTGCTGCAAGTAGCAAAGCAGCTGTAGCAGTCCAACAGGCTATCAACAACAAGAAAAGAGTGGAGGTGATTGCAGACTTGTCACCTGGGAGTTGCAAGTGAAGAGATTCTTATGCTACCACTTAAAGAGCTGGTAGAGCTGGAAAAAGGCAACCATCCTACAAAACAAGATGGAGCAGAAAGGTTGGCCTTGGAAGAGGAGAGGAGGAGAAAGAAGGAAGGAGCAGAGAAACAAATGAGTGAGAGGATAGCCTTCCCGTACTCTAGACGTTATTCTCAGGAGGAACTAACTCCTCATGACAATGACACGATCCTATGGCTTTTAACAAAGAGCACGATTAGATCCGTAAGGAGAAAAAGAAGACAACAAGGGAGAAGTTGAAAGAGAAAAAGAAGAAGGAAGAGGAAGCCCAACTTATGGCTGCAAAGAAGGTGGGAGACAAAGCCTGGATTAAGGCATATCTCAGGGCCCATGGCTTCTCAGGCAGACAAGTTGGTCCCATGTGTGAAAAGACCCTGCATCGACAAATCAGTTACATCAAACTTGACATTCGCTCAGGAAGAAGGAAGGAAGTATTCTAAAGTATACAGAGGATGACACCCAAACCTACACCCAAACCTCAATCTCAACCAGAACCAACACCCTTTCCATTCTCTATCAAAACAAAACCCACAACTGAGCCATACACCCCTGAGCCTACATCATCAACTATACCCTCATCATCACCCATTGCATCACAAACAACCACTATCACTACCTATCCTAAAGCCCAAAACACTACCCAGAACTCAAGCATCCTCTACCCGTCAACCACCCAAGTCATCCTCTAAATCATCAAAGCCTCTAACCTTGGAAGAGTTTAAAGAGATCATGAGAAAGCTCTTAAATTGCACCACCTTGAGCGAAATCTCTTGTGAGGAGGAGTCTATCAATCTTTCATACATTGATGGCTCTTCATGTTCCCTCACAAGAGAGACATTCCTTGATCTGCCCTGGGAAACTTTGGACCAAGCACTTTAACTCCTAGCATCAAACTCAGATTCCCTCAAGGAAGAAGAGAAGAACCTGAGAAGATGACTGTTGACTCTGTTGGATACCAGGAAGGGGGATAAACTGCCATCTCAACCCCTTGTTCCTCGAAAGAAGATTGTCTAGTGGAGGTTTAAAGAACCTTCTCACAACATTGTAATGAAAAGGGAGATTGGTGAAGTCAACCGATTTTATACACCATCTATGCTACAATCAAGCAGGTTTGATATTGCTGAGTTAGCAGAGAAACCATTCTCCAACCCCTCCAACTCTCAAGTAACTGCTCACATCAGAAATCATTTGAGCTGTTTTCTTTCTTGAATCCAACAAACATTTTTGATTTTCTACTGATGGTTCTGAACCAAGCTTCTTTTTCGGCAGATGTTCTGTGGAAGTGACTCTCTCTTCTTCCTTGAGTCCAACAGACATTTTTGATGAATAAGTGTTGTACTGCTTGTTGAGCTCATGAATTCCTCATTCAGCTAAGCAATTCTTATACAGAGGGTCTTTAACATGTTCCTTTGTTTAGGAGGATAAGGTAACTTAATCTCCCCAAGAACTTTTGCAACAACTGGATCAGTTGACCCATTCTTTCCCTTACCCAAACCAGCATATTTTTGTTCATTAGGCTCATCCAACTCATCCAGGTCATCATATTCATAAAAATCAAATTCTGATTCAGATTGTTTCAAAACTTTTCATTTAGATGAATCAGTTTCACTGACCTAAGTATCATCACCAGTTATCAAATCATTATTTTCAATTTTTGATTCTAACTTGGTATTGGATACAAAATGGTGTGACAAATTGTTGGTCATTGACTCAGGTAGGGTGGTATAGTTATCATTTACTGGTGGTGCAACAGCATGAAATCCGAACCAATACCTATTTCTTGTTTCAATGTGAGAGTTCAAAATTTTTTCATATTATTGAGATGACAGTTGAAACTTTTGAAGTTTTACTTTAGTAGATGCATAATCAGACATGCATTTTGTTAAAGAGGTGCTCAAATGCTCAACTTGGGCTTGTAAATTATAGTTTTTAGGTAAAAGTTTATCTAAATAATTTTGTAATTAAGTGATTTTGACTTGATATAATTTGTTTTCTCTGACATAAGAGTCATTCAAAGTCATTGTTTCCTTTACTTTATTAGCCAATTGTTGAGTATGGACTCTGTATCTTTCAACCTCTCACAACTGGATGAACGTAATCTATCCGTTACCTCTCTTTCCATGGGTCGGATTTTGTTCTCCATGTTAACCATCAAAGCTTGATTATCCTCCAACACTTCCTTCTCATACATGCTCAAATCACAAGTGCCATCCTGTAAGATAATTAAACTAGTTTCTTTAGTGTTATTTGTACCTACTGATGAACTTGTGGCTGATATGGATGAGTTTGTAAGTTGGGTTTGCTTGACGGTTCTTTAATTTGCTCTTCTTGCATCATTTGTTGATTGATGATTGCATTCTCTTAGGCAGTGGCCATACAAACTGCACTTGAAACATCTTACTTTAGATTTGTCAACAACAATTATGGTGGTTCTTCCTACAACAGCTAGACCCTTGTACCTTCTCAAGTATATTTTTGCTCTATATGCAATCATGGCCATTTACCACTACAAATCCATCTCTTCTACTTCATCAGGGTGAAGCTCTTCAAGATCTTTTTGGCATAAATGTGCAGGGGTCAAAGTGCTACCCAAATAAGCTTGAAAGCTTGAACTGAAGGCTACAAAACCTGCCTTTTGCTCTTCTGATTCTAGAACCACTGTAATTGGTTCAGATTGATTGTTGCTTTTGTTAGATGTGGATGTTATTGAGGCTGTAGCATTTGAACCTTTTGAATCATCAACTTTCCCTCTCCCTTTCTTGTTTGAATTGCTTTGAATAGTTGATTTAGATGACTTTGCTGCATAGAAAGAAGTTTATTCTTCATCCTCACTCAAAGCATGAGAGCTTTCACCATCATCATTGGAAATGAATGCACTACCACCACCCTTCGCTTCTTTTAATTGATATGGAGCTATTTGTGATCTTACACTCTTGTTTCTTGTTTTCTCATCAAGCTCCAGAGCTTCCACCTTTGCTACTAATGTAGCCCAATTGCTTTTAGATCAAGGGTATTTTTGAACGTAGACACAGTCTGAGTTCAACTTTAGGGCAAAGTGTGAAGCATCTTCTTGTTCAACTCCTCATTGCTATATTTTAATTCAAAGATATTCATTTCTATAACGAGTTGCATGTATTTATCAAGTTGTTGAGGAACAGATTCACCCTTAATATGATGGAAAGTCTCATATTGTGAATGAAGGGTATCCTTTTGATGCTTCTAATCTCATCACTTCCTTTTACATGCCCAAAAAGTGTGAAGAGTCTTCCATAATGAGTTAGTTGTTTTGTATGCTTCACAACTCATCAAGAGGTCTTCAGGTAAAGCCATAATAAGCATACTATAGGCTTTAATGTTAGGTCTAGTTGATTGTATAGGTTTAGCAGTTATTCAACTCTTGTAATGATTTCATATAAATTCTGACCATTTTGTAGTCATGATACATATTTATATATATATATATATAAGAAGATATATAGATATAGATAGAGATAGATAGAGATATATACTAGAGAGAGATAGATATATAGTATATATAGGTATATAGAGAGACATAGATATATAGATAGGTAGGTAGAGGTATATAGATACAGATATATATATAAGGGAGATATAGATGGAGAGATGTATATATATACATAGGATATATATATATAGGATATATAGATGTCAGACACATATATAGACATATATAGATACAGAGAGAGATATAGACACACACAGATATATATATATAGGATATAGATATATAGATATATATAGAGTAGAACATATAGGGATGTATATATAGATCTATATATTAACATATATATGATGATATATATAATATATGTATATATATATACATGTATATATATATATGTATATATCTATACATGTATATAATATATATGTATAATATAGATATGTAGGTATCTATAGATATGTATATATCTATGTATTATATTATGTATGTTAATATAGATGTATATACAGAGAGATATGGGATGAGAGAATAGAGAGAGAGATACTAGAGAGAGATAGAGCTGATAGAGGTCTAGATAGATAGATAGATAGATATATAGAGATAGAGAGTATATATATGTATATTATATATATATCTATGTATATGATATTATATATATATACATATATATATATATATGTATATATATATTACATGTATATATATATTATATATATATATATAGATAGGAGATATATATATAGATATAGATATATATAATATGTATATATATATACATGTATATATATATATGTATAATATATGTATTACATATATATATATGTATGTATATATATATGTATTACATATATATATATATGTATGTATATATATATATATATATATATATATATTATATATATATTATATACTATATTAATATGCATATAAGAAGGGTAAAAAAGTCTTTTCATCCAAAACTCTTAAAATTAAGAGTTTTACAAGTGTTAAAGCTCTGTGTACAAGTCTGTAAAGCTAGGGCTTGAATCCCCATTTGGGATGCCCAACTATTCAAAATTCAAAGCACCCACACACATTTAAATTTCAAAATGCATCCAGGGAGATAGAGCTAGACGTTCGTGAAGAGAGGAGGTAGACGACGACGTTGTTGTGATACAACTCCATCGGCATGCGCTTTAAACAATGGCTTCACAAACAACAAAACCACAGCCCCATCATTCTCAACCCATCCCCTTTCAAATACAACAATGAAAGCTCACCAATTGACTCTCTACACGCATTTGTAACCCCCAAATCTGAATCTTTCATCGTATGGGTGGCCTAGAGAAAGAACAAGAGACGAATTGCTTGTTTCTTGACCGCCGTTTGTTGGTGTCGTCGGTGGCTTTGTAGATATTTATATAATCAATTTATTAGATATTTCTATAAAAGAAAAGGTTGAATTAGGATTTATAAAACATTTTAGTTGACTAACACTACTTCCGTTGTGACCATATCGTTAATTGTCAGGTTGAAGATGAAGATGAAATTGAAGCTTACGGGCACTCTAAACTCTTAGAGAACGGGTAAGAAACAAACGGCTTCGAGTACTTCATACAGATGGTATGTCAAACTTTTGTTTTGGTTTTGACTTTGAATTTTAAATGTTATTAGATTTCTTTATATTTTTGTGATTGGGTGCAAGAGTGCAATCAATTGTAGTCGGATAAAATGAAACCTCACATGTGTAAGAAAATAGCCCTTTTATGAATGCTATGAGGTATATACAATTACACATAACTAATGCTTATAACCCTAACCAAGATGGTTCTGTTAGAGCAAAATCAAATAATATGATGCAAGCTTTGTATTATTCAATCTTTTAACAAGGCTCCACTAGAGCAAAATCAATTAATTTGATGCAAGCTTTATATACATAATTAATGCTTAACTATGTTGTGTAATTTACCTAGAATCAAACTCTACCTATCCGATTATTATGTATAAAGAAAGTTCTTTGTTCTGATTATTATATGTTGTTTCTTATGTACCTCATCCATCCTTTGGAAGCTTTTTTGGATGGTCTCTTTTAGAATTTCCTACTATTATCGTACATTTCATTGTTAAGACTTATAGTTACTTGTGTTCTTATCAACCAGGTGAGAATGATTTACACACATCTTTTACCTCATAATTTGTATGACTTTATATATCAATCAGAAAATATCTCAATAACAGTGCTGGAACATTAATGTTAATGTTGTTAAATGCTTGGGTTCGGAGACCGAAAGAAAGGTTTACTACAAGATATTGCCCACATGACAGGTAATTATTTGGCTCGATGAATAATTTTTTGTGCGGGTCAACATCGGAAGGGTTGGATTACATGGCAAAGTGAACTTTTTATACGGGTCAAAGTGGATCGGGTTGCGTTACATGTCTAAACAAATAAGTTTTTATACAGGTCAAAATGATTCAGCTTGGGTTGCATGACAAAACGGATAATTCTTTGTTTGGGTCGAAATGGATCAGCTTGGGTTACATGTCAAAACAAATCAATTTTTGTACAACATAAAAAGCGTGAGATGAGTTACATGGAAAAACGATTAATTTTTTTACCGGTTAAAATGGGTCAGATTAAGTTACATATCAAAACTAATAAATTTTGTATGGGTGAGATATGTTTGAAAGGACGTCTGTTAGCGTTGCAGACAGTCTTATCATCAATGGTTCGCAAACAGTTGGTGGTAATTATGCTATTTCATTGGATCTCTTTACATAATTTTTTTTATTTGAGGTTTTTGTTTTGTAAATTGTTAATCATCTTATTTGATACATATCATTTTGTAATCTATTTTATATTGTGACATTTCCTGTGTTTTATACTTTTGACCCAACTCAAGCCAGCAATGTTATTCAAACAAGTTGCTTTGCTATGTTTAGAAGTCAAAAGAAGTTGGTTATTAGTACCTCTTTCACAACTGCAGATCATAAGCTACCTGTTTGTTTATCTCCATTGGTATCTTATTATGGTGAATAAATTTCTACTTTGATTTTTATTTTAGCTTCTTAAAATGCGAAATTGTCTCCATTAGAACTGTATGCGAATAAATTCAAATTTTACTTTCGTATGTTTAAATGTTGAATTCATATATTATTTATTACTAACTTGATTGAAGTATCTGATAGAGATTGTTATTGCTTACTAAGATTTCTAGGATACAATCGAGGTTTATGAATATAGATTTCATTTCAACTAATATTCTCTTAATAAGTTGTAAGACAACATTAGTAATAAGAACTGACATATGTTTTGCTTTTGTTTCTTTTTAAGCTCATGTTTGCTAACGTTGAATGATGAAAGAAATTTTTAACTAAACAATATGTGTAGTTTTTTGACCAGCTAATAATAGCGGAGTATTTAATGTTTTTTCATTAATTGTCATTCTCAACATTCTGTAGATATATTAGTCTACTAAGGTATATAGTTATACTTTGTAAATTCAAAGGAAAATGTTACAACTACATTAAACTTCGTAACACCTGACGTATAATACATTATATCATGAAAGGATTAATAGATAACAGAAAACGAGTATCGCGTTATAAATTATCGTTGCCGCCGCATCGCGCGGGCCACTTACTAGTATATATATATGTATATATATATATATGTATATGTATATGTATATATATACACATATTATATATATATGTATATATATATATGTATATATATGTATATATATACATATATATATTATATATATTATATATTCTATATATCTGATATATATTGTCATACACAGATATAGACATATATATATACATATATCTATACATATCATATATATATATATACACACACCACATATATAGATATATATATAGATATATATATGTATATATATATATATATATATATATATAGATATATGTCTGTATATATATATCTTATATATCTATATATATACATATAGATGTATGTATATATATATATATCTGTATATACATTATATGTATATCTAATTATATATATATGTATATATTATACATGTATATATCTATGTATATATATATGTTATATATATATATCTGTATGTATATTATATGTATATACATATATATATAATGTCTGTATCTCTATATAGTGTTATACAATAGATATATCTGTCTGTATATCTCTATCTGTATATACATATCTATCTCTCTATATATCTATATCTATATATATATCTATCTATTATCTATCTATGTATCTAACCTCTATATATACCTATATATATACACGGTATATCTATATATACATATATATATATATATGTATGTGTATATATATATATCTATATATACATATATAGATATACGGGAGATACATATAGACAATATATATATAGATAGAAGATATCGGATATATATAGAGATATATCGATATATATATATATAGATATATATCTATCTATATAAAATATATACGTCTATATATATACGTATATATATACGTATATATATATATATATTCTCTCTATGATATATATAATACGTATATCTCTACGGATATAGAGTATATATATAGGAGAGACGTAGAATATATATCTATAGATATAGAGATATACGGATAATATATAGATAGATAGATCTATCTATATAGACGTATATATGATAGATACGTCTAGATATATATAGATAACTATATAGATAGAGACATATCTCTATCTCTAGAGTCTCTCTATCTTCTCTAGTCTCCCGTCCTCTCTCTCTCTCTCTCTCCGTCTATCTCTCTCTATATTACATCTATATATAAAGTTAGATCTATATATCTCTATATATCTATACGTATATATATCTATATATCGTTATTATATATCCGTATATGTCTCATATATATACGTATATATATACGTATCTATACGTATATATATACGTATTCTATATCTACCCGTATATATATATACGTAGAGATCTATATCTATATACGTAGATATATCTATAAATATATCTCTCTATATCTACGTATATATATACGTATATATATAGGTATATATACGTCTATATATGTACGTATATATATATATATACGTATATATATATTACGTATATATATACGTATATATATACGTATATATACGTATATATATGTACGTATATATATATATATATATACGTATATATACATATACGTATATATATAGTATATATATACGGATATATATACGTATATATATACGTATATATATACGTATATATATACGTATATATATACGTATATATATACGTATATATATACGTATATATATAAATATATATATATATACGTATATATATATATATATACGTATAGATATACGTCTATATACGTATATATATATACGTATATATATATATATATATACATATATATATATACGTATATATATATATATATATACGTATATATATATATATACTATATATACGTATATATATACTTATCTATATATATATATAACGTATATATATATACGTATATATATATATACGTATATATATATATACTTATATATATATCTATATACTATATCTATATAGACGTATATATATATATAACGTATATATATATATACGTATATATATATATATATATATATATACGGAGAGATATATATCGTATAATATATATATATACGTAGATATATATATAGTACGGATATATATATATAACGTACTATATAGTATATACTCGATATATATATATATATATATAGACTCTAGATTAGTATATATATCTATCTAGATCTCCTCTCTCTCTCTCTCCTCTCTCTCTCGTCCTCTCTCTCCGTCTCTCTCTCTATATACGTAGAGATATCTATATATACGTATATCTCTATCTATACGTATCTACTCTATATACGTATATCTATATATATACGTATATATATATATATATATATATGTTAACCTCATATATGTGCTTGTATTGGTTATATTCATGATTGCAGGAAACACATCATACTTGGTTAATTTTGAAATTGACACAAGTAGAAGAACTATCTACAGATGAACAATGTGTTCTTCCGTGGATGTTCTCCGGAACAACATAAGAAATGTCAAGGATCACGTCTTCAGAACTCAAGCATCTTCTGATGTAGAAGGATATCTACTGCTGATGAGAACGATCTAATTAATCTCAAACACTTAATAACTCTCAGACAGAGAAGGAGTTGTGATTGGAATTAGTCAAATCTCTTAATGAATTCTCAAATATTTGAAATTTATGATGATGGATGATGAATATTGTTCTAATTTATTTGAACAACCTTTTGATTATCAAACAATAACACAAATCCATGTATCAAAATGATATTGATGTAGATTGGAGTTAATAGAGCAATGGAACAGTACTTGATGATCGATATCAAAGGGTTTGATGTTTTTAACTGATTACCCCAAATCGTTGGGTGAAATACCTTCGTTAGCTATTAATTAGCTATACCCAACGTGTGATTTGATTGGATTATTCAACAACATGCTAAAATCTGAATTATGACTACCCAAGCAGTAATGGACATTCAAAAGAAATTTTAAACAAATTATCAGATCGAATCAAAATTTATTGATCTATTAGAGATTTAAAGTAGTTTAGACATATTCTGAGCACGAGGCTCTGATACCACCTGTGAATCCAAGGATCGAAATAGGAATTATCAGTTTAGATGTGACAAATAGTGATCGAGGAATTATCATAACTTGTTATTTAATTAATTGTTTGTAATATTGTAATTTGCAATGATTAAAAATAAAGAACAAACATGAGAAATCGAAATTCAATTTAAGAAATAAGATAAACACAATAGCATCAAATGATTTGCATAAAATAACAAATCTATTACAATTTGTATTTTGTATTTTGGATTTTGTGTAAATGGATATGATGTATTGTTATCTCGATAGTGAACCCATGCCTTCTATTTATAGGCAAAGTGTAAGGATTCCTTTAAGTCTGATGCAAACCAAAACATTCAATGTCTATCTGCAAACAATGCACTAAAGAACTGAAGTAGTATTGCTTCGGAAGTTTTACACCATGCACTAGAAATATTCTAAGTGTAAAATCTTCCGAAGCCAAGACCAATATCTTCCGAAGCAAAATACGAAGTCATCCGAAGCCTCAGAGACAAAGTCTTCCGAAGCTTCATCCTATGAAGACAGATTTCTTCCGAAGACTTTTAGTAACATGCTTTATCTGATGTACTGTTCCATAAAGCTGGACACCTTTCCGCTGCATCTCTGTATAGTCACCAACTTACATGAGTTGGTGAAAAGTTCCATGCTTTTGGTAACTGTACATTGAGGTCTTGAGTCTGTAACCTTCTACTTTATATACTTTATCTTTTTTGTAATAGATAAGGATGTGAGCTATGGCATGTCATAGTCACAAGGTCAAAAGGCAGATATGGCCTTTTGATCATACAATTGATTTTGTTTGTTGTCTAGTCAATTGTATCCAGCTGGCTTTCAGGTATAGCCGGGTGTAGGTTAGTATAAGTATTCCATGTTCTAGTATCTTTATTATGCTTTGTAACACTTGTACTAGAACTTGAGAGGAAAACAATATACTGCATCCTTGAAACCCAAATCTCTTGTTCTGTCTCTTTATTATTACTTGTGTTCTTTGTATCATATTGTGGTTAATCCAGTTTACTGTTTGATCAAGATTGGTTATCTCCTCTTTGTGTTGTTGTGTTGTAATTGTTAAGCCCTTAACCGGTCCTGCAATTGGTATCAGAGCATTTCAGGCTCTTGATATAGATCTCACCATCTTAAGATCCCTCACACACACAAAAACTTAAACTTTCAAAATGGCATCCATTTCAAAGACTAATATGGAAACTGGAACCATGGACAAGTCCCCACTGATCACTCTTGATGACTTTGATACCTGGTGTATGAGAATGGAAGGTTTCATCAGGTCTCTAGACTAAAGTATGTGGGAACCTATTGAAAATGGACCTTTCATACCCAGCACTCATTCTGCTACTGGTGCTGGTATGATCCCCAAAGATGTGGCTAACTACTCTGATGAAGATAGGAAGAGAGTAGAGATTGATAGAATATCCATGACTGCTCTTCAAATTGCCCTTCCAAACTCTGTGTACAGAGGTTTCAAGAAGTGCAAAACAGCTAAAAAGCTGTGGGATGCACTAAAACTGATGTATGAAGGCTCAAGCAAAGGAGAACGAGAAGGATCTCCTGTGGCAGCAGTTTGAAAACTTCACCTTCAAAACAGGTGAAACCATGACTCAGCAATACTTCAGGTATGTTGAGATAGTGGATGCCCTTGTGGATGGAGGAGTTCCTCTTGAAAACAGAGACATTGTAAGGAAGTTCATGTCCTCACTTCCTAGGCAATGGACACACTACTGTGTGGTGATCAAGAGGACTAAAAATCTCAAAACTCTTACTCTGATAGAGTTATATGGGATTCTCAGTGGCTACCAGATGGAGATGAACATGCAAGGTTCATCTGGCAACTCAACAATCAATTGGGTTCAGCCACACACATGTGGTTGAAAGGGATAGCATAGAACCCAACATCATCTCATATGCTACCCTGACAACTCACTAAAGGGTCCTTTCATCACCTTCCTAGAGACACCTAGGGAGAACTGCACTCAAGGAAGCCCATTCCAAGAGACAAGCTCTTCTCAAGCTTTGTGTCTCCTGATGAAAGTTGTGGCAAACTCTTTTTTCACTCTTAAAGGCCTGGATTGTATCCCCAGATGACCTGGAATATATGGAAATAGTTCAGCAGATGGCTCTTCTCACTCATAGAGCCAAGAAGTTCTACAAGAGAATTGGAAGGAGGTTTCCAAGCAATGCAACCGGTGGAAAGTTTGGCTTGGATAAAAGCAAAGTCAATTGTTACAACTGTAACTTGATGGGTCACTTTGCTAGAGAGTGTAAGGCACCTAAAACAAATAAGCCAAGCACAAACCAGACCAAACTACACTGACAAAGCCCCTTAGAATGAGAAGCCAAAGCAACAAGCTGCTGTTGCTGTTGAAGAAGGAGGCTTTGACTGGAGCTTTCAGGTGGAAGATGCTTCTCCAAACCAAGCACTAATGGAACATCATGATGAAGCCAAGGTATTGGAACATCTCTGTACTCCTGAATGCATTGCTAAAGTTAACAGATATAGGTCATATAACTTGGAAATGAGATCTGATTTTGAGTCCTTAAACATTTTAAAATCTGATTTTAGAAAGTCTGAAAATGATTATAAACTAAAGATAAAGGACTTAGAGAAAACCATTTCAGTTCTAAAACATGAACATACAAATTTTAGGGCTCAAGTCCAAGATCTCATAACCAAGCTGTCTGAGTGCCAGGCTGAGCTTGTGATCAGCAAAGCCCGGGCAGAAAAGAGTGTTGTTGAAGAAAAGACCTTCAAGAACATGATATCCTCATCCCTGCACAATAAGGTGTGTTATCAAAATAGACAGGGACTGGGATCAAATGAGATAGCTCCTCCACACACAATCTTGTTTGTAAGATCTCCTAGGTGTGGAACTTGTGAAGATGAGCTTCCTCTCATAGATCCTATAAGTGAAGAGGATGAAGAAGAGATAGTGAAGAATTCCTCTGAGAAGAGTGAAAAGGAGGATTCTACTAAGGGCCATTATCCTTCTGAGGAAAAGAAGACTACTGTGATGACCAAGTCAAGGAGAAAGAACTTGATCAGGAAGAGCAGAAAAGAAAAGCAAAGAAGGCTCAAGAGATCAAGGCCACTTTTGACTCTAAGCAGAAACAAGTTTTTATCTCTGCAGGGTTTGAAGTAGTAAAGACTAAAGACATCAACCAAAACTCTTCAACTAAGAGTTCTGGTTCTTGTTCAAATCATCTCAGTACCAAGAAGAAGACTGATCTGCTGTGTACCACCGCTGCACAGCCTGGACCATCAAACTCCAAGAACATTTCACAGCCCAAAGGAACTGTCTCAGCATCTATAAAGATGAAGGTGGAGAAGGGATATGACAAAAGACAGTCTTGCTCTCATACGGAGACTCTTGTGAAGAAGAAAATGTTGTGTGTCGTGTGTGAAAGTACCTCTCACATTGCTAAGGATTGTCCATACAATCCTAAAAGTACTCTCCATATGACCAAGACAAAGACTTCAAAGAGTTTCAAGAAGATTCAAGCTTCAGAAGGAAAATCTGTTTCCTTCGAAAGCTCCAAAACAAAGAAAAAGGTAAACAGAAAATTACCTTCGGAAAAAAAGTTGGTCTCAGAAGAAAGGAATTCCTCCGAAGCACTAAAGTCTACTGCAGTGACTGTAGAATCTTCCGAAGGTTAAGTCATCAAAACTTCTGAAGTCCCAAAAGCTTCCGAGGTTTTGAAGGTCAAGTCCAAGACTCCAAAGGTGGTGTGGAATTCTAAGAAAGACCAAGTGATTGAAGTTTCTCCATCAACAACAGCTGAAGATCCCTCTAGCACAACCATAGGATCTATTACTGTTGCATTACCTTCTATTATACTTAGTGAGCCCAAGACAAGTAAGGCTTGGGTTTCCAAATGTAAATAATCATTTTCTTTGTGCAGGAACAACTCAAGACAAACAAGAATGTCCTTCCCAAAGGAAGTTGTCAATCATTCCTTTGAGCAGATGGGCTATGAAGGAGATTTCTCTATAAAGACCTTCAGGAAAGGGAAGGTCTCATCCCAGTGGAAATACCTACCCCATGTGGTTATCCACAGCTTGTCAAACAAGCATGAAGGGTGGGACCAGATTCCTGAGGATCTCTCCTTCATAGTGCATGGAATGGTTCAAGGGGTCAAGTTCAGGTACTCTCAATTTGTTTCTACCAATTTACTTGCAAACTTGGACTCCTTAGAGTATTACATGTTTCCTAGATATGTTCAACACATTCTCAACTGTGAACTGGGCTCACATTTGAGGGAAACAGATAATATTCTTAAATTGGGACAGATGAAGCCCGGCATCTTTAAAATCATGAAGAAGCCAACTATAGGCTTCTCAGGGGTAGAAACAGCCCTTGTCCCCAAAATGTTAGAGCTCATTGCTCAGGTGACAACCTAGCCAACACAAGCTAGTGTTGAACTCACACCTTCTACTACTCTTTATCACTAAAAGGCCTCAAGTAACCCTCAACCTACCAAAGAAAATCCAAACGAACCCCTGCTCAAGCTATGGAGTCTGTGCAGTCCCCATATACTCACCTTTACAGGAGAAGTGGATACTAGAGCTCCCACATCCCCTGAGGAGCAAACCACTCCCATCTCTTCAACTATCAGGGCCGAGGTCCTTATGCTCACCCTGATGAGCTCACAAGCCCAACACCTTAAGCCTTCACTCTGAGTCTCAGCACCCAAGTGACAACCTTCAGGGAACATTTACCTTCCCCAGCCTTTAGATCTAAATCAACCCATTCCCAACCTATCCTTCTATACTGATGAAGACTTAGGATTCAGTGAGTACCATGAGTCTCTCTTCTCTTCCCCCTACTCAAAGAGAGATGAGTACTCCTGAGTCTCCTCAGTCTAGCCCATATCAGTCACCTATAACTGAGGTGGACATTTTTGAACCTGTTCAGGATGTCCATATGGAAGAGGCTCTCACTTCTGCAAGTGATTACATCATTAGAGCCTCAACCATGGCAACTCAGCCCCTCACATCTCAACTGAGATTGCTAGTGATCAGAGGAAAACCAACAACCAAGAACCTCAAGCTGGTGGTGAGAGAGAGGCTTTGGTCCAATCATCTCATCCCCCAATGATTTTCTGACGAAGAAGAGGGGAATTTGAGACTAATGGTGCACAATTGTCTAAAACATGCCCTTACCTAGTCTCAAAGGTCAGTCACCTTGAATCTCAGGTGACTACCTTACACAACAGGGTCAATGATCAGCAACTTCAGATTTCATATCTTAAGGAAAACTAGCTGGAAGACCTTTAAGAAGAGCTCAACCAGGAACACAAGAACCTGTGGATGTGATTGATTTATCCTCCAGCTCACTTATGCAAGTGGGTGATGCTACCAAAAGGGGAGAAAGTTATTGCAGCCATAGAACCTGGGAGTTCTTCACAGAGAATGGACATAGAGGACTCACCATCCTCACTTGCAATTGTGCATTCTCAGCAACTTCCTCAAGTTCATATTAATGTGGACTCTATAGACTCTATCATCAGGACTCTTTTTGAGGAAGGTATACCAAGGGCTGTGTCATCTCCACCTCAAGGAACTTCAAACTACATCATAAGGTGGAGGTATGATGCTGATAGAAGAGCCCTTATTCTTCACAGAGTTCAAGGGCAACAAGAAGTATTTGACTATCAAAATTTGAACTTCTATAAAGGTTTGGATCTAGTCAATATGCCACTTGTCAATCCAAGCAACTCAAGACAAGCTGACAGATTGGCGCAAAGAATCCAAGATAGGATCACTGCAGAGTTCAGCTTAAGAAGGAGACTTAGGCAATCAGTTAATGTCATCGGTCAACTGGATGTTGAGGTGGACCCTAAGATTAGTTTCATAGGGGAAACCTTGACTGAAGGCCTAGTGGCAGAACCTGAGACCCCTGTCTCATCATCATCAACTGCTGCAGAGATTCACATTCCCTCTGAGACACCTGCTGGTGAAGGTGTTTCTCAGCTTCTCTCTGGCCAAAGCATGGATGTTACTCCAAGCAATGAAGGCCAAACCTCTATCCACCCTGAGTCACAAAGGTAGGTAGGTGACAAAGGGAAAAGGATTTTGACTCCTGAGGAAATTGAGGAGGAAGAGAGAGAGAGCGGAAGAGGAAGCTAAGGGGAGAAAGTTCCTCTGGGTCTTCAGGTTTTATGCAAGCTGCAATCAGGGCTTCCCCCAGACCAATACTCAAGATGATGAGTTGAGGACAGTCAGGATTACTTATCTGCAGACTAGGAACTATGACATTGATGAAATCATTTCTCTTCCCTTAGAACAACTAAATGAACTGGCTGACATGGAACTGTCAAGAGAGATGAAAGAAAAAGAGGATGCAAGGTTACTTCTCCAATTCAAAGAGGATAAGAGACAAAAAGACTCTACAAGCATGCTCCTACTTTCTCCCCAGTTCAAGAAAGCCCTGTACAAGAAGATGTGGTTCAACAAGAACCTCAGGTAGACAAAGAAGAAGATAGGATCAAAATGATCAACTACTTGAGTGCCACAGGCTTCTATCAGGAAAATGCACTTCTTCCGTTGTCCTATGACTTTGTTGAGTTTGAGTACTTAAAAAAACTTGAGCTTGAGTTAGTCAAGGAGAGAAAGACAACTAAGAAGAAGCTAAGGGAAGAAGCTGCAAAGTCAAGAGCCATCATCCAAAAGAGTATGAAGAAGTCTGCTAACAGACAAAGGATGATGAGCTTCTTGAAGCTATACGGATTCTCCAGAAGGAGACTATGCCCTATGTCTCTATCCACAATGGATGAGCATATAAGGGTAATCAAGCAGAAGATCAAGAGTGGAGAGCTGATTGACTTACACTCTCTTCCAAGTCAAGTCCCACCTGAAGTGGAGGTTAAGGTTGAACAACCTGAGACAACACAACCCAGACCTCCGGTTGCGCCTCAGCAAGCTTCATCTTTTGATCCACAGTAGGGTCAAACTTTCTCTCCTTCTGAACCTGTGAGGGAGGAACACCCAACAGAGAAAGACAAGGATGATCAACAAGGTGCTGCAGACCAGTCTTCTCAGATGAAGTCATATAAGAGGAAGAAGAGGATGGCTTCTAAACCAAAGTCTAAGAAGAAGAAGCCTAAATCATCTACCTCTACACCTCAAGCTGAGTCAGATCAACCTGAGGAAGTGCATGAAGAGGCAGCCCAATCAACTCCAATGCAAGTGGCTCCTCTTGCAGCTGAGACACCCATTTTATCCTAGACCTTCTCTACCAATCCAGAAAGATGGCATGTAATCAGAGATCAAGGTGTTGAGAATGTCTATACATGGCAAGACATAATCAAATTACCTCTGCATGATCTCTTTGAGATGAGAAGATACTATGAAAGTCTGAATGATCCTGACCATCTAATGAAGAAGGGTATGGTCATGATTGTGCTGAAGACTACTAACATCTGAAGATCTTCTAAATGTTTTGGTAGCATCAGCCTAGGGGGAGTTTGTAAGGATTCCTTTAAGTCTGATGCAAACCAAAACATCCAATGTCTATCTGCAAACAATACACTAAAGAACTGAAGTAGTATTGCTTCGGAAGTTTTACACCATGCACTAGAAATATTCTAAGTGTAAAATCTTCCGAAGCCAAGACCAATATCTTCCGAAGCAAAATACGAAGTCATCCGAAGCCTCAGAGACAAAGTCTTCCGAAGCTTCATCCTATGAAGACAGATTTCTTCCGAAGACTTTTAGTAACATACTTTATCTGATGTACTGTTCCATAAAGCTGGACACCTTTCCGCTGCATCTCTGTATAGTCACCAACTTACATGAGTTGGTGAAAAGTTCCATGCTTTTGGTAACTGTACATTGAGGTCTTGAGTCTGTAACCTTCTACTTTATGTACTTTATCTTTTTTGTAATAGATAAGGATGTGAGCTATGGCATGTCATAGTCACAAGGTCAAAAGGCAGATATGCCTTTTGATTCTACAATTGATTTTGTTTGTGTCTAGTCAATTGTATCCAGCTGGCTTTCAAAGTACAGCCGGTTGTAGGTTAGTATAAGTATTCCATGTTCTAGTATCTTTCTTTATGCTTTGTAACACTTGTACTAGAACTTGAGAAAGCAATATACTGCATCCTTGAAACCCAAATCTCCTGTTCTGTCTCTTTATTATTACTTGTGTTCTTTGTATCATTATTGTGGTTAATCCAGTTTACTGTTTGATCAAGTTTGGTTAATCTCCTCTTTGTGTTGTTGTGTTGTAATTGTTAAGCCCTTAACCGGTCCTGCAATTGGTATCAGAGCATTTCAGGCTCTTGATATAAGATCTCACCATCTTAAGACCCCTCACACACACAAATACTAAACTTTCAAAATGGCATCCATTTCAAAGACTAATATGGAAACTGGAACCATGAACAAGGCCCCACTGATCACTCTTGATGACTTTGATACCTGGTGTATGAGAATGGAAGGTTTCATCAGGTCTCTAGACTAAAGAATGTGGGAACCTATTGAAAATGGACCTTTCATACCCAGCACTCATTCTGCTACTGGTGCTGGTATGATCCCCAAAGATGTGGCTAACTACTCTGATGAAGATAGGAAGAGAATAGAGATTGATAGAATATCCATGACTGCTCTTCAAGTTGCCCTTCCAAACTCTGTGTACAGAGGTTTCAAGAAGTGCAAAACAGCTAAACAGCTGTGGGATGCACTAAAACTGATGTATGAAGGCTCAAGCCAAGGCGAACGAGAAGGATCTCCTGTGGCAGCAGTTTGAAAACTTCACCTTCAAAACAGGTGAAACCATGACTCAGCAATACTTCAGATATGTTGAGATAGTGGATGCCCTTGTGGATGGAGGAGTTCCTCTTGAAAACAGAGACAATGTAAAGAAGTTCATGTCCTCACTTCCTAGGCAATGGACACACTACTGTGTGGTGATCAAGAGGACTAAAAATCTCAAAAGTCTTACTCTGATAGAGTTATATGGGATTCTCAGTGGCTACCAGATGGAGATGAACATGCAAGGTTCATCTGGCAACTCCAACAATCAATTGGGTTCAGCCACGCATGTGGTTGAAAGGGATAGCATAGAACCCCAACATCATCTCATATGCTACCCTGACAACTCACTAAAGGGTCCTTTCATCACCTTCCTAGAGACACCTAGGGAGAACTGCACTCAAGGAAGCCCATTCCAAGAGACAAGCTCTTCTCAAGCTTTTGTGTCTCCTGATGAGAGTTGTGGCAACTCTTTTTTCACTCTTAAAGACCTGGATTGTATCCATCCAGATGACCTGGAATATATAGAAATAGTTCAGCAGATGGCTCTTCTCACTCATAGAGCCAAGAAGTTCTACAAGAGAATTGGAAGGAGGTTTCCAAGCAATGCAACCGGTGGAAAGTTTGGCTTGGATAAAAGCAAAGTCAAGTGTTACAACTGTAACTTGATGGGTCACTTTGCTAGAGAGTGTAAGGCACCTAAAACAAATAGTGGCCAAGCACAAACCAGACCAAACTACACTGACAAAGCCCCTTAGAATGAGAAGCCAAAGCAACAAGCTGCTGTTGCTGTTGAAGAAGGAGGCTTTGACTGGAGCTTTCAGGTGGAAGATGCTTCTCCAAACCAAGCACTAATGGAACATCATGATGAAGCCAAGGTATTGGAACATCTCTGTACTCCTGAATGCATTGCTAAAGTGAACAGATATAGGTCATATAACTTGAAAATGAGATCTGATTTTGAGTCCTTAAACATTTTAAAATCTGATTTTAGAAAGTCTGAAAATGATTATAAACTAAAGATAAAGGACTTAGAGAAAACCATTTCAGTTCTAAAACATGAACATACAAATTTTAGGACTCAAATCCAAGATCTCATAACCAAGCTGTCTGAGTGCCAGGCTGAGCTTGTGATCAGCTTAGCCAGGGCAGAAAAGAGTGTTGTTGAAGAAAAGACCTTCAAGAACATGATATCCTCATCCCTGCACAATAAGGTGTGTTATCAAAATAGACAGGGACTGGGATCAAATGAGATAGCTCCTCCACACACAATCTTGTTTGTAAGATCTCCTAGGTGTGGAACTTGTAAAGATGAGCTTCCTCTCATAGATCCTATAAGTGAAGAGGATGAAGAAGAGATAGTGAAGAATTCCTCTGAGAAGAGTGAAGAGGAGGATTCTACTAAGGGCCATTATCCTTCTGAGGAAAAGAAGACTACTGTGATGACCAAGTCAAGGAGAAAGAACTTGATCAGGAAGAGCAAAAGAAAAGCAAAGAAGGCTCAAGAGATCAAGGCAACTTTTGACTCTAAGCAGAAACAAGTTTTTATCTCTGCAGGGTTTGAAGTAGTAAAGACTAAAGATATCAACCAAAACTCTTCAACTAAGAGTTCTTGTTCTTGTTCAAATCATCTCAGTACCAAGAAGAAGACTGATCTGCTTTGTACCACCGCTGCACAGCCTGGACCATCAAACTCCAAGAACATTTCACAGCCCAAAAGAACTGTCTCAGCATCTATAAAGATGAAGGTGGAGAAGGGATATGACCAAAGACAGTCTTGCTCTCATACGGAGACTCTTGTGAAGAAGAAAATGTTGTGTGTCGTGTGTGAAAGTACCTCTCACATTGCTAAGGATTGTCCATACAATCCTAAAAGTACTCTCCATATGACCAAGACAAAGACTTCAAAGAGTTTCAAGAAGATTCAAGCTTCAGAAGGAAAATCTGTTTCCTTCGAAAGCTCCAAATCAAAGAAAAAGGTAAACAGAAAATTACCTTCGGAAAAAAAGTTGGTCTCAGAAGAAAGGAATTCGTCCGAAGCACTAAAGTCTACTGCAGTGACTGTAGAATCTTCCGAAGGTTCAGTCATCAAAACTTCTGAAGTCCCAAAAGCTTCCGAGGTTTTGAAGGTCAAGTCCAAGACTCCAAAGGTGGTGTGGAATTCTAAGAAAGACCAAGTGATTGAAGTTTCTCCATCAACAACAGCTGAAGATCCCTCTAGCACAACCATAGGATCTATTACTGTTGCATTACCTTCTATTATACTTAGTGAGCCCAAGACAAGTAAGGCTTGGGTTTCCAAATGTAAATAATCATTTTCTTTGTGCAGGAACAGCTCAAGACAAACAAGAATGTCCTTCCCAAAGGAAGTTGTCAATCATTCCTTTGAGCAGATGGGCTATGAAGGAGATTTCTCTATAAAGACCTTCAGGAAAGGGAAGGTCTCATCCCAGTGGAAATACCTACCCCATGTGGTTATCCACAGCTTGTCAAACAAGCATGAAGGGTGGGACCAGATTCCTGAGGATCTCTCCTTCATAGTGCATGGAATGGTTCAAGGGGTCAAGTTCAGGTACTCTCAATTTGTTTCTACCAATTTACTTGCAAACTTGGACTCCTTAGAGTATTACATGTTTCCTAGATATGTTCAACACATTCTCAACTGTGAACTGGGCTCACAGTTGAGGGAAACAGATAATATTCTTAAATTGGGACAGATGAAGCCCGGCATCTTTAAAATCATGAAGAAGCCAACTGTAGGCTTCTCAGGGGTAGAAACAGCCCTTGTCCCCAAAATGTTAGAGCTCATTGCTCAAGGTGACAACCTAGCAACACAAGCTAGTGTTGAACTCGCACCTTCTACCTCTTTATCACTAAAAAGGCCTCAAGTAACCCTCACCTACCAAAGAAAATCCAAACGAACCCCTGCTCAAGCTATTGAGTCTGTGCAGGTCCCCATATACTCACCTTTACAGGAGGAAGTGGATACTAGAGCTCCCACTTCCCCTGAGGAGCAAACCACTCCCATCTCTTCAACTATCAGGGCCGAGGTTCCTTATGCTCACCCTGATGAGCTCACAAGCCCAACAGCCTTAAGCCTTCACTCTGAGTCTCAGCACTCAAGTGAACAACCTTCAGGGGACAGTTACCTTCCCCAGCCTTTAGATCTAAATCAACCCATTCCCAACCTATCTTTCTATACTGATGAAGACTTAGGATTCAGTGAGTACCATGAGTCTCTCTTCTCTTCCCCTACTCAAAGAGAGATGAGTACTCCTGAGTCTCCTCAGTCTAGCCCATATCAGTCACCTATAACTGAGGTGGACATTTTTGAACCTGTTCAGGATGTCCATATGGAAGAGGCTCTCACTTCTGCAAGTGATTACATCATTAAGACCTCAACCATGGCAACTCAGCCCACTCACATCTCAACTGAGATTGCTAGTGATCAGAGGAAAACCAACAGCCAAGAACCTCAAGCTGGTGGTGAGAGAGAGGACTTTGGTCCAGTCATCTCATCCCCCAATGATTCTTCTGACGAAGAAGAGGGAATTTGAGACTAATGGTGCACAAATTGTCTAAAACATGCCCTTACCTAGTCTTAAAGGTCAGTCACCTTGAATCTCAGGTGACTACCTTACACAACAGGGTCAATGATCAGCAACTTCAGATTTCATATCTTAAAGAAAAACTAGCTGGAAGACCTTTAAGAAGAGCTCAACCAGGAACACAAGAACCTGTGGATGTGATTGATTTATCCTCCAGCTCACCTATGCAAGTGGGTGATGCTACCAAAAAGGGGGAGAAAGTTATTGCAGCCATAGAACCTGGGAGTTCTTCACAGAGAATGGACATAGAGGACTCACCATCCTCACTTGCAATTGTGCATTCTCAGCAACTTCCTCAAGTTCATATTAATGTGGACTCTATAGACTCTATCATCAGGACTCTTTTTGAGGAAGGTATACCAAGGGCTGTGTCATCTCCACCTCAAGGAACTTCAAACTACATCATAAGGTGGAGGTATGATGCTGATAGAAGAGCCCTTATTCTTCACAGAGTTCAAGGGCAACAAGAAGTATTTGACTATCAAATTTGAACTTCTATGAAGGTTTGGATCTAGTCAATATGCCACTTGTCAATCCAAGCAACTCAAGACAAGCTGACAGATTGGCGCAAAGAATCCAAGATAGGATCACTGCAGAGTTCAGCTTAAGAAGGAGACTTAGGCAATCAGGTAATGTCATCGGTCAACTGGATGTTGAGGTGGACCCTAAGATTAGTTTCATAGGGGAAACCTTGACTGAAGGCCTAGTGGCAGAACCTGAGACCCCTGTCTCATCATCATCAACTGTTGCAGAGATTCACATTCCCTCTGAGACACCTGCTGGTGAAGGTGTTTCTCAGCCTCTCTCTGGCCAAAGCATGGATGTTACTCCAAGCAATGAAGGCCAAACCTCTATCCACCCTGAGTCACAAAGGTAGGTAGGTGACAAAGGGAAAAGGATTTTGACTCCTGAGGAAATTGAGGAGGAAGAGAGAGAGAGCGGAAGAGGAAGCTAAGGGGAGAAAGTTCCTCTGGGTCTTCAGGTTTTATGCAAGCTGCAATCAGGGCTGCCCCCAGACCAAATACTCAAGATGATGAGTTGAGGACAGTCAGGATTACTTATCTGCAGACTAGGAACTATGACATTGATGAAATCATTTCTCTTCCCTTAGAACAACTAAATGAACTGGCTGACATGGAAGTGTCAAGAGAGATGAAAGAAAAAGAGGATGCAAGGTTACTTCTCCAATTCAAAGAGGATAAGAGACAGAAAAGACTCTACAAGCATGCTCCTACTCTCTCCCCAGTTCAAGAAAGCGCTGTCCAAGAAGATGTGGTTCAACAAGAACCTCAGGTAGACAAAGAAGAAGATAGGATAAAAATGATCAACTACTTGAGTGCCACAGGCTTCTATCAGGAAAATGCACTTCTTCCGTTGTCCTATGACTTTGTTGAGTTTGAGTACTTAAAAAAACTTGAGCTTGAGTTAGTCAAGGAGAGAAAGACAACTAAGAAGAAGCTAAGGGAAGAAGCTGCAAAGTCAAGAGCCATCATCCAAAAGAGTATGAAGAAGTCTGCTAACAGACAAAGGATGATGAGCTTCTTGAAGCTATATGGATTCTCCGGAAGGAGACTATGCCCTATGTCTCTATCCACAATGGATGAGCATATAAGGGTAATCAAGCATAAGATCAAGAGTGGAGAGCTGATTGACTTACACTCTCTTCCAAGTCAAGTCCCACCTGAAGTGGAGGTTAAGGTTGAACAACCTGAGACAACACAACCCAGACCTCCTGTTGCGCCTCAGCAAGCTTCATCTTTTGATCCACAGCAGGGTCAAACTTTCTCTCCTTCTGAACCTGTGAGGGAGGAACACCCAACTAAGAAAGACAAGGATGATCAACAAGGTGCTGCAGACCAGTCTTCTCAGATAAAGTCATATAAGAGGAAGAAGAGGATGGCTTCTAAACCAAAGTCTAAGAAGAAGAAGCCTAAATCATCTACCTCTACACCTCAGGCTGAGTCAGATCAACCTGAGGAAGTGCATGAAGAGGCAGCCCAATCAACTCCAATGCAAGTGGCTCCTCTTGCAGCTGAGACATCCATTTTATCCTAGACCTTCTCTACCAATCCAGAAAGATGGCATGTAATCAGAGATCAAGGTGTTGAGAATGTCTATACATGGCAAGACATAATCAATTTATCTCTGCATGATCTCTTTGAGATGAGAAGATACTATGAAAGTCTGAATGATCCCTACCATCTAATGAAGAAGGGTATGGTCATGATTGTGCTGAAGACTACTAACATCTGAAGATCTTCTAAATGTTTTGGTAGCATCAGCCTAGGGGGAGTTTGTAAGGATTCCTTTAAGTCTGATGCAAACCAAAACATCCAATGTCTATCTGCAAACAATGCACTAAAGAACTGAAGTAGTATTGCTTCGGAAGTTTTACACCATGCACTAGAAATATTCTAAGTGTAAAATCATCCGAAGCCAAGACCAATATCTTCCGAAGCCAAATACGAAGTCTTCCGAAGCCTCAGAGACAAAGTCTTCTGAAGCTTCATCCTATGAAGACAGATTTCTTCCGAAGACTTTTAGTAACATGCTTTATCTGATGTACTGTTCCATAAAGCTGGACACCTTTCCGCTGCATCTCTGTATAGTCACCAACTTACATGAGTTGGTGAAAAGTTCCATGCTTTTGGTAACTGTACATTGAGGTCTTGAGTCTGTAACCTTCTACTTTATGTACTTTATCTTTTTTGTAATAGATAAGGATGTGAGCTATGGCATGTCATAGTCACAAGGTCAAAAGGCAGATATGCCTTTTGATTCTACAATTGATTTTGTTTGTGTCTAGTCAATTGTATCCAGCTGGCTTTCAAAGTATAGCCGGTTGTAGGTTAGTATAAGTATTCCATGTTTTAGTATCTTTCTTTATGCTTTGTAACACTTGTACTAGAACTTAAGAAAGCAATATACTGCATCCTTGAAACCTAAATCTCTTGTTCTGTCTCTTTATTATTACTTGTGTTCTTTGTATAATTATTGTGGTTAATCCAGTTTACTGTTTGATCAAGTTTGGCGAATCTCCTCTTTGTGTTGTTGTGTTGTAATTGTTAAGCCCTTAACCGGTCCTGCAATTGGTATCAGAGCATTTCAGGCTCTTGATATAAGATCTCACCATCTTAAGATCCCTCACACACACAAATACTAAACTTTCAAAATGGCATCCATTTCAAAGACTAATATGGAAACTGGAACCATGAACAAGTCCCCACTGATCACTCTTGATGACTTTGATACCTGGTGTATGAGAATGGAAGGTTTCATCAGGTCTCTAGACTAAGGAATGTGGGAACCAGTTGAAAATGGACCTTTCATACCCAGCACTCATTCTGCTACTGGTGCTGGTATGATCCCCAAAGATGTGGCTAACTACTCTGATGAAGATAGGAAGAGAATAGAGATTGATAGAATATCCATGACTGCTCTTCAAATTGTCCTTCCAAACTCTGTGTACAGAGGTTTCAAGAAGTGCAAAACAGCTAAACAGCTGTGGGATGCACTAAAACTGATGTATGAAGGCTCAAGCCAAGGAGAACGAGAAGGATCTCCTGTGGCAGCAGTTTGAAAACTTAACCTTCAAAACAGGTGAAACCATGACTCAGCAATACTTCAGGTATGTTGAGATAGTGGATGCCCTTGTGGATGGAGGAGTTCCTCTTGAAAACAGAGACATTGTAAGGAAGTTCATGTCCTCACTTCCTAGGCAATGGACACACTACTGTGTGGTGATCAAGAGGACTAAAAATCTCAAAACTCTTACTCTGATAGAGTTATATGGGATTCTCAGTGGCTACCTGATGGAGATGAACATGCAAGGTTCATCTAGCAACTCCAACAATCAATTGGGTTCAACCACACATGTGGTTGAAAGGGATAGCATAGAACCCCAACATCATCTCATATGCTACCCTGACAACTCACTAAAGGGTCACCTTCCTAGAGACACCTAGGGAGAACTGCACTCAAGGAAGCCCATTCCAAGAGACAAGCTCTTCTCAAGCTTTTGTGTCTCCTGATGAAAGTTGTGGCAACTCTTTTTTCACTCTTAAAGACCTGGATTGTATCCATCCAGATGACCTGGAATATATGGAAATAGTTCAGCAGATGGCTCTTCTCACTCATAGAGCCAAGAAGTTCTACAAGAGAACTGGAAGGAGGTTTCCAAGCAATGCAACCAGTGGAAAGTTTGGCTTGGATAAAAGCAAAGTCAAGTGTTACAACTGTAACTTGATGGGTCACTTTGCTAGAGAGTGTAAGGCACCTAAAACAAATAGTGGCCAAGCACAAACCAAACCAAACTACACTGACAAAGCCCCTTAGAATGAGAAGCCAAAGCAACAAGCTGCTGTTGCTATTGAAGAAGGAGGCTTTGACTGGAGCTTTCAGGTGGAAGATGCTTCTCCAAACCAAGCACTAATGGAACATCATGATGAAGCCAAGGTATTGGAACATCTCTGTACTCCTGAATGCATTGCTAAAGTTAACAGATATAGGTCATATAACATGGAAATGAGATCTGATCTTGAGTCCTTAAACATTTTAAAATCTGATTTTAGAAAGTCTAAAAATGATTATAAACTAAAGATAAAGGACTTAGAGAAAACCATTTCAGTTCTAAAACATGAACATACAAATTTTAGGACTCAAATCCAAGATCTCATAACCAAGCTGTCTGAGTGCCAGGCTGAGCATGTGATCAGCAAAGTTAGGGCAGAAAAGAGTGTTGTTGAAGAAAAGACCTTCAAGAACATGATATCCTCATCCCTGCACAATAAGTGTGTTATCAAAATAGACAGGGACTGGGATCAAATGAGATAGCTCATCCACACACAATCTTGTTTGTAAGATCTCCTAGGTGTGGAACTTGTGAAGATGAGCTTCCTCTCATAGATCCTATAAGTGAAGAGGATGAAGAAGAGATAGTGAAGAATTCCTCTGAGAAGAGTTAAGAGGAGGATTCTACTAAGGGCCACTATCCTTCTGAGGAAAAGAAGACTACTGTGATGACCAAGTCAAGGAGAAAGAACTTGATCAGGAAGAGCAAAAGAAAAGCAAAGAAGGCTCAAGAGATCAAGGCCACTTTTGACTCTAAGCAGAAACAAGTTTTTATCTCTGCAGGGTTTGAAGTAGTAAAGACTAAAGACATCAACCAAAACTCTTCAACTAGGAGTTCTGGTTCTTGTTCAAATTATCTCAGTACCAAGAAGAAGACTGATCTGCTGTGTACCATCGCTGCATAGCCTGGACCATCAAACTCCAAGAACATTTCACAGCCCAAAAGAACTGTCTCAGCATCTATAAAGATTAAGGTGGAGAAGGGATATGACAAAAGACAGTCTTGCTCTCATAAGGAGACTCTTGTGAAGAAGAAAATGTTGTGTGTCGTGTGTGAAAGTACCTCTCACATTGCTAAGGATTGTCCATACAATCCTAAAAGTACTCTCCATATGACCAAGACAAAGACTTCAAAGAGTTTCAAGAAGATTCAAGCTTCAGAAGGAAAATTTGTTTCCTACGAAAGCTCCAAATCAAAGAAGAAGGTAAACGGAAAATTACCTTCGGAAGAAAAGTTGGTCTCGGAAGAAAGGAATTCGTCCGAAGCACTAAAGTCTACTGCAGTGACTGTAGAATCTTCTGAAGGTTCAGTCATCAAAACTTCTGAAGTCCCAAAAGCTTCCGAGGTTTTGAAGGTCAAGTCCAAGACTCCAAAGGTGGTGTGGAAGTCTAAGAAAGACCAAGTGACTGAAGTTTCTCCATCAACAACAGCTGAAGATCCCTCTAGCACAACCATAGGATCTATTACTGTTGCATTACCTTCTATTATACTTAGTGAGCCCAAGACAAGTAAGGCTTGGGTTTCCAAATGTAAATAATCATTTTCTTTGTGCAGGAACAGCTCAAGACAAACAAGAATGTCCTTCCCAAAGGAAGCTGTCAATCATTCCTTTGAGCAGATGGGCTATGAAGGAGATTTCTTTATAAAGACCTTCAGGAAAGGGAAGGTCTCATCCCAGTGGAAATACCTACCCCATGTGGTTATCCACAACTTGTCAAACAAGCATGAAGGGTGGGACCAGATTCCTGAGGATCTCTCCTTCATAGTGCATGGAATGGTTCAAGGGGTCAAGTTCAGGTACTCTCAATTTGTTTCTACCAATTTACTTGCAAATTTGGACTCCTTAGAGTATTACATGTTTCCTAGATATGTTCAACACATTCTCAACTGTGAACTGGGCTCACAGTTGAGGGAAACAGATAATATTCTTAAATTGGGACAGATGAAGCCCGGCATCTTTAAAATCATGAAGAAGCCAACTGTAGGCTTCTCAGGGGTAGAAACAGCCCTTGTCCCCAAAATGTTAGAGCTCATTGCTCAAGGTGACAACCTAGCAACACAAGCTAGTGTTGAACTCGCACCTTCTACCTCTTTATCACTAAAAAGGCCTCAAGTAACCCTCACCTACCAAAGAAAATCCAAACGAACCCCTGCTCAAGCTATTGAGTCTGTGCAGGTCCCCATATACTCACCTTTACAGGAGGAAGTGGATACTAGAGCTCCCACTTCCCCTGAGGAGCAAACCACTCCCATCTCTTCAACTATCAGGGCCGAGGTTCCTCATGCTCACCCTGATGAGCTCAGAAGCCCAACAGCCTTAAGCCTTCACTCTGAGTCTCAGCACTCAAGTGAACAACCTTCAGGGGACAGTTACCTTCCCCAGCCTTTAGATCTAAATCAACCCATTCCCAACCTATCCTTCTATACTGATGAAGACTTAGGATTCAGTGAGTACCATGAGTCTCTCTTCTCTTCCCCTACTCAAAGAGAGATGAGTACTCCTGAGTCTCCACAGTCTAGCCCATATCAGTCACCTATAAATGAGGTGGACATTTTTGAACCTGTTCAGGATGTCCATATGGAAGAGGCTCTCACTTCTGCAAGTGATTACATCATTAAGACCTCAACCATGGCAACTCAGCCCACTCACATCTCAACTGAGATTGCTAGTGATCAGAGGAAAACCAACAACCAAGAACCTCAAGCTGGTGGTGAGAGAGAGGACTTTGGTCCAATCATCTCATCTCCTAATGATTCTTCTGATGAAGAAGAGGGGAATTTGAGACTAATGGTGCACAAATTGTCTAAAACATGCCCTTACCTAGTCTCAAAGGTCAGTCACCTTGAATCTCAGGTGACTACCTTACACAATAGGGTCAATGATTAGCAACTTCAGATTTCATATCTTAAGGAAAAACTAGCTGGAACACCTTTAAGAAGAGCTCAACCAGGAACACAAGAACCTGTGGATGTGATTGATTTATCCTCCAGCTCACCTATGCAAGTGGGTGATGCTACCAAAAAGGGGGAGAAAGTTATTGCAGCCATAGAACCTGGGAGTTCTTCACAGAGAATGGACATAGAGGACTCACCATCCTCACTTGCAATTGTGCATTCTCAGCAACTTCCTCAAGTTCATATTAATGTGGACTCTATAGACTCTATCATCAGGACTCTTTTTGAGGAAGGTATACCAAGGGCTGTGTCATCTCCACCTCAAGGAACTTCAAACTACATCATAAGGTGGAGGTATGATGCTGATAGAAGAGCCCTTATTCTTCACAGAGTTCAAGGGCAACAAGAAGTATTTGACTTTCAAAATTTGAACTTCTATGAAGGTTTGGATCTAGTCAATATGCCACTTGTCAATCCAAGCAACTCAAGACAAGCTGACAGATTGGCTCAAAGAATCCAAGATAGGATCACTGCAGAGTTCAGCTTAAGAAGGAGACTTAGGCAATCAGGTAATGTCATCGGTCAACTGGATGTTGAGGTGGACCCTAAGATTAGTTTCATAGGGGAAACCTTGACTGAAGGCCCAGTGGCAGAACCTGAGACCCCTGTCTCATCATCATCAACTGCTGCAGAGATTCACATTCCCTCTGAGACACCTGCTGGTGAAGGTGTTTCTCAGCCTCTCTCTGGCCAGAGCATGGATGCTACTCCAAGCAATGAAGGCCAAACCTCTATCCACCCTGAGTCACAAAGGTAGGTGGGTGACAAAGGGAAAAGGATTTTGACTCTTGAGGAAATTAAGGAGGAAGAGAGAGAGAGCGGAAGAGGAAGCTAAGGGGAGAAAGTTCCTCTGGGTCTTCAGGTTTTTTGCAAGCTGCAATCAGGGCTGCCCCCAGACCAAATACTCAAGATGATGAGTTGAGGACAGTCAGGATTACTTATCTGCAGACTAGGAACTATGACATTGATGAAATCATTTCTCTTCCCTTAGAACAACTAAATGAACTGGCTGACATGGAAGTCTCAAGAGAGATGAAAGAAAAAGAGGATGCAAGGTTACTTCTCAAATTCAAAGAGGAGAAGAGACAGAAAAGACTCTACAAGCATGCTCCTACTCTCTTCCCAGTTCAAGAAAGCCTTGTACAAGAAGATGTGGTTCAACAAGAACCTCAGGTAGACAAAGAAGAAGATATGATCAAAATGATCAACTACTTGAGTGCCACAGGCTTCTATCAGGAAAATGCACTTCTTCCGTTGTCCTATGACTTTGTTGAGTTTGAGTACTTAAAACAACTTGAGCTTGAGTTAGTCAAGGAGAGAAAGACAACTAAGAAGAAGCTAAGGGAAGAAGCTGCAAAGTCAAGAGCCATCATCCAAAAGAGTATGAAGAAGTCTGCTAACAGACAAAGGATGATGAGCTTCTTGAAGCTATATGGATTTTCCGGAAGGAGACTTTGCCCTATGTCTCTATCCACAATGGATGAGCCTATAAGGGTAATCAAGCAGAAGTTCAAGAGTGGAGAGCTGATTGACTTACACTCTCTTCCAAGTCAAGTCCCACCTGAAGTGGAGGTTAAGGTTGAACAACCTGAGACAACACAACCCAGACCTCCTGTTGCGCCTCAGCAAGCTTCATCTTTTGATCAACAGCAGGGGTCAAACTTTCTCTCCTTCTGAACCTGTGAGGGAGGAACACCCAACTGAGAAAGACAAGGATGATCAACAAGGTGCTGCAGACCAGTCTTCTCAGTTAAAGTCATATAAGAGGAAGAAGAGGATGGCTTCTAAACCAAAGTCTAAGAAGAAGAAGCCTAAATCATCTACCTCTACACCTCAGGCTGAGTCAGATCAACCTGAGGAAGTGCATGAAGAGGCAACCCAATCAACTCCAATACAAGTGGCTCCTCTTGCAGCTGAGACACCCATTTTATCCTGGACCTTCTCTACCAATCCAGAAAGATGGCATGCAATCAGAGATCAAGGTGTTGAGAATTTCTATACATGGCAAGACATAATCAATTTACCTCTACATGATCTCTTTGAGATGAGAAGATACTATGAAAGTCTGAATGATCCTGACCATCTAATGAAGAAGGGTATGGTCATGATTGTGCTGAAGACTACTAACATCTGAAGATCTTCTAAATGTTTTGGTAGCATCAGCCTAGGGGGAGTTTGTAAGGATTCCTTTAAGTCTGATGCAAACCAAAACATCCAATGTCTATCTGCAAACAATGCACTAAAGAACTGAAGTAGTATTGCTTCGGAAGTTTTACACCATGCACTAGAAATATTCTAAGTGTAAAATCTTCCGAAGCTAAGACTAATATCTTCCGAAGCCAAATATGAAGTCTTCCGAAGCCTCAGAGACAAAGTCTTCCAAAGCTTCATCCTATGAAGACAGATTTCTTCCGAAGACTTTTAGTAACATGCTTTATCTGATGTACAGTTCCATAAAGCTGGACACCTTTCCATTGCATCTCTGTAAAGTCACCAACTTACATGAGTTCGTGAAAAGGTCCATGCTTTTGGTAACTGTACATTGAGGTCTTGAGTCTGTAACCTTCTACTTTATGTACTTTATCCTTTTTGTAATATATAAGGATGTGAGCTATGGCATGTCATAGTCACAAGGTCAAAAGGCAGATATGTCTTTTGATTCTACAATTGATTTTGTTTGTGTCTAGTAAATTGTATCCAGCTGGCTTTCAAAGTATAGCCGGCTGTAGGTTGTAGTATAAGTATTTCATGTTCTAGTATCTTTCTTTATGTTTTGTAACACTTGTAATAGAACTTGAGAAAGCAATATACTGCATCCTTGAAACCCAAATCTCTTGTTCTGTCTCTTTATTATTACTTGTGTTCTTTGTATCATTATTGTGGTTAATCCAGTTTACTGTTTGATCAAGTTTGGTTAATCTCCTCTTTGTGTTGTTGTGTTGTAATTGTTAAGCCCTTAACCAGTCCTGCACAGAGGGACTCACTTTTTACAGGGGTGAAAAAGTAACTTTCTTATCGTTGTAAGAAAGCTACATCCATGACATTCTGATGTGATGTGATTGACACATTCTTCAATAACATGAGACTTCCGTAGATGTTGACTTGTTGATATCACTTCTGAGATTCACTTGATAGACTTCATAGAAGAGTTTGTTCTTCCATAGGAATTGGTCTTCCATAGGAAATGGAATAGTTGATTTTTATCAGCAGCAGTAAATATCCTTCTACATCAGAAGATGCTTGACTTCTGAAGACGTGATCCTTGACATTTCTTATGGATGTTTGTTAGTAGATTTTGAATGTTTTGATCAATCAATTGTACTATGTATTGATCAAATGGACCTACAAAATGAAAGCAGAGCCTTTGTGCTCTTGATTGATTGAGTTTTTGGTTATTTTAGTTCAAAATCACTATTTCATTGATTCTGGATCAAGTTTGAGTGATTTGGCTATGGAAATTGATTGAGTTTGGTTAGTATTTGGTGTGGAACGCTTCTGTAATCATCAGATCTTAAGTGCTTTAAGATTTTGGTTATTTTGTATCAATTTCGTGTTGAAAAAGTTTTTCAGATTCATTAAGCGAAATTGCTGATAATCCAGCGAAACTATCTCTTCAATCAGCGAAACTAGTGTTGTTTTGTTTTTTGTGTTTGTTCTTTTGACCCCTGCAAAAGTATCATTGAGTTGTTTGCTAGCGAAACTGCAGCCGAAAATACGAGCAAAATTATCAGCGAAATTAACTAATCTTCAGCAAAACCAGATCATTCTCAGCAAAATACTTGCTTAATCATGTCTAAAATGGCAATTCATACGATATCTAATTTGGAGAGTGTGGCACCAAACCGACCTCCAAGATTGATCAACGTATATAACTTTGAAGACTGGAAGAGGTGTTTGAAGTCATTCTTTTATGACACATATCACAATCAGTGGGAATCAATCATTTCTAGTCCGTATATCCCTACTATTACTGTTGGGGACGTTGTCTCTCAAAACAAGGATCTAACTACATTCAATGAGAAAGATTTGAAACTATTTGAAAGAGATCAAAAAGCATTTAGAGATTTAACCTTGTGTCTTGCACCAGATATCTACAACCGCTTTGCCGAACCCAAAAATGCCAAATCTCTGTATGATGCCTTATGTGAGTTCTATGATGGGAATGATGAGTTAGTCGAGGGCTAAGGGATACAGGCTGAGAAAGAGTTAAATTCGTTTATGGGATACAAGAATGAGAATCTTACTGATTTAAGAAATCGCTTTCTGACTGTCTCGAGCACTCTGAAGAAATATGATGAAAAGCTTACAAATCGTGAACAGGTGAATAGGTTGTTGGATTCACTTCTACCTCAATGGAATCTACAAGTGAGGATGTTAAAGCAAGAGAGAGGATTCACTGAATACAAGCTCATGGACATTATCAACAAGTTAAAGTCCTTTGAACTGGATTTGAACAGGAGAGAGTTCAATCAGTCTATGATGCCATTATCCGGTTTTCCTCAGAATGCTGCATTAATCACATCCGCTGCAAGCTCGCCAATGTATGCATCAAGACAATGAGGATCAACTACAAATGTTTCATTTGATCAATCCAATGGTGGTGGTAGCTCATTCAGTGATCAATCGAATTCAAAAGTTGCTCCTGGTACTTCGATCTCGTCTGACACAGTGGCATTGTTTGGTATGTTTGTTCATAGCTATGAAGCACTGGTGGCTGGTGAATTGAAAGGAAAAGGGATGACTATAAAAGATATGTATCAAGTTGACCCAGATGACTTGGAAGAAACAGACATTCAGTGGTAGATGGTGATGCTGACTCTCCGAGCTAGGAGGTTTATGGAAAGAACTGGCCAAAAGAACTTTGGAGGTCAAAATTCCAACTCCAAATTGGGTTTCGTCAAATCCAAGTTGAGATGTTTTACCTGCAAACAATTAGGACATTTCAAAAGAGAATGACCTTTGCCAATAATAACTGATCCAAGACTTCTTTCTGGTGGAGAGAAGGAAAAGAATAAGCAGAAGAAAGAGACAACACTGATTACAAGTTTTGATTGGAGTGCTGAAGCTAAAGAGACCAATAAGGAAATCAACCAAGCCTTAGTTGCTGAGATAATAGATAAAGAGGAGAGTATTGAAGAGTTTGATCCTTTCAAAGAATTTACCAATGAAGTTGAAATTAATTAGACTCTTATGCATGAGGAAGTTGAACAAGCCAGGTCAGGGGTACGTGTATGAGTGAAAATAAGGATTGTGGTGAAGGAAGTGTGAATGTTGGTAGGAAGAATGATGATCTGAAAGAATTCAAAGGTGGGAATGTGGAGTTGGTGAATAAACAATCTGAGGAGAAGGGAAAAAGGAAGCAAGCTAATACAACCACTGTTGAGGAAATCAATAAAAGTACTCTAGTGTGCCAGTGTGACAAAGCCCACGCAGTAGAAAAGGTGGTGATGGGTCTTCTGTAAGGCCCCATTCCCGGGACGCTCATAATTGGTCAATCATAGCACATAAAATATAATACATACATTTAAATTTTCTAAAACTTCATAGCAGAATACTTGATAAACCATTTCATATACTAATGACTACTTTTGCAAGACAATACAACGTTGTTAACCGTTACAAAATCTCATTGTTTGTATTACATTACAAAAATGTCATTTAACATGAATTGGATGCCATCCAAAAACTTGCTAAGTAGCCGCACCCATGCCATCCTCATTAATCATTACCTACCAACTGAAAAATACATAAAAGTCAACTTTGTTGAGTGAGTTCTAGTTTTATAGGTAAAATACTTTCCATTGGATTAAAACCATTCTTTTACTTTCGTTCGCGGTCATAAGTCATAAGTACAAATAGATAATCTTATTATTATCTTTCATCATCATTCTTCATCGTACGTTACTCGTTATCATTCATTCATTCTTGTACTTGTCATACTTTCTTACAATTCATACGTTCTTCATTAGCTTCTAATGCCATGTACTATACCCCGAGCATTATGCACGAAGCTGGCCACCGGGCCTAGGGCAAGTACATTCATCACTATCATTCACTTTTCCTTCCGGACTAATGCCATGTGCTATACCCTAAACATTATGCACGAAGCTGGTTACTGGGCCTGAAGTCTATCAATAGACCCCGAAGATTATGCACGAAGCTGACTCCAGTACCTAGGGCAAGCGGCAAGTGTCCCTTACATATGGTCCATCACAAAGATTGGACCCCAATGTGCATCCTTTCAGGGTAGCTAACCCACACACAGTTGAGCTAACACCCTTCATTGGGTGTGAACCTCCATACATTTGCTTGCAAGACTTTCTTACATTTGTTCTTTCATTAATGCATGCAATCATTCTTTTTTTTGCGTTCCTCTTTTCATTATCATTATTTCCACTTTACGTTACATAATACTTTACGTGCATTTTCGTAATCATAACACGTAAAGCCACAGAATAATACGTAATAGGAAACAAAGTCAACATAACATATTCATGCATAACATTATCATAAACATCACATACAACATCACACATCATCATATAATCATCATAGATCATCCATCCCCATACACGTACACATGAACATACTGGTATTCACCCAAATCTTACCAAAACGTTTAGACATGCATTTCCAGCCCCAAACAAGTTTAAAACCTTTAAAATAGGGGATCTAGAACTCACCTGGACTCAGTGAGTAGCTTCTCAATCAAGCTTTCTAAACAATGGTCACACTACGCAGCCTGCAAATAAGTTAACACTCAAAGGGGTTAATTTCTGCCTAATTTTGCTGCTAATTTTGCTGCAAGATCAGCAGATTCGCTGCTAGTTTTGCCTGCAGCTTCGCTGCCACCTTCGATGGCAGTTTCGCTACCAGTTTTGCCTAACTTCGTTGGAAATCCAAGTCTAGGAAACTATAATTTTGTGAAAAGCTCCATAGTTTCACTTGACGACTACACAATTTCGCTGGACGAGCCCACAATTTCGCAAAACGAGCTGAAATTACGAACAGCCCATTTTTAACCCAAAACTTCCACCTTTTACACCCAAATCCTTGGTTCATCATCCATGAAGCTATATCTAAGCTTTTTACATGTTTTCTTACACAAAAACGTTAGTTTTGTATGATACTTTGTCACTTTCAAAACCCCTAAACCCTAGAATCCGGGTATAATCTAAAGAGATGATTAGATGATGTTTCTTACCTGGATTCTTGGTCTTTTCTTGTTGTTTGGATGTCCACAAACACCGATTTTCAATAACTTGATCAACCAAGCCTTGAATCTTCACCTCCTTTCTACTTTCTCTGTCTACACTCTCTCTCTCTAGAAGTTGGGTGTTGAGTTGCAAATAAAAGTGACTCCAGCTGATCCGTTTATATATACCGGGTGTTCCCGGAACCTTAAACTCGCCCAACACGTAACCCGTAAGGTTAACTCGGTCCATAATCCATTTTCCTCTTATTTTTATTAAATAACCCCGACTAACCCATTATTATTAATTGGCTTGTTTCGACTTTATTACGGCCGTTACATCTTCCTTATGAGGTAATATAAGATAAATGCTCCTCTGCTTGCAAAATCAGATTATTTGGTGTTTATAAAGCAAATCATCTGTTACTTGATAGTGAAAAAGAATTAAAACGAATTAATGATGAGCTTAAGCTAAACGAGTCAATATATTTTGTTAAATTAAATGAAACTTTAAAAGAAAATGAACATCTAAAAAGAATTGTTATAGAAAGAAATGTTGAAATATATACTTTGACCGAAAGAGTCGCTCTTGCTGAGTTTGAAACAAGTAAACTTCAGTCAAACTTGATAAATGGACAATCTCAGTGATGAAGCATGACGAGTTGTGTAAATCACAACGGGGGGCTAGGATTAAAACATGTTTGGGTTATGAAAATGCTTCAATTTATCCTCCTTGCAGGACCGGTGAAGCGTATGCACTTACAACACAACAACACAATAAGGAGAGTTGCTTAGAACACTTAACAGATCAAATAGGGAACTGGTTAACTTCTTAATGAAAGATGCTAAGAACACAAGTAAATATGAGACAGAACAAGATTGCAAACAACACAAGTATTTGGTTTTCAAGAATGCTGTATATTGCTTCTCAAGTTCTACTACAAGTTACAAAGCATCAATGGAAAGTTACAAGTACTTGAGTTACTTTATACTACATCCTACAGCCGGCCATACTTTGAAGGCCAGCTGGATACAATTGACTAGACAACTACAAAATCAAATGTAGAGTCAAAAGGCAAATATGCCTTTTGACTTGTGACTATGACATGCCATAGCTCACATCCTAATATATTACAAAAAGGATAAATGTACATAAAGTAGAAAGCATGGACTCAAGATCTTAATGTACAGTTACCAAAAGCATGGACCTTTCACCAACTCATGTAAGTTGGTGACTTTACAGAGTAGCAGCGGAAAGGTGGTCCAGCTTCATGGTAAAGTACATCAGATAAAAACATATCTCTAAAAGTCTTCGGAAGAAATCTGACTTCACTCTTTGGCTTCGGAAGACTTTGTCTTTGAAGCTTCAGAAGACTTCACTTTTGGCTTCGGAAGATGTTGGTCTTCGCTTCGAAAGATTTTACACTTAGAATATTTATAGTGCATGGTGTAAAACTTCCGAAGCATTTCTACTTCTCTTCTTTAGTGCATGCTTGTAGAGAGACTTTGGATGTTTTGGCTGCATCAGACTTATAGGAATCCTTACAACCTCCCCTAGACTGATGCTACCAAAACATTTAAAAGATCTTCAGATATTTGTAGTCTTCAGGATGATGATGACCATACCCTTCTTCATCAAGTGGTCAGGATCACTCAGACCCTCATAATATCTTATCATCTCAAAGAGATCATGCAGAGGTAAGTTGATTATGTCTTGCCATGTATAGACATCCTTAACACTTTGATCTCCGATCACATGCCATCTCTCTGGATTAGTAGTGAAGGTCCAGGATAAGATGGGTCTCTCAGCTACAAGAGGAGCCACTTGAATTGGAGTTGATTGGGCTGCCTCTTCATGCACTTCCTTAGGGTGATCCGACTCAGCCTGACGTGTAAAGGTGGATGATTCAGGCTTCTTTTTCTTTGACTTTGGTTTGGAAGCCATCCTTGTAAGGATTCCTGAAGTCTGATGCAACCCAAAACAGCTTAAGTGTCTCAGCAAACATGCACTAAGTACTGAAGTGAAGAATGCTTCGGAAGTTTTACAAAAAGCATTAGAAAATACTCTAAGTGTAAAATCTTCCGAAGCCAAGACCAATATCTTCCGAAGCCAAACATGAAGTCTTCCGAAGCTTCAGAGACAAAGTCTTCCGAAGCCTCATCCTATGAAGACAGATTTCTTCCGAAGACTTTTAGTATACATGCTTTATCTGATGTACTGTTCCATAAAGCACCTTTTCCGCTGCGTCTCTGTAAAGTCACCAACTTACATGAGTTGGTGAAAAGGGTCATGCTTTTGGTAACTGTACATTGAGGTCTTGAGTCTGTAACTTTCCACTTTATGTACTTTATCCTTTTTGTATTGTAAAAGGATGTGAGCTATGGCATGTCATAGTCACAAGGTCAAAAGGCAGATATGCCTTTTGATCCTACAATTGATTTTGTTAGTGTCTAGTCAATTGTATCCAGCTGGCCTTCAAAGTATGGCCGGCTGTAGGTTGTAGTATAAGTATTTCAAGTTCTTGTATCTTTTCTTAATGCTTTGTAACACTTGTAAAAGAACTTGAGAAAGCAATATACTGCCTCCTTGAAACCCAACTCTCTTGTTCTGTCTCACTACTTTACTTGTGTTCTTAGCTTCACCTTGGTTATCCAGTTCACTGTTTGATTAGAGCTTAGTTATTCTCCTCATTGTGTTGTTGTGTTGTAATTGTGGTTAAGCCCTTAAACGGTCCTGCAATTGGTATCAGAGCTTTCCAGACTCTTGATATAAGATCTAACCATCTTAAGATCCCTCACACACACAAAAACTAAACTCTTCAAATGGCTGCCATCTCTAAGACTGATATGGAGACTGGAACCATGAACAAATCCCCACTGATCACTCTTGATGATTTTGACACCTGGTGCATGAGGATGGAAGGCTTCATCAGGTCTCTTGATTCAAGAATGTGGGAATCTGTTGAGAATGGACCTTTCATACCCAGCACCCCCTCTGCTACTGGTGCTGGTATGATTCCTAAAGATGTGGCCAACTACTCAGATGAAGATAGAAAAAGAGTAGAATTGATAGGAAGGCCATGACTGCTCTTCAGACTGCTCTCCCAAACTCTGTATACAGAGGCTTCAAGAAGTGCAAGACAGCCAAACAGCTGTGGGATGCACTGAAGCTGATGTATGAAGGCTCCTCTGAAGCCAAGGAGAACAAGAAAGATCTTCTGAAGCAGCAGTTTGAAAATTTCACCTTCAAAGCAGGTGAGACCATGACTCAACAATACTTCAGGTATGTTGAGATTGTGGATACCCTAGTGGATGGAGGAGTTCCTCTTGAGAACAGGGACATTGTAAGGAAGTTCATGTCCTCACTTCCTAGGCAATGGACACACTATTGTGTGGTGATCAAGAGGACTGAGAACCTTAAGACTCTTACTCTTACAGAGTTGTATGGGATTCTCAGTGGATACCAGATGGAGATGAACATGCAAGGTTCATCTGGCAACTCCAACAATCAAATGGGTTCAGCCCTTCATGTGGTTGAAAGGGACAGCATAGAACCTCAGCATCATCTCTTATGCTACCCTGACAACTCACAAAAGGGTCCTTTCATCACCTTCCCGGAGACACCAAGGGAGAACTTTACTCAAGGAAGCCCATTCCAAGAGACAAGTTCTTCTCAAGCCTTTGTGTCTGCAGATGAAAGCTGTGGGAATTATCTCTTCACTCTTGAAGACCTGGACTGTATCCATCCAGATGACCTGGAATACATGGAGATAGTTCAGCAGATGGCTCTCCTCACTCACAGAGCCAAAAGTTCTACAAGAGGACAGGAAGAAGATTCCAAGCAATGCTACCAGCAGCAAGTTTGGGCTGGATAAAAGCAAAGTTAAGTGTTACAACTGTAACCTTATGGGTCACTTTGCAAGGGAGTGTAAGGCACCTAAAACAAATGGGGGCCAAACACAACCCAGACCAAACTTTGCTGACAAAGCTCCTCAAGCTGAGAAGACAAAGCAACATGCTGCTGTTGCTGTTGAAGAAGGAGGCTTTGACTGGAGTTTTCAGGTGGAGGATGCTTCTCCAAACCAAGCACTGATGGCTGACCATGATGAAGCCAAGGTATTGGAACATCTCTGCTCCCCTGAATGCATTGCTAAAGTAAATAGATACAGGTCCTATAACCTAGAGATGAGATCTGATCTTGAGTCATTAAACATATTAAAATCTGATTTTAGAAAGTCTGAAAATGATTACAAGTTAAAGATAGAAGACTTGGAGAAAACCATTTCAGTACTAAAACATGAACATACAGATTTCAGAACTCAGATCCAAGATCTCATCACTAAGTTAACTGAGTGCCAGGCTGAGCTTGTGATCAGCAAAGCCAAGGCAGAGAAAGTGTTCTTGAAGAAGAGACCTTCAAGAACATGATATCCTCATCCCTGCACAACAAGGTTTGTTATCAAAACAGACAGGGACTAGGATCAAATGAGATAGCTCCTCCACACACAATCTTGTCTGTAAGATCTCCTAGGTGTGGAACTTGTGAAGATGAGCTTCCTCTCATAGATCCTGTAAGTGAGGATGATGAAGAAGTGATAGTGAAGAATTCCTCTGAGAAGAGTGAAGAAGAGGATTCTTCCAAGGGCCACTATCCTTCTGAGGAGAAGAAATCAACTGTGATGACCAAGTCCAAAAGAAAGAACTTGATCAGAAAGAGCAAAAGAAAAGCAAAGAAGGCTCAAGAAATCAAGGCTACTTTTGATGCTAAGCAGAAACAAGTTTTTATCTCTGCAGGTTTCAAAGTAGTAAGGACTGAAGACATCAACCAAGACTCCTTAGCTAAGAGTCATGGTTCTTGTTCAAATCATCTCAGTGCCAAGAAGAAGACTGATTTGCTGTGTACCACTGCTGCACAGCCTGGACCATCAAACTCCAAGAACAGTTCACAGCCCAAAGGAACTGTCTCAGCATCTACCAAGATGAAGATGGAGAGGGATGTGACCAAAGTCAGTCTTGTTCTCAAAGGGAGACTTCTTTGAAGAAGAAAATGTTATGTGTTATGTGTGAAAGTACTTCTCACATTGCTAAGGATTGCCCATACAATCCTAAAAGTACTGTCCACATGACTAAAACAAAGACTTCAAAGAGTCTCAAGAATCTCAAGCTTCGGAAGGAAAGTCTGTTTCCTTCGGAAGCTCCAAATCAAAGAAGGAGGTAAGTGGAAAATTACCTTCGGAAGCAAAGTTGGTCTCGGAAGAAAGGATTCTTCCGAAGCACTAAAGTCTGCTGCAGTGACTGTAGACTCTTCCGAAGGATCAGTCATCAAAACTTATGAAGTTCTAAAAGCTTCTAAGGTTTTGAAGGTCAAGTCCAAGACTCCAAAGGTGGTGTGGAAGTCTAAGAAAGACCAAATGACTGAGGTTTCTCCATCAACAACAGCTGAAGATCCCTATAGTACAACCATAGGATCTATTACTGTTGCATTACCTTCTTTACTGTTAATGAGCCCAAGACAAGTAAGGCTTGGGTTTCCAAATGTAACTAATCATCTTCTCTGTGCAGGAACAGCTCAAGACCAACAGGAATGTCTGGATAATTGACAGTGGCTGTTCCAGGCACATGACAGGCAATAGGTCTCTACTCCATAATTTTGAGAGGATTGATGGAGGACCAGTTGCTTTTGGAGGAGATGAAGGTGGTTACATTTCTGGAAGGGGCAAGGTCACAAATGGTAAGCTCAGCATTGAGAAGGTAAACTTTGTTAAGGAGCTTGGGTACAATCTTCTGAGTGTATCCCAATTTTGTGATCAGAGTCATAACATGCTCTTTACTGAGCATGAGTGCATTGTTCTCAAACCTGGTGTGGTCATTCCTCATGAGCATATCCTGCTCAGAGCCCCCAGGAAAGGGAACATGTACAAGATGGATTTGCAAGAAACATCTCCCTCAGGAGAAGTTTCATGCTTTCTATCTAAAGCAAATAGTGATGAGTCTTTCCTATGGCATAAAAGAATGTGCCATGTAAACTTTAAGAACATGAATAAATTAATTAAACATGATTGGTAACTGGAATGCCAAAGAAAGAGTTTACTAGTGATGATCATTGTGTGGCATGCCTGAAAGGGAAGCAACACAAAGTATCTCACAAGCCTAAGGAAAAGAACTCCATCACTACTCCCCTACACTTGTTACATATGGATCTCTTTGGCCCCACCAGTGTAATGAGTTTAGGAAGGACCTCTTACTGTCTGGTGATCACAGATGATTTTACAAGATTCACTTGGGTCTTCTTCCTTAGAACTAAGGATGAAACCCCTGAGATTCTGAAGAATTTCATCTTAAAAGTTGAGAATCAATGTGATCACAAGGTCAAAACCATAAGATGTGATCAAGGAACTGAATTCAAGAACCAAATCCTTGATGCATTTTGTGATGAAAAAGGTATTACAAGACAATATAGTGCTCCCAGGACTCCTCAGCAAAATGGAGTTGCTGAAGGAGAAACAGGACACTTATTGAAGCTGCAAGAACTATGTTGTCTGACTCTAAACTGCCTATCACCTTCTGGGCAGAGGCAGTCAATACTGCTTGCTATGTGCAAAACAGAGTTTTAGTAGTTAAGACACATGGTAAGACTCCTTATGAACTTTGGCACAAGAGGAAACCTTTCATTGGTTTTCTCAGGTCATTTGGATGTCCCTGCACCATCTTGAATACCAAAGATCAAATTGCCAAGTTTGCTGAGAAATCAGATGATGGACATTTCATTGGATACTCTTCTCAAGCTAAAGCTTATAGAGTATACAATCTCAGAACTAGAATTGTTGAGGAGTCAGCCAATGTGACTTTCAATGAGCACACTCCCTGTGTGGCTGGTTCTGGTCCGGATTGGCTGTTTGATCTTGATTTAGTTACCAACTGTTTTAACAAATCTTGTGAGCATGTTTCAGGATCTGCAGAAAATCTAAATACAGGTGATCCTGATCCAAGATTTGAGCTAGGAAGACCTTCAACTCATACATCTTCAGCTCCAGTTGGAACTACTTCAGCAAATGAGGTTTCTATCAGCACAACAATGACAAATTCAGCTGATACATCTGGCATGCCTTCAAATTCCAGCTCAGAGGCCTCTCAACCAGATAAAGATACCTCACTTGTAGAAGACAACAATGGTGATGGTGATAGTGATCAGGAATTTCTTGATGCTAATAACCACACCATAGATGACAACATCAATGATGTCTCACACTCATTGGATCAAGTTAATCTTGATAAGTGTGATAATGTGGAGGGTGAATCTTCAGGACCAGATTTAAATTTCTCAAATTTAGATCTTTCCCAGCAACTTGCTGTGATCCCTCAGCTAAGGATCCACAAGTCTCACCCCACCACAAACATCATTGGAGATGTTGTCACAGGGGTAAGAACAAGAGGACAAACCCATGAAGCAAATGTTTGTCTTCACTCTTGTTTCTTATCTCAGATAGAGCCCAAGAAAGTTGATGAAGCTCTAAAGGATGGAAGTTGGGTTGAAGCTATGCAACAAGAGCTGCTTCAATTCAAAAGGCAGAAAGTTTGGAACCTTTGTCCTCTTCCTCATGGGAAGACTACCATTGGAACCAAATGGGTTTTTAGAAACAAGAAGGATGATAGGGGAATCATCATCAAGAACAAGGCAAGACTAGTTGTTCAAGGATACACACAAGAAGAAGGGATTGACTACACTGATGTCTTTGCTCCTGTAGCAAGACTAGAAGCTGTTAGGATATTCCTGGCATTTGCTGCATCCAAGAACTTCAAGGTCTACCAACTTGATGTAAAGTGTGCTTTCTTATATGGAGTGATTGATGAGGAGGTTTATGTCAAACAGCCACCTGGTTTTGTAGACCCTGATCATCCTGATTATGTCTGCAAGCTTGACAAAGCTCTTTATGGGCTGCATCAGGCACCCAGGAAGTGGTATGAGACACTATCTGAGTATCTCTGCAAGCATGGATACAGAAGAGGTACTATAGATGGAACCCTCTTCATCAAAGGACAGGGAAATGACTTATTGCTGGTTCAAGTATATGTTGATGACATCATCTTTGGTTCAACTAATCCAAAGCTCTGCAAAGACTTTGAGAAGCTGATGAAAGACAGATTTGAGATGAGTTCAATGGGAGAACTCAACTTCTTTCTGGGAATTCAAGTGAAGCAGGTTGAAGATGGCATCTTCATAAGTCAGTCAAAGTATGTTCAAGACATACTCAAGAGGTTCAATATGACTGATTGTAAGATTGCTAAGACACCCATAGCCAGAAACCACTCCCTTGGTCCAGATCTTGAGGGGGAGTGTGTAGATGAGCACTTATACAGGGCTATGATTGGGTCTCTTATGTATCTTACAGCTAGCAGGCCTGATATCATGTTTGCTACATGTATTTGTGCAAGATATCAAGCCAACCCTAAGATGTCTCACTTAATCACTGTGAAAAGGATTTTAAGATACCTCAAAGGTGCTTCAACACTTGGTCTATGGTATCCAAAGAATCCAAATTTCAATCTGTATGCCTATACAGATAGTGATTATGGTGGTTGCAATATGACTGCAAAGTCTACATCTGGGGGATGTCAATTCCTTGGTGGAAGGGTGGTCTCATGGCAATGCAAGAAACAATCCTGTGTGTCTGCATCAACTGCTGAGGCTGAATACATTGCTGCTGCAAGCTGCTGTGCTCAAGTGCTTTGGATTCAAAATCAGATGCTGGACTATGGATTTAACTTCAAAGAGACTCCTATCCACATAGACAACAATAGTGCTATCTCTATCACTGAGAACCCTGTGCAGCACTCAAGGACCAAACACATCAACATCAGGTATCATTTAATAAGAGATAACTATGAAAAAGGATTAATTAAACTAGTCAAAGTTCATACAGATGAACAATATGCTGATCTGTTCACCAAAGCTTTTGATGAACAGAGATTTAAGTATCTGATATCAGCTATTGGGATGATTAACTTTGAGTAGACTTTTTATTAAAACTAATTCTAATTATTTCTTCTTAAAATATGTGTGTCCTAAGTTGTCTAGTTCATCACTTTCATAAGCTCATGTTTTCTTTGGATGTAAAATTCTTTTTGAAGACTTTCCTTAGATTCTTGAAAATTTCTGATACTTCGGAAGATAAAGATTTTATCTTCGGAAGAAAAACATGTCTTAAAATAAATAACTGTCTAAGAGATTTTACCTTCGGAAGAAGTAAAGTTCATCTTCCGAAGCTTAAAATTCTTATCTCAGACACTTATCTATTTTCAAGAACCTTTTCCTTCCGAAGCAAAATTAACCTTCGGAAGCTTTGTTTATTTTCATACAAAGCATTCAAGGGTTTATTTCTCTTCCGAAGCATAAATTATCAAGACTCTCAGGAAAATCTTCCGAAGCCATTTTAGCTTCGGAAGCTTTTTAAATCAAAACTTCCGAAGACAAATAAACTTCGGAAGCTTTTCGAATTCCAAGAAAACTACTTTTTGAGCAAAAGTAAACTACTTTTTCAGAGGTGGGACCGACTTTCGGATTTCAAAGTTTATCCTCTTTCATTAACTTTGGTTCAAATCCCTTTTCATATAAATACCCAACGGTTCCCCCTCTTTCCCACTATCTTCCTCAATTCTACTGTTTCTCTAACCTAATTCTCTAAACCGCCTTTGCTTTCTACCTTTCTTCACCCTTAAGCTTCTGAAATGGCCAACCTTAACCGCAGAAACAACCCTGATTTCTCCATGCAACTACACAGGCAACATAATCAAGTTGCTCTGTTAAGCTCTGAGAAAGATGCAAGTTTCTCAGAGATTTGCCAATTCTTGACTCTGTCAAACTACTTCACCTCCCTGACCATTGATCCTCCTCTATATGAGGATCAGTTGCTTGAATTCTGGAAGACCTGCCAAGAGGTCATTATGGATGGGGAGAAGGCACTGTCTGCCACAGTGCAAGGGAGGACAGTCTTCATCACTCCGGCCATCATTAACCAACATCTACAGCTGGATGATGAAGAAGGTGAGGTGTCCTTCCCAAAAGAAGCTGTAAATCATTCTTTTGAGCAGATGGGCTATGAGGGAGATTTCTCTGTAAAGACCTTTAGGAAAGGGAAGGTCTCATCCCAATGGAAATTCCTGCTCCATGTGGTTATCCACAGCTTGTCAAACAAGCATGGTGGATGGGACCAGATTCCTGAGGATCTCTCCTTCATAGTTCATGGAATGGTTCAAGGGGTCAAGTTCAGGTATTCACAATTTGTTTATACTAATTTACTTGCAAACTTAGACTCCTTAGAGTATTACATGTTTCCTAGATATGTTCAACACATTCTCAACTGTGAACTGGGCTCACAGTTGAGGGAAACAGGTAATATTCTTAAATTGGGACAGATGAAGCCCGGCATCTTTAAAATAATGAAGAAGCCAACTGTAGGCTTCTCTGGGGTAGAAACAGCCCTAGTCCCAAAAATGTTAGAGCTCATTGCTCAAGGTGACAACCTAGCAACACAAGCTAGTGTTGAACCCACACCTCTTTTGTCCCTACCATTAAAAAGACCAGAAATCACCCTCACCTACCAAAGAAAATCCAAACGAACCCCTGCTCAGACTATTGAGTCTGTGCAGGCCCCCAAATACTCAACCTTACAGGAAGAAGTGGACACTAGAGCTCCCACTTCTCCTGAGGAGCAAACCACTCCCATTACTTCACCTATCAGGGCTGAGGTTCCTCAAGCTCACCCTGATGAGCTCAATAGCCCAACAACCTTAAGCCTTCACTCTGAGTCTCAACACTCAAGTGGACAACCTTCAGGGGACAGCTACCATCCCCAGCCTTTGGATCTCAACCAACCAATTCCCAACCTATCCTTTTACACTGATGAAGACTTAGGATTCAGTGAGTACCATGAGTCTCTCTTCTCCTCCCCTACTCAAAGAGAGATGAGTACCTCTGACTCTCCTCAGTCTATCCCCCATCAGTCACCTGTTACTGAGGTGGACACTTCTGAACCTGTTCAGGATGTCCATATGGAAGAGGCTCTCACTTTTGAAAGTGATTACATCATTAAGACCTCAACCATGGCAACTCAGCCCATTGGCATCTCAACTGAGGCTGCCAGTGAGCAGAGGAAAACCAGCAGCCAAGAAACTCAAGCTGGTGGTGAGAGAGAGGACTTTGGTCCAATCATCTCATCCCCCAATGAATCTTCTGATGAAGATGAGGGGAATTTGAGACTAAAGGTGCAAAAACTGTCAAAAACATGCACCTACTTAGTCTCTAAGGTTAGTCACTTGGAATCTCAGGTGACTACCTTACAAAACAGGGTCAATGATCAGCAACTCCAGATTTCATATCTGCAGGAAAAACTAGCTGGGAGACCTTTAAGGAGAGCTCAACCAGGAACACAAGAACCTGTGGAAGTGATTGACTTATCCTCCAGCTCACCTATGCAAGTGGGTGATGCTACCAAAAAGGGGGAGAAAGTTGTTACAACCACAGAACCTGGGAGTTCTTCAGAGAGAATGGACATAGAGGACTCACCATCCTCACTTGCTGTTGTGCATTCTCAGCAACTTCCTCAAGTTCACATTAATGTGGACTCTATAGACTCTCTCATCAGGAGTCTCTTTGAGGAAGGCATACCAAGGGCTGTCTCATCTCCACCACTGGGAACTAACAATCAAATCATAAGGTGGAGGTATGATGATGACAGAAGAGCCCTCATACTTCAAAGAGTTCAAGGCCAACAAGAAGTTTTTCAATTCCAAAGCCTGAGCTTTTATGAAAGACTGGATTTAGTCAACCTGCCACTTGTCAATCCAAGCAATTCAAGACAAGCTGACAGGCTGGCTCAAAGAATCCAAGACAGGATCATGGCAGAGTTCTCTCTAAGAAGGAGACTTAGGGAATCAGGCAATGTCATCGGTCAACTGGATGTTGAGGTGGACCCTAAGATTAGTTTCATAGGGGAAACCTTGACTGAAGGCCCAGTGACAGAACCTGAGACCCCTGTCTCATCATCAACAACTGCTGCTGAGGTCCAAACTCCATCTGAGACACCTGCTGGTGAAGGTGTTTCTCAGCCTCTCTCTGGCCAGAGCATGGAAGCTACTCCAAGCAATGAAGGCCAAGCTTCAATCCACCCTGAGTCACAAAGGTCTGTTGGTGACAAAGGGAAAAGGATAATGACTCCTGAGGAAATTGAGGAGGAAAGAGAGAGAGAGGAAAAGGAGACTAAGGGGAGAAAGTTCCACTGGGTCATCTAGCTTCATGCAAGCTGCAATCAGGGCTGCCCCCAGACCAAATACTCAGGATGATGAGTTAAGGGCAGTCAGGATTACCTACTTACAGACCAGGAACTATGACATTGATGAGATCATCTCCCTCCCCTTAGAAGAACTAAATGAACTGGCTGACAGAGAAGTGTCAAGAGAGTTGAAGGAGAAAGAGGATGCAATGATACTTCTCCAACTCAAAGAGGAGAAGAGACAGAAAAGACTTTACAAGCATGCTCCTACTCTCTCACCAGTTCAAGAAAGTCCTGCACAGGAAGATGTGGCTCCACAAGAACCTCAGGTAGATAAAGAGGAAGATAGGATCAAGATGATCAACTACCTGAGTGCCACAGGCTTCTATCAGGCAGATGCACTTCTCCCTTTGTCCTATGACTTCATTGAGTTCGAGTACTTAAAGCAACTTGAGCTTGAGTTAGTCAAGGAAAGAAAGACAACCAAAAGGAAACTAAGGGAAGAAGCTGCAAAGTCAAGGGCCACCATTCAAAAGAATGCAAAGAAGTCTGCTGACAGACAAAGAATGGTGAGCTTCTTGAAGCTGTATGGATTCTCCGGAAGGAGACTTGGCCCCATGTCTCTATCCACTATGGATGAGCATATTAGGGTGATCAAGCAGAAGATTAAGAGTGGAGAACTTATTGACTTGCACTCTCTTCCAAGTCAAGTCCCACCTGAAGTGGAGGTCAAGTTTGAACAACCAGAGACACCTCAACCAGCACCTCCAGCTGAGCCCCAGCAAGCTTCATCTTCTGATCCTAGGCAGGGTCAAACTCCCTCTCCTTCTGAACCTGTGAGGGAGGAACACCCAACTGAGAAAGACACTGATGATCAACATGGTGCTGCAGACCAGTCTTCTCAGTTAAAGACAACCAAGAGGAAGAAGAGGATGGCTTCTAAACCAAAGACAAAGAAGAAGAAGCCAAAGTCATCTACCTCTGCACCTCAGGCTGAATCAGATCAACCTGAGGAAGTGCATGATGAGGCAGCCCAATCAACTCCTATTCAAGTGGCTCCTCTAACTAGTGAGACACCCATCTTATCCTGGACATACTCTACCAATCCAGAAGATGGACTGTTATAAGAGATCAAGGTGTTGAGAATGTCTACTCATGGCAAGACATAATCAACTTACCTCTGCATGATCTCTTTGAGATGAGAAGATACTATGAAAGTCTTGATGATCCTGACCATCTCATGAAGAAAGGAATGGTCCTGATTGTACTGAAGACTACCAACATTTGAAGATCTTCTAAGTGTTTTGGTAGCATCAGCCTAGGGGGAGTTTGTAAGGATTCCTGAAGTCTGATGCAACCCAAAACAGCTTAAGTGTCTCAGCAAACATGCACTAAGTACTGAAGTGAAGAATGCTTCGGAAGTTTTACAAAAGCATTAGAAAATACTCTAAGTGTAAAATCTTCCGAAGCCAAGACCAATATCTTCCGAAGCCAAACATGAAGTCTTCCGAAGCTTCAGAGACAAAGTCTTCCGAAGCCTCATCCTATGAAGACAGATTTCTTCCGAAGACTTTTAGTATACATGCTTTATCTGATGTACTGTTCCATAAAGCACCTTTTCCGCTGCGTCTCTGTAAAGTCACCAACTTACATGAGTTGGTGAAAAGGGTCATGCTTTTGGTAACTGTACATTGAGGTCTTGAGTCTGTAACTTTCCACTTTATGTACTTTATCCTTTTTGTATTGTAAAAGGATGTGAGCTATGGCATGTCATAGTCACAAGGTCAAAAGGCAGATATGCCTTTTGATCCTACAATTGATTTTGTTAGTGTCTAGTCAATTGTATCCAGCTGGCCTTCAAAGTATGGCCGGCTGTAGGTTGTAGTATAAGTATTTCAAGTTCTTGTATCTTTTCTTAATGCTTTGTAACACTTGTAAAAGAACTTGAGAAAGCAATATACTGCCTCCTTGAAACCCAACTCTCTTGTTCTGTCTCACTACTTTACTTGTGTTCTTAGCTTCACCTTGGTTATCCAGTTCACTGTTTGATTAGAGCTTAGTTATTCTCCTCATTGTGTTGTTGTGTTGTAATTGTGGTTAAGCCCTTAAACGGTCCTGCAATCCTCTTCTTCCTCTTAGAAGACTTTAACTTAGAAGACTAGTCTGCAGCACCTTGTTGATCATCCTAGTCTTTCTCAGTTGGTTGTTCCTCCCTCACAGGTTCAGAAGGAGAGGGAGTTTGACCTTGCTGTGGATCAGAAGATGAAGCTTGCTGAGGCTCAACAGGAGGTCCAGGTTGTGTTGTTTCAGGTTGTTCAACCTTAACCTCCACTACAGGTAGGATTTGACTTGGAGGAGAGTATAAGTCAATCAGCTCTCCACTCTTGATTTTCTGCTTTATTATCTGTTGGTTCTTATATGCCCAAGACACATACAAGATTGATGTGGTTAGTACGTTATGATCCAATTCGGGTCATACCCAATAACAAGCTATACAAACACCAATAAATAATTATTTGTTGATAAGATCATACAAAAATTATTGACACCTATTTAGAAAATTGGTTTTCTAAATATTGCTTTTGTGATGGAACAACATTATATGGATAATTTTTTCATGAGATATTTATTTGTTTCATTATTTAAGTTGGTTAAATAATGTCAAATAAAAGTGTGTCATGTTATAAAATTAGACTATGTTTTAATTTTATAACCTAAAATGCATGGAAGAGTGTTTAATTTTAACAAAATATCTAATGGTGAGAAACCATTTTTGAAAGAAAATTCGGCCGCCCAAGGGGGCCTTGGTAACACCATATTATGTCTTGTTTCATGCAAGACTTGATTACCTACACACTCTTCCATCATTTACACTTCTTCTATCTTCCTTTCACTCAAGCAAGAACAATCAAAAAACCTCTTGAAAAATTCGGATTTGTGGCTGAAATTTGGGGCTGAATTTCGGATTTAGATAGTAGCTTTGGAAGATTGTTTTGGTGTAAAGCTCCCTAACAAAGCAAGGTGTTTGGAAGAAGCTTGTGGGTATTACAACTTGAGGTCTTCTCCCTTGAAGGATTGCTGCTCAAAAACATCATCATCTTCAAAGATATCGACCCTTTTGAGCTGCTGAAAGGTAGTTTATGGCAACCTCTATATGGCTGTCCATAATGCTCGTTTTATGTTTTCATAGCTTGCTTATTCACATAATATGATCCTTTGTAATGTGGGTTTGTTTTATACATATATTTGTCACCTAAAGAACATGATTTTTTAGTTTAATAATCATGTTTCAAAATATATATCTGCTGCGTTTTTCAGAAAAGTTTAAGAGGTTAAACTTTGATTTTATCTTCTAACAAATCCTTCAATGGCATCAAGAGCCGGTTATGTGGATAGCTTGCTTGTTCTTGTCCTTTAAAAATCGGTTTTAAAGGATGTTTATCAACTCATTAGAGGCTGTTTTGGTTGATTCAATAAACCTCATTTGTTTCAAAGTTATATCTTCATGCTTATGATTAAACTTTGAAAGATAGGAATGTCAATAGGTTGATATGCTTGGTTGTTGTTTGTTTGGACAAACAAACCCTAATTTTCAGTTTATGTTGGCTGAAAATTTGGGGTTTGATGGGGTTTATTTTGTTTATTGTATGTCCTGTACAAGATCAGATCCAAGGGAGTGATTTCTGGCTATGGGTGTCTTAGCAACCTTACAATCAGTCATGTTAAACCTTTTAAGTATGTCCTGTACATACTTTGACCGACTTATGAAGATGCCATTGTCAACTTGCTTCACTTGAATTCCTAGAATGAAATTAAGTTCCCCCATGGCACTCATTTCAAACATATCCTTCATCAGCTTCTCAAAGTCTTTGCAGAGCTTTGGATTAGTTGACCCAAACATAATGTCATCTACATATACATGAACTAGCATTATGTCATTTCCTATTCCTTTGATGAAGAGAGTTCCATCTATAGTACCTCTTTTGTAGCCATGTTGACAGAGATACTGAGATAGAGTCTCATACCACTTCCTTGGTGCTTGTTGCAGCCCATAAAGAGCTTCATCAAGCCTGCAGACATAATCAGGATGATTAGGATCTGCAACCCAGGTGGTTTTCTGACATACACCTCTTCATCAATCACCCCATAAAGAAAAGCACACTTGAAATCAAGTTGGTAGACCTTGAAATTCTTGGATGCAGCAAAAGCTAGGAATATTCTAACAGTTTCAAGTCTTGCCACAGGAGCAAAAACATCTGTGTAGTCAATTCCTTCTTCTTGAGTATATCCTTGAACAACTAGTCTTTCCTTGTTCTTGATGACAAGTCCTTTATCATCCTTCTTGTTCCTAAAAACCCATTTGGTTCCTATGGTAGTCTTCCCTTGAGGAAGAGGACATAGGTTCTAAACCTTTTGCCTTTTGAATTGAAGCAGCTCCTCTTGCATAGCTTCAACCCAACTTCCATCCTTTAGAGCCTCATCAATTTCTTTGGCTCTATCTGGGACAAGAAACAAGAGTGAAGACAAACATTTGCTTCATGGGTTTGTCCTCTTGTTCTCACCCGTGAATCAACATCTCCAATGATGTTTGTGGTAGGATGAGACTTGTGGATCCTTAGTTGAGGGATCACAACAAGTTGCTTAGACAGATCTAGATTTGAAAAATTTTGATCTGGCGAAGAAGATTCACCTTCACATCAGCACACTTATCAAGATTGACTTGATCCAATGAGTGTGTGACATCATTGATGTTGTCTTCAATGTAGTGGTTATCAGCATCAAGAAATTCCTGATCACTTTCACCACCACCATTTTCTCCAACATTTGAAGCTCCTTCTTTTGAGTTTTGTGCCTCTATGCTGGAACTTGAAGGCACCCCAGAAGCATCAGCAGGATTTGTCATTGATGTGTTGGTAGAAGCTTCATTTGCAGGAATAGTTACCACTGGAGCTGAACTTGAAGGTCTTCTGAGCTCAAATCTTGGGTCCGGATCACCTGTTGGTAATATATCTGTAGATCCTGAAACATTCTCACAAGATTTTTTAAAACAGTTGGTAACTAAATAAAGATCAAATAGCCAATTCGGACCAGAACCTTTCACACTGGGAGTGTGCTCATTGAAAGTCACATTGGCTAACTCCTCAACTACTCTAGTTCTGAGATTGTATACTCTATAAGCTTTAGCTTGAGAAGAGTATCCAATAAAGTGTCCATCATCTGATTTCTCAACAAATTTGGCAATTTGATCTTTGGTATTCAAGATGGTGCAAGGACATCCAAATGACCTGAGAAAACCAATGAAAGGTTTTCTCTTCTACCAAAGTTCATAAGGAGTCTTACCATGTGTCTTAACTACTAAAACTCTGTTTTGCACATAGCAAGCAGTGTTCACTGCCTCTGCCCAGAAGGTGATGGGCAATTTAGAGTCAGACAACATAGTTCTTGCAGCTTCAATTAGTGTCCTGTTTCTCCTCTTAGCAACACCATTTTGCTGAGGAGTCCTGGGAGCACTATATTGTCTTGTAATACCTTTTTCATCACAAAATGTATCAAGGATTTGATTCTTGAATTCAGTTCCTTGATCACATCTTATTGTTTTGACCTTGTGATCACATTGATTCTCAATCTTTAAGATGAAATTCTTCAGAATCTCAGGGGTCTCATCCTTAGTTCTAAGAAAGAAGACCCAACTGAATCTTGTAAAATCATCTGTGATCACCAAACAATAAGATGTCCTTTCTAGACTCATTACACTGGTGGGGCCAAATAGATCCATATGTAATAAGTGTATGGAATTAATGATGGAATTTCTTTCCTTTGGCTTGTGAGTTACCTTGTGTTGCTTTCCTTTTAGGCATGCAACATACTGGTCATCACTTGTAAACTCTTTCTTTGGTATTCTAGTTACCAAATCATTTTTAATTAATTTATTCATGTTTTTAAAGTTTACATGGCACATTTTTTTATGCTAGAGGAAGGATTCATCATTAATTGCTTTAGATAGAAAGCATGAAACTTCTCCTAAGGGAGATGTTTCTTGTAAGTCCATCTTGTACATGTTCCCTTTCCTGGGGGCTCTGAGCAAGATGTTCTCATGAGGAATGACCACCCCGAGCCTGAGAAAAATGCACTCATGCTCAGTAAAGAGCATGTTATGACTCTGATCACAAAATTGGGATACACTCAGAAGATTGTACCCAAGCTCCTTGACAAAGTTTACCTTTCAATACTGAGCTTACCATTTGTGACATTGCCCAAAATGTAACCTCCTGCATCTCCTCCAAAAGCAACTGGTCCTCCATCAATTCTTTCAAACTTTTGGAGTAGTGACCTATTGCCTGTCATGTGCCTGGAACATCCACTATCAATGATCCATACATTTCTATTTGTCTTGAGCTGTTCCTGCACAAAAGAGATGATTAGTTACATTTGGAAACCCAAGCCTCACTAGTCTTGGGCTCATCAAAAGAAGTTGAAGACAATGCAACAATAATTGATCCTATAGTCATGCTAGAAGGATCATTTGCTGATGTTGATGAAGAACTTTCAGCCACTTGGCCTTTCTTTGACTTCCACGCCACCTTTGGAAGCTTAGACTTGACCTTCAATACTTCGGAAGTTTTGATGACTTCAGAAGTTTTGATGACTGAACCTTCGGAAGATCTTGCTTTTACTACAATAGGCTTCAGTGCTTCGGAAGTATTCTTTTCTTCCGAGACCAAATTTTCTTCCGAAAGCAAGTTTCCACTTGTCTTTTTGTTCATTTTGGAGCTTCCGAAAGAAACAGATTTTCCTTTTGAGGCTTGCTTCTTCTTCTCCAAACTCTTAGCTGTTTCTTTCTTGGTCATGTGGAGAGTACTCTTTGGATTATAAAGACAATCCTTAGCAAGATGAAAAGTACTTCCACACATAACACAGTCCATTTTCTTCCTTCTAGGAGTTCTTCTTTGTGAACAAGGCTAAACTTGATCACTTTCCTTCTCCATCTTCACCTTTGCAGATGTTGTGGCAGTTCTTGTGTGGTTAGAACTACCTTTGGAGCTGGATGGTTCAGGTTGTACAGCAGGAATGCACAACTGATCATCCTTCTTCTTGATGATGGGATGATTTGGACATGAACTAGAACTCTTGTTGATGGAGTTCAAGTTTGTGTCTTCAGCCTTTACTACTTCAAATCCTGCATAGATGAAGACTTGTTTCTGTGCAGAATTGAAGGTGGCCTTGATCTATTGAGCCTTTTTGGACTTTCTTTTGGCATTCCTGATCGAGTTCTTTCTTCTTGACTTGGTCATCCGAACAACTTTGCTCTGCTCAGAGGGATGGTGACCCTTCTTAGAATGCTCTTCTTCACTCTTCTCAGAGCCATTCTCCACCATCTCCTCTTCATCCTCTTCAGTCACAGGATATATGAGGGGAAGCTCATCTTCACAAGTTCCACACCTAGGAGATCTTACAGATAAGATTGTGTGTGGAGGATCTATCTCACAAGATCCTAGTCCCTGCTTTTTTTTATAACAAACTTTTGCATACAAGGATGAGGTAATTATGTTCTTGAAGGTCTCTTCTTCAAGAACACATTTTTCTGCCTTGGTTTTGCTGATCACAAGCTCAGCCTGGCATTTAGTTAATTTAGTAATGAGATCTTTGATTTGAGTCCTGTAGTTTGTATGCTCATGTTTAAGAGTTAAAATGGTTTTCTCTAAATCCTCTATCTTTAGTTTATAATCATTTTCAGCTCTTTTAAAATCAGCTTTTAAGATATTTAAGGACTCAAGATCAGATCTCATCTCTAAATTATAGGACCTGTATCTATTAACTTTAGCAAGCATTCAGGAGTACAAAGATGTTCCAATACCTTGGCTTCATCGTGGTCTGCCATGAGTGCTTGGTTTGGAGATGCATCTTCTACCTGAAAGCTCCAGTCAAAGCCTCTTTCTTCAACAGCAACTGCAGCTTGCTGCTTTGGATTCTCATTCTTGGGGGCTTTCTCAATGTAGTTTGGTCTGGTTTGTGCTTGGCCACCATTTGTCCTTGGCGCCTTACACTCTCTTGCAAAGTGTCCCATCTGGTTACAGTTGTAGCACTTTACTTTGCTTTTGTCCAACCCAAACTTTCCACTAGTTGCATTGCTTGGAAACTTTCTCCCTATCTTCTTGTAGAACTTCTTAGCTCTATGTGTGAGAAGAGCCATCTGTTGGACTCTCTCCATGTACTCCAAATCATTGGGATGGATACAGTCCAAATCTTCAAGAGTGAAGAGAAAGTTGCCTGAGGTTTCATCAGCAGAGACAAAAGCATGAGAAGAACTTGTCTCTTGGAAAGGACTTCTTTGAGTGTAGCTTTCCCTTGGAGTCTCTGGGAAGGTGATGAAAGGGCCCTATTGTGAGTTGTCAGGGAAGCATATAAGATGATGTTGTGGTTCAATGCTTTTCCTTTCAACCACATGGAGGGCTGAACTCAATTGATTGCTGGAGTTACCAGATGAGTTTTGCATGGTCATCTCCATCTGGTAGCCACTAAGAATACCATACAACTCTGTGAGAGTAAGAGTCTTAAGGTTCTCAGTCCTCTTGATAACAACACAATAATGTGTCCATTGTCTAGGAAGGAGGACATAAACTTCCTTACAATGTCCCTGTTCTCAAGAGTTACTCCAACATCCATTAGAGTATCCACAATCTCAACATACCTGAAGTATTGTTGAGTCATGGTTTCACCTACCTTGAAGGTGAAGTTTTCAAACTTTTGCTTCGGGAGATCCTTCTTGTTCTCCTTTGCTTCAGAAGACCCCTCATACATTAGCTTCAGTGCTTCCCATAGTTGCTTGGCAGTTTTGCACTTCTTGAAGCCTCTGTAGATGGAGTTTGGAAGAGCAGTTTGAAGGGCTGTCATGGCTTTCTGATCAATCTCTATTCTTTTTCTATCTGCTTCAGAGTAATCAGCCACAACCTTAGAAATCATACCACCACATCCTTAGAGTGGTACTTGGTATGTAAGGTCCTTTAACAACAGAGTCCCACATCCTGGAGTCTTGAGACTTGATGAAGACTTCCATTCTTTGACACCAAGTATCAAAGTCTTCAAGAGTGATCAGTGGAGACTTTGTCATAGTTCCAGTTTCCATATCAGCTTTGGTTATAGCTGCCATTTGAGCTGTTAAGTATTTTGTGTGTGTGAGGGATCTCAAGATGGTGAGATCTTATATCAAGAGCGTAAAATGCTCTGATACCAAATGCAGGACCGGTGAAGGGTATGCACTTACAACATAACAACACAATGAGGAGAGTTGCTTATAACACTTAACAGATCAAATAGGGAACTGGTTAACTTGTTAATGAAGGATGTTAAGAACACAAGTAAATATGAGACAGAACAAGATTTCAAACAACACAAGTATTTGGTTTTCAAGAATGTTGTATATTGCTTCTCAAGGTCTATTACAAGTTCCAAAGAATTAATGGAAAGTTACAAGTACTTGAGATACTTTATCCTACATCCTACAGCCGGCCATACTTTGAAGGCTAGCTGGATACAATTGACTAGACAACTACAAAATCAAATGTAGAGTCAAAAGGCAAATCTGCCTTTTGACTTGTGACTATGACATGCCATAGCTCACATCCTGATTTATTACAAAAAGGATAAAAGTACATAAAGTAGAAAGCATGGACTCAAGACCTCAATGTACACTTACCAAAAGCATGGACCTTTCACCAACTCATGTAAGTTAGTGACTTTACAGAGTAGCAGCGGAAAGGTGGTCCAGCTTTATGGTAAAGTACATCAGATAAAGGCATATCTCTAAAAGTCTTCGGAAGAAATTAGTCTTCACTCTTTGGCTTTGGAAGACTTTGTCTTTGAAGCTTCGAAAGACTTCACCTTTGGCTTCGAAAGATGTTGGTCTTGGCTTCAGAAGATTTTACACTTAGAATATTTCTAGTGCATGGTGTAAAACTTCCGAAGCATTTCTACTTGTGTTCTTTAGTGCATGCTTGCAGAGAGACTTTGGATGTTTTGGCTACATCAGACTTATAGGAATCCTTAGACTCCTCCTAGTACTTACTGTTATTCACCTATGCCAATTCCTCATCCTTCAAATAATTTCATTCAAACAGATACTAAAAATCTGTCTGCAGGTTTAGAACGTGTTAATCGTAAAGAAGTGCGTGAGGAGTACGGTTATGGACCAACGAGTGGACTTGGATGCAATAGCCTTAGTACACCTAAATCTCAACAATCTGTTCTAGATAATAGTTCTAGTTTAAGTAACTTTTTTGTTTCTCAAAAGTCTGTCTTAGACATTAACTCTGTGTGTTCAAGTGGTTGTTCTACTTCTTTATCTAATGATTTCAGATGTAATGATGATATTTCAAATGCTTGCGTGAAGGAGATTGTTGAAATGATTCTGTTATTGCTTGTAATGATAAAACTAAAGGAAACTGCTTTGAAAAATTCTTTTCTCATCTCATCCCATCGGGTAATATCTTCTTCTAGTGCAAGTACAAGTGGTACAAGTACCACATGTAGTTCAAATGATGATACATCAACATCTGTAAATAATCATTCCTTAAAAGACAAATTCAGAACCAGAGAAATGTATGAAACTTACAGTGATGGTTATTCTACTTTTCTGAGTGCGACGAGGAAATATGTATAGAAAAGATTCCTGATTTGTTGCATAATAAACCTAGATTAAAATCCCATTGCTTTAGATGTGGTAAAGATAGTCATGTAGTTAAAAACTATCTTAAGCTTCATCACAAATTTGTACATAAGAGTTCTTTTGGCAGTAGACTAACTCATATTGTTAATAATTTCTTTTGCAAAAAATCTTCTGTACCGTAACCTAATGTTGTTCAAGCATGGGTTCCAATCGTAAATGGTTAACTTGGTCACTCTATTCTTACAGTCTTCCACTAAAGCTGTAAATAGTTTTTGGCACGTCGATAGTGGATGCTTTCGGCATATGACTGGATTGAAAGATTTGTTGATAAATTATCGTATTATGAATGGAGGGTATGTGGCATTTGCTGGAGACAAGAAAGGTGGTAAGATGATCGGTCAAGGCGAGGTATCAAATGGATCTCTCACTTTGTAGAAAGTCAACTTTGTGCCAGAACTAGCATTCAACTTATTGAGTGTCTCTCAAATCTGTGATAAAGACATTCCTGTTCTATTTCTCTCAAATGAATGCTTATTTATGATGTCCGGGTTTAATTTCTCTGACGAGATGGTGTTAATGCGAGCTCCGAGAAAGAATGATACTTATCTTCTTGATATGGGATCAAAAGAGTCCACTTCTACTATCACTTGTCTTCTATCTAAAGCCTCACCCTCTGAATCATTTTTATGGCATCGTTGATTGGGCCATGTTAATTTTAAAACTATTAACAAATTGGTTAAAATAATATTGTAAGGGGATTACAATTAAAAGATTTTTTTGTTGTTGAAAAGTGTATGGTATGTGCCAAAGGAAAACAACACAAAAAACCTCACAAGCCAAAACTTGAAAACATTATTTCTAGTCCCCTCGAGTTGTTACATACTGATTTGTTTGGCCCAATCAGCGTAAAATCAATTGCTAAGAAATCTTTTTGTCTTGTTGTTACAGATGATTTCTCCGGGTATTCTTGGGTGAGGTTCCTAGCCCACAAAGGAGAAACAGTTTAAGAGTTGCGGAAATTAATTCTATCAATCGAAATGATAGGCAAAAGAAAGGTAATGGCTATTCGAAGTGACAATAGTACTGTATTGAAAAATCACATCTTTGACTCCTTTTGTGCAAACAAAGGAATTTCGATACAATTCAGTGCAGCAAGAACACCTTAACAAAATGGTGTTGCTGAGAGAAAGAATTGCACTCTAATTGAAGTTGCTCGTACAATGTTGATCGAATCTACTTTGCCAATTATTTTCTAGGCAGAAGCGGTGAATTGTGCATCATATGTACTCAATCGTGTTTTGATTGTGAATGACAAAATGAAAACTTCTTATGAATTGTTTTATGGAAGGAAGTCATTGATTGATTTCTTTCGTCCATTCGGGTGTTCCTTCACCTTTGCTTAACATTCATGCACAGAAGTCGAAATATGGAGCTATGACAGATAAATGTTACTTTGTTGGTTTCTCATCTTCTCAAAAAGCTTACCGTGTGTATAACAAGAGAAAACGTATAGTGCAGGAGTCATTCTATGTTGGCTGGCATGAATCTAATTCTTCAGATGCCAAAACCGAACCTGCATGGTTCTTTGACATGAATACTGTTTTTAAGTACTTCAATCTTCTAGTTTTTGATGATGATGCGTCCTTCTCTAATATTCAAACAAACATTATACCTTTAAATCCATATCCTCAAGATCTTCCCAATTCATCAAATGAACCTCTGACCTTTATCGATTTTCCCTCTTCATCTCCCTTTGACATTCCATCCACACCCGTTTCGGCATCTAGTCCTTCAACTCCAACCTCTACTCCATCCCAATTTTCTCAAACCTTTCCAACACCTTAACTTGTTCAACCACCTTCTCCTCCATTATCTACTCAACCTCAGCCCATTTGCCCACCTCAATCCAATCCATTACCTTTAACCACTAATTTTAAATATTTGAAAGATCATCTTCATCATAACATTATTGGATCCATTTCTGATGGTGTTAGGACGCATAGTCAATCTGGTTTTATAAACCTGTGTCTATTCTCCTGTTTCATATCCCAAATTGTTCCAAAGAATGTTCATGCAACTCTTCAGGATCCTTGTTGGCTTGAGTCCATGGAACTGGAACATCAACAATTCAGGAAATTTAAAGTGTGGACACTTGTTGATCTTCCTCCAAACAAATGCCCAATTGGCACTAAATGGGTGTTCAAGAACAAATCAGATGATCATGACAAAGTAATGAGGAATAAGCCCAGACTGGTAGTTCAAGGATTTGCTCAAGAAGAAGGGATTGTTACACGGAAGTGTTTGCTCTTGTGGCTCGTCTCGAAGCAATCCGAATCTTTCTTGCTCATGCTGCTCACAAGCATTTCAAAGTCTATCAGATGGATGTCAAATGTGTTTTCCTTTATGGAGACATTGATGAAGAGATTTATATGTGTCAACCACCAGGATTTGAGGATCCAGACTTTCCTGATAAAGTATACAAAATCTCTTTATGGTTTACATCAAGCTCCTCGAATCTGGTATGAGACTCTCACACAATATCTTCTGAGCAATTGTTTTTCTCGTGGCACTATTTATATGACTTCATTCAAGAAAGAAGTGGATGGTGATATGTTAATCCTGCAAGTTTATGTTGACGACATTATTTTCGTTCAACCAATTCTAAGCTTTGCCAGGAATTTGAGGAGGTTATGTGAAGTCGCTTTGAAATGAGCCGGATGGGGGAGATGTGTTTTTTTCTTGCTTTGCAAGTTAAACAAAAGTCAGAAGGAATTCTTATTCATCAAGAAAGTATGTCAAAGAAATTTTTAAGAAATTCAAGATGGATGACGCTTCTTCTGAATTGACCCCATTCACTGCATAGACATGCCTCACTCCCGATGAAAATGGGAAATCTATTGATCCTCATCTTTACAGATCAATGATTGGTTTGCTAATGTACCTTACAACCAGTCGTCCAGACATTACTTTTGTTGTGGGGTATTGTGCTCGATACCAATCTAACCCAAAGGAGTCTCATGAAAAGGCATTCAAACGAATTTTTTGTTATCTAAACGACTCTTCTCGTTTGGGCCTATGGTATCCATATGGTGGAAATTTTGCTTTGCATAATATATATATATATATATATATATATATATATATATATATATATATATATATATATATATATATATATATATATATATATATATATATATATGCATTGTAGGTGTGCATGCTGCAAGTGTGTGTGTGTGTTCTATTTGTATATGTATATACTATTATGTATATATATATATATATATAAACATTAGGTGTGTGTTATGTGTTAGAATTATTATCATGACTATACTATTAACATGATCACTATTGTAAGCGTTATTATTACTATTATCACTAAATTTATATAACATCTTAGGGTGCATAAGTGAATTTATATAGGTGTGTGATTGTAAGGCCCTGTTCCCGGGACGCTTACAGCTAGTCATTCATCGCACTCAAAACATAATTTTCGTCATATTACATAAAAACGTCACAGCGGAAACATTTAAAACAATATCTCATTTAAATATATTAGCTTTTGCAAACAATACTTCATTATCATATTACAACATTCCTGTTACATTTCATTACAAAAGCCTTATAATAATGGATGCCATTCCAAAAGAACTGAGTAGTCGCCCCGTGCCATCCTCAGCAACATACCTGCCAACTGGAAACACATCAAAGTCAGCGTTGCTGAGCGAGTTCTAGTTTTATAATAAAACTTACTTTTCTTTCGTAAAACCATTCTTTACTTTCTTTATAAAGCATTCGTACATACATGCGTTCACACATCATACGTACACATAGATAATATCATTATTATCTTCATCATTCGTTACAATCATCATTCATCATACATCATTATCTTTCACTTCTTTCTATATCCTGTCAGGCTTTACCCTCTTCATGGCACTCAGCCACGATTACTGTGGTCGAATGACAAGGACCCGTTTCATACATTATTAGGATATTTCGTTAACATTCATTTCATACATTCGTTCTTTCCATCATTACCTTTCTCATTCATCGACTCACGCAATACTCCCGACTCATGTCCGAAGACTGATACTGTGCCGGGGTCTATACACAAACCCCCCCGACTCATGTCCGAAGACTGACACAACACCGGAGTACGTGATTCGTTTCTCGTCATCTCAATTCCCTCTCACCCAATACTCCCGACTCATGTCCGAAGACTGATACTGTGCCGGGGTCTGTACACAAAACCCCCAACTCATGTCCGAAGACTGACACAGTACCGGAGTACGCGATACTCTTCTCATTCATCTGGATCCTGTCTCATGCAATACCCCCGACTCATGTCTGAAGACTGATACTGTGCCGGGGCCTGTACACAAACCCCTGACTTATGTCCGAAGACTGACACAGTACCGGAGTACACGACAAGGACCTCTTTCGAGTCTATTGCGACACAGAGTCGCTCACCTCATACGTATGTGAAAGGATCGGATCTAGTTTGATCAATTAGATTAAGATTTGCAGCGGAATATAACAAGAATTAGACGAAATTTAAGCAAGAATAGTATGAATATTCAATCAAACAGTGACGATTATAGAGAGAGAGTTTTCTGGAAATGGAATATTTTCATTCACGCAAAAGCTTCAGATACAAAACAATTAGGTCAACATTCCTTTTATAAAGGAATGTGACGTCAGCTGATGTCACTTGATAGTGACATCTAACTGATTTATACAAACAACTGAAAGTAGACTAAACTACTGAAGATGTCCACAACAACTGAGGAAACCTTCACAAAAAGCTAAGTACAAGCTACAATTACAACTACTGAAGTTATAACATCTAAAGTGTAAGAACTTCAGATGTTTTACATAAAATAAAACTACTGAAAAGTAAACCATCACAACTACTGAAAAGAACTACTTCAGCTGTTGTGACAACTTCTGAGAACTTGGTCTTCAGACTTTGTCTTCAGCAGTTGTCTTCAGACTTTGTCTTCAGACATTGTCTTCAACTGTTGTCTTCAGACTTTATCTTCAGACTTTGTCTTCAGACTTTATCTACAGACTTTGTCTTCAGCTGTTGTAGACCACTTCAGTTGTTATGATTTCTGTGGGACTTAAAGGTTTTTCTGATCTGGCTCATTGGTTCTTTTGGTCCAACAAACTCCCCCTGAACCAATGCAGCCAAAACCTTTAAGATTATTGAAGTCCCACTTATTGGCGGAAACATTTTCTGGATCAGCTCAGAAATCACCAAATTAAGCTCAAGCCAGGGAAGAGGTTTCAAAAGGTTTGATTGGCAAAGGGTGAATGGGAATTCTGTATATGGGAATTTGGACACAGAGCTGTTATCCCATTCATGAGACCTACTTCCTAATGATGAGTCTGTAAGACTCTCTAACATAGGCCTCAAGTAGTACATCTTTTTCTTCCATTATGTGTTCTTCAGCTTCACTTTCAAAGAAGAACTCAGGCCAATAGTACTCTAATAAGTATTTAACATTCTTTCCATTCTTTAGCTCCACAATAGTTATTTCTCTGTATGAAAACACATCAGGATGAGTACCTTCAAGTAACAACTGGAGCTCATTTCTTCTTATTTTTTCGAGCTTCTTGTAGATCAACCCCTTCTTCACCATTTTGTTTTCTAGTAAAGTTTGTGGAGTCATCTTAGACTTGTAAGCTCTCTTGAAGTCATCAAGTATTTCCTAGGGTGACACTACAATGGCCAGCATTATCACAGCATCTACAGCCTTCTTTACTTGGCCATTGTATCGACTTGGAATATTCTTTCTATGAATTCTGTCACTTACTATGGGGTTAGGCCAAATTCTCACTTTCTCTTTCAGATATTGAAATGTGAATCTGAGAGCATACAACCTCTGAGCATGTTTCTTCATAGCTTGTATGGATGAAGACTTAGGAAACTCTTTATCAACCATCCTTAACAGCTGATCATCATGTTGTTTTTGCTGTTCTTCTTCTTCAAGTTTGACTTTTACCATTTGCCTTTGGATGTCAGGTGTGATTGTTGTTGGTTGACTCCTGGGCTCAGGCATCTTTATTTTAAGAACAATAGAGATTGGCAGACTATCATCCTCATCATCATCTTCTTCTTCTTCCATCCTCAACACCCTTCTCTTCCTCTTGGGTGCATCATTGGTGGTTGTTTGAGTAGGTTTCTTGGGTAAAGGAGTTGGTTTTGAGGGTTGTGAAGTTGGTTGTTTTGGTGTGGGAGATTGTACAGGCTTCTCAATCATCTTGGTTGTGAGTGAGGCTTTGGATAACTTTGCCATATCAGACCCTTTCCCAGCACCAGCTTCATCAAGAGCTTCTATGATCAATCCTTTATTGAATGCTTCAGAAGAACAGCATCTGGTGGTTATCTCCAAAGTACTGTCTCTGGACTATGACTTCACTTCAATGATTGGTCTTCCCAAATGCTTTGATAAGAATCTAATCATAGCTTCCAGCCTTTCCTTTTCTTTCTTATTACAACTTGCCCATCTATGCTCAATCTCTTGAATCTCTAGTCTTCTGATTTCAGAGTCAAGTTTGGTTATGTCAAAACCTTGTCTGAAGAGTTGATCAATAATCTTATCCATAGATCTGCTATGTTGCTCATCAGCTTCTTTGATCAGTTCTTCTAACTTTTTCTCACCTTCAGTCTGTTCAGCATTTTTCTTTCTCTTGTATGTGATCATCTCCTTTTCTTTCTTCTCTTTTTCTTCTTCCTCTTAAACTCTCTTTCTTTTGTCGGCTTTCACTGACTTAGACTCCCCCTTTTTGGTTGCATTGGGTTCAGGGGTTTGAATGTCAGAAAGTCTCTTAGAAACAACATCATCAACTAAGGTTTGAAAATTTGAGGAAAGCTTCTCATCAATGGCTTGATGCACAATATTAGTGATGATGGGAGTGATGAGAGGTAAGGAGGATTGAAACGCAGCAACCATTTGCTCAGAGGGGTTCTGTCCCTGAGAAATGGTGCCTGAAACAGAGGCTGGAGGCATAGTTGTTGGGAGTGGCTCAGTGTATGGGAGAGCTTCAAAAGAAGCTGCCATCTGTGGGTGCATTTGGGGAGATGGACTTGATTCTTGAGAAAATTTCGCAAGCAGTTCTTGTAGTCTGCATACCTCAGCCTCAAGAATGGTGTTTTGGGCTAGAACATCAAAGAAAAAGCCCAGGTCATCATCAGTCTTTGCTGAATCATCTGACCTCCTGATTAAATCAGGATGAACATGTGCTGAGTGTAGATCAGTATTCACATGTGCCCCTATTTCTTGGAACTGGGGACTTCCTGCCTCAGGATTATGTCCTTCATTGGCAGTTGCCTTTGGTGAGGTCTTAGAGATGATACCACCTTCATCCTGTTCATGTGCTGAAACAGGAGAAGAGGTAGCCTCACCAGATGTTCGAATCTCCTCCTCTACACCGGGAGATTGAACTTTGTAATCCCTGTGCTATGGGTTATCAGCCACATTATAATCCTCTCCCTCAACTGTTGAGGTTTTCCCAGTGGTAATAGGTTTCTGGGGAGGGGTAGAGGAATGTAGTTGAGTCAACACTTGTGCAATAATCGCAGTTGGGCTTGTAGGGGTGGTTTCAGTGGGAGATAAGGGTGAAAAAGATTGCACCTGGGGTGAATGGTGCTCTTCAATGGCAATCTTCTCAAGTGAGATAGATTCCAGTAATGTGGTTTCCCCATTTTTGGTTGCATCAGGATCTTGTTGAGAGGATACCTGAGCGGTTTTAGCTGGTAGAGTCTTGGAAACTACAAGGGGATTACTGCTAGTAGTTTCATCCTGCCTTTGTGTTGCAGGGGTATCATCAGGGGACTCAACTCCCTGAGTAGCCTTTTTGGTTTGTTTGGATTTTGGTTTGGAGGGGACATTGGATCTGGAGGTGGAGGCTGTGGGTTCCCTCTGGTTGGGTTTTAGCAGTTTGGCAGCCTCTTTGAGTTGTGGGTTAGAGTTGTGCCTAGAGTATACCTCAGGCAAAACTACCATAGCAGGGACTCCAAGGCCAACAAGGCCATCAGATTTTAATTGATTAATGATTATGGCCATAAGAAACCTTGGATATAATATCCATCTGTTAGCCACAGGTTTCTTTGCCAGATCTTTTAATTCCAAAAATATAAGTTCAGAAAAATTTAAGCTTTGGCGTTCAAGGATAGAATACAATACCTGTTGCCACCTGGATGACATTTGATCCCATGAAGAGGTTTTGGGGGCAAGGCAGACATTGATCATATGAAAGATTAGGCGTTCAGCATCATGGAAGTGCTTCTTCATAATGGTGGTAGCACTTAGGTCGCCCTCATACCCATGGTTGATGAATGATAAATCAATGGTGCCTTTCGGTTATTTGGTGTCAAAGGTGGCATCATTCAGATCTAGGATTTGGCGAATGATATAAGGAGTGATGACCACCATCTTCTGGTTTACAAACGACTAGAGAGTGATTGAGTCATCATTCTCACCAGTATGGACAGTGACATTTGTCCAGAATTCGCGAAGGGTATCGGGATAGATGGTTGGATTCAGAAGAAAAGCGGTTTGATACTGGGAATCAACCATCAGATCAATGACAACATCAAACTTAGTCCAAAAGGCTGATTTTGTGAGGTAGGCAACACAGTTGTGTCGTGGTTTGATTTGCATGGTCGCCATTAATGGTTAGGTATTTATAGGTTATGAAGCGGCTGAAAGAAAACAATTGAAAGTTTTGGTGTGAGTCATCAGTTGTTAGAAAAATGACTGAAGACATGGTTTTAACTTTTAGATGTTGTAAACAACTGAAGACTTGGTGTTAATCATCAGTAGTTTGAAGCTAATGAAGACTTGGTTTTGGCTTCAGTTGTTTTGAAATGAAACAACAGTTGTTTAAAACAATTGAAGAGTAAAATTTCTCATCAGGTTTTGTCGTCAATTCACAGATCTCAGTTGTTTCATTGACCTTAACACTTACTCAGCAGATTATCTGATTTTCAGATGTTTCATTGGTCATCAGTACTTATCTGTTAGAACAAACATCAGTAGTTGTAACTACATCACTACTTTTCAACAAATAGGGTACTTCAGTACTTTTAAGTAATTTAGTCTTCAGTAGTTATGAAAACTACTGAAGATAAAATAACTTATCAGTACTCATTTTTGACAGCTGTATACTAATGCTCATCAGTACTTGTTAACTGAGAGCATTAGTAGTTGTCAAATCATTCTAGCTGCAACATACCAAGCCTTAGCACAAGATTTTGGAAAGTTGCACTGTCCAAAGGCTTAGTAAATATACCTGCAAGCTCATCAACACTAGGAACAAACTTTGGATCAATCAGACGTTTTTCATAACAATCCCTGATAAAATGATGTCTGATCTCAATATGTTTGGTCCTAGAATGCTGGACAGGATTCTTAACAATACAAAGAGCTGAAGCACTGTCCATCGGTAAAGGAGTCTTAGTCTCTGTAATGTCATAATCCAGTAATTGATTTTGAAGCCAGAGTACCTGAGATGTACAACTTGCAGCAGCAATGTACTCTGCTTCAGCAGTGGATGTAGCAATTGAAGTTTGTTTCTTACTCTTCCAAGAAACTAAACAATTTCTTAGAAGTTGGCATCCACCAGAGGTTGATTTTCTGGTTAATTTACACCCTGCATAGTCACTATCAGAGAAAGCAACTAATTTGCAGGAGTGCCCAGTGGAATACCAAAGTCCTAGAGATTGAGTTCCTTGCAAGTATCTAAAGATCCTTTTGACTGCAATCATATGGGATTCTTTAGGTGCTGCCTGAAATCTAGCACAGACACAAGTTGCAAACATAATGTCTGGTCTAGAAGCTGTAAGGTACATCAAAGAACCAATCATACATGTGTAAAGAGTTTCATCAACTGCTTTACCTTTCTGATCAGCATCCAGTTGTGTGGTGCTGCACATGGGAGTAGAACAGGGCTTACAATTTTGTAAATCAAACTTTTTCAACAAATCCTTTGTATATTTTGACTGATGAATGAAAGTTCCATCAGCCATTTGTTTGATTTGCAAACCCAGAAAGAACTGTAATTCTCCCATGGCACTCATTTCGAACTTTTGTTGCATCAACTTAGTAAAGGCATCACACAACTGCGGATCAGAAGATGCAAAAATAATATCATCTACATAAATTTGAACAAGGAGCTTATGCATGCATACTTTCTTAATGAAAAAAAGTTTATCTATGGAGCCTCTAGTGAAATTAATTTGAAGAAGAAAGTTTGATAGTGTATCATACCAAGCTCTGGGAGCTTGTTTTAACCCATAAAGAGCCTTATCTAGCTTATACACCCAATCTGGATGTTTATGATCTTCAAAACCTGGTGGTTGGCACACATAAACTTCTTCTTTTATTTTACAATATAAAAATGCACTTTTGACATCCATTTGAAAAACTTTACGATTATGGAAAGCAGCATAAGCTAAGAACAATCTGATTGCCTTTAGTCTGGCTACAGGGGCAAAGGTTTCATCATAATCAATGCCTTCTTCTTGTGAAAACCCCTGTACAACCAGTCTGGCCTTGCTCTTGACAATTTGACCTTTTTCATCAGTTTTATTCCTAAACACCCATTTAGTGCCTAATGCACACTTACCTTGGGGTAGAGGAACCAGTTCCCACACTTGCTGCTTTTGAAACTAAAGAAGCTCAAGTTGCATGGATTCAACCCATCAATTGTCTCTTAATGCAATATGATAGTTCTTTGGCTCTTGCTGACTAATGAAGAGAGCATAAAAGCATAAATTGGACAATTGACGTCTAGTTGAAACACCAGCATTGATGTCACCAATGATCTGAGACATGGGGTGATTATTCAGTTCTTGGTACTCAATAATATATGTGCAAGTGTTTGTAGGAGTTTCAACAGCAACAGATGTTGATTCAGACTCTTGAAACCTAGAATGATATGGCAATTCAAATGAAGTAGAGGATTCAGAGATTTCATCAGCATTTGTTGTGGATAGAACTGCTGAAGCTACAGGAACATCAAGTGTAGTAGACACAAGCAGGTGATCACTAAAACTTGCATTTATACCACCAGATGGATGACTAGTTGCAGAAGATGATGGATCCTCAGAATCTGCAACAGATGGAGACTGATATGGAACATATTGCAGTATGTCCAAATCAAATAACTCCACAAGGTTTTGTGGAATTTTGTCCTTTGGAGACTCATTAAACTTTACATGCAAGGTTTCTTCAACTATCTTTGTTCTGCAATTAAAAACTCTGTATGCTTTGCAAGTAGATGAATACCCAACAAAGTACCCTGCATCCACCTTTGATTCAAACTTTTGAAGTGGATTCTTTGTGTTAAGAATGTAACAGGGACACCCAAATGCTCTAAAAAATGAAATCAGAGGGGCCAAATGATGTAACAACTCATAAGGAGTCTTCATCAACCTCTGATTTACTAACACTCTATTCTGCACATAGCAAGCTGTGTTGACAGCTTCAGCCCAAAAGGTTAGTGGCAAACCAGAATCAGCCAACATTGTCCTTGCGGCCTCAATAAGGGTCTTGTTCTTTCTCTCCACCACTCCATTTTTTTCAGGAGTTCTTTGAATGCTATACTGCCTCTTGATTCCCTTAGATAAATAGAATTCATCAAGGGTGTGGTTTCTAAATTCTGTGCCATTATCACTCCTCACACACTTGACTGGAAGGGAGTACTACTTTTCCACATACAACACAAAGTAGATGATGATTTGAACAGCCTCATCTTTTGAATGTAAGAAGAAAGTCCATACAAATCTGGAATAATCATCCACAATTACCAGACAGTAATTTTTCTTTGCCATGCTCATCACTCTTACTGGACCAAAAAGATCCATATGCAGTAATTGCAAGCAGGCAGTGGACTTTGGTTCTTCTATTGGAGGGAATGATACTTTGTGTTGCTTTCCTTTTAAACAAGCAGAACAGTTGTCATCACATTTGAACTCCTTTAATGGCAGACCTCTCACTAAACCATGATGGATAAGCTGGTTCATGTTTTTAAGATTCACATGACCAAGCCTTCTGTTCCATAGTTCAGATTCCTGAGGAGAGGCCTTGGAGAACAGACATGGATGGCCTTTTAGATCAATTTTCTTTTGATAAATCTAAGGCATATACTCATCCAATCCTGTTGGCCTTCAGGAGAGTATATTCATCCAATATCTTGTCAATCATTCTCAGAACATTGGAAGACAGAATCCGACAGTTCTGGTTGGTGAAAAGTGCAACATGCCCTTTATCACACATTTGACTGACACTCAACAAGTTGTACTTGAGATTCTCCATATGGTTAACATCATCAAATCTTATCTCACCATTTGACACAAAGCCTTTGCCGATGATGTAACCTTTTGCATCATTACCAAAAGATACAAATCCCTTCTTTCCTTGAGAGTAGTCATGAAGAAGAGAACTGCTCCCTGTCATATGCATAGATCCTCCACTGTCCACATACCAGATGCTTCTATGGCATGCTGAAGAACCCTGCATTTGTCACAAGAAATTAGTTAGCTTTTGAGACCCAAACCATTTTGGTTTTGGGTCTGTTCTCATCAATAGATTTTATACTAACTGATTTTTCATGATTAACAGCCTTTGAAGGTGGAGATGGTGCTGAAAATATTCCTTTGATTTTGGCTTAGTTTTCCTTTTCAGTGGTTTAATCACAGATACATCTAATTTGTTAACTCTCCCCAACAGATGTTGAACCATCATAACAAGTTGTGTCTGATTGGTTGTCAAAGCCTTCAGTTCAGCTTACACATCAGTACTTGTTTTTGATTTGTTCTTGTGACTCACCATATCCTCCTTTTTGAAAGACACAGACTTAGTCTGGTGTTTTGATATTCCATGAGGAATACTTTCAGCTGTTTTATGATAAACCCCTTCCTTCTTTTTAGATTTTTGTAAAAACTTTAAGTTATCAGATTGAGATGTTTGTGGTACAAACTTGGTTTTAAATTCATCTTTCATTTTGTTAATTTTCTTTTTAATGATTTTATCTTTGTTGAATTTGGAACCCTTTTTATACCAACATTCATCAGTGAGATGATTGAATAGACCACATATTTCACATGGCTTCTTCTTCATCTTTTGTTGATCAACTGCTGAAGAAGATGAAACTACTGAAGGTGTGTTTTTCAGGACTTTCTTCCTCTCAGTACTTATGGTAAGTACTGAAGGATTTGTAACAACTGAAGATTTGTTCTTCAGAAGTTTTCTATCAGTACTTTTGGATTTCCTGATAGACTTTTCAGCAGTTGTCAAACCATGTTTGTTTTCATTTGGTATGAAATGCTCTTCAGGTGTTGTTACTTGCCCTTTAGTACTTTGAATACTTTGTGGGACAACACCTGAAGTGCTCAGTTTTTCTTTGATCATGTGTTTATCAGCAGTGAGACCATCAGCAGATTAATTAGCTGAGGTACTAATACTGACTTCTGTAGGATTTTATGTGCCCAAGACACTTAGAATATTGATGTGGTTAGTACGTTATGATCCAAGCCGGGTTATACCCAATAACAAGCTTAGCAAACACCAATTAATATTTAATTGATGATATGATCATGCAATTAAATATTTACACCAAATTTAGAAAATGGGTTTTTTAAATAAGTTGCATATGAGATGGAACAAATTATAAGGATAATTTGTTAATGAGTTTATTGTTATTTTTGTCATTTAAAAGGGTTTAAATAACATTAATAACATATGAGTGTACTTTAATTAAATTGTTTAATTAAAGAAGACATATGCCACATTTTTAAATAAGTCTAGTAGATGACTTATTAATGTGTGACAAAAGACTAGTTTGAATATTGTGTGTGTTCATTTTTAAGTGGGAAACCTTGTTTTTTAAAAATGTTGGCCGCCCCCCCCCCCCCCGTTCATTGTGATTGGACCTTTGTTGCCTTGAAAATACACACAAGTTTAACTAGTCTTGACTCCTCATTCTCTTCTCTCAATACATGCAAGAACATCAAAATAAACTCTCTCTTTTTCTCTAAAAGCTACAAAAAAGGCAGCAGCAATTAAGGGTTTTGGAGAGCAATTTGTGGTGTTCTTTGGTGTTGAATCTCCCTAACAAGAGGTGCTTGCAAGGAGGCTTGGGGTATACAAGCTTGAGGGCTCCTTCTCTTGGAGTCTTGGCCGATTTTGGGCATCTCCATCTTCATCTTATCCACGGTTTTGGCAGCCCCTTTTGGCTTCATCTCATCCACGTTTTTGAGCTGCTGAAAGGTAGATATGGCAGCCCTTTGTGGCTGTCATATTATGTTGTTTTATGTTTCCATAGCATGCTTATTCACATATAATGATCCTTTGATATATGGGTTTGTTTCCTACATTAATATGGTCACCTAATGAATATATTTTTCAGCTTATAAACAAGTTTATAATGTTGTCTTTCCGCTACGTCTTTAGAATGTTTAAGAGGTTAAACTTTGATTTTATGCTCTTACAAACCCATGAATGGCATCAAGAGCCGGTTATGTGGATAGCTCGCTTGTTCTTTGTCCTTTATAATTGCTTTATGGGACATAATAAACCTTTTAAGGGCTGCTATATTCTGTTTTGTTGAATCCCCAACTTTCAAGGTTATATTACACGTGCTTGTGATTAAACCTTGAAAGATATGTATGTTTTTGATATGTTGTGTTGTTTGGACAATATCTAAACCCGAATTTTTCAGTTTATGTTGGCTGAAAATTCGTGGGTTTTGAGGGGATTCATAGTTATGTTTTGGTTGATATGATGTATGTTCATATTGGTGCATAACCTAGCTTAGACCTTGTGTTGTTTGGTTTGGATTGTATGTATTTATTTGATTATATTCATTCAATGGGGTTGTATATTAATTTGTGCTTTGTTTAAAATGTATTTTGTCTATTTATTTATTGGGATGTAATGATAGATTAGGAGTAATTTCCTTTTACTAGAAAATATGTATTAGGATATATATTTTGTAAAAGAAGATGCTCGGGAAGGAAGCACAAGAAGAAGACACAAAAGAAGGACTTGAAGCATATGGATGCAAGTTCAAGTGGGGGTCTATGAAGACCTCAATTTTGTATTGTATTCAACCCTTAAGAAAGACCAAATGACCACATTTGTGATGGCAAACAAGTGTGGTCACAATAGTAGCTATGGTTATGCACATTATGGTTGTTTATATTATGCTTGTTTGATTGTGGTTTTATGAATGATTGTATGATATTTGGTTATAATAAACAATCTCAATAAAAATGATCTTAACAAGCTAATATAAAATGGTTCTTAATCATTAAGTGTTAATAAATGGTTATTAAAAGGATTAATGATTTTATAATAAAATGGGTTTTATTAAAAGAACCATAGGGTATCTTGTATTTGAAAGCATGCAAATACAAGTACATAGAGTTTTCTAAACTAGAATTATGAAATCTCTAAACTTTTGTCCAACAAGTTTAACACCGTCCTTTTGCACAACACTTGAGTCATTTGGAAACTCTTAATGGGATAAAGGTCACCTAACCATTTAGAGGGAACTTGTGACTTAAGGTGGGGATACCATATTGGTGGGATAAAGGTCACCTAACCACTTATGTGGGTAAACTCACACGTGTGTGCAAGTAGGATAACTTGATTTGCAAACCATGTTAATTGGATCACCTAAATATGGTTTCCAAATGGTGTTGATGGGATTAACATGCCGACTTTACATATGATGTTTAAAGTCGATCCCATACCTCTAGAAGTTGCAAATGGTTGCAACCGTCAATCGTTGACCACCTTATTAATTTAAATCGTGAGATAAAGGTCACCTAACCGCAATTTAAATGTAATGTTGGGTTCTAGATTTTAATATAAAAATGACCTTAAAAGGTATTAATTATTTAAAATAACAATATCAAAAATACTAAAATAGATCTTTGTTATATTTTGTAGATGGCCACCAATAATGATAATCATGATAATTCATCCGCGTCCGCCCAATCATTACGAGCGATTCTCCAAAATGAACGTCTAAATCATAATAATTTCATTGATTGGTATCGAAACTTGAGAATCGTTCTCAAGCAAGAGAGACGATCATATGTTTTAGACGACCCTATCCCTGATCAACCTACTGAGGATGATGAGGAGGCCTTCAACGATTGGCTGAAGTACACTGAGGACTCCGTCCAAGTGTCTTGTCTCATGCTAGCGAGCATGACTCCGGATCTCCAAAAGGAGTATGAACATCACGGAGCTTATGACATGATAACCCAGCTGAAGGAAACGTTCCAACAGCAAGCAAGGGTTGAGCGCTTCGAAACGGTTCGAGCACTACATGCATGTCGTATGGACGACAACCAATCGGTTTCATCTTATGTACTTAAGATGAAAAGTTATATTGACCGCCTCGAGAGGCTTAATTGTCCCGTCTCAAAGGATTTGGCCACGGATTTGATCCTTAATGGCCTTACCAAGAAGTTCGAGACATTTGTGTTGAATTACAACATAAATGCATGGGAAAAGAGCATTGGTAAGCTTCACTCAATGCTTAAAATGGCTGAGGCGGCCATGGGTAAAAGGGTTTTACCCGTTCTCACCATCAATGAAGGTGGGAACAAGAAAAGGCCTCATCCCGCACCCAAGGCAAAGGTTGCCAAGGCTAAAGGACCCGTATGGGGAGAAGGGAAAGGAGTGGCAAGGGTGCCACCCAAACCACAAGAAAAGAAGCAAAAGGGTGCTACCAATGACCCATGCTTCAAGTGTGGGGAGATTGGACACTGGGCAAGAAATTGTCCTGTCCATCTCCAAGAGTTGAAAGGAAAGAGGGATGCCGGGCAGACCTCAGGTACAATATACATGATTCATATTGATCTTAATGTTACATCTTCTAACACATGAGTATTAGATACCGGATGTGGAACTCATATTTGCAATTTGTTGTATGGGTTCAAAAGAAGTAAGGACTTCAATCAAAGGGATGTTAGTCTCTTCATGGGCAATGGATCCAAAGTCCAAGTTGAAGCTCGTGGGGACTTACATCCTAAAACTTCCAAGTGGCTTGGATGTTATTTTGAAGAATGTTTTGTATGCTCCTAGTCTGACTAGGAACATTATTTCTGTATCCTAATTAAGACTTTATGATTATGTATTATCTTTTGTTGAAAATGATATTCATGTTTCTTTAAATGATATGTTCTATTACAAAGCTATTCCCATTAATGGTATTTATGAATTGGTTCATGAAAATACTTTAAATACTTCATTGTACCAAACTAGCACCAAGAAACTCAAGTTGGATTTGAGTGATACCTATCTTTGGCATTGTCGTCTTGGTCATATAAACAAGAAAAGAATTCAAACACTACAAAAGAATGGTCTTTTAAAAACAAGTGAATGTGATTCATTTGATGTGTGTGAATCTTGTTTACAAGGTAAAATGACTAAGGCACCCTTTAGTGGAACTAACGAAAGGCCAAAAGATTTATTAGGAATCATACATTCGGATGTATGTGGTCCTTTTAAGCCAATGACTATGAATGGTGAAAGATACTTCATTACCTTTACCGACGCTTATAGTCGCTATGGGTATGTGTACTTATTAAGGCACAAAGATGAAGCTTTTGAAATGTTCAAAATCTTCAAAAATGAAGTGGAAAATCAACTCAACAAGTCAATTAAAGTTCTCCGTACCGATAGAGGAGGTGAATACCTAAGTGATGCTTTTCAAGATCATCTTAGGAGTTGTGGGATTGTCTCACAACTCACTCCACCTGGAACACCACAACATAATGGTGTGTCTGAGAGGAGGAATCGAACCTTATTGGATATGGTCCGATCTATGATGGCTAGAAGCACATTGCCTCTATCATTTTGGGGTTTCGCTTTGCTCTCCACGGCCCGTATTCCCCAACCAAAAAGGTGGAAATGACACCTTTTGAGATATGGCATGGAAGAGTTCCATCCCTATCATACTTAAGGGTCTGGGGTTGTGAGGCTTACGTTAAGACTCCCACCCCAATCAAATTGGAAGTCCGATCCACCAAGTGCATCTTTATTGGATATCCTAGAGATTATATGGGATATTATTTCTATGATCCACTGGAACAAAAAGTGTTTGTTGCCAGAAAGGGTGAGTTCTTAGAAGCAAAGTTCCTTATGGAAGGAACTAGCAGTAGAACAGTGGATCTTGAGGAGGATCAAGAACCACAACCCGATGCACATTTGGTTGAAACTAGCACTCAATATGAGGATGTTGAGGATGATCAAATGGTTGATCAATACACACAAAACGTTCGCAGAAGTGGTAGAACTAGTAATACACCTGAAAGATACGGATTTTTCATGGATGGATGCTATGTGGTAGATTCAGATGAACCAACCACATACCATGATGCAGTGCCAATTTGGATTGTGACAAATGGCTTGAGGCCATGAACGTTGAGATGCAATCCGTGTATCACAATCAAGTTTGGGAACTTGTTGTATCACCTCTTAATTCCAAAGTAGTTGGAAGTAAGTGGGTTTTCAAGAAGAAAACCGATATGCATGGAAACTTGGATACTTATAAAGCTAGACTTGTAGCAAAGGGTTTCACTCAAACTCAAGGGGTTGACTATGATGAAACTTTCTCACCTGTTGCAATGCTAAAGTCTATAAGGATATTTTTTGCCATAGCTGCTCATTATGATTATGAGATTTGGCAAATGGATGTCAAAACCGCTTTCCTAAATGGATATCTTGAGGAAGATGTCTATATGGTTCAGCTTGAAGGTTTTGTCAATCCAAAACATCCTAATAAAGTATGCAAGTTAAAGAAATCAATCTATGGATTGAAACAAGCATCGAGAAGCTGGAATCACCGTTTTGATGAAGAAATAACCAAATTTGGGTTCATCAAAAAACGTTGATGAAGCATGTGCATATAAGAAAGCTAGTGGGAGCATCATCATTTTCCTAGTATTATATGTCGACGACATCCTACTATTTGGAAATGACATACCAACCATGGAGGGTGTAAAAGCCTGGCTTGGAAGCTGTTACTCCATTAAGGATCTTGGTGAAGCCGCCTATATTCTGGGAATAAAGATCTATAGGGATATTTCAAGGTGGTTGATTGGTTTGAATCAAAGTGTATACATTGATAAGATCTTGAAAAGGTTCAAGAGGGAGAACTCTAAGAAAGGTACAGTACCTATTCAAAGAGGAACGATATTGAGTACGACTCAATGTCCTAACTCAAAGGATGAGCAAGATAAAATGAAGGCAATCCCATACGCATCTGCTATTGTCAAACCATGTTTGTTTTCATTTGGTATGAAATGCTCTTTAGGTGTTGTTACTTGCCCTTTAGTACTTTGAATACTTTGTGGGACAACACCTGAAGTGCTCAGTTTTTCTTTGATCATGTGTTTATCAGCAGTGAGACCATCAGCAGATTAATTAGCTGAGGTACTAATACTGACTTCAGTAGGATTCTATGTGCCCAAGACACTTAGAATATTGATGTTGTTAGTACGTTATGATCCAAGTCGGGTTATACCCAATAACAAGCTTAGCAAACATCAATTAATATTTAATTGATGATATGATCATGCAATCAAATATTTACACCAAATTTAGAAAATGGGTTTTCTAAATAAGTTGCATATGAGATGGAACAAATTATAAGGATAATTTGTTAATGAGTTTATTGTTATTTTTGTCATTTAAAAGGGTTTAAATAACATTAATAACATATGAGTGTACTTTAATTAAACTGTTTAATTAAAGAAGACATATGTCACATTTTTAAATAAGTCTAGTAGATGACTTATTAATGTGTGACAAAAGACTAGTTTGAATATTGTGTGTGTTCATTTTTAAGTGGGAAACCTTGTTTTTTAAAAATGTTGGCCGCCCCCCCTTTCATTGTGATTGGACCTTTGTTGCCTTGAAAATACACACAAGTTTAACTAGTCTAGACTCCTCATTCTCTTCTCTCAATACATGCAAGAACATCAAAATAAACTCTCTCTTTTTCTCTAAAAGCTACAAAAAAGGCAGCAGCAATTAAGGGTTTTGGAGAGCAATTTGTGGTGTTCTTTGGTGTTGAATCTCCCTAACAAGAGGTGCTTGCAAGGAGGCTTGGGGTATACAAGCTTGAGGGCTCCTTCTCTTGGAGTCTTGGCCGATTTTGGGCATCTCCATCTTCATCTTATCCACGGTTTTGGCAGCCCCTTTTGGCTTCATCTCATCCACGTTTTTGAGCTGCTGAAAGGTAGATATGGCAGCCCTTTGTGGCTGTCATATTATGTTGTTTTATGTTTCCATAGCATGCTTATTCACATATAATGATCCTTTGATATATGGGTTTGTTTCCTACATTAATATGGTCACCTAATGAATATATTTTTCAGCTTATAAACAAGTTTATAATGTTGTCTTTCCGCTGCGTCTTCAGAATGTTTAAGAGGTTAAACTTTGATTTTATGCTCTTACAAACCCATCAACTTCATCTTCTGATTTTGTGTTGGACCAAAAGAACCAATGAGCCTGATCAGAAAAACCTCTAAGTCCCACAGACATTACAACTGCTGAAGAAGATAACAACAGCTGAAGACATCAGCTGATTACAAGGTCTGAAGACAAAGTCTGAAAGTAAAGAACTGAAGACAAAGTCTGAAAGTGAAGTACTGAAGACAAAGACTGAAGACCAGAGTGATCAGTAGTTGTCACAACAGCTGAAGTATATAACTTCAGTAGTTGTGATGGTTTTTCCTTTTCAGTACTTGTAATTTTCCTTTCAGTAGTTTATTGTTTCAGTAGTTTTAGGTCAGTAGTTTTATGTTCTTGTACTTAGCATTCTCTGAGATGTGATCAGTTGTTGAGAACATTTCAGTAGTTTGCATTGTTTCAGTTGTTTGTATAATTCTGTTAGATGTCACTATCAAGTGACATCAGCAGACGTCACATTCCTCTATAAAGGAATGTTGACCTAGGTGTTGTAACCGAAGCATTACGCGTGAATGAAAACATTCCTTTAACAGAAATATTCTCTCTCTATAATCGTCATTGTGTGATTGCATATTCATACTTTCTTGCTTGAATTCGATCTTATTTTTGTTATATTCCGCTGCAAAATTCAAATCTAATTGATCAAACTTGATCCGATCCTATCAAATGGTATCAGAGCTGGTTAATCATTGATCGATCTAACAATTGATCATTGAAACTGCTCTTTTGATAGCTAAGTTTGATCGAATTAGCATTTTTGCAAGAATTGATTATAGAGTTTGATTTTCTGTCGCTTCCGGTTAATTAATTGAGATTAAATTGTGTTGTTGAGTTTTAACTAGACTGATTTTAATCTCATTGATTTGATTGAATTGGTGAAAATGACTACTTCAATCAATGATCCTCACAATACTGGCTCCTCAACTAAGCCTCCGATGCTTGTTAGGAGTGAGTATAACATATGGCAACGCCGAATGCTCCATCACCTGTCTGTTAACAGTTCAGGTTGTTGGAAGTCAGTGGTTCATGGACCATATAAGCCTATGGTGAGTAATCCTGAAACCAATGAGATGGTTCCGAAGAAGAAGGAACAATATTCTGATGAGGATTTAAAAAGCTTTGAGATTGATGCTAAAGCCCATGGAATTCTGGCCATGGCACTGCCTAATGAAATCTACTCTGGGCTTATGCATCATGAAACTGCTTATGATCTCTGGGTTGCTCTGAAGGAACAATTTGGAGGAACTGATGAGGTCTTAGCAAACAACAGAGAAATCCTTGCCCAGCAATATGAGACATTCTCTCATAGGAAGGGTGAGACATTGACTCAACAGTTTGAGCGATTTTCATGTTTGATCTCTGAGCTAAAAATGGTTCAACATGAATATACAAACAGCCAGATGAATAACAGATTCCTCAGATCCCTGCCTGAGAGATGGGACACTTATACCATTGTCCTACGCTCCAGTGCAAATCTGGATACTCTATCTCTCACCCAACTTCATGGGAAACTCTTAACATTTGAGAGAGAGATAGAACAGAAAAGGAAACTATCTTCATCTGGAAAGCTCACTGATGACTTTGTACCAGGAAACACTGCTCTGGTTGGTCATGAGTCTGAATATGCTTCATCTGAAAGTTCATATGATGAGCATATTGATTTCTCTTCAAACAGTGGAAATCATGCTTTTGTTGGAGTTGAGGGTAACTCAGGTTTTAGTGTTGATAATTTGTGTTTTATGATGGATGATTTGAAAGGAATTGCTGATGATGAATCTGGAAGAGATGGATATTCTGAGCCAAATGGCATTGATCAATATCAGATCTCAAAAGTTTTACAAAAGAACAGGTAGAAAATTCCCTGGTCTCTCTGGCAAAACCAAGGTTGGTTTTGACAAGAGTAAGTTGAGATGTCACAAGTGCCATAGACTTGGACATTTTGCTAGAGAGTGTAGATCATCTGGATCTAACTCATCTGCACCCTTTGTGACTTTTCCAAGCAATAGCTCACAATCCAAAGGGCAACATTCTACCAGTTCTGATCATCATTCACAACATCAATCATCTCCTGCATACTTTGTTCCTCAAAGTCCAATGCCATATCCTTATCCATGTTTTTACATGCCTCAGTCTGGTCAAGTTCCTGTACCCATGGCTCAACAACCACATGCTCTACCTGATCCTCAACCATCTCAAACAAATCAACAATCTCAATCTCAATCTCATCAGAGCTTTTTCACCCCTGAGGTTGTTGACTGGAGCAGCTTACCAGATGATGTCTCTGGTTATTCTGAACAATGCTGGTGCTGGTCAACATGGTGGTGAAAACCCTTTTGGAAATCTTGCTCTAATGGCCCTGGAATCTACTGATGAAAATTCTTCATCATCACAGGTACCACAGGTATCTTCTGAGGCTAAGGCCAAGTTATGTTCTGAGTCATGCATAGCTGCTTTTGTTTCAATTAGGGAAGCAAATGTAGCTTTAATTAATCAAAACCTTGACCTAGAAAAAGCAATTTCCAAAAGAAAAGCTGAGTTTGAGTCTGTTTTAAAAGAGAAGGATGAGGAGATTTATAAACTAAAGTGTCAAATCAGCAAAGGTAGAGGTCATTCTGGAAAATCACAAGAATCTCAAAGAAACACTTGCAGCTACCCAAGTTGATTGTGAACGCTGGGTAACATCATGCAAGGGATTTGAAATGCTTCTCAGTAAGCAAACTGCTTCTAATGTGAAGTTTGGGATTGGGTATAATCATACCATACCTCCTACAGATTTTACTCCCAAGTTAGAAGTAAAATCTGAGTGAGGATTGTCATTCCCAAACCACATCATCAGGTGTTTCATCCTCAAATGATAATTCAAAATCTGAGGATGAAGATAGTGTGAGTACCTCAGCTAATCAAATTACTGATGGTCCCACTGCTTCGAAACACTTGATCAAGAAGAGACTGAGTAATTCAGGTGTTGTTCCACAAGGTACTCAAAGTACTGAAGGGCAAAAACACAACACCTGAAGAGCATTTCAAATCAGAGGAAAACAAGCATTCCTTGACAACTGCTGAAAAATCTATCAGGAATCTCAAAAGTACTGATAGAAAACTTCTGAAGAACAAATCTTCAGTTGTTGAAAATCCTTCAGTACTTCCCAAAAGTACTGAAAGGAAGAAAGTACTGAAGAACAAATCTTCAGTAGTTTCATCATCTTCAGCAGTTGATCAAGAAAAGATGAAAAGAAAGCCATGTGAAATATGTGGTTTGTTTAATCATCTTACTGATGAATGCTGGTATAACAAGGGTTTAAAATTCAACAAAGAGAAAATCATTAAGAAGCAAATGCATAAAATGAAAGATGAATTTCAAACCAAGTTTGTACCACAATCATCTCAATCTGATAAACCAAAGCTTTTTCAAAAAGTCACAAAGAAGGAAGGGGTTTGTCAACAACAGCTGCAAATATTCCTCAGGGAATATTAAAAACTCAGACTAAGTCTGTGTCTTTTCAAAAGAAGAATGTAGTGAATCACAAGAACAAATCATCAACAAGTACTGATGTGTCAACTGAGTTGAAAACTTGACAACCAATCAGACACAACTTGTGATGATGGTTCAACATCTATTGGGAGAGTTAACCAATTAGATGTTTCTGTGATTAAACCACTGAAAAGGACACCTAAGCCAAAATCCAAGGAATCCTTTTCAGCACCATCTACATCTTCAAAGGCTGTTAATCATGCACAATCTGTTAGTTTAACATCTGTTGATGAAAACAGACCCAAAACCAAAAAGGTTTGGGTCTCAAAGGCTAACTAATGTTGTGAAAAATGCAGGGTTTTTCAGCATGCCAAAGAAGCATCCGGTATGTAGACAGTGGAGGATCCATGCATATGACAGGAAGCAGCTCTCTTCTTCATGACTATTCTCAAGGGAAGAAGGGATTTGTTTCTTTTGGAAATGATGCCAAGGGTTACATCATTGGGAAAGGTTTTGTCTCAAATGGGGAGATAAGATTTGATGATGTTAACCATGTGGAGAACCTCAAGTACAATCTTTTGAGTGTCAGTCAAATGTGTGATAAAGGGCATGTTGCACTTTTCACAAGTCAAAACTGTAGGATTCTGTCTTCCAAAGTTTTGCACAAGATTGACAAGATATTGGATGAATATACTCTCCTGAAGGCCAACAGGATTGGAAGAGTATATGCCTTAGATCTATCAAAGAAAATCGATCTTAAAGGCCATCCATGTCTGTTCTCCAAAGCCTCTCCTCAAGAATCTGAACTATGGCATAGAAGGCTTGGTCATGTGAATCTTAAGAACATGAATCAGCTCATTCATCATGGTTTAGTGAGAGGTTTGCCATTGAAGGAGTTCAAGTGTGATGATAACTGTCCAGCTTGCTTAAAGGAAAGCAACACAAAGCTTCATTCCCTCCTATAGAAGAACCCAAGTCCACTGCCTGCTTGCAATTACTGCATATGGATCTCTTTGGTCCTGTGAGAGTAATGAGTATGGCAAAGAAAAAGTACTGTCTGGTAATTGTGGATGATTATTCCAGATATGTATGGACTTTCTTCTTGCATTCCAAGGATGAGGCTGCTCAAAGTATCATTTATTTGTGTTGCATGTGGAAAAGCAGCATTCACTTCCAGTCAAATGTGTGAGAAGTGATAATGGGACAGAGTTTAGGAATCACACTCTTGATGAATTCTATTTGTCTAAGGGAATCAAAAGACAATATAGTATTCAAAGAACTCCTGAGCAAAATGGAGTGGTGGAGAGAAAGAACAGGACCCTTATTGAAGCCGCAAGGACAATGTTGGCTGACTCAGGTTTGCCACTAACCTTTTGGGCTGAAGCTGTCAACACAGCTTGCTATGTTCAGAATAGGGTATTAGTGAATCAGAGGTTGATGAAGACTCCTTATGAGCTATTACATCATTTGGCCCCTTGATTTCATTCTTTAGAGCATTTGGGTGTCCCTGTTATATTCTTAACACAAAGAATCTACTTCAGAAGTTTGAATCCAAGGTGGATGCAGGGTATTTTGTTGGGTATTCATCTACTTGCAAGGCATACAGAGTTTTCAATTGCAGAACAAAGATTGTTGAAGAAACTTTGCATGTCAAGTTTAATGAATCTCCAAAAGACAAGATTCCTCAAAACCCTGTTGAGTTGTTTGATTTGGACATACTGCAATATGTTCCATATCAGTCTCCACCTGTTGTTGTTTCTGAAGTTCCATCCTCTCCATCTGATGGTACAAATGCAAGTTGTAGTGATCATCTGCCTGTTTCTACTACACTTGATGTTCCTGTAGCTCAGCAGCTCCATCCACAACAAATGCTGATGAAATCTCTGAATCCTCTACTTCATTTGAACTGCCATCTCAGTCTAGGTTTCAAGAGTCTGAATCAACATCTGTTGCTGCTGAATCTCCTACAAACACTTGCACAGATATTATTGAATATCAAGAATTGAAGAATCATCCCATGTCCCAGATCATTGGTGACATTAATGCTGGTGTTTCAACAAGAAGTCAATTGTCCAATTTCTGTCTCTATGCTCTCTTCATCAGTCAGCAAGAGCCAAAGAATTATCATGTGGCATTAAGGGACAATGGATGGGTTGAAGCCATGCAGCTTGAGCTTCTTCAATTTCAAAAACAGCAAGTGTGGGAACTGGTTCCTCTACCCCAAGGTAAGTGTGCAATAGGCACTAAATGGGTGTTTAGGAATAAAACTGATGAAAAAGGCCAAATTGTCAAGAACAAGGCCAGACTGGTTGTACAGGGGTTTTCACAAGAAGAAGGTATTGATTATGATGAAACCTTTGCCCCTGTAGCCAGACTGGAGGCAATTAGATTGTTTTTAGCTTATGCTGCTTTTCATAACCTTAAAGTTTTTCAAATGGATGTCAAAAGTGCATTTTATATGGTAAAATAAAAGAAGAGGTTTATGTGTGTCAACCACCAGGTTTTGAAGATCATAAACATCCTGATTGGGTGTATAAGCTTGATAAGGCTCTTTATGGGTTGAAACAAGCACCCAGAGCCTGGTATGAAACATTATCTAACTTTCTTCTTCAAAATAATTTCACTAGAGGCTCCATAGATAAAACTTTGTTCATAAAGAAAGCAGGCATGCATAAGCTCCTTGTTCAAATTTATGTTGATGACATTATTTTTGCATCATCTGATCCACAGTTGTGTGATGCATTTACTAAATTGATGCAACAAAAGTTTGAAATGAGTGCCATGGGAGAATTACAGTTCTTTCTGGGTTTGCAAATCAAACAAATGGCTGATGGAACTTTCATTCATCAGTCAAAATACACAAAAGATTTGTTAACCAAGTTTGATTTACAAAACTGTAAACCCTGTTCTACTCCCATGTGCAGCAACACACAACTGGATGCTGATCAAAAAGGTAAAGCAGTTGATGAAACTCTTTACAGATGTATGATTGGTTCCTTGATGTACCTTACAGCTTCTAGACCAGATATTATGTTTGCAACTTGTGTCTGTGCTAGATTTCAGGCTGCTCCTAAGGATTCCCATATGATTGCAGTCAAGAGGATCTTTAGATATTTGCAAGGAACTCAATCTCTAGGACTTTGGTATTCCACTGGGCACTCTTGCAAATTGGTTGCTTTCTCTGATAGTGACTATGCAGGGTGTAAGTTAACCAGAAAATCAACTTCTGGTGGATGCCAATTTCTAGGCAACTGTTTGGTTTCTTGGCAGAGTAAGAAACAAACTTCAGTTGCTACATCCACAGCTGAAGCAGAGTATATTGCAGCTGCAAGCTGTACATCTCAGGTACTCTGGCTTCAAAATCAATTATTGGATTATGACATTACAGAGACTAAGACTCCTTTATTAATGGATAGTGCTTCAGCTCTTTGTATTGTTAAGAATCCTGTCCAGCATTCTAGGACCAAACATATTGAGATCAGACATCATTTATCAGGGATTGTTATGAAAAAGGTCTGATTGATCCAAAGTTTGTGCCTAGTGCTGATGAGCTTGCAGATATATTTACTAAGCCTTTGGATAGTGCAACTTTTCATAATCTTGTACTCAGGCTTGGTATGCTGCAACTAGAATAATTTGACAACTACTGATGCTCTTAGTCAATAAATACTGATGAGCATTAGTATACTTTTGTCAAAAATAAGTGCTGATAAGTCATTTTATCTTCAGCAGTTTTTATAACTACTGAAGACTAAATTACTTAAAAGTACTGAAGTACTTCATTTGTTGAAAGTACTGATGTAGTTCAAACTACTGATGTCTTTTATAATAGATAAGTACTGATGACCAATGAAACATCTGAAAATCAGATGATCTGATGAGTAAGTGTTAAGGTCATTGAAACAGCTGAACTTTGTGAATTGACGACAACTACTGTTTCATTTCCAAACAACTGAAGCCAAAACCAAGTCTTCAGTAGTTTACAACTACTGATGACCAACACCAAGTCTTCAGTTGTTTACAACATCTGAAAGTTAAAACCATGTCTTCAGTTGTTTTCTAACACCTGATGACTCACACCAAAACTTTCAGTTGTTTTCTTTCAGCCGTTTCATAACCTATATATACCTAACCCTAACTTCAAACTTTTCATAACCCACTTTCCAAACGTTCATCTTCCATTAATGGCGACCATGCAAATCAAACCTCGACACAACTGTGTCGCTCACCTTACCAAATCACCCTTTTGGAACAAGTTTGATGCTGCTATTGATTTGATGGTTGATTCCCAATACCGCACAGCCTTTCTCTTGAATCCTACATCTATCCCGATACCCTTTGCCAATTCTGGACAAACGTCACTGTTCATACTGCTGAGAATGATGACACCATCACTCTCCAGTCGTTTGTCAACCAGAAACGGTGGTCATCACCTCTGAGATCATTCGTCAAACCCTAGACCTGAATGATGCCACCTATGTCACCAAATACCCCAAAGGCACCATTGATCTATCCTTTGCTAATCATGGTTATGAGGGTGACCTAAGTGCTACTACTATTTGAAGAAGCACTTCCATGATGCTGAGCGACTCATTTCCATATGATCAATGTCTGTCTTGCCCCCAAAACATCCTCATGGGATCAAATGTCATCCAGGTGGCAACAGGTATTGTATTCTATCCTTGAACATCAAAGCCTAAATTTTTCTGAAATATATTTTTGGAATTAAAAGATTTGGCAATGAAACCTGTGGCAAATAGATGGATATTATATCCAAGGTTTCTTATGGCCATAATTCTAAATCAATTAAAATCTGATGGCCTTGTTGGCCTTGGAGTCCCTGCTCTGGTAGTTTTGCCAGAGGTATACTCCTGGCACAACTCATATCCACAACTCAAAGAGGCTGCCAAAATGCTAAAACCCAAGCAGAGGGAACCCACAGCCTCCAACGAGGGATTCGTCCATACCATCGGTAAAGTTTGGAAGACCACGACTGTCCATAAGGAGTGATCCCATTTTTTTCATCGGGTCCGGGTAGAGACCAAAGATCTTGAGTGACCTCCAGATCTAAAGTCCCCTCCAAACCAACACCCAAGAAAACCAAAAAGGCTACTCAGGGAGTTGAGTCCCCTGATGATGCCCCTGCAGCACAAACGCAGGATTAAACTACAAGCCTTAATCCCCTTGTAGTTTCAATGACTCCACCAGCTGAAACTGCTCAGGTATCCTCTCAACAGGATCCTGATGCAACCAATATTGGGGAAGCCACATTACTGGAATCTCTCTCACTTGAGAAGATTGCCATTGAAGAGCACCATTCTCCCCGGGTGCAATCCTTTCACCTCCATCTCCCACTGATACCACCCCTACAAGCCCAACTGTAGTCATTGCACAAGTGCTGACTCAACTACATTCCTCTACCCCTCCCCAGAAACCTGTTAACACTGGGAAAACCACAACAGCTGAGGGAGAGGATCCTAATGTAGTCGACAACCCACAACATAGGGATTATAAAGTTCAATCTCCTAGTGTAGATGAGGAGGAGACTAGAACATCTGGTGAGGCTACCTCTTCCCCTGTTTCAACACATGAACAGGATGAAGGTAGTCATCTCTAAGACCTCACCAGAGGCAACTGCCAATGAAGGACTTGCTCCTGAGGCAGGAAGTCCCCAGTTCCAAGACAAAGGGGCACATGAGATTACTGATCTACACTCAGCACAGTTCATCCTGATTCACTCAGGAGGTCGCTGATTCAGCTTACACTGATGATGACCTGGACTTTTTCTTTGAGGTTCTAGCCCAAAACACCATTCTTGAGGCTGAGGTTTGTAGATTAAAAGAACTGCTTGTCAAAACGTCTCAAGAATCAAGTCCATCTGCCCCAATTAACCCACTGATGGAAGCTTCTGTTAAAGCTCTCCAAAACACTGAGCCACTCAAATCAAACAAGCCACCAACCTCTGTTTCAGGCATCATTTCTCAGGGAGAGGAACCATCTGAGCAAATGGCTGCTGCTTTCAAATCTTCCTTACCTTCTCATCACTCCCATCATCACTACTATTGTCCATCAAACCATTGATGAGAGGATTTCCTCAAATCTTCAAACCCTTGTGGATGATGCTGTATCAAAGAAACTTTCTGACATTCAAACCCCTGCACCCAATGCAACCAAAAAGAGGGAGTCTAAGTCAGTGAAAGATGATAAAAGAAAGAGAGTTGAAGAGGAAGAAGCCAAGGAGAATAAAGGAAAAGAGATCATTACTTACAAGAGAAAGAAGAGTGTTGGTGAACAAACTGAGGATGAGAAGAAGTTGGATGAGATGATCAAAGAAGCTGATGAGCAACACAGCAGATCCATGGACAGGATTATTGACAGCTCTTCAGGCAAGGGTTTGATACTGCCAAACTGATTCAGAGATTAGAAGGCTTCAGATTCAGAGATGAGAATCGATGGGCAGGCCTGCAATGAAGAAGAAAGGGAAAGATTGGAGGCTATGATCAGATTTCTATCCAAACACTTGGGAAGACCTATCATTGAAGTCAAGTCATGGTCTAGAGATAGTGTTGGACCAAAAGAACCAATGAGCCGGATCAGAAAAACCTTTAAGTTCCACAGACGTCACAACAACTACTGAAGTCCACAACAGCTGAAGAAACAACTGATTACAAAGTCTGAAGAAAAAAACTGAAGACAAAGTCTGAAGAGGAAGTGCTGAAGAACAAAGTCTGAAGACAAGTGCTGAAGACAAAGTATCAGACGTTGAACAACAGCTGAAGAGGACTTCTCAGTAGGGTGACGGTTTACTTTCAGTAGTTTTATGTTTTCTTTTCAGTAGTTCTGTAAAACGACTGAAGAGCTTGTTCTTCAGTCGTTGTAGTATCAGTAGTTTCCTTTCAGTAGTTATGTTTTATACTTAGCACTGACATGTTCTCAGTAGTTGTGAACATTTCAGTAGTTTATTAAGTATTAGTTATTTGTGTTATAAATCTGCTAGTAATCACCATCCCGTGATTACAGCAGTGATTGCACTCTATATAAGGAGTGCCAACCTTATTGTAATGTGAATGATTTAGCAATAATATGGGCATATTGAAACATTCTAACTCACAGAAAAATATTCTCTCGCATTTGTTTACAAGTAAAAATCTTGCTATAATTTGACTAATTCTTTCTTCATTCCGTGCATTACACTCTAATACTTCAAACTTGTGATCGTTGATCCTGTCAAATGGTATCAGAGCAGGTTTAATCATTGATCGATCTAATAATTGATCATTGAAACTGCCTTCAAGATCCAAGTGAGTGAATTAGCATTCTTTTGCAAGAAACTGTATAGAGATTGAATTTTCTGTGCTTTTAATCATTCATCCTGAGACTTATTCTTGGTTTTCATTGAGTTTGTTGTGGTCTGTGTTTTTGTCTTGTTAAATTTGCTTGAAAAATTGTTTTTGGTTCAAAATGACTACTACTTCCAATGATCCTCACAATACTGGTTCCTCAACCAAGCCTCCAATGCTGGTTAGGAATGAGTATAACATATGGCAACGTCGTATGCTCCATCACCTGTCTGTTAACAGCTCAGGTTGTTGGACATCAGTGGTACATGGTCCCACAAGCCTGTGGTGAATAACCCGGAAACCAACAAATGGTTCCGAAGAGGAAGGATCAATACTCAGAGAGGATAAGAAATTGTTTGAGATAGATGCAAAAGCTCATGGAATTCTAGCATGGCACTACCCAATGAAGATTTATTCTGGGCTAATGCATTATGAATCTGCCCATGACCTCTGGAATGCCTTGAAAGAACAATTTGGAGGAACAATGAGGTCTTGGCAAATAATAGAGAGATCCTTGCCCAACAATATGAGACATTCTCTCATAGGAAGGGTGGAACACTGACTCAACAGTTTGAGCGGGTCTCTTGTTTGATCTCTGAATTGAAAATGGTCAAACTGAGTATACTAATACTCAGATGAATAACAGATTTCTCAGATCACTGCCTGAGAGATGGGATACATATACCATTGTCCTACGCTCCAGTGCAAATTTTGGACAAACTATCTCTCACCCAACTCATGGGAAATTGCTCACATTTGAGAGAGAGATAGAACAAAAGAGAAAACTGTCTTCATCTGGTAAGCTCACTGAGACTTTGTACCAGGCAACACTGCTCTGGTTAGTCATGAGTCAGAATATGCTTCATCTGAATGCCAGTATGATGAGCATATTGATTTCTCTTCAAACATTTCTGATTCAGCATTTGTGAGTGTTGATAGTCAATTTTCTGGGTGTATAATGACAATCTATGCTTCATCATGGATGATCTCAAGGGGATTGCTGATGATGACTTAGAAGAGATGGATATTTTGAGCCAAATGGCCTTGATAAATATCAGATCTCAGAAGTTCTACAAAAGACTGGAAGAAAGTTCCCAGGACTCTCTGGCAAAACCAAAGTTGGTTTTGACAAGAGTAAGTTGAGGTGTCACAGATGCCAAAGGCTTGACACTTTGCTAGAGAATGTAGATCATCTGGATCAATTCCTCTGCACCTTTTGTGACTTTTCCTAGCAATAGTCAACAAAACAAAGGGCAACATCCTGTCAATTCTAGTCATCAGTCTCAACTACAATCTCCTGCATATTTTTGTTCCTCAGGGTCAAATGCCTTACCCTTACCCGTGTTATTACATGCCACAAACCAGTCAAGTTCAAGCTCCTATGGTACCACAACCTCATGCACTCCCAGAACCTCAACCATCTCATCAACCCCCTCAACCTCAACAACATAGCTTCTTCACCCCAGAAGTTGTTGATTGGAGCAGCTTGCCAGATGACATGTCTGGTCATGAACAACTGTTCACAAGTGCTGATCAACATGGTGGTGATAGTCCTTTTGGAATCTGGCACTTATGGCTCTGGAATCAACTGAGGGTTCCTGCTCAACTGCATCATCTTCACAGGTAACTCAGTATCTTCAGAGGCTAAAGCCAAGTTATGTTCTGAATCTTGCATTGCTGCCTTTGTCTCTATTAGAGAGGCAAATGTAGCATTAATAAATGAAAAACTTGAGTTTGAGAAAACAATTTCCAAAAGACAAGCTGAGTATGAGTCTGCTCTTAATAGTAAAAATGATGAGATTTATAAGCTTAAATGCCAATTAAATGATGAAAAGGCTAAGCTAGAGGTTATTCTGGAAGACCAGAAAAGTCTTAAAGAAACCTGCAGCACCCAAGTAGAGTGTGATCGATGGGTGCAATCATGCAAAGGTTTTGAGATGCTTCTTAGTAAGCAATCAGCTTCCAATGTGAAGTTTGGCATTGGTTATAATCACACTGCTCCTCCTACAGATTTTGCTCCAAGAGTAGAGGTGAAATCTGATGGAGAAAGCAATAACCAATCCACCTCATCATGTGATTCACTTTTTGATAAAGCATCATCAAAAGTTGAAGTCAGCACTAAGCCCTCTCAGAACCTATCAGCTATGTTGATGGTTCAATTGCTGACACTCACATGATCAAAGAGTTGTGTCAACTCAGGAGTTATTTCTGAAAGTCCTGAAAGGACTGGAGAGCAAGATTTAACTCCTGAAGTTCAAGCTCCAACTACTGACAGCACTGAAAAGAAAACTGTCATTAGAAAGAGTTTGAAGACTACTAAAAAGAGGAATCAAGAAAGCAAATAGTGCTTCCAAAGTACTGAAGAGCAAGTCTTCAGTAGTTTCATCCTCTTTAGTTGATGATCAACATAAGATGAAAAAGAAACCATGTGAAGTATGTGGTTTGTTTAATCATCTCACTGATGATTGTTGGTACAAAAGAGGATCCAAACTCAAACATAAAGATGAAATTAAAGAGAAAATGGTTAAAATGAAAAATGAGTTTAAAGCCACATTTGTACCAGCAACATCAAATCCTGTAATCCTTAAGTCCAAAAAGAAATCCAAAAAGGAGGGGTTAAACAGGTAACAGCTGAGGTTGCTCAAAAGAAGAAGGTGCAACATAAGAACTTATCAAACTCCAGTGCTAATGTGTCTGAAGAGCTGAAAGCTTTATCACAAAATCAGACACAGCTGGTTATGATGGTTCAACATCTATTGGGAAGAGTCAACCAATTAGATGTTCCTATGTTGAATCCACAGAAAAGGAGGTCCAAGCCAAAGGATTCCTCTTTTCCACCATCTTCTTCCTCTCAAGCTGTTATTTCTAGCAAACTTGTTAGTCCACCATCTGTTGATGTGAATAGGCCCAAAACCAAAAGGTTTGGGTCTCAAAATCTAACTAATTTGCTTTGTTCTGCAGGGTTCTTCAACATGCCACAGAGGCATCTGGTATGTAGACAGTGGAGGATCCATGCATATGACAGGAAACAGATCACTTCTTAATGACTACTCTCAAGGAAGGAAGGGATTTGTATCTTTTGGCAATGATGCAAAGGGTTACATCATCGGCAAAGGCTTTGTTTCCAATGGGAAAATAAAGTTTGATGATGTTAACCATGTGGAAAATCTCAAGTACAACCTCTTGAGTGTCAGTCAAATGTGTGACAAAGGCCATGTTGCTCTTTTCACAAGTCAGAACTGCCGGATTCTGTCATCCAAAGTTCTGAGTTTGATTGACAAGGTTTGGATAAACACACTCTCCTTAAGGCCAACAGGACAGGAAGAGTGTATGCCTTAGATCTTTCTAAGAAAATAGATCTCAAAGGCCATCCTTGCCTATTTTCCAAGGCTTCCCCTCAAGAATCTACACTATGGCATAGAAGGCTGGGTCATGTTAATCTCAAAAACATAAATCAGCTGATTAACCATGGTTTAGTAAGGGGATTGCCTATGAAGGAGTTTAAATGTGAAGATGACTGCACTGCTTGTCTAAAAGGAAAACAGCACAAAGTTTCATTTCCTTCCATAGAAGAACCTAAGTCCACAGCCTGCTTACAGCTTCTTCACATGGATCTCTTTGGTCCTGTGAGAGTGATGAGTATGGCTAAGAAGAAATACTGTCTAGTAATTGTGGATGATTACTCCAGATTTGTATGGACTTTCTTCTTGCATTCAAAGGGAGGCAGCACCTCAGAAGATTATCAACTTTGTGTTGTATGTTGAGAAGCAGTATTCCCTCTCAGTCAAGTGTATTAGAAGTGATAATGGAACTGAATTTAGAAACAATACACTTGATGAGTTCTACCTCTCAAAGGAATCAAGAGGCATTTTAGCATTCCAAGAACTCCTGACAAAATGGAGTAGTGGAGAGAAAGAACAGGACCCTTATTGAAGCTGCAAGGTCCATGTTGGCTGACTCTGGATTGCCAATGACTTTTTGGGCTGAAGCTATCAATACTGCTTGTTATGTACAAAATAGACTCTAGTGAATAAGAGGTTGATGAAAACTCCATATGAAGTTCTTCATCATTTGGCCCTCTAATTTCATTCTTTAGAGCTTTTGGATGTCCTTGTTTCATTCTCAACACAAGGGATCAACTCCAAAATTTGATTCTAAGGTGGATGCAGGATATTTTGTTGGTTATTCATCAACTGCAAAGCATACAGAGTCTTCAACTGTAGAACAAAGATGGTTGAAGAGACTCTACATGTTAAGTTTAATGAATCTCCAAAGGACAAGATTCCACAAAACCGTGGAGATATTTGATTTGGACATACTACAATATGCTCCTCATCAAACTCCTGCTGTTGCTCCTGTCAACAGTTCACCCCTGGTGGTACTGCTGGTGCTGAGATGATGATAGTAGTACTCACCTTTCAGATTTACTGATCAACTGCCTGATTCAGCTAGACCTGATGTTCCTGCAGCTCCAGCAGCACAATCCACAACAAATGCTGATGAGATTTCTACAACTTCAACTTCCTTTGAACTACCATCAACTGATTGGTTTTCAAGGAAATTCTCACCATCACCATCTGTTGCTTGCTGAGCCTGCTACAACACTTGCACTGATCTCATGTGTACCAGATCTGAAGAATCACCCCTATGTCTCAAATCATTGGTGATATCACTGCTGGAGTATCAACAAGAAGTCAATTGTCAAATTTCTGCTTCTATGCTCTCTTCATTAGTCAGCAAGAGCCAAAGAATTATCACATTGCCTTAAAGGACAATGGATGGGTTTGATGCCATGCAGCTTGAGCTTCTTCAGTTCAAGAAACAACAAGTGTGGGAACTGTTCCTCTACCTCCAGGTAAGTGTGCAATAGGCACTAAATGGGTGTTAGGAATAAGACTGATGAAATGGGCTTATTGTTAAGAACAAGGCCAGACTGGTGGTTCAGGGGTTTGCACAGAAGAAGGTATTGATTATGATGAACCTTTGCTCCTGTAGCCAGACTGGAAGCAATTCGATTGTTTTTAGCTTATGCTGCTTATCAAAATCTTAAAGTTTTTCAAATGGATGTCAAAAGTGCTTTTCTGTATGGGAAAATTAAAGAAGAGGTTTATGTATGTCAACCACCAGGTTTTGAGGACAACAAACATCCTAATTGGGTGTATAAGCTTGATAAGGCTCTTTATGGGTTGAAACAAGCTCCTAGGGCCTGGTATGAGACATTATCAAACTTTCTTCTTCAAAAATAATTTTACTAGAGGCACCATAGATAAAACTTTATTCATTAAGAAAGCAGGGCAGCATAATTTACTTGTTCAAATTTATGTAGATGATATTATTTTTGCATCTTCTGATCCACAGTTGTGTGATGACTTTACAAAGCTGATGCAACAAAAGTTTGAAATGAGTGCAATGGGGGAATTACAATTCTTTCTGGGTTTGCAAATCAAACAAAAGGCTGATGGAATTTTCATTCATCAGTCCAAATATACAAAAAATCTTTTGGAAAAATTTGATTTACAAAATTGTAAACCCTGTTCTACTCCCATGTGCAACACCACACAACTGGATACAGATCAGAAAGGTAAAGTGGTTGATGAAACACTTTACAGATGTATGATTGGGTCCTTGATGTACCTAACAGCTTCTAGACCAGATATTATGTTTGCTACATGTGTTTGTGCTAGATTTCAGGCTGCACCTAAGGAGTCTCATCTGATTGCAGTCAAGAGGATCTTTAGATATTTGCAAGGCACTCCATCTCTAGGTTTATGGTATTCTACTAGACATTCTGGTAAATTAGTTGCTTTTTCTGACAGTGACTATGCAGGGTGTAAGTTGACCAGGAAATCAACTTCTGGTGGATGCCAATTCCTAGGCAACTGTTTGATTTCTTGGCAGAGTAAGAAACAAACCTCAGTTGCTACATCAACTGCTGAAGCCGAGTACATTGCTGCTGCAAGTTGTACATCTCAGGTATTATGGCTTCAAAACCAATTATTGGATTATGGCATAACTGAGACTAAGACTCCATTGTTAATGGACAGTTCTTCAGCTCTTTGTATTGTCAAGAATCCTGTCCAGCACTCTAGGACTAAACATATTGAAATCAGACATCATTTTATTAGAGATTGTTTTGAAAAAGGTCTGATTGATCCAAAATTTGTTCCTAGTGCTGATGAGCTTGCAGACATTTTTACTAAGCCTTTGGATAGTCCAACCTTCCACAACCTGGTGTTAAGGCTTGGTATGCTGCAGCTAGAATAAGTGACAACTACCGATAATCTCAGTAATAAATACTGATGATCATTGGTAACCATGTCATATATAAGTACTTCATTTGTTAAAACAGCTGATGTAGTTATAACAGCTGATGAAATCACAACAGCTGATGTAACTACAACTGCAATGTCAGAAATGCAGATAAGTACTGATGACCAATGAAACATCAAACTCGGATTTAAATGTGGAGGTCAGACAAACAGCTGAAAAGCTAAGAATTGACGACAACAGCTGATGAGACAGCTGATGAGTAATTTCTCTTCAGTTGTTTTTACAACTGCTGTTTCTAAACAACTGAAGCCACAGCTATGTCTTCAGTAGTTTACAACTACTGAAGACTACCACTAAGTCTTCAGCTGTTTACACCAACTGATGACAAAACCACTGTCTTCAGTAGTTTCATAACTACTGATGACAAACACCATGTCCTCAGTTGTTTCACCACCTGAAGTCGGAATTGTCCTCAGTAGTTTTATAACTACTGAAGACTAAATCAAAGACTTCAGCTGTTTCAATGTCTGACGGTTAAACCCAAGTCTTCAGTTGTTTTATAACAACTGATGATCACACCAATACGGTCAGTCATTTCAAACCTCTGAAAGTTAATGCCACGTCATCACCAGTTTCACCAAATGATGACTAACACCAAAACCTTCAGTCGGTTCATAACCCTACCCTATAAATCCCTTATTTCACCAGAGTTTTTCTCACCTTTCCTCTCAAACCTAACGTTCAAAAACTCTGTACCCTCTCTTCATCCGTGGCGACCATGCAACTAAAACCACGACACAACTGTGTCGCTCACCTTACTAAATCACCATTCTGGACCAAGTTTCACAACGCCATTGATTTAATGGTCCAGTCACCTTACCAAACAGCTTTTCTGATAAACCCCACCATATATGCGGATCCCTTAGCCAATTCTGGACAAACGTCACTCTTGTCTCTGAGGAGAATGACACAGAGTCACTTCATTCGTTTGTCATAGCCAAAAGGTGGTCATCAATCCAGAGATTCTTCGCCAAACCCTCAATCTGGATGATGCCACTTCCCGACTAGCTATCCAAAGGGCACCACTGATCTATCATTTGCCCACCATGGATACGAAGGCAACCTGAGTGCCTCTACTATATTGAAGAAACATTTCCAGGATGCTGAACGGCTTATCTTTCATATGGTCAATGTCTCCTGGCTCCAAAGACTTCATCATGGGATCAAATGTCCACAAGGTGGCAATAGGTATTGTACTCTATCCTTGAGCAACAACCTTTAAATTTTTCTGAAATATTATTCTTAGAGCTCAAGGATATGGCCCAAAAACAACTTTCTAACCGTTGGATATTATATCCTCGGTTTATAATGGCCATAATTGAAAACCAGCTTCAAGCTGAGGGACTTGTTGGCCTGGGAGTCCCTGCTATGGCTGTATTGCCTGAAGTATACTCCCGGCACAACTCTGACCAATCACTCAAAATGGCTGCCAAGCTGCGCAAACCCACGCAGCTGGAACCCACAGCCACCACCACAAAATCCAAAGTCCCCACCAAACCAAAAACAAAACGAACCAAAACAGCTATTCAGGAAGATGAGTCCCCTGAAGATGCTCCTGTACCACCAAGACAGGATATACTTACTGGTGTAAACCCCCCAGTAGTATCAAAGACTCACCCAGCCACAGCCGCTCAGGTTTCCTCTCAAAAGGAACCTGAAGCAACCAAAGAAGGGGTACCCACAAATCTGGAATCTTCCTCATTTGAGGAGATTGCCATTGAAACACACCATTCTCCCCAGGTGCATAATACCCTATCTCCTCATGAAAATGCCCCCCAAAGTCCAACACTTATAATTGAAAATGTGCTGACTCAGCTGCATGCCTCTCCTCCTCCCCAACAACTACCTAAAGGGAAAACCACAGATATTGAGGTAGAGGATCAACATGCTTCTGACAACCCACAGCACAGGGGTTTAAATGTTCAGTCTCCTAGTGTAGATACGGAGACAACGAATATCTGGTGAGGCTGCCACCTCTTCTGCATCAGCACATGATCAGACTGAGGCTGGTAACATGGCTAAGACCTCATCAGAGGCAACAGCTGATGAAGGACATCGTCCTGAGGCTGGAAGTCCCCAGTTCCAAGAAAAAGGGGCACATGCTACATCTGGTCTACACCCAGGGCATGTACATCTTGCTACTAGCAGGAGGTCAGGTGATTCAGCATCTGCTGATGATGACCTGGGCTTCTTTTATGATGTTCTAGCCCAGAACACAATTCTTGAGGAAGAAGTCAGTAGACTACAAAGACTACTTGACCAATTCTCTCAAGAAGCAAGTCCATCTGATACCACCATACACCCACAGATGGCACCTTCACCTGAAGGTCTCCTAAACACTCAGCCACTAAAAACATTCAATCCACCAGCCTCTACTTCTGGCACTGTTTCTCAGGGACAGAACCCCTCTGAGCAAACAGCTGCTATATTCCACAAATCCCTACCTCTCATCACCCCAATGATCACCGACATTGTGATCAAAACCTTGGATGACAAACTTCCCTCAATCATACAGCCACTGGTGGAGGAGATTGTGAGCACAAGGTTTTCTACTACTCAAACCCTTGCAACCAATGCAACCAAAAAGGGGGAGAGTCAGTTAGTGAAAGGGAAGAGCATATTGATAGAGAGAGAACAGGAGGAAGAAGAGGTTGTGAAAGAGACTGAGAAGGAGGAAGAGTATGTGAAGGGAGCTGACACTGATCAAGTGAGTGAAAGTCACAAAGACTTTCACATCACATATAAGAAGAGGAAGATTGAAAGAAAAGAAAAAGAACTCCAACTTGATGAGATGGTCAAAATGGCGGATGCTACACATAGTAAATCTATGGACTCCATTATTGATCAACTATACAGACAAGGGTTCGATACTGCACAGCTTGACTCAGAGATTAGAAGACTTGAAGTTGAAGAAATTAACTCAAGATGGGCAAGTTATGATGTGCTAGAAAGAGAAAGACTGGAGATCATGATCAGATTCATTGCAAAGTATCTTGGAAGATCATTGATAGAGATTAAGTCATGGACCAGGGACAGTATCTTGGCAATAACCACCAAGATCTGTACGTCTGAAGCATACACAAAGGGATTAGTGATTGAAGCACTAAATGAAGCAGGTGCTGGAAACAGAAACGAACTAGCAAAATACTCCAAAGCCTCACTCATTACAAGAATGCTAGAACAACCTGCAAAACCTACCACTTCAAAATCACCACTACCACAACCCATTAAACCAACTCCTTTACCCTCAAAACCAACAGCCGATGATGCATCCAAGAAGAAGAAGAGAAGGATGTTGAGGCTAGAAGAAGAAGAAGAAGAGGATGATGAGGAAGAAGATAGGTTGCCTCTTTCTGCAGTCCTAACTTTGCCTAAAGCCAAATCTATGCCCATCACTCCCACCTCACAGATGGAAACTGTGAGAGTAAAGATCGAAGAAGAGCAACTGCAAAGGCTTCATGATGAGGAGATGCTAAAGAGTATAGATAAAACTTATGCTGCTTCTTCATCAATAATAAGTATGAAGAAAGAAGCTCTGAGACTGTACACCCTTGCCAACACATTTCAATATCAAAAGGAAAAGGTGAGGATATGGCCTGATCCTAGGGTGGCTCACAGAATTGTGAAGAAGGACATTCCTGCAAGATACAAGGGCCAGATAAAAAGGATCGTAGATGAAGAGATCACAGTGGTCCTTGTAGTATCACCCTGGGAGATTGTAGAAGACTTCAAGAAGGCTTATGAGACTAAACAGCCTCCCCAAAAGATGTTAGAAAACAGAGTAATCAAGAAGGGGTTAGTCTACAAGAAGCTTGAGAACTTCAAACAAAATGAGCTCAGTCTGTTACTTGAAGGTAATCACCCAGATGAGTTTGCCTACAGACAGATCACAACAGTTGAGCTCAAAAATGGCAAACAGGCCAAATACATCTCAGAGCTGTATGGGCGTGAAGGATTGTTCGATGGTGAACCAGAGAATCTTACTATGGAAGAACAAATCATGTTTCTCAGAGCATACACCAGAGAATCCTACAGGCTTATACATGGGAAGTGAGTTTCATGGATGGGGGAACAGCTCAGTGTCCAATTCTCCAATACAGAGCTCCCATCCATACTTTGCCAACCAAATCATCAGAGACTTACTTCCAGGCCGGTGCTTATATGGGTCATCTTCTCAACTGATCAAGAAGGAAAAAGACCAACCATTTTGCCAACAATAAGTGGGACCTCAATAAAGTTAAAGGTTTTGGCTGCATTGGTTCAGGGGGAGTTTGTTGGACCAAAAGAACCAATGAGCCGGATCAGAAAAACCTTTAAGTTCCACAGACGTCACAACAACTACTGAAGTCCACAACAGCTGAAGACAACAACTGATTACAAAGTCTGAAGACAACAACTGAAGACAAAGTCTGAAGACAAGTGCTGAAGACAAAGTCTGAAGACAAGTGCTGAAGACAAAGTATCAGACGTTGTCACAACAGCTGAAGAGGACTTCTTCAGTAGTTGTGACGGTTTACTTTCAGTAGTTTTATGTTCTTTCTTTTCAGTAGTTCTGTAAAACGACTGAAGAGCTTGTTCTTCAGTCGTTGTAGTATCAGTAGTTTCCTTTCAGTAGTTTTATGTTTTATACTTAGCACTGACATGTTCTCAGTAGTTGTGAACATTTCAGTAGTTTATTAAGTATTAGTTATTTTTGTACTAAATCTGCTAGTAATCACCATCCCGTGATTACAGCAGTGATTGCACTCTATATAAGGAGTGCCAACCTTATTGTAACTGTGAATGATTTAGCAATAATATTGGGCATTATTGAAACATTCCTAATCACAGAAAAATATTCTCTCGCATTTGTTTACAAGTAACAAACTCTTGCTATAATTTGACTAATTCTTCTCTTCATTCCGCTGCATTACACTCTAATACTTCAAACTTGTGATCGTTGATCCTGTCAGATAGCATTTTGGAGATAACCACCAAAATATGCTCTTCTGAAAGCTTCAACAAAGGTTTAATCATAAAAGCTCTGGATGAAGCTGGTGCTGGGAAGAGATCTGACATGGCTAAGTTATCCAAAGCCACCCTCACAAACAAAATGATAGAGCAGCCTTTAAAATCTCCCTTACCAAAACGACCTTCAAAATCAACCTCACATCCTCCAAAACAATTACCCTCACAATCATCAAAACAACCAACCTCACAGCCCTCTAAACCAACCCCTTTACCTAAGAAACCCACACAATCTACCACCAGTGATGCACCCAAAAGAAAAAGAAGGGTGCTGAGGATGGAAGAAGAAGAAGAAGATGATGAAGAGGATAGTCTGGCAATATCTGCTATTATCAAAATGAAGAAACCTGAGCCTAGGAGTCAATCACAAACAATAACTCCTGAAACTCAAAGGCAAATGGTTAAAGTTAAGATTGAAGAAGAAGAACAAGAGAAGCAGCATGATGAGCAATTTCTCAAAATGGTTGACAAGGACTTCACTCGGTCCTCATCCATTCAAGTAATGAAGAAACAAGCTCAGAGGCTGTACACTCTTAGACATACATTGCAACGTCAAAGAGAAAGAGTGAGGATTTGGCCAGACCCCAGGGTAAGTTCCAGAATACACAAGAAAAACATACCAAGTAGATATCATGGCCAAGTGAGAAAGACTTTGAATGCTGCAATTATGTTGGCCATGGTAGTCTCACCCTGGGAAATTATTAAAGAATTCAAGAGAGCACGCACCTCAAAATCAACCCCTCTATCTATACTTGAGAACAAAATGATCAAGAAGGGGCTGTTATACAAAAGACTTGAAGATCTTCAAAAGAGTGAACTACAGTTGCTGCTAGAAGGCTCTCATCCAGATGAATTTGCATACAGAGAGATCACGACTGTTGAGTTAAAGAATGGGAAGACAGTAAGATATTTGTCTGAATATTATGGCCCTGAGTTCTTCTTTGAGGGAGAAGCAAAAGAACTCACCAAGGAGGAACAAGTTGTTCTACTTGAGGCCTATGCAAAAGAGTCTTATAGACTTATCAATGGGAAATAGGTTTCATGGTTGGGACAAGACTCTGTGTCTAGTTTCCCCAAGACAGAGTTCCCTTCCATACTTAGCCAATCAAAAGATTAGAAACCTTTTTCCGGCCTATGCTTATATGATTACCTCTGAGGCTGATCAAGAGAGTATTTCTGCCAAAGAATAAGTGGGATCATCAATAAATTTAGAGGTTTTGGCTGCATTGGTTCAGGGGGAGTTTGTTGGACCAAAAGAACCAATGAGCCTGATCAGAAAAACCTCTAAGTCCCATAGACATTACAACTGCTGAAGAAGATCACAACAACTGAAGACATCAGCTGATTACAAGGTCTGAAGACAAAGTCTGAAAGTGAAGTACTGAAGAAAAAGACTGAAGACCAGAGTGATCAGTAGTTGTCACAACAGCTGAAGTATTTAACTTTAGTAGTTGTGATGGTTTTTCCTTTTCAGTACTTGTATTTTACCTTTCAGTAGTTTATTGTTTCAGTAGTTTTAGGTCAGTAGTTTTATGTTCTTGTACCTAGCATTCTCTGAGATGTGATCAGTTGTTGAGAACATTTTAGTAGTTTGCATTGTTTCAGTTGTTTGTATAATTCTGTTAGATGTCACTATCAAGTGACATCAGCAGACGTCACATTCCTCTATATAAGGAATGTTGACATAGTTGTTTTGTAACCGAAGCATTACGCGTGAATGAAAACATTCCTTTAACAGAAATATTCTCTCTATAATCGTCATTGTGTGTTTGCATATTCATACTTTTCTTGCTTGAATTCGATCTTATTTTTACCATATTCCGCTGCAAAATTCAAATCTAATTGATCAAACGAGATCCGATCCTATCATTTTGGATTATCACTTGAGGATGAGACACATGATGATGTGGTTTGGGAATTGCTTTCACCTTCAGATTTTACTTCTATCTTGGGAGTAAAATCTGTAGGAGGTACAGTGTGATTATACCCAATCCCAAACTTCACATTTGAAGCTGTTTGCTTGCTGAGAAGCATTTCAAACCCCTTGCAGGATGTTACCCAGTGTTCACAATTTACTTGAGTAGCTGCAAGTGTTTCTTTGAGATTCTTATGATTCTCTAAAATGACCTCTACCTTTGCCTTTTCATCAGTGATTTGGCATTTTAATTTGTAAATCTCCTCGTCTTTTTCTTTTAAGACAGACTCAAACTCAGCTTTTCTTTTGGAAATTACTTTCTCTAGGTCAAGATTTTGATTAATTAAGGCTACATTTGCTTCTCTAATTGAGACAAAAGCAGCTATGCATGACTCAGAACACAACTTGGCCTTAGCCTCAGAAGATACATGTGGTGCTTGTGATGATGAAGCATTTGAGCAGGAACGATCAGTAGACTCCATGGTAATAAGAGCATGATTTCCAAAAGGATTTTCACCACCATGTTGACCAGCACCAGAAAACAGTTGTTCAGAATAACAAGAAATATCATCTGGTAAGCTGCTCCAGTCAACAACCTCAGGTGTGAAAAAGCTTTGATGTGATTGAGATTGAGATTGTTGATTTGATTGAGATGGTTGAGGATCAGGTAGGGCATGTGGTTGTTGAGCTATGGGTACAGGAACTTGACTGGACTGAGGCATGTAAAAACATGGATAAGGATATGGCATTGGACCTTGAGGTACAAAAAATGGAGGAGATGATTGAATTTGTGAATGATGATCAGAACTGGTAGAATGTTGCCCTTTGTTTTGTGAGCTATTGCTTGGAAAGGTCACAAAGGGTGCAGAAGAGTTAGATCCAGATGATCTACACTCTCTTGCAAAATGTCCAAGTCTATGGCACTTGTGACACCTCAACTTGCTCTTGTCAAAACCAACTTTGGTTTTTCCAGAGAGACCAGGGAATTTTCTACCTGTCCTTTTGTAAAATTTTTGAGATCTGATATTGATTAATGCCATTTGGCTATAAATATCCATCTCTTCCAGATCATCATCAGCAATTCCTTTCAAATCATCCATTAAAAAACACAAATTATCAATACTACACCCTGAATTACTATCAACACCAACAAAAGCATGATCTCCACTGTTTGAAGAGAAATCTATATGCTCATCATAAGAACTTTATGATGCAGCATATTCTGACTCATTACCAACCAGAGCAGTATTCCCTGGTACAAAATCATCAGTGAGCTTCCCAGATGAAGCCAGTTTCCTTTTCTGTTCTATCTCTCTTTCAAACGTTAATAGTTTCCCATGAAGTTGGGTAAGAGATAGATTGTCCAGATTTGCACTGGAGCGTAGGACAATAGTATATGTGTCCCATCTCTCAGGCAGGGATCTAAGGAATCTGTTGTTCATCTAACTGTTTGTATATTCATGTTGAACCATTTTCATCTCAGATATCAAACAGGAAGATCGCTCAAACTGTTGAGTCAGTGACTCACCTTTTTTATGAGAGAATGTCTCATATTGCTGGGCAAGGATCTCTCTATTGTTTGCTAAGACCTCATCAGTTCCTCCAAATTGTTCTTTCAGAGCAACCCAGAGATCATGAGCAGTTTCATGATGCATAAGTCAAGAGTAGATTTCATTAGGCAGTGTCATGGCCAGAATTCCATGGGCTTTAGCATCAATTTCAAACAGTTTTAGATCTTCATCTGAGTATTGCTCTTTCTTCTTTGGAACCATCTCATTGGTTTCCGGATTACTCACCATAGGCTTATATGGTCCATGAACCACAGACTTCCAACAACCGGAACTGTTAACAGATAGGTGATGGAGCATTCAGCGTTGCCATATGTTATTCTCACTCCTAACAAGCATCGGAGGCTTTGTTGAGGAGCCAGTATTGTGAGGATCATTGATTGATGTAGTCATTTTCACCAATTCAAACAGGTTCAATGAAATTTTAATAAATCTAGCTCAAAAACTCAACAACACAGTTTGAAACAAGATGAATCTCAAATTAATTCACCGGAAGCAACAGAAAAACAAACTCTATAACCAATTCTTGCAAATTTGCTAATTCGGTCAAACTTAGATATCAAAAGAGTAGTTTCAATGATCAATTTTTAAATCGATCAATGATTAACCAGCTCTGATACCATTTGAAAGGATCGGATCTAGTTTGATCAATTAGATTAAGATTTGCAGCGGAATATAACAAGAATTAGACGAAATTTAAGCAAGAATAGTATGAATATTCAATCAAACAGTGACGATTATAGAGAGAGAGTTTTTTGCAAATGGAATATTTACATTCACGCAAAAGCTTCAGATACAAAACAATTAGGTCAACATTCCTTTTATAAAGAAATGTGACATCAGCTGATGTCACTTGATAGTGACATCTAATTGATTTATACAAACAACTGAATGTAGACTAAACTACTGAAGATGTCCACAACAACTGAGGACACCTTCACAAAAAGCTAAGTACAAGCTACAATTACAAGTACTGAAGTTATAACATCTGAAGTGTAAGAACTTCAGATGTTTTACATAAAATAAAACTACTGAAAAGTAAACCATCACAACTACTGAAAAGAACTACTTCAGCTGTTGTGACAACTTCTGAGAACTTGGTCTTCAGAATTTGTCTTCAGGAGTTGTCTTCAGACTATGTCTTCAGACATTGTCTTCAACTGTTGTCTTCAGACTTTATCTTCAGACTTTGTCTTCAGACTTTATCTACAGACTTTGTCTTCAGCTGTTGTAGACCACTTCAGTTGTTATGATTTCTGTGGGACTTAAAGGTTTTTCTGATCTGGCTCATTGGTTCTTTTGGTCCAACAGTATGCTTGCAAGCCTTTCATTCGTTCATTCATTCATTAATGCATGCACTCATTCATTACGTTCCTCTTTTCATTATCTTCCACTTTACATTACATAATACTTTCATTTCATTCATTAACGTTCAACGCAAAGCCAAGGAAAGATAAACATACATAACAAGGAACATAAACATAAACATACACACATCACCATATAGGGCATCATCATACATACGCATCATTCATACATCACATCACACACATCATACATACTATGCATCACACGCACCGCCATGCCTAATATCGCACATAACGTCATACATATCATCATCATCAACATGCCCACCGGAACCTCCCGAGTCAAAACCCATAACTGCATTTTTCCTCGAAGGTCATAAGATAAACCGTTGCTCTTCTGGGCGTATGAACCCTACTTCGGCGTATGGACACCCTCCAGTCGCATGGCCTTTTGGGTGACAGAACACTTAGGCGAATGGACATCAGGCGAATGGACTCTATGCGTATGGACTCTCAGTCGCATAGCTTTCATGCGTACGGCTCTCAGTCACATGACTTCAGGCGTATGGGCTTCAGTCGCATCCTCTTCGTGTGAATGAACCTCAGTCGCATGCCTCCAGGCGCATGGACTTCAGTCGCATAACCTTCGTGCGAATGAATCTCAGTCGCACACTCCTTCAATCGCATGCCTAACAGGTACAAGAATTTCAGTCGCATGACCATAATGCGTATGGACCTCAGTCGCATGGCAATCGTGCTCATGGACCTCAGTCGCACGCCAATCAGCCGTATGGCCTCCAATCGCCCTCCAGTCGGTCGCTTAGCCCTAGTAGATGCAAAATGCAATTCACACTGACTGCAGCCGACAGGTTTCGGCCTCCAACCTCTTTCAAACTCGATTTTATCCCAAATCAACCATTCTAAGCCTTAGGAAAACATACCTCGACCTCTTCAAGCATAACCAAGCAAGAAATCAAGTCCTAAACGCATGAAACACATACACACATGCATAAAAACGAGTTTTCACCCAAAAACTCGAAAAAGGGCTTTCAGATGTGTTTCAGCCCCAAAATCAATTGAAAAGGTGTAAAAGAGGGGTCCTAGAACTCACCTTAACGATCCCGTCGAGTAGAGCTTCGATTTGACCCGCTACACGACGATTTCCACGCCCGAATCCACCCGAACCAAGCTTTTCTCCTCTTTTTCCCCTTCTCTTCTCCTCTCTTGGCTGAAAATGGGAAGAATGGGGGTGTCTTCCCCCTTTTATACTCCCATCCATCGAAGTTTCTCTCGTTGGCGGGTTTGGTCCCTCAACTTTGGACTTTATTTCTTTTTCTTCTTTCGTCGGCTTCAAAGGAAATTTCCGGGTGTTACAAGTCCACACCCCTTAAATAGGTTTGTCCCCGAAACCTGTTGTTCCTTGAACCATTGCGGGTAATATTGTCTCATCTCTTTTCCAGTCTCTCACCTAGAATTCAATTGCCCTACGTCGTTTATCAACATACGACTTCTGGTCTATCTTTGGCTACTTCCACCAGGGCTTTGATCATTTCGAGCTTCTCAGTAGTAGACTCAGTCACCTCGATATTTCCCATACGTCATTTGGTGCTCGGCCCTCACTTGTAGACAAGTAAGGAATTTACTCACTTACTTTGTCATATCAAGCTTCATACCTGGCCACCAATAATCTTTACTCGTGTCTCGATACATCTGACGGTTAAGATATTAGTATATCCACATACCTTACATCGGCCAAGTAGACGATACGTCCATGCCTCATGGATTGCTAACCCATTCACCTTATGGTGTACGCCAATCAACCCAAGTCTGTCCTGAACGGTCTAGCAGGAACAAACGCTTTCTCAATTCTATCCCGCAATCCTCTAGGGCATCTAGGTAACCTAGTGGATTCATTAATAGCAATCTCTACATCGAAGGTCTCATCGATGTTCCTTCTCCTAACATGCCACTTACAACAGAAAGCAGTAGGAACGAGACTACCACTAGCATCGCATTCAAATCATAGATGCATGAATTTTAAATTACCAGAAATGTACCTGACGTCAAGTCGAAGTCCGCTCTAGCCTCCTCTCGGTCATGGCGAAAGCTCTAGCCTTCACCCTTTGTTCCCTTTCCTCGCACCAGAACTTCCTGCCTTCGACTTCTTAAAATCCCTGCTCAGGTGTCCAGTCTCGCCACAGTCGTAGCATCTAGCCGTGCGGCAATCCCTCGCCCTATGGCCTTCCTTCCCACATTGGAAACAGACGTGCAGTCCCCACTTGCATTCCCCCTCATGGCCACTACCACACTTTTTGCATTCTTCTCCTTTTTTTTCTATTCTCTTCCAATCATCGTCCCTCGACGCTATACCTTCATACAAAAATCCGTCGTCATTGCCTCGCCTTCCTTTCCCCTTCTTGACATGGCTTGCTCCTCCCCTTCGTCTGTCATCGCCATCACCCCCCGCTCGTCATACAACCTTCCCGCCAGGTCAACTGCCGACCTAAACGTACTTGGCCGGGCAGCGATCATGTGCCTGCGGATGTCCGTCGGTAAACCCTGAATATACCTCTTAATCTTTCGCGAAAGAGGTGTCACCTAATCTGGCACCACCCGTGCCATTTCGTTGAATTTGGTAGTGTATTGCTGATGCGTCATTGTTCCCGCCTCCAGCTGCAGGAACTCTCTTTCAACTTTATCTATCTCACGATGAGGATAGAATTCCTCAATCACCAGCCTTTTCAACTCTGACCATTTCATCCTTCCAATAGCCCGACTACCCTCAACTTGGACTATGTTGTCCCACCAGCACAAAGCCAAGTCCACGAAAGAGTGGGTAGCAAATTTTACCTTCTGATCTTCTCGGCACTCGCTGATATTTAAAAAAGCTTCCATTTCTCTCACCCATCGATGAGCAGTAGCAGTAGTGCCATTACCATCCAATGTTGGGGGCTTGCATCGTTGAAACTCCCCATAGTTACAGCCTCGTGCCACCTCCAGCGCAGGCTCTTCCTCTTCTTCTTCCTCTTCTTCATCGGAGAAAACCGTTTCAGTCTCAGGCCGTCTCCTTTCGCCCGAAGGTCTACCCCTTTCCTTTCTTTCATCATCTCTAACAGTCTTTATCATTTCGGTCACTACAGACGGTAGGATCGTCTGCAAGACCTGATGCACTTCCTCCACGACCGCCTCTCTCATCAAGGCCCTCTTATTAGCATTCTCATTACCGCCCTTGGGATGAGGGGTCTCGGGTTCCTCATGAACCATTTTTTCCACTATGGGTCTTCCTCTTGTGACCCGTGGTTCAGCACCACGTCCACCACCACATCCACCACGAGAAGCTTTAGAAGATCTACCACTGGCCATTCTCTATCACACTGAAAGATTCAAACACCAACATGGTCATTCAAGAAACAACTCAGTTTATGTCAAGTATAGTAAGTCCCTAATTACAGTGGCCAGTTGTGATTAGCCACTTACTTTACTCTTCATACCCCAAGCATTACATGTCCTGACTACATCAGTATCTAAATCTACCAGCAACGCATAAACCATACAACATGCGCACATAATACCGGTTTACATTACGAAAATACCTGATGGCACGCAGCTTCTCAGATTGGCATCCCATTCCCTTTCCGTCCCATTCTCAGTTTAAGTTAAGGTTTATTTTGAAATTTTACCCATTTCACGTAAACTTTGGTTCTGATACCAACTTGTAAGGCCCCGTTCCTGGGACGCTTACAGCTTGTCATTCATCGCACTCAAAACATAATTTTCGTCAGCTTACATAAAAACGTCGAAGCGGAAACATTTAAAACAATATCTCATTTAAATATATTAGCTTTTGCAAACAATACTTCATTATCATATTACAACATTCCTGTTACATTTCATTACAAAAGCCTTATAATAATGGATGCCATTCCAAAAGAACTGAGTAGTCGCCCCGTGCCATCCTCAGCAACATACCTGCCAACTAGAAACACATCAAAGTCAGCGTTGCTGAGTGAGTTCTAGTTTTATAATAAAACTTACTTTTCTTTCGTAAAACCATTCTTTACTTTCTTTATAAAACATTCGTTACATACATGCGTTCACACATCATACGTACACATAGATAATATCATTATTATCTTCATCATTTGTTACAATCATCATTCATCGTACATCATTATCTTTCACTTCTTTCTAGATCCTGTCAGGCTTTACCCTCTTCATGGCACTCAACCACGATTACTTAGGTCAAATGACAAGGACGCGTTTCATACATTATTAGGATATTTCGTTAACGTTCATTTCATACATTCGTTCTTTCCATCATTACCTTTCTCATTCATCAACTCACGCAATACTCCCGACTCATGTCCGAAGACTGATACTGTGCCGAGGTCTATATACAAACCCCCGACTCATGTCCGAAGACTGACACAGCACCGGAGTACGCGATTCGTTTCTCGTTATCTCAATTCCGTCTCACGCAATACTCCCGACTCATGTCCAAAGACTGATACTGTGCCAGGGTCTGTACACAAACCCCCCGACTCATGTCGGAAGACTGACAGAGTACCGGAGTACGCGATCCTCTTCTCATTCATTTGGATCCTGTTTCATGCAATACCCCCGACTCATGTCCAAAGACTGATACTGTGCCGGGGCTTGTACACAAACCCCCGACTCATGTCCGAAGACTGACACGGTACCGGAGTACGCGACATGGACCTCTTTCGAGTTTGTTGCGACACCGAGTCGCTCTGCAAGCCTTTCATTCTTTCATTCATTCATTAATGCATGCATTCATTCATTACGTTCCTCTTTTCATTATCTTCCACTTTACATTACATAATACTTTCATTTCATTCAATAACGTTCAACGCAAAGCCATGGAAAGATAAACATACATAATAAGGAACATAAACATAAACATACACACATCACCATACAGGGCATCATCATACATACGCATCATTCATACATCACATCACACACATCATACATACTATGCATCACACGCACCGCCATGCCTAACATCACACATAACGTCATACATATCATCATCATCAACATGACCACGGGAACCTCCCGAGTCAAAACCCATAACTGCACTTTCCCTCGAAGGTCATAAGATAAACCGTTGCTCTTCCAGGCGTATGAACCCTACTTAGGCGTATGGACACCCTCCAGTCGCATGGCCTTTCATGCGACAGAACACTTAGGCGAATGGACATCAGGCGAATGGACTCCATGCGTATGGACTCTCAGTCGCATAGATTTCATGCATATGGCCCTTAGTCGCATGACTTCAGGCGTATGGACTTCAGTCGCATCCTCTTCGTGTGAATGAACCTCAGTCGCATGGCCTCAGGCGCATGGACTTCAGTCGCATAACCTTCGTGCAAATGAATCTCAGTCGCACACTCCTTTAATCGCATGCCTAACAGGCACATGAACTTCAGTCGCATGACCATCATGCGTATTGACCTCAGCCGCATGGAATTCGTGCCCATGGACCTCAGTCGCACGCCAATCGGCCGTATGGCCTCCAATCGCCCTCTAGTCGGTCGCCTAGCCCTAGCTGATGCAGAATGCAATTCACCTCGACTGCAGCCGACGGGTTTCGGCCTCCAACCTCTTCCAAACTCGCTTTTAGCCAAAATCAACCATTCTAAGCCTTAGGGAAACATACCTCGACCTCATTCAAGCATAACCAAGCAAGAAATCAAGTCCCAAACACATCAAACACATACACACATGCATAAAAATTGGTTTTCGCCTAAAAACTCGAAAAAGGGCTTTCAGATGTGTTCCAGCCCCAAAATCAGTTGAAAACGTGTAAAAGAGGGGTCCTAGAACTCACCTTAACGATCCCGTCGAGTAGAGCTTCGATTTGACCCGCTACACGACGATTTCTACGCTCGAATCCACCCGAACCAAGCTTCTCTCCTCTTTTTCTCCTTCTCTTCTCCTCTCTTGGCTTAAAATGGGAAGAATGTGGGTGTCTTCCCCCTTTTATACTCCCATCCATCGAAGTTTCTCTCATTGGCGGGTTTTGTCCCTCGACTTTGGACATTATTTCTTTTTCTTCTTTCGTCGGCTTCAAAGGAAATTTCTAGGTGTTACAGTGATGTCAAAGGTATAGTGGTGGCATTAAAAGATGCGCATAATAATTAAAGAGTATATATATTGTTGGATCTAGAAAGGCTAGTGCAACCAATACCAAGTCACTTAGAAGATTTTGGTACAACAAACAAAGGACTTCCGAAGCTAAGTATGGAACTTCCGAAGGAAGAAGGAGCTCTTCCGAAGACAAAGTGTAAAACACACTTTCGAAGGAAAACTCCAACTTCCGAAGACAAAGAACCTACTTCCGAAGATCAAGACTTAGAAAGAAAGATCTGAAGTCAACTTCTGAAGTACAAAAGTCCTCAAAGCCACGGAAGCATAGAAGCCTCTTCTGAAGTATAAGTGGCTTCGGAAGAACTTGTTCTTCCGAAGCAAATTAACCTTCGGAAGACACTCCTATTATCCAGTGGACATAAGTATGGTCTCTCTGACACTCCGCTGCAAATCTCTAAGATACTGCATGGCGTTTTCTCAAAAGCCATGTAGTTGACCATACTTTAATCCACTGTTTACCTTTTTATGTTAGTACAGTTGCCATCTTTAGTTGGTGACAAAAGGTAAGTCATGGACATCTCATGACTACCATATCTTAGATAATACTTTATCTAAGATACCTTAACTTTAGCATTGTAGTATATGCTTTAGTCTTAGGTTTCCAGCTGGTATCAAAGTATATCCGGCTTTAGGATCTAGTATATATAGTTTGTCATTGTAACTCTTGCTTCATGCTTGTAAGTGTCTTGTAATATCTTGAGTTGAGAAGTAATATATACAAGTGCCTTGAAAATATATTTCTGCTTGTTCCTTTGCTACTTATTATATTATTATCAACTCTTGTAAAAGATATTACTTCATCTGATTTGAGTGTTTCTATAAGTGAGTTTGAGAGAAACACAAGTGTTTAAGTGACAAACCCAATCCTGCAATTGGTATCAGAGCTTTTTAGGCTCTTGATTGTGAGATCTTACCATCCTAATCAACAAGTTTTTCACTCCTCCTTATACCTCACTCAAAATGGCCCTCAACAAATCTGAAGTAGAGATGAGGACGATGACCAAAGCACCCATCATCACCCCTGAAAACTTCAGGTCTTGGAGTAGAAGAATGGAAGGCTTCATCAGGTATCAAGACAGCAAGATGTGGCAATCCATTGTCAATGGCCCGTATAAGCCAAAAGTAGCTGGTGGAAACGGTGCCATGATTGAGAAAGCCGTTGAAGATTATTCTGATGAAGATAGGAAGAAGCTTGACATAGACAGCTATGCTATGACTGTTCTTATGACTGCAATTCCAAACTCTATCATGGTGGGGTTTGAGTATTGTAAGTCTGCCAAGGAACTCTTTGATGCGCTTGCTCAAATGTACTCAAGCTCACATGACTCCAAGAAGGACTCACTGAAGCAGCAGTTTGAGAACTTCACCTATGTTGCTGGAGAGACTCTTAGCCAGCAATATTTCAGGTACATGGACCTCATTTCTTCCCTTCAATCTGTGGGAATTACTCATGAACTCAGAGACCTTACAAGAAAGTTCATGAGTGCTCTACCCAATGAGTGGACATTCTACTGTGTCTCTATCAAGAGAACAGAGAATCTGAATACACTCACCATGACCGAACACTATGGGATCCTTGATGGATACTGTTTGGAAATGGAACGTAAGAGGGGTCATCAGACAAGCAGACCCTTGAGTCTTCCTGCTAGCAACGCTTTAATGGTTGCTGAAGGATCAGGAATCTCCCAGTCTCAGCAATACCTGACTTACACCCAACAGCCATCGTGTTCTTCTGGGCCTTACAACACATTTCATGAGACTCCAAGGTCTCAACAAGCTCAACAAAGCTCCTTTCAGGACAACTATGCTTTTGTCTCAAGAAGTGGACACTCAAATGACTATCAATACTGTTTTGATGATCTAGAGTGTTTTAGCCCGGATGACGTGGAATACATGGACATAGTCCAACAAATGGCTCTTGTAACCTACAGAGCAAAGAAGTTCTTTAAAAGAACTGGAAGGCAATTCCCTCAGAACCCAATCAACAACAAATTTGGGTTTAACCTACAGAGCAAAGAAGTTCTTTAAACCAAGGCCAAATGTTACAACTGTAACCAACTTGGTCATTTTGCAAGGGAATGCAAGGCTCCCAAGTCCAACCCGGGAACCCCACAGGCCTCCACATATCCCTCTACACCAAAGCCCACCAGAAAGTCAACAGAGACTGCTGCAATGGCTCAAGAAGTTGACTGGAGCTTTATGGTTCAGGATGTGACTCCTGCTCAAGCACTCATGGCCGGAAAAGATGAAAACAAGGTATATGAACATCTCTATACTTCTACCTGTATTTCTAAGGTTAAACTGTATCAGAACTATAATATGGAAATTAAATCTGATATTGAGTCTTTAAATGTTTTAAAATCTGACTTTAAAAGGGCTGAATCTGACTACCAAAAAAAAATTGAGGAGTTAGAGAAAACTGTGTCCCTCTTAAAACATGAACATACAAACTATAAGACTCAGATAAAGGATTTAATATCCAAATTGACTGAGGCTCAAGCCCAGCTTGTCACTGCTGAGGCTCAAGCCAGGAAGTATGCTATTTTCGAGCAAAACTTCCAAGCCATTCTTGCATCATCCTCTCACTCAAAACTTTGTTACCAAAACAAAGGTGGGTTGGTAACCATCTAAAAATTGCTCCACAACACTCTTATGAGTCTATAAGACAACCAAGGTGTGGTACTGAAGAGCAAGAGGTTCCATCTGCTGACCCACCTTCTCATGAGTCAAAGAATGATGCAACTATGGAGACCATTGCAGGGAAGAACAAGGTAATTATGCCCTCCCTTGCCAATGATGATCAAACCCCGACCACCAAAGCCAGAAGAAGCAGAGCTAAGGCAGCCAGAAAAACTGCCAAGAAAGTGGCTAAGTCCAAGCTAAAGATAGACCCAAAGCAAAAGGGTGTATTCATCTCCGCTGGATTCCAGGTGGTTGGAAATTCTGATTCAGGAAAGGAGTACAGTACCAGTACTCCTATCCTACCAAAGGATCAGAAATTAAAGGGAAAGGTTGCTGATGAAGAGAAAAAGAACAAGAAACAGCAATCCTCATATTCCCAAAAAGTTAACATTGCATGCATAATGTGTGGTCTGCAAAACCACATGGCCAAAGATTGTTACTACAATCTTGCTAGCACACATTATGCAAATAATGTTAAAAAGGAAGGAGTCATGGAAGGTTTCTCATTTGGACCATATCAAATGGTTCAAGTGATGAAAAAGGGAAAGCTTGTTTCCGAAGCAAGGCTTCTTTCGGAAGAAAATTCTTCTTTCGAAAGGAAAAAGGCTTCGGAAGCTAAAGCTATAAAGACTCAGAAAAGCAAAAGAGCCCCCTTGAAACCATCCCAGAAGAAGACTGCTTCGGAAGAAAAGGTGGTGAAGGTTTCTTCTGAAAAGAAAGAAGCTTCGGAAGAATGCCAAGCTACAAAAGCTTCAACAAGCTCATCCTCTATGATCAACCAAGGGATGGAATGGAAGATCAAGGAAGATGCTGTAGCCCAAACCTCTTCTTCAAAGACATCCATTGAACCCCCATGCATAAATTTGGTTCAATTATGTCATTATCATTGGAAGAACCCAAGACCAATAAGGCTTGGGTTTCCAATCAAAACTAATTATCTCACCTTATGTGCAGGGACATCCATATAACAAGAATAACAACATTTGGATTGTAGATAGTGGATGCTCCAGGCACATGATAGGAAACAGATCTCTCCTTCAACAATTTCAACATTATGATGGAGGTCCTGTCCAGTTTGGAGGTGAGGCCGGAGGATATATTTCTGGCAGAGGAAGTATATCCAATGGAAAGTTAAAGGTTGACAAAGTTAATTTTGTCAAACAGCTTGAACACAACTTGTTAAGTGTTTCTCAATTCTATGATCAAAAGCATCAAATGCTCTTCCCAGAACATGAGTGCATTATCCTCAAACCTGGGTTGACAATTCCTCAGGAATTGGTGCTTCTTAGATCTCCCAGGAAAGGGGATATGTACAAGCTGGATATGAACAATGCTTCCCCAATAAGAGAAGTATCATGCTTTCTTTCCAAAGTTGATGGTGATGAGTCAACACTATGGCATAAACGAATGTGTCATGTAAATTTTAAGACAATGAATAAATTGGCTAAAAATAACTTGGTACATGGTTTGCTAAAAAGGAATTTTTCTGCAACGATAACTATGTTGATTGCTTGAAAGGGAAACAACACAGGGCATCTCATAAATCCAAAGTTGTTAACTCCATCACCACTCCATTACACTTATTGCACATGTATCTATTTGGTCCCACAAGTATAATGAGCATTGGAAGGAAATCATATTGCCTTGTGATTGTTGATGATTTTACTAGATTTACATGGGTATTCTTTTTAAGAACCAAAGATGAAACTACTGAAATTTTAAAATCTTTTATTGTTAAAATAGAAAATCAAGTTGATCACAAGGTTAAAATAATTAGAAGTGATCAAGGGACTGAGTTTAAGAACCTAGTTCTTGACTTATTTTGTAACTCAAAAGGGATTGCCAGACAATATAGTGCTCCCAGAACTCCTCAACAAAATGGTGTTGCTGAGAGGAGAAATAGGACACTTATTGAGGTTGCTCGGACTATGTTAGCTGATTCAAAGCTGCCTCTAACATTCTGGGCAGAGGTAGTCAGCACTGCATGCTATGTGCAGAACAAAGTTCTTGTAGTAAAGCCACATGGAAAAACCCCTTATGAGTTATGGAACAAGAGGCCACCGTTCATTGGCTTTCTAAGGTCATTTGGCAGCAGGTGTACCATACTTAACACAAAAGACAATTTGGCAAAATTTGCTAAAAAGTCGGATGATGCTATCTTTGTTGGATATTCCACCTACTCTAAAGCTTATAGAGTTTATAATATTAAAAATCAACAATTTGAGGAATCTTCCAACATTGTAGTTAATGAGCACACTCCTTGTGTTAGGGGGAATGGCCCTGATACTCATATCTTTGATTTAGAATTGTTTCCAAACTATTCTAAACCATCTTGTGAGAATGTTTCAGCTGGGAACAGGTGCTCAAAGTGATTCTGATGAAGATCAATGTTTGAGCTTCCCCGACCTATTCCAAGTTCTACAAGAGTTGCAACAAATCAAGTTCCCACTATTGAAAGATCTGACAGTATAACCATTTCAAGAGATAGTGGTACTTCAACAAGGGATTCACCTGCTGACTTTAAAATCTCTTCAGGTGACCATACACAACACCAGGCTGATGAAAGCACCATCTTGAAGGAACAGACAACTGTTAATGATGCTTCACAACAAAGAAATGATGATGTTTCTCTTTCATTCAATCATTCCTCATTGAATGAGTTTGAAACAACAGCTGGACCAAGTATACAATCTCCAAAGCAAAATATGTCCAATTTGGACTTATCCTTGCAACTGGAGGTGATTCCTAGACTCAGGATTCATAACACTCATCCAGCTGAAAACATCATAGGGGAAGTCTCTGAGGCGTGAGAACAAGAGGACAAACTCACAATGGGAATGTCTGCTTGTACTCATGCGTTTTATCCCAAATGGAACCCAAGAAGGTGGAAGATGCCTTGAAAGATAGTAGCTGGGTTGAATCAATGCAAGAGGAGGTGCTTCAATTCAAAAGACAAAAGGTTTGGAACCTATGTCCGCTACCATCTGGTCAAGTACCTATAGGCACTAAATGGGTATTCAGAAACAAGAGAGATGATAGAGGCTTGATTATCAAGAACAAGGCAAGACTGGTGGTTCAAGGATACACTCAAGAGGAGGAATCGATTATACTGATGTCTTTGCACTTGTTGCAGACTTGAGGCAGTTAGGATCTCCTTGCTATGCTGCATCCAAGAATTTTACTGTCTACCAGCTTGATGTCAAGTGTGCCTTTCTATATAGGGATATAGATAGGGAAGTCTATGTATGCAAACCTCCAGGATTTGAAGATCCACAGCATCCAAACTAGTGTGCAAGTTGGATAAAGCTCTATATGGGCTGCACTAAGCACCTAGGCTGCTGTGGTGAAGACATTGTCTAATTTCTTTGAAGAATGGTTACACTAGAGGTACCATTGATAAGACTCTTTTCATAAAAAGTCGGGAAAGACATCTTACTTGTTCAAGTCTATGTTGATGATATCATATTTGGTTCCTCAAATACCAAATGTGTAAAGACTTTGAGAGCATTATGAAGAAGAAGTTAGAGATGAGTCCATGGGAAAAATGGACTTTTTCCTTGGAATTCAGGTAAAAGCAATTGAAGGAAGGGTTCTATCAATCAATCTAAGTATGTCAATGATATCTTAGAACGATTTGATATGAAGGATTGTAAAGCAGCAAAAACACCTATACCCAGAAACCACAATCTCGCCCTGATTCTGAGGGGGAGGATACTGATCAACATCAGTAAAGAGCGATTATTGGTTCTCTGAAGTATCTCACAGCAAGTAGACCTGATATCATTTTGCAACTTGCATTTGTGCAAGATATCAGGCTGCTCCAAAGGTGTCTCACCTAATAGCTGCCAAGAGAATTCTTAGATACCTCAAAAGAGCACCTACACTAGGTCTCTGGTATCCAAGAAATAGCGATTTCAATCTCTATGGTTACTCTGACAGTGATTATGGTGGTTGCAACATTAACAAGAAATCAACATCTGGTGGATGTCAATTTCTTGGTGGAAGGATCATCTCATGGCAATGCAAGAAGCAATCCTGTGTCTCTACATCAACTGCTGAAGCTGAATACATTGCTGCTGCTAGTTGTTGTGCTCAGCTGCTGTGGATTCAAAACCAGATTATAGACTACGGATTCAACTTCATGAGCACTCCTATCCACATTGACAACAACAGTGCTATATCCATTACTGAAAATCTAGTGAAGCACTCCAAGACTAAGCACATTGATATCAGGTATCATTTCATTAGAGATATTCATAAGAAAAATATTATCAAACTAATCAAAGTTGACTCAAATGAACAATATGCTGATTTGTTCACCAAAGCCTTTGATGAACAAAGAATTAAATATCTCATTATAGCTATTGGGATGATAAACATTGATTAGTTAATTTCATCTGAAAACCTTTTAATGTGTAAAGTCTCATGTCAAAACAATCTAAGCCCTGTTACAAAAGATATTTTTTCTAAATTTTATCTAAGTATGAATTCTTCCGAAGAGAAATTAACCCTCGGAAGATATTTTGCATATCTTCCGAAGCAAATTTCTCTCAGGATAATTTACTTCTTGGAAGAGTGTTAAGTCTCGGAAAAAGCGATTGATTTCATATCAGATCTACTTCCGAAGCCTTTAACACACCCTCCACTTGAAAAGCAACATATACTCTCGCAAGTAATTAATTTACCTTCGGAAGTAAATTGGCCTTCGGAAGAATATTACCTTCGGAATGCTTTATACTCGGGAGAAAGATTTTACTGTGTAACGGAAATCTTTTGGGGCCCACTCTGTAAAAAGTAAAGATTTGTTAATGAGTCGGATTATTTAAATGGACGAAATCTTACCGCCCATGTCACATCATCCACCGAAACCTCACATCGTCTTATCCAAAACCCCCTTTAAACCGCCATTCCACCCATTTAAATACTTCAGGTTAATCACTTACATCCCTTCTACCCATATTACTGCCCTAAAAGCTTTCTTCTTCTCCAATTTACCTTATTCCGAACTATCTTTTTGTCATCTTCTTCAATGGCACTAAACCCTCAGCACAACCAAGTTGCACTCCTTGATTCTTCAAGGGATGTTGACTTCTCAGACATCATTTCTTTCTGACCCAATCTTCGTACTACACCGCTCTGACTGTAAACCCTACGATTTACTCAAACCAAATGTCTGAATTTTGGGCAATGGTCTTGACTGAAACCCTAAATGGGGGTCGTGTTATTGGTCGAGCATAGTGGCCAGGAGTTGGTCATAATGAACAAATCATCAGGGAGCATCTAGAGCTTCATGATGAGGGGGCGTCCAACGGAATTCCCCGAAACAGATTTGGACAATTCTTATCTCCAAATGGGATTATGGTGGAGATGTCAGCAGGTTAAAACTGTTACAAATTCACTTCTCTACAAATGGAAGTTCCTGCTGCATGTGGTCTTCACTGCCTGTCTAATAAATCTGGGGGATGGGATCAAAATCCATATGAAACTTGGTTGCCTAGTTCATGGGTTGGTAAACAGCCTCCGTTTCAACTATTCAAGGTTTGTGCTGACTAACCTAATGGGAAATCTTCAAAGGGACACATTCTTCATGTATCCAGGTTTCTCCAGCACATAATCAACTGTGAGCTGGACCAGGGCAAGCTTGTCTGTGCAGCTACTCTGATTGCTCCTCAAATGAGGCCGACCATCTTCAAGACCTTGAAGAGAGTGTCCACCAACTTCACAGGAAGAGACATTGCACTTCTTCCAGGTATGATTGAGCCAATGGCTAATGGCTCCTGGTGACATCCCTGTTAACCCCACAGGTGATGAACCCACACCAGCAACTACCCTCACTCTGCCAAAGCTACCTTCTCCACCATTACATTACCTATCAGAGACGTAACAAACGAACCCTTGTTCAATCTACTCTGATTGAACAAGCTCCTCATGTTCTATCCAAAAAGGCTAGAGTGGAACAAAGGGCTCCCACTCAGCCTGAGGTCCAACCATCCTTCACAATTGACCTCAATATGGGTCTTGAGTCTCCTCAGTCTCAGACCCATGAGCCCGAAACCCAAGCTGATAGCCCTCAGGGAGAGTCTCTATACTCCCCTGAGCAGCCAAAAAGGGACAGCCATATCACAGGCTCAATGCCTCTAGACATTGATCAAAGTCCCGGGTCATTAGGTTTCAATTCTATATCCTTTACTGACCTTTTGACTGGAGCTGGTGAAGAGATTATGTCTCTTAAAGGCAATGAAGTTGATCCACAACACCATCTCAAGGATAAACAGAGCCTAAAGAGACCCCTTATCTCTAGCCCCCATCAGCAAAGCCTTACTAAGGTGAGTCCCACTGATGTGGAGGGGACTAGTGTAGATTCAGCTGCCACTACTGAAGGAGCCTCAATGGATCCTCGGGACAGTGGTAACGGAACTGAGACTGAATCTACGGAAACCATGCCCTTTGATGACTCTGAAAGAGACATCATTGTGCAAGGGAAACTAGGGCGCCAAGAAATCACATCTGGTGTTGAGGATGAACATACCAGGTATGTTACCTCATCTCCCCATGATTATTCAAAAGAAGATGAGAGAAGAATGCAACTCACCATTCAAGACCTACTTTCTAAAGTCTCAAACCATGAATCTAAGGTTAGGAATTTAGAGGATAGGTCTGCCACTCAGCAACTTGAGATTGAAACGCTCAAGGCCAAACTAGCTGAGAAACAGATTGAGAGGTCTGTTAGGCATGTACCAATTCAGGTCTCCTTGACCTCTTCCTCTAGCTCATCAAGCTCTCAGGATGATGCTACCAAAAAGGGGGAGAGTGCTCAGAGACAAAGTCAAAGACAAGAGGAAACCCTAAGTCAAGCTCTCACTTCCTTGAGCTCAAAGTATCCTGTGCAACAAGCTGCAATTTTCCCTGAGCCTCCTCTAGTTGTTTTTCAAGTGGATCAAAGGATGCTACAAGATCTCAATAGGTTCTTTAACAAGTTCCTATTGGAATCCCTTATAGAACAGCCAAGCCCAGATATGTCTGTGATCTACTTCGGAGCTCAAGAGCTTCAGAGGTTAAATGCACCTTCTACCACTATCGAGGAAGTTGGTCAACCTAACGTCCAAGTGGAACCTAAGATTAACTACGAAGGGGAAACAAGGACTGATGGCCCAGCAACTGAAACAGTTGGGACAGAAAGTGTATTTTCACAGACTTCCGAAGCACAATTCAAAGCCTCGGAAGAACAAACTCAAACTTCCGAAGCTGAGATTGCTGCTGCGGAAGGACTATTCTCATTATCCGATGATCTAATAGTCACAGATGCAATCCTGGAACTTGCATCTGAGGTTAATAGGGAGGATTTCTCACCCAACCTTTAGCTCTGACATCAGCATTAACTCCAGCTCCCATCTCTACTACCCAACCTGAATCTCCATCCAAGAGAACCCCAAAGTCTAGTACTTCCGAAGACATCAAAGGAAAGAGGAAGATGACTTCGGAAGAGCTTCAGGAGGAAGAAAGGTTGGAGAAGCTTAAAAGAAAAGGTAGGCTTCTTATCGGGAAACTGTTAGCTGCAAGTACCAAAGTAGCTGCAGCCAACCAGGAGGCAGTCAACAACCAAAAAAGAGTAGAGGTCATAGATAGACTTGTTGGCCTAGGGGTTGCAACTGAAGATGTACTCCTGCTACCATTAGGAGGAGTTAATAGAGCTGGAAAAGGCAACCTTGCTGCTAAAACAGCAAAAAGAAGAAGCTGCAAGGTTGGCCTTGGAAGAAGAAAGGGAGAGGAAGGAAAGAGAAGCTGATCTGCAGCTCAGGAGGGAAAGGATAACCTTCCTAATCTCCAGAGGTTTCTCTCAAGAAGAATTGTCTCCATATAACAATGATACGATCTTATGGCTCTTCAACAAAGAGCAAGATCAAATGGAGAAAGAGAGAAAGAGAGCTGCAAGGGAAAAGCTATTGCAGAAGAAGAAGAAGGAAGAGGAAGCATGACTGACTGCTGCCAAGAAAATAGGTGAAAAGGCCTGGATGAAGAGTTATCTCAAGGCTCTTGGCTTCTGTGGCAGGCAGGTGGGTCCTATGTCAGAAAAGACTCTCCAGCGACATGTTAGTGACATTAAGGCTAACATTCGCGCGGGGAAGAGGAAGGAGATGTATAGAAGGGGACAGGGGATGACCTTCAAAGCAACCACTCAACCCAAACTCCAAACCCAACCTCAACATGAACCTATACCCTTTTCATTCCCAATCAAAATCGAACCAACCTCTAAACCATACACTCCTGAACCTACATCATCACCCCTACCAACCTCTTCACCTCAACCACCTAAACTACCAATCCTCCAACCCAAAAATTTAGCCAGAACCCAAACACCTCAACCTACCCATCAACCCATCAAACCATCCCCTCAGACTTCTAAACATATCTCCATGGAAGAATTCAAGGCAGTCAAGACAAAGCTCATAAACTGCACAACACTGAGCGATATCTCCTGTGAGGAGGATTCTGTCAATTTGACCTATGTTGATGGATCCTCAAGTTCCCTCACAAGAGATCAATTTCTTGATCTGCCCAGAGGAACTTTGGACCAAGCTGCAAACCTCCTTGGCCTCAATTAAGACACTTTGAATGAGAAAGAAAAGAAGCTAAGGAGAAGGCTGGTGACTCTACTAGATACTAAGAAAGGAGACAGGGTGCCAAGACAACCTCTTGCACCTAGAAAGAAGATCATCCAGTGGAGGTTCAAAGACTCTTCTCACAACTTTGTTGTTGAAAGAGAGAATGGAGAGCTCAACAGGCTGAGTGCCTCATCTCTGCTACACTTGAGCAGGTTTGACATTGCTGAGTTAGCAGAGAAGCCATTCTCCAACCCTTCAAACTCTGATGTAGCTGCCCATATCAGAAATCATCTAGGCACCTTCATATGGCCGAGCTTACTGCTAGAAGCAAGGTTGAAGAGGTTGAAACTGAGAGAGAGGAGAGAGGAAAGGAAAGGATCAGCAACCAAAGGCAAAGCCTTTCTACAAATGGTCGAAGGTCCTGAACTTAAGTCCATAGTTAGATGGGAGTATGACTATAACTCCCGTCAACTAATCTCTTCAGGGGGACACAACAGAGGGTACATGTCATTCAGAGCGATAAACTAGATCTCCTATAAACCAATGACTTGTACAAGCTTCTCAGCACTACTTCAGGGAAGAACAAAGGGACAGACAAATACCTTTTGTCCCTGGTGCTGAAAGCTTTGAGAAGCAGAAATAAGTGAGGTTTTGGTAGCATCAGCCAAGGGGGAGTTTGTTGGATCTAGAAAGGCTGGTGCAACCAAAACCAAGTCACTTAGAAGATTTTGGTACAACAAACAAAGGACTTCCGAAGCTAAGTATGGAACTTCCGAAGGAAGAAGGAGCTCTTCCGAAGACAAAGTGTAAAACACACTTCCGAAGGAAAAATCCAACTTCCGAAGACAAAGAACCTACTTCCGAAGATCAAGAATTAGAAAGAAAGATCTGAAGTCAACTTCCGAAGTACAGAAGTCCTCAAAGCCTCGGAAGCATAGAAGCCTCTTCCGAAGTATAAGTGGCTTTGGAAGAACTTGTTCTTTCGAAGCCAATTAACCTTCGGAAGACACTCCTATTATCCAGTGGACATAAGTATGGTCTCTCTGACACTCCGCTGCAAATCTCTGAGATACTACATGGCGTTTTCTCAAAAGCCATGTAGTTGACCATACTTTAATCCACTGTTTACCTTTATATGTTAGTACAGTTGCCATCTTTAGTTGGTGAAAAAAGGTAAGTCATGGACATGTCATGACTACCATATCTTAGATAATACTTTATCTAAGATACCTTAACTTTCGCATTGTAGTATATGCTTTAGTCTTAGGTTTCCAGCTGGTATCAAAGTATATCCGGCTGTAGGATCTAGTATATATAGTTTCTCATTGTAAATCTTGTTTCATGCTTGTAGGAGTCTTAAAATATCTTGTGTTGAGAAGTAATATATACAAGTGCATTGAAAATATATTTTTGCTTGTTCCTTTGCTACTTATTATATTATTATCAACTCTTGTAAAGACATTACTTCATCTGATTTGAGTGTTTCTATAAGTGCGTTTGAGAGAAATACAAGTGTTTAAGTGACAAACCCGATCCTGCAGTATATATATGAAAAATATATATATATATATATATATATATATAGATATATATATAATATATAGATATATATATATATATAGAATACATATATATATACATATATATATAATATATATACATATATATACATATATATATACATATATATATATTACATATATACATATATATATATATATATATATATATATTATATAATATAATTATATATATATAAAATGGAAAAAACGAGTGAGTATGGATAAATTATATACAAAAATTTAAACACATTTTTATTATTAAACGGGTAATTAGATTATACCTATTTTGTGTGCGTGTCGCGCGTCAAACTGTCATGAACCGATCCGGAACGACCGCCAAACGTATCTCTCTCATTGAACGTGTTTTATGATCTAAATTATAACTAATTATAGGTGTTTAAGTTGTTCGTTGCTCTCATCCTTTGAAGTTTTTATCCATTTTAATTCATCTCAATCAAGGTGAGTTTCGCGGTCCCGTTTTATTACAATTATTTACAAACATCAAGGGGGAAAAGTATGCTAAACCATTTTTATGCTGTGAACTTATTCAATACTTTTGGGACTGTTGTGTTTACTGTTTTGTAAGTATTTATCTAGTACATGCATGAGTTGTCTTTGTGGTTCTGTATTCAAAACTATTTAACTCTAGTGTTGGAGCCGACGGACAGGTATTGATAGAACTATTGGGCTGACACCCCTACCCTTGTTTGTTAGTATACTAGTTGGGACTGACAGTGGCAATGAACGGGCCCTAGGATGAATATGTTCCGACAAATTCTTTGTGTACGTCGTAGGTTTAGTTGTGATGCTCATGTGATATTACTTGCTTATGACTGTATGCACTCATGTCCTACTAGACTATTACACAACATCAAGTTTTGTTTATTATTTAAACCTGCGAACTCACCAATAATATGTTGACCTTTTGAGCATATCTTTTCAGGTAACAATCATTGAGGATTGCTAGGGATGCTGCCTTAGCGATGACCTTAGACTTACATTAGTTAAACTTGGATGTCTTTGACAATTGCTTTAACTTTTATTTTTTATTCACATTTTGATCACTTGCTCCCGGGTTGTGGGATTTATACTTTTTGGTTTGTATGACTATGTTTGTCGTGGAATTGACTAACTGTGACACAAGTCTACATTTGTGTCGGGTGATGTCATGACACGTTGACTTTCATAATTTATTGCATCTCTATTAATTAACAATGTGTTATGACGATCCTGTCCGTTACATCCTCGTGTTTCCGCTATAAGCGAGGTTGTGACAACAAAACACACCAAAATACATCATAATATGCATACATATGTGAATGTAATCAAATTAGCCAAATACTTTTTGCATAGCATAATCAACAGAAACCATAGAGACTCAAAACGTGTAACACCCGGAAATTTTCTTTGAAGCCGACGAAAGAAGAAAAAGAAATAGAGTTCAAAGTCGAGGGACCAAACTTGCAAAATGGGATAAAAATTTGATGAATGGGGGTATAAAAGGGGGAGGGCAACCCACACCATCCCTATTCTTGCCATTTTCAGCCAAAGAGAGGGAGAAGAGAAGGAGAAAAGAGGAGTAAAGCTTGGTTGGGGTGGATTCGAGCGTGGAAATCAAAGTGTAGCGGGTCAAATTGAAGCTCTACTCGACGGGATCGTTTGTTTGAGTTCTAGGACCACTCTTTTACACGTCTTTGAATGATTTGGGGGCTTGAACACATTTGAAAACCCCTTTTTCGAGTTTTTGGGTGTAAACCTTTTTTCATGCATATGTGTATGTGTTTGATGCGTTTGGGGTTGGGTTTTGGGCTTGTGTATGCATGAATGATGTTGTGGTAGGTGTTTCTAAGGTTTAGGATAGTTGATTTGGGCTAAAATCGAGTTTGGAAGAGCTTGGAGGCCGAAAGGGGCAGTTTGCATTCGGCTGAACTACATTTTGCATCAGCTAGGGCTATGCGACCGACTGGAGTGCGATTGGAGGCAATACGGTCGATTGGTGTGCGAATGAGGTCCATGCGCACGATTGCCATGCGACTGAGGTCCATACGCATGATGATCATACGACTGAAGTTCATCTGCCTGTAAGGCATGCGATTGAAGGATTGTGCGACTGAGGTTCATTCGCACCAAGGTTATGCGACTGAGGTCCATGCGCCTGGAGGCCATGCGACTGAGGTTTATTCGTATGTGAGTAGTGCGACTGAGGGTCACACGTATGAGGGCTATGCGACTGGAGGAAATGCGAATTAGGGTCATGCGACTTAATAAAATACGAATGAGGGTCATGCGATTGAAGGTCATGCGACTGGAGTCCATACGCCTGTGAGTCGTGCGATTGAGGTTCCGTACGCCCGGATGTCATGCGACTGAGGTTCAATCGCATGGGAAGCATGCTATTGGAGGCTATGCGACTAGAGGTCCATTCGCCTGACGCATGAGAGACCATGCGACCGAATAGGGTCCATACGCCCGAATGATCTGACTTTCGGGAAGTGCGGACGTAGGCTCGGATATTTGGGGTTGTAGATGATGTGATGGGCATGGATGAGGTAAAATGATTTATGATGATGAGCTGATGATGCGATGCATGCTGATGTGTGATGTCGTATGGTTATGTATGATGCGATGCGCGTGATTCGTGTGATGTTTGATGTTGCGTAATTGTATGATGTTGTATGTTATGCATGATGTATGTTATGGGTTTGTGATGTTGCCTTATGTGATTGATGTTATATGTTGTTATGTTCCTGATTATTATGTATGATTGACTTCCCGTGATTTGCGTTGAACGTTAATGAATGTAATTAAAGTATTATGTAACGTAAAGTGGAAGATAATGAAAATAGGACCGTAATGAATGAATGCAAGCATGAACGAACAAATGAGAGTAAGGATGGCTTGTGAAAAAGAAATGAGGTTCATGACTCATTGAGAGTTGTTAGCTCAACTGTGTGTGTATTATAGCATGCGATCTTGGCTAACTCATAAGGGGACATAGACACAGTAGGGAGTTAAGTTTTGGTAACTGCTCCGATACGTGCGATGTGGTATTTACTGTGTGCTATGTAGCGTGTGATTTTGGCTACCTCATTAGGTTTATGTAGCGTGCGATCTTGGCTAACCCATGAGATGGCGTGCGATTCTGGCTAAACCCCGAGAGTTCTCACACACACAGGGGGAGTCGGTCTTGGTGACCACTCCGTTGGTGCGATTTGTGCGATATGTACGATGGATAACATAAGGGACTATAGACACAGTAGGCAGTTCAGTTTTGGTAACTGCTTTGATACGTGCGATTTGGTATTTATTGTGTGCTATATAGCGTGCGATTTTGGCTAACTCATGTGGATTATGTAACGTGCGATCTTGGCTAACCCATGAGATAGCGTGCCATTTTGGCTACCTTATGTATGCGAACCGTGTGATATGTACTTCGGGTAGGATGATGCGGAGGTGCGATTTGAGCGAAAGTGCGATATGTATGAAATGAACGAACGTAAGAAAAGATGTTATAACGAATGAAGCGAATGATAATGTACCGTGCGATGATTAATGAATGAATAATGTAACGAACGTAATGGAAGATAATAATTATATTATATGTATGTATGTTGTGTGATCGCGTACAAAGTTAACGAATGGTTTTCACGAAAGAAAAGTATGTTTTATTATAAAACTAGAACTCACTCAGCAACGCTGACTTTGATGTGTTTCCAGTTGGCAGGTATGTTGCTGAGGATGGCACGGGGCGACTACTCAGTTCTTTTGGGATGGCAACCAATGTTATAATGCTTTTGTAATGTTATGAAACAAATATTTTGTAATTGGACAACTATGTACTATGTTGCAAAAGTTTTTATGATGTTTAATGTTTCCGCTGCAACGTTTTATGAAAGATAAATGTAATTATATCTTTTATGTGCGATGAGAATCCAACTGTAAGCGTCCCGGGAACGGGGGCCTTACAAGTTGGTATCAGAGCCAAAATTTAAGTGAAATAGGTAAATCTTCAAAATAAACCTTAACTTAAACTGAAAATGGGACGAAAAGGGAATGGGATGCCAATCTGAGTAGTTGCGTGCCATTAGGTATTTTCGTAATGTTAACCAGTATTATGTGTGTATGTTATATGTTTTATGTGTTCCTGGTAGATTTAGATATTGATGTAGTCAGGACAGTTAATGCTTGGGGTATGAAGAGTAAAGTAAGTAGCTAATCACAACTGGCCACTATAATTAGGGACTTACTATACTTGACATAAACTGAGCTATTCCTTGAATGACCGTGTTAGTGTTTGAACCTTTCAGTGTGTTTAGAGAATGGCCGGTGGTAGATCTTCGAAAGCTTCTCGTGGTGGAGGTGGTGGTGAACGTGGTGCTGAACCACGGGTCACAAGAGGAAGGCCTAGGGCTGAAGAGGTGGCTCATGAAGAACCCGAGACCCCTCATCAGGAGGGCGGTGATGAGAATGCTAATCTAAGGGCCTCGATGAGAGAGGCGGTCGTGGAGGAAGTGCATCAGGTCGTACAGACGATCCTACCGTCTGTGATGACCGAAGTGATTAAGGCTGTAAAGGAAGGAGAGAGGAAAGAGAGGAACAGGTCCTCAAGAGGACGGGATCAACCGGGGCCTGAAACGGTTCTCTCTGATGATGAAGAAGAGGAGGAAGAAGACCTTGCGCCGGAGGCGGCACGAGGCTGTAATTATGGGGCGTTTCAACGATGCAAGCCCTCTACTTTTGATGGCAATGGCACTGCTGCTGATGCTCACCGATGGGTGAGGGAAATGGAAGCTGTTTTAAATATCAGCGAGTGCCGAGAAGATCAGAAAGTAAAGTTTGCTACCCACTCTTTCATGGACTCAGCTTTGTGCTGGTGGGACAACATAGTTGAAAAGGCTGGTGATTGAGGAATTTTGTCCTCACCGTGAGATGGATAAAGTTGAGAGGGAGTTCCTACAGCTGGAGGCGGGAACGATGACACATCAACAATACACTACCAAATTCAACGAAATGGTACGGCTGGTGGCGGATCAGGTGAGACCTCTTTCGCGAAAGATCAAGAGGTATATTCAGGGCTTCCCAGCGGATATCCGTAGGCACATGATCGCTGCCCGACCGAGTACGTTTAGGTCGGCAGTTGATTAGGCGAGGAGGTTGTATGATGAAAGAACTACAGTGGTGGTGGCTGAGGACAGCGAGAAAGGTGACGGAGACCGGAACTGGAGTGGGAAGAGAACTGGACGGGGTGGTGTTTGACGAATAATAAGCACGGACGGGGGGATGACTGTCGTGTGGTCACACCTGGTGCGGGGTCGGATAAATGTGGTAAATGTGGGATGGAGCATTCAGGAGAATGCAAAAGGGGACCAAACACTTGCTTCAAGTGTGGGAAGCCTGGTCATGTGGCTAGAGAATGTTGGACTGTGAGATGTTATAATTGTGGAGAAATTGGCCACATGAGCAGGGACTGTAAGAAGCCAAGGGCAGAAGGTTCAGGAGTGAAGAGGACCGGAGGAGAAGGACAGAGGGCAAACGCAGCACCTACACGATGATGCAGGAGGAGGCTAGGGCGGACCCCGATGTTGTGTCAGGTATGTTTCTAGTAAATCAACGTTTAGCCTTTGTGTTATTCAATGCTGGCGCGAGTAAAAGTTTTATTCCTGCTGCCTTCTGTGCTAAATTGCCTGTTAGTGATAAGGATATAGATACACCCTTCGATGGGATCCTAGGAGTGGATTGTTTGGCAGACTACGGGGCGAACACTGTGTGTCGCAAAAAGATGATACGGTTGACAGCGCCTGACGAGATCATGGTGACGGTTTAAGGTGATTGAGTCACGACGATTTTGAAGGTGATTTCGATGGCAGTGGCGGGAAATTGCATGAGGCGTGGAAGTATTGCCTACTTGGCCGATGTAAGGTATATGGATACCCTAATATCCCAACTGTCCGAAGTACCGAGACCCGTGTAAAGATTATTGGTGGCCGGGTATGAAGCGTGATATGGTGGAGTACGAGATTAAATGCCTTACTTATTTACAAGTGAAGGGCGAGCACCAAATGTCGTATGGGAAGTATTGAGGTGATCGAGGCCACGACAGAGAAGCTCAAAAGGATCAAAACCTTGATGAAGGTAGCCAAAGATAGACAAGAAGTCGTGTGTGGATAAACGACGTAAACCGATTGAACTCCAGGAGGGAGACTGGAAAAGAGATGAGACAGTATTGCCCGCGATGGTTTAAGGAATAACAGGTTTCGGGGACGAAACCTATATAAGGGGGGTGCACTTGTAACACCCGGAAATTTACTTTGAAGCCGACGAAAGAAGAAAAATAAATAAAGTTCAAAGTCGAGGGACCAAACTTGCAAAACGAAAAGAAACTTCGATGAATGGGGGTATAAAAGGGGGAGGGCAACCCACACCCTCCCCATTCTTGCCATTTTCAGCCAAAGAGAGGGATAAGAGAACGAGAAAAAAAGAGAAAAGCTTGGTTCGCGTGGATTCAAGCGTGGAAATCGAAGTGTAGCGGGTCAAATCGAAGCTCTACTCGACGGGATCGTTTGTGTGAGTTCTAGGACCCCTCTTTTACACGTTTTTGAATGATTTTGGGGCTCGAACACATCTGAAGACCCCTTTTTCGAGTTTTTGGGTGTAAACCCGTTTTTATGCATATGTGTATGTGTTTGATGCGTTTGGGGTTGAATTTTGGGCTTGTGTATGCATGAATGATGTTGTGGTAGATGTTTCTAAGGTTTAGGATGGTTGATTTGGGCTAAAATCGAGTTTGGAAGAGCTTGGAGGCCGAAAGGGGCAGTTTGCGTTCGGCTGAACTGCATTCTGCATCAGCTAGGGCTATGCGACCGACTGGAGTGCGATTGGAGGCCATACGGTCGATTGGCGTGCAACTGAGGTCCATGCGCACGATTGCCATGCGACCAAGGTCCATACGCATGATGGTCATGCGACTGAAGTTCATGTGCCTGTAAGGCATGCGATTGAAGGATTGTGCGATTGAGGTTCATTCGCACGAAGGTTATGCGACTGAGGTCCATGCGCCTGGAGGCCATGCGACTGAGGTTCATTCGTATGTGAGTAGTGCGACTGAGGGTCATACGTATGAGGGCTATGCGACCGGGGGAAATGCGAATGAGGGTCATGCGAATGAGGGTCATGCGATTGAAGGTAATGCGACTGGAGTTCATACGCCTATGAGTCGTGCGATTGAGGTTTCATACGCACGAAAGGTGTGCGACTGAGGGCCATTCGCATGAAGGTCATGCGACTGAGGTCCATACGCCCGGATGTCATGCGACTGAGATTCATTTGCATGGGAAGCATGCGATTGGAGGCTATGCGACTAGAGGTCCATTCGCCTGAGTGTTCTTATACGCATGAGAGACCATGCGAGCGAATAGGGTCCTTACGCCCGAATGAGTCTGACTTTCGGGAAGTGCGGACGTAGGCTCGGATCTTTGGGGTTGTAGATGATGTGACGGGCATGGATGAGGTAAAATGATTTATGATGATGCGCTGATGATAATGATGATGCGATGCATGCTGATGTGTGATGCCGTATGGTTATGTGTGATGGGATGCGCGTGATTCGTGTGATGTTTGATGTTGTGTAATTGTATGATGTTGTATGTTATGCATGATGTTTGTTATGGGTGTGCGATGTTGCCTTGTGTGATTGATGTTGTATGTTGTTATGTTCCTTGTTATAATGCATGATTGACTTCCCGTGATTTGCATTGAACGTTAATGAATGTAATTAAAGTATTATGTAACGTAAAGTGAAAGATATTGAAAAGAGGAACGTAATGAATGAATGCAAGCATGAATGAACAAATGAGAGTAAGGATGGCTTGCAAAAGAAGAAAGGAGGATCACGACTCATTGAGAGTTGTTAGCTCAACTGTGTGTGTATTATAGCATGCGATCTTGGCTAACTCATAAGGGGACATAGACATAGTAGGGAGTTCAGTTTTGATAAGTGCTCCGATACGTGTGATGTGGTGTTTATTGTGTGCTATGTAGCGTGCGATTTTGGCTACCTCATGTGGTTTATGTAGCGTGCGATCTTGGCTAACCCATGAGATGGTGTGCGATTCTGGCTAAACCCCGAGAGTTCTCACACACACAGGGGGAGTCGGTCTTGGTGACCACTCCGTTGGTGCGATTTGTGCGATATGTACGATGGATAACATAAGGGACTATAGACATAGTAGGGAGTTCAGTTTTGGTAACTGCTTTGATACGTGTGATGTGGTATTTACTATGTGCTATGTAGCGTGCGATTTTGGCTAACTCATGTGGATTATGTAGCGTGCGATATTGGCTAACCCATGAGATAGCGTGCGATTTTGGCTACCTTATGTGTGCGATCCGTGTGATATGTACTTTGGGTACGATGATGCGGAGGTGTGATTTGAGCAAAAGTGCGATATGTATGAAATGAACGAACGTAAGAAAAGATGTTATAACGAATGAAGCGAATGATAATGTACCGTGTGATGATTAATGAATGAATAATGTAACGAACGTAATGGAAGATAATAATTATATTATCTGTATGTACGTATGTTTTGTGATTGCGTACAAAGTTAACGAATGGTTTTAACGAAAGTAAAGTATGTTTATTATAAAACTAGAACTCACTCAGCAACACTGACTTTGATGTGTTTCCAGTTGGCAGGTATGTTGTTGAGGATGGCACGGGGCGACTACTCAGTTCTTTTGGGATGACATTCAATGTTATAATGCTTTTGTAATGTTATGAAACAATTATTTTGTAATTGGACAACTATGTACTATGTTGCAAAAGTTTTTATGATGAAATAGAATGATGTTTAATGTTTCTGCTGCAACATTTTATGAAAGATAAATTTAATTATATCTTTTAGGTGCGATGAGAATCCAACTTTAAGCGTCCCGGGAACGGGGGACTTACAAAACGAAAATGCAATTACCTAAGAATATTCTACCTAATTGAGATTTGAGATATCAGATTTGAGATTGAGAGGGTGTAAGTGTGTAACTTCATAGGCCTGATTTGAGATTTGAGATTTCAAAATAGTGCGACATTTCAGTTGTTTGACTATGATTGCCTCTTTCGTGTATGAATATGTAGACGGGAGTTCAATGGTTCTTTCCTTCTAGTGCCACATTTGGCAATCAATTAGGGTTCTTTCCCTGTACATGAGAGGAATCTTTCCTTATATCCATGGTGCCACATTTCAAATTTGTTGGTTGGGTCTAAAAACCATCAGTGTTTTGACTTTTGAGTTCTTGTCCTTGTTAAGTTCCCTGCTTTTGAATGAAGCATTAGTGACTTGTAAAATATGCTTTGATATGTGTACATCTCTTTATTTTAAGAGATTTTGGTCAAATAACCATTCTATCCTTCTCATATCTTATTAATATAGTAGAGATATATATGTATATATATATATATATATATATATATATATAGATATATATAGATATATATATAGAGATATAGATATATATATATATATATATATATATATATATAGATATATATCTATATATATATAGATATATATATATATGTATATAATATATGTATATATAGTATTATGTATGTATATTATCTGTTATATCTGTATATATATGTATGTATGTATTATATATAGTATATATGTATATTATGTATGTATATATATATTATATATATATATATCTATATATATATATATATATATTATATATATATATATATATATATATATATAATATATATATTTGTTTCATAATTTGTTTTAGAAAATTTCTCTTATCTTGCTGATTCGTAGAAATTTCGATGGAGAATAACATAAATTTACATGTTTTTCATTCTTGCAGAACCCCTCAAAAAGAAGGTGACAGAAGAAGTGTTTGTAATACAAGACAAAGTGTTTCTAGCCCATCTTTAACAAAATCATACTCACCACACACAAAACATAATGAATCAATTGAGTCTAAAATCAAACATGAAAAACATCAAGACTCATTAATGAGGAGTAAACAAGTTTTAGGACAAGTGGTAAGCCCAAGATCATTAATGCTTGGGTTCCACATTCTAATTGAATTCATTATTTGTGCATGAACAAACATGGAGGACTGGGAGAACAAGTGGTATGTTGATGGTGTTTGTTCCTGCCATATGACAGGAAACTGTTATCTACTCCATGATTTCAAACATAAAAATGTTTCATATGTGGCATTTGGTAGGGATAAGAAAGGAGGTAAAATTGTTGGTGAAGGAATGCTAATAAATGGTGTACTCAAGTTTGAGTAAGTAAATTATTGTGAAAATTTACAATACAATTTACTGAGTGTTTCTCAAATTTTTGATCAAAATTATACCACTTTATTTGATAACACTTACTGTTACAATCTTAAGCCAGCTTTTCAGATTGCAGAAGATTGGATCCTTCTTAAAGCATCAAGAAACGAAAAAACATATGTTTTGGATATGAACAACACCTCTATCACAAGTAATGAAACATTCCTGATTTCCAAGTCTTTAGATGAATCTCAACTATGGCATAGAAGGCTGGTTCATTCAAACATGACGAATATGAACAAGCTGGTGAAAATTGACTAAGTCATTGGACTACCAAAAAAAGAATTTTATTGTTCTAATCATTGATCATCATGTTATAAACGAAAACAACATAGGGTGTCTCTAAATCCAAAACAATCAACACAAACACAACACCACTCAAAATGCTTCATATGGATCTTTTTGGTCCAACCAATGTGATGAGCATTGGCAAGAGGCAATATTGGTTGGTGATTGTTGATTATTTCACTAGATTCACATAGGTCCTTTCCTAAAACATAAAAGTGAAACATCAGAAACATTAATGGAGTTTATCACTAAGATTGAAAATCAATTTGATTTAAAAGTCAAAATCTTAAGAAGTGATAATGGGTCTGAATTTGTTAATCATGTTTTAGATTCCTTTTTGCTGAAACAAAGGCATAGCAAGACAATTCAGTGCACCAAGAACTCCATAACAAAATGGAGCTGCTATAAGAAGAAACAAAACTCCCATTGAAGCAGCAAAAACAATGCTAGCTGATTCATATTTGCCAAACACCTTTTGGGCTAAAGAAGTGAACACAACATGTAATGTTCAAAACAGGACCTTAATTGTCAAAGACATAACAAAACATCATATGAGCTCTTATTTAAAAGAAAACCCTTTATAGTATATCTTAGAGCTTTTGGGTATCATGTGTCTATCTTAAACACAAAATATCAGTTTAGAAAGTTAACTAAAAAGCCTATGATGGTTTCTTTGTTGGTTACTCATTAACATCTAAATCGTATAAAGTTTACATTTCACATCAAAACATTATGGAGGAAACACCTATGATGGGTGTCATGTATCCTTTGATGAATCTTTATTTCTAAAATCCGTGAGAAGATCATCATGGTTGTTTGATATAGATGCTCTAACAAATTCATTTAACATTGATTATTTGAATGTTGCAGGTTCTACGGATACATGTTATCCTGTAAGGCCCCGTTCCCGAGACGCTTACAGCTGGATCCTCATCGCACATAAAACATATATTTACATTTTTCTTTCATAATACGTTACAGCGGAAACATTAAAAACAACATTTTCATTTCATCAAAATACTTTTGCAAAATAATACAACCATTCCTTTTACAATATCATTTTACATTTCATTACAAAATCATGATGAATATTGGATGCCATCCAAAATACGCTGAGTAGCCGCCCCGTGCCATCCTCAGCAACATACCTGCCAACTGGAAACACATCAAAGTCAACGTTGCTGAGTGAATTCTAGTTTTAAATAAAACATACTTTACTTTCTTTACAAAACCATTCGTTACCTTCGTAAGCGATCACACAACATAAATACACATAGATAACATAATTATTATCTTCATCATTACGTTCGTTAACTTTATTCATCCATAAACTTCCATTCGTTCATTCATTCTTACTTTAACTTTTGTTAGATCATACGTTCTTACTTTAATTCATTCATTAATTATTAGTACCTCTTTTCTTTACATCAAACCATAAACTTTACCCTTCTGTTCATGGTACCGGACCTAGGCCTATCATAGACCTTCTTTTAATGGTGCATAGCACCTCATGGTCACAGTACCTAAGGTAAGGTTCAAGATCATTACATCTGTTATTTCATCACGTTCGTTACATTCTTACTTCCATTCGTTCGTTCATCTTTACATCTTTTCATTTAACAACACCATGAACTTTACCCTTCATGCTCATGATACTGGGCCTAAGCCTATCATAGACCTTCATTTACGATGCCCAGCACCTCTGGCCACAGTACCTAGGATAAGGTTCAGGATCATTACATCTGTTACATCATCACGTTCTGGATCAGTGTCAACAGCTATACCCCAAACAATATGGCTACTGGGCCGAAGATCATAAATGACTTAAACACTACACGTAGCCTGGCACCAGCACCGGGGTAAATGATAACTCGAGTACTGGGCCGAATATCATAAATGACTTCCACACTGCACGTAGCCTGGCACCAGCACCGAGGTAAATGACAAAGATCCCATCCACATACTACACCCCCAACGATATGCAAAACTCGAGTACTGGGCCGAAGTTCATATCTGACTTCCACACTGCACATAGCCTGGCACCAGCACCGAGGTGAGTAATCACTACTCCACCCCCAAGGATATGCATAACTTGAGTACTGGGCCGAAGTTCATATCTGACTTCCACACTGCACATAGCCAGGCACCAGCACCAAGGTGAGTAATCACTACACACTATGTACCACAACGTTGGTAAGTCACAAAGACTGGAACCCCCGCGTGTACCCCTGTTCATAATGCTTGCAAACCTTTCATACTTTCATTCGTTCATTAATGCATGCATTGATTCATTTATCATGTCCCTCTTTTCATTATCTTTCACTTTACATTACATACTACTTTCGTTTAATTCATTAATATTTGACGTAAAGCCATGGAAAGATACATATACATAACAGGAACATAAACATAAACATACGCACATCACCATACATGGCATCATCATATATACGCATCAATCATACACACGCATCAATCATACATCATATCACTAACATCACACACATGCCCGACATCACGTCTATGACCTTGAAAATCAACTTACACAAGCCTACAGGAACCTCCCGTGTCAAAACCCATAACTGCACTTTCCCTCGAAGGTCATAAGATAAACCGTTATCCTTTCGGGCGTATGAACCCTACTTGGGCATATGGACACCCTCCAGTCGCATGGCCTTCCGGGCGACTAAACACTTAGGCGAATGGACAACATGTGAATGGACCCTATGCGAATCGGCCTATGGGCGAATGGACATCTATGCGTATGGACTCTCAGTCGCATAGCTTTCATGCGTATGGCCTACAGTCGCATGACTTCAGGCGTATGGGCTTCATTCGCATACTCTTCGTGTGAATGGACCTCAGTCGCATGGCCTCCAGGCGCATGGACTTCAGTCGCATAACCTTCGTGCGAATGAACCTCAGTCGCACACTCTTTCAATCGCATGCCTTACAGGCACATGAACTTCAGTCACATGACCATCATGCGTATGGACCTCAGTCGCATGGCAATCGTGTGCATGGACCTCAGTCGCACACCAATCGGCCATATGGCCTCCAATCGCACTCCAGTCGGTCGCCTAGCCCTAGCTGATGCAGAATGCACTTCATCCCGACTGCAGCCGACGGTTTTCGGCCTCCAACCTCCTCTAAACCACTTTTAAGCTCAAATCAACTATTCTAAGCCTTAGGGGGCAAATAACCAAAATATACCACGACCTCATTCAAGCATAACCAAGCACAAATCAATGCCTCAAACGCATCACAACCATACACACATGCATAAAAAGGGTTTTCACCCAAAACTCGAAAAAAGGGTTTCAGATTTGTTCAACCCCAAAATCAGTGAAAACCATGTAAAAAGGGGTCCTAGAACTCACACAAACGTTCCCGGCGAGTAGAGCTCGATTTGACCCGCTACACGACGATGTCCACGCTCGAATCACCAAAACCCAAGCTTTTCTCTTCGTTTCTCCGTATCCTTCTCCTCTCCTCTCTTCTTGGTTGAAAAAAATGGCAAGAAAGAGAGTGTCTTCCCTTTTATACTCCCATTCATCAAAATTTTCTCTCGTGTGAGTTTGGTGTCCTGACTTTGGACTTATTTCTTTTTCTTCTTCGTCGGACTTCAAAGAAAATTTGGGTACAAGTCACCCCCCTTATGTAGGTTTCGTCCCAAAAACCTATTATTCTCAAAACCATCGCAGGAGGTAATATTGTTCTCATCTCTTTTCCAATGCTCCCACGTTAGACTCGATCCCTTCCTGTGCTTCCACGAATACGCACAGGGGAAAACGTTTTATCCTGAGCATCTTCTCTTTTCGATCGATTATTGCAATGGTTGCTCTACATAAGTGAGTCGTTAGTCTACTTCGATATCTTTGTGGCGAACAATCATATCTTCAATCTGCCAAGCCACTTTCTTAGATGGATACATGGAATGTCGGGTGGATCCACTTAACTAATCGGTAGCTAAAGTTACAGGCACCTCGTCTTACTCGAGCAAGATTCGGAAGGCCATTCTGTACTCGGGCTCAAATGCCCCGCTTCTTAACCGAATGATCCTTCAAGGTGAGACTTCCCAACATAACCTCGATCCCACAAATGGAAGTCAATCGATCACGTCTCTGTAAGGATTCCTTAAGTCTGATGCAAACCAAAACATCCAATGTCTCTATGCAACATGCACTAAGTACTGAAGTAAAGAATGCTTCGGAAGTTTTACACCATACACTAGAAAATACTCTAAGTGTAAAATCTTCCGAAGCCAAGACCAATATCTTCCGAAGCCAAACATGAAGTCTTCCGAAGCCTCAGAGACAAAGTCTTCTCCGAAGCTTCAACCTATGAAGACAGATTTCTTCCGAAGACTTTTAGTATACATGCTTTATCTGATGTACTTTCCATAAAGCTGGACACCTTTCCGCTGCATCTCTGTAAAGTCACCAACTTACATGAGTTGGTGAAAAGGTCCATGCTTTTGGTAACTGTACATTGAGGTCTTGAGTCTGTAACTTTCTACTTTATGTACTTTATCCTTTTTGTAATATATAAGGATGTGAGCTATGGCATGTCATAGTCACAAGGTCAAAAGGCAGATATGCCTTTTGATCCTACAATTGATTTTGTTAGTGTCTAGTCAATTGTATCCAGCTGGCTTTCAAAGTATAGCCGGCTGTAGGTTGTAGTATAAGTATTCCAAGTTCTTGTATCTTTCTTTATGCTTTGTAACACTTGTAAAAGAACTTGAGAAAGCAATATACTGCCTCCTTGAAACCCAACTCTCTTGTTCTGTCTCTTTACTTTACTTGTGTTCTTTGTATCAACTTGGTTAATCCAGTTCACTGTTTGATCAAAGTTTAGTTGTTCTCCTCATTGTGTTGTTGTGTTGTAATTTGTTCAAGCCCTTAAACGGTCCTGCAATTGGTATCAGAGCTTTCAGGCTCTTGATATAAGATCTCACCATCTTAAGATCCCTCACACACACAAAAACTAAACTCTCCAAATGGCATCCATCTCAAAGACTGATATGGAGACTGGAACCATGAACAAATCCCCACTGATCACTCTTGATGATTTTGACACCTGGTGTATGAGAATGGAAGGTTTCATCAGGTCTCTTGATTCAAGAATGTGGGAATCTGTTGAGAATGGACCTTTCATACCCAGCACTCCTTCTGCTACTGGTGCTGGTATGATTCCAAAAGATGTGGCCAACTACTCTGATGAAGATAGGAAGAGAGTAGAGATTGATAGGAAGGCCATGACTGCTCTTCAGACTGCTCTCCAAACTCTGTATACAGAGGCTTTAAGAAGTGCAAAACAGCTAAACAGCTGTGGGATGCACTGAAGCTGATGTATGAAGGCTCCTCTGAAGCCAAGGAGAACAAGAAGGATCTCCTGAAGCAGCAGTTTGAAAACTTCACCTTAAAGCAGGTGAAACCATGACTCAACAATACTTCAGGTATGTTGAGATAGTGGATACCCTAGTGGATGGAGGAGTTCCTCTTGAGAACAGGGACATTGTAAGGAAGTTCATGTCCTCACTTCCTAGGCAATGGACACACTATTGTGTGGTGATCAAGAGGACTGAGAACCTTAAAACTCTTACTCTGACAGAGTTATATGGGATTCTCAGTGGATACCAGATGGAGATGAACATGCAAGGTTCATCTGGCAACTCCAACAATCAAATGGGTTCAGCCCTTCATGTGGTTGAAAGGGATAGCATAGAACCCCAACATCATCTCATATGCTACCCTGACAACTCACCAAAGGGTCCTTTCATCACCTTCCAGAGACACCAGGGAGAACTTTACTCAAGGAAGCCCATTCCAAGAGACAAGTTCTTCTCAAGCCTTTGTGTCTACTGATGAAAGCTGTGGGAACTCTCTCTTCACTCTTGAAGACCTGGACTGTATCCATCCAGATGACCTGGAATACATGAAGATAGTTCAGCAGATGGCTCTCCTCACTCACAGAGCCAAGAAGTTCTACAAGAGAACAGGAGGAAGAAGGTTTCCAAGCAATGCAACCAGTGGAAAGTTTGGGCTGGATAAAAGCAAAGTCAAGTGTTACAACTGTAACTTGATGGGCCACTTTGCTAGGGAGTGTAAGGCACCTAAAACAAATGGGGGCCAAACACAAACCAGACCAAACTACACTGACAAAGCCCCTCAGAATGAGAAGCCAAAGCAACATGCTGCTGTTGCTGTTGAAGAGGGAGGCTTTGACTGGAGCTTTCAGGTGGAAGATGCTTCTCCAAACCAAGCACTATGGCAGACCATGATGAAGCCAAGGTATTGGAACATCTCTGTACTCCTGAATGCATTGCTAAAGTAATAGATACAGGTCCTACAACTTAGAAATGAGATCTGATCTTGAGTCATTAAACATATAAAATCTGATTTTAGAAAGTCTGAAAATGATTACAAGTTAAAGATAGAGGACTTGGAGAAAACCATTTCAGTACTAAAACATGAACATACAGATTTTAGAACTCAGATCCAGGATCTCATAACTAAGTTGACTGAGTGCCAGGCTGAGCTTGTGATCAGCAAAGCCAAGGCAGAAAGAGTGTTCTTGAAGAAGAGACCTTCAAGAACATGATATCCTCATCCCTGCACAACAAAGTGTGCTATCAAAATAGACAGGGACTGGGATCAAATGAGATAGCTCCTCCACACACAATCTTGTCTGTAAGATCTCCTAGGTGTGGAACTTGTGAAGATGAGCTTCCTCTCATAGATCCTATAAGTGAGGAGGATGAAGAAGAGATAGTGAAGAATTCCTCTGAGAAGAGTGAAGAAGAGGATTCTTCCAAGGGCCACTATCCTTCTGAGGAGAAGAAATCTACTGTGATGACCAAGTCCAAGAGAAAGAACTTGATCAGGAAGAGCAAAAGGAAAGCAAAGAAGGCTCAAGAGATCAAGGCTACTTTTGATTCTAAGCAGAAACAAGTTTTTATCTCTGCAGGTTTTAAAGTAGTAAGGACTGAAGACATCAACCAAGACTCCTCAGCTAAGAGTCCTGGTTCTTGTTCAAATCATCTCAGTACAAAGAAGAAGACTGAGCTGCTGTGTACCACTGCTGCACAGCCCTGGACCATCAAACTCCAAGAACAGTTCACAGCCCAAAAGAACTGTCTCAGCATCTACCAAGATGAAGGTGGAGAAGGGATGTGACCAAAGCCAGTCTTGCTCTCATAAGGAGACTCTCATGTTGTACCTCTCACATTGCTAAATTGCCCATACAATCCTAAAAGTACTATCCACATGACCAATACAAAGACTTCAAAGAGTTTCAAGAAGATTCAAGCTTCGGAAGGAAAGTCTGTTTCCTTCGGAAGCTCCAAATCAAAGAAGAAGGTAAATGGAAAATTACCTTCGGAAGTAAAATTGGTCTCGGAAGAAAGGAGTTCTTCCGAAGCACTGAAGTCTGCTGCAGTGACTGTAGAATCTTCCGAAGGTTCAGTCATCAAAACTTGTGAAGTCCCAAAAGCTTCTAAGGTTTTGAAGGTCAAGTCCAAGACTCCAAAGGTGGTGTGGAAGTCTAAGAAAGACCAAATGACTGAAGTTTCTCCATCAACAACAGCTGAAGATCCCCTAGTACAACCATAGGATCTATTACTGTTGCATTACCTTCTATTACACTTAGTGAGCCCAAGACAAGTAAGGCTTGGGTTTCCAAATGTAACTAATCATTTTCTTTGTGCAGGAACAGCTCAAGACAAGCAGGAATGTCTGGATAATTGACAGTGGCTGTTCCAGGCACATGACAGGCAATAGGTCTCTACTCCATAACTTTGAGAGAATTGATGGAGGACCAGTTGCTTTTGGAGGAGATGAAGGTGGTTACATTTCAGGAAGGGGCAAGGTCACAAATGGTAAGCTCAGCATTGAGAAGGTAAACTTTGTTAAGGAGCTTGGGTACAATCTTCTGAGTGTATCCCAATTTTGTGATCAGAGTCATAACATGCTCTTTACTGAGCATGAGTGCATTGTTCTCAAGCCTGGAGTGGTCATTCCTCATGAGCATATCCTGCTCAGAGCCCCCAGGAAAGGGAACATGTACAAGATGGATTTGCAAGAAACATCTCCCTCTGGAGAAGTTTCATGCTTTCTATCTAAAGCAAATAGTGATGAGTCTTTCCTATGGCATAAAAGAATGTGCCATGTAAACTTTAAGAACATGAATAAATTAATTAAACATGATCTGGTAACTGGAATGCCAAAGAAAGAGTTTACAAGTGATGATCATTGTGTTGCATGCTGAAAGGGAAGCAACACAAGGTATCTCACAAGCCTAAGGAAAGGAACTCCATCACTACTCCCCTACACTTGTTACATATGGATCTCTTTGGCCCCACCAGTGTAATGAGTCTAGGAAGGACCTCTTATGTTTGGTGATCACAGATGATTTTACAAGATTCACTTGGGTTTTCTTCTTAGAACTAAGGATGAAACCCTGAGATTCTGAAGAATTTCATCTTAAAAGTTGAGAATCAAAGTGATCACAAGGTCAAAACCATAAGATGTGATCAAGGAACTGAATTCAAGAACCAAATCCTTGATACATTTTGTGATGAAAAAGGTATTACAAGACAATATAGTGCTCCCAGGACTCCTCAGCAAAAGGAGTTGCTGAGAGGAGAAACAGGACACTAATTGAAGCTGCAAGAACTATGTTGTCTGACTCTAAACTGCCCATCACCTTCTGGGCAGAGGCAGTAGTAAATACTGCTTGCTATGTGCAAAACAGAGTTAGTAGTTAAGACACATGGTAAGTTTTAGTAGTTAAGACACCATGGTAAGACTCCTTAGAACTTTGGCACAAGAGGAAACCTTTCATTGGTTTTCTCAGGTCATTTGGATGTCCCTGCACCATCTTGAATACCAAGGATCAAATTGCCAAGTTTGCTGAGAAATCAGATGATGGACACTTCATTGGATACTCTTCCAAGCTAAGGCTTATAGAGTATACAATCTCAGAACTAGAATTGTTGAGGAGTCAGCCAATGTGACTTTCAATGAAACACACCCTGTGTGGCTGGTTCTGGTCCTGATTGGCTATTTGATCTTGATTTAGTTACCAACTGTTTTAACAAATCTTGTGAGAATGTTTCAGGATCTGCAGAAAATCTAAATACAGGTGATCCTGATCCAAGATTTGAGCTAGGAAGACCCTCAACTCATACATCTTCAGCTCCAGTTGGAACTACTTCAGCAAATGAGGTTTCTATCAGCACTACAATGACAAATTCAGCTGATACATCTGGTATGCCTTCAAATTCCAGCTCAGAGGCTCCTCAACCAGATAAAGATACCTCAATTGTAGAAGACAACAATGGTGATGGTGATAGTGATCAGGAATTTCTTGATGCTAATAACCACACCATAGATGACAACATCAATGATGTCACACACTCATTGGATCAAGTTAATCTTGATAAGTGTGGTAATGTGGAGGGTGAATCATCTATGCCAGATCTAAATTTCTCAAATTTGGATCTTTCTCAGCAACTTGCTGTGATCCCTCAGCTAAGGATCCACAAGTCTCACCCCACCACAAACATCATTGGAGATGTTGTCACAGGGGTAAGAACAAGAGGACAAACCCATGAAGCAAATGTTTGTCTTCACTCTTGTTTCTTATCTCAGATAGAGCCAAAGAAAGTTGATGAAGCTCTAAAGGATGGAAGTTGGGTTGAAGCTATGCAACAAGAGCTGCTTCAATTCAAAAGGCAGAAAGTTTGGAACCTTTGTCCTCTTCCTCATGGGAAGACTACCATTGGAACCAAATGGGTTTTTAGGAATAAGAAGGATGATAGAGGAATTATCATCAAGAACAAGGCAAGACTAGTTGTTCAAGGATACACACAAGAAGAAGGGATTGACTACACTGATGTCTTTGCTCCTGTAGCAAGATTAGAAGCTGTTAGGATATTCCTGGCATTTGCTGCATCCAAGAACTTCAAGGTCTTTCAACTTGATGTAAAGTGTGCTTTCTTATATGGAGTGATTGATGAAGAGGTTTATGTCAAACAGCCACCTGGTTTTGTAGACCCTGATCATCCTGATTATGTCTGCAAGCTTGACAAAGCTCTTTATGGGCTGCATCAGGCACCCAGGAAGTGGTATGAGACATTCTGAGTATCTTTGTAAACATGGATACAGGAGAGATACTATAGATGGAACTCTCTTCATCAAAGGACAGGGAAATGACTTATTGCTAGTTCAAGTATATGTGATGACATCATCTTTGGTTCAACTAATCCAAAGCTCTGCAAAGACTTTGAGAAGCTGATGAAAGACAGATTTGAAATGAGTGCAATGGGAGAACTCAATTTCTTTCTGGGAATTCAAGTGAAGCAAGTTGAAGATGGCATCTTCATAAGTCAGTCAAAGTATGTTCAGGACATACTCAAGAGGTTCAACATGACTGATTGTAAGATTGCTAAGACACCCATAGCCAGAAACCACTCCCTTGGACCTGATCTTGAGGGGGAGTGTGTAGATGAACATTTATACAGGGCTATGATTGGGTCTCTTATGTATCTTACAGCTAGCAGGCCTGATATCATGTTTGCTACATGTATTTGTGCAAGATATCAAGCCAACCCTAAGATGTCTCACTTAATCACTGTCAAAAGGATTTTAAGATACCTCAAAGGTGCTTCAACACTTGGTCTATGGTATCCAAAGAATCCTAACTTCAATCTGTATGCTTATACAGATAGTGATTATGGTGGTTGCAACATGACTGCAAAGTCTACATCTGGGGGATGTCAATTCCTTGGTGGAAGGGTTGTCTCATGGCAATGCAAGAAACAATCCTGTGTGTCTGCATCAACTGCTGAGGCTGAATACATTGCTGCTGCAAGCTGCTGTGCTCAAGTGCTTTGGATTCAAAATCAGATGCTGGACTATGGATTTAACTTCAAAGAGACTCCTATCCACATAGACAACAATAGTGCTATCTCTATCACTGAGAACCCTGTGCAGCACTCAAGGACCAAACACATCAACATCAGGTATCATTTAATAAGAGATAACTATGAAAAGGGATTAATTAAACTAGTCAAAGTTCATACAGATGAACAATATGCTGATCTGTTTACAAAAGCTTTTGATGAACAGAGATTTAAATATCTGATATCAGCTATTGGGATGATTAACTTTGAGTAGACTTTTTCTTAAAACTAATTCTAATTATTTCTTCTTAAAATATGTGTGTCCTAAGTTGTCTAGTTCATCACTTTCATAAGCTCATGTTTTCTTTGGATGTAAAATTCTTTTGAAGACTTTCCTTAGATTCTTGAAAATTTTCTGATACTTCGGAAGATAAAATTTTATCTTCGGAAGAAAATCATGTCTTCAAAATAAATAACTGTCTAAGAGATTTTACCTTCGGAAGAAGTCTAAATCTATCTTCCGAAGCTTAAATTCTTATCTCAGACACTTATTTGTTTTTAAGGACTTTTTCCTTCCGAAGCAAAATTAACTCTCGGAAGCTTTGTTGTTTATTATACAAAGCATTCAGGTGTTTATTTCTCTTCCGAAGCAAAATTTTCAAGACTCTCAGGAAAATCTTCCGAAGCCATTTTAGCTTCGGAAGCTTTTTCATTAAAACTTCCGAAGACAATTTACCTTCGGAAGCTTTTCGAATTCCAAGAAAACTACTTTTTGAGCAAAAGTAAACTACTTTTTCAGAGGTGGGACCGACTTCCGGATTTCAAAGTTTATCCTCTTTCATTAACTTTGGTTCAAATCCCTTTTCACATAAATACCCAACGGTTCCCCCTCTTCTCACTATCTTCCTCAATTCCACTATTCCTCAAACCTAATTCTCTAAACCGCCTTTGCTTTCTACCTTTCTTCACCCTTAAGCTTCTGAAATGGCCAACCTTAACCGCAGAAACAACCCAGATTTCTCCATGCAACTTCACAGGCAACACAATCAGGTTGCTCTGTTAAGCTCTGAGAAAGATGCAAGTTTCTCAGAGATTTGCCAATTCTTAACTCTATCCAACTACTTCACCTCCCTGACCATTGATCCTACTCTGTATGAGGATCATTTGCTTGAATTCTGGAAGACCTGCCAAGAGGTCATCATGGATGGGGAGAAGGCACTGTCTGCCACAGTGCAAGGGAGGACAATCTTCATCACTCCGGCCATCATCAACCATCATTTGCAGCTGGATGATGAAGAAGGTGAGTTGTCCTTCCCAAAGGAAGCTGTTAATCATTCCTTTGAGCAGATGGGCTATGAGGGAGATTTCCTGTAAAGACCTTCAGGAAATGAAAGGTCTCATCCTAGTGGAAATACCTGCTCCATGTGGTTATCCACAGCTTATCAAACAAGCATGGTGGGTGGGACCAGATTCCTGAGGATCTCTCCTTTATAGTTCATGGAATGGTTCAGGGGGTCAAGTTCAGGTACTCTCAATTTGTCTATACTAATTTACTTGCAAACTTGGACTCCTTAGAGTATTACATGTTTCCTAAATATGTTCAACACATTCTTAACTATGAACTGGGCTCACAGTTGAGGGAAATAAGTAATATTCTTAAATTGGGACAGATGAAGCCCGGCATCTTTAAAATCATGAAGAAGCCAACTGTAGGCTTCTCAGGGGTAGAAACAGCCCTAGTCCCCAAAATGTTAGAGCTCATTGCTCAAGGTGACAACCTAGCAACACAAGCTAGTGTTGAACCCACACCTCTTTTTTCTTTACCACTAAAAAGACCACAAATAACCCTTACCTACCAAAGAAAATCCAAACGAACCCCTGCTCAGGCTATTGAGTCTGTGTAGGTCCCCATATACTCAACCTTACAGGAGGAAGTGGGCACTAGAGCTCCCACTTCCCCTGAGGAGCAAACCACTCCCATTTCTTCACCTATCAGGGCTGAGGTTCCTCATGCTCACCCTGATGAGCTCACAAGTCCAACAGCCTTAAGCCTTCACTCTGAGTCTCAACACTCAAGTGAACAACCTTCAGGGGACAGTTACCATCCCCAGCCTTTAGATCTAAACCAACTAATTCCCAACCTATCCTTCTATACTGATGAAGACTTATAATTCAGTGAGTACCATGAGTCTCTCTTCTCCTCCCCTACTCAAAGAGAGATGAGTACCTCTGACTCTCCTCAGTCTATCCCACATCAGTCACCTGTTACTGAGGTGGACACTTCTGAACATGTTCAGGATGTCCATATGGAAGAGGCTCTCACTTCTGAAAGTGATTACATCATTAAGACCTCAACCATGGCAACTCAGCCCACTGGCATCTCAACTGAGATTGCTAGTGAGCAGAGGAAAACCAGCAGCCAAGAACCTCAAGCTGGTGATGAGAGAGAGGACTTTGGTCCAATCATCTCATCCCCCAATGATTCTTCTGATGAAGAAGAGGGGAATTTGAGACTAAAGGTGCAGAAACTGTCAAAAACATGCTCCTATTTAGTCTCTAAGGTTAGTCACCTTGAATCTCAGGTGACTACCTTACAAAACAGGGTCAATGATCAGCAACTTCAGATTTCATATCTAAAGGAAAAACTAGCTGGGGGACCTTTAAGGAGAGCTCAACCAGGAACACAAGAACCTGTGGAAGTGATTGACTTATCCTCCAACTCACTTATGCAAGTGGGTGATGCTACCAAAAAAGGGGAGAAAGTTATTGCAGCCACAGAACCTGGGAGTTCTTCATAGAGAATGGACATAGAGGACTCACAATCCTCACTTGCTGTTGTGCATTCTCAGCAACTTCCTCAAGTTCCCATTAATGTGGACTCTATAGACTCTATCATCAGGAGTCTCTTTGAATAAGGTATACCAAGGGTTGTCTCATCTCCACCACAAGGAACTTCAAACTACATCATAAGGTGGAGGTATGATGCTGACAGAAGAGCCCTTATCCTTCACAGAGTTCAAGGGCAACAAGAAGTTTTTGATTTTCAAAGCCTGAACTTCTATAAAAGATTGGATCTAGTCAACATGCCACTTGTCAATCCAAGCTACTCAAGACAAGCTGACAGATTGGCTCAAAGAATCCAAGATAGGATCCTTGCAGAGTTCACTCTAAGAAGGAGACTTAGGCAATCAGGCAATGTCATCGGTCAACTGGATGTTGAGGTGGACCCTAAGATTAGTTTCATAGGGGAAACCTTGACTGAAGGCCCAGTGGCAGAACCTGAGACCCCTGTCTCACCATTAACAACTGCTGCAGAGGTTCACACTCCTTCTGAGACACCTGCTGGTGAAGGTGTTTCTCAGCCTCTCTCTGGCCAGAGCATGGAAGCTACACCAAGCAATAAAGGCCAAGCCTCTATCCACCCTGAGTCACAAAGGTCTGTGGGTAACAAAGGGAAAAGAAAATGACTCCTGAGGAAATTGAGGAGGAAAAGAGAGAGAGGAAAAGGAAGCTAAGGGGAGAAAGTTCCTCTGGGTCATCAAGCTTTATGCAAGCTGCAATCAGGGCTGCCCCCAGACCAAATACTCAAGATGATGAGTTGAGGGCAGTCAGGATTACTTATTTACAGACCAGGAACTATGATATTGATGAAATCATCTCCCTCCCCTTAGAAGAATTGAATGAACTGGCTGACATGGAAGTGTCAAGAGAGATGAAAGAAAAAGAGGATGCAAGGCTACTTCTCCAATTCAAAGAGGAGAGGAGACAGAAAAGACTCTACAAGCATGCTCCCACTCTCTCTCCAGTTCAAGAAAGTCCTGTACAGGAAGATGTGGCTCCACAAGAACCTCAGGTAGACAAAGAAGAAGATAGGATCAAGATGATCAACTACCTGAGTGCCACAGGCTTCTATCAGGCAGATGCACTTCTTCCCCTGTCCTATGACTTCATTGAGTTTGAGTACCTAAAGCAACTTGAACTTGAGCTAGTCAAAGAAAGAAATACAACCAAAAGGAAGCTAAGGGAAGAAGCTGCAAAGTCAAAAGCCATCATCCACAAAAGTATGAAGAAGTCTGCTGATAGCCAAAGGATGATGAGCTTCTTGAAGCTATATGGATTCTCCGGAAGGAGACTTGGCCCTATGTCTCTATCCATAATGGATGAGCATATAAGGGTGATCAAGCAGAAGATTAAGAGTGGTGAACTGATTGACTTGCACTCTCTTCCAAGTCAAGTCCCACCTGAAGTGGAGGTTAAGTTTGAACAACCTGAGACACCTCAACCCCGACCTCCAGCTGAGCCTCAGCAAGCTTTATCTTCTGATCCAAGGCAAGGTCAAACTCCCTCTCCATCTGAACCTGTGAGGGAGGAACACCCAACTGAGAAAGACAAGGATGATCAACAAGGTGCTGCAAACCAGTCTTCTCAGTTAAAGTCATCAAAGAGGAAGAAGAGAATGGCTTATAAACCAAAGTCAAAGAAGAAGAAGCCTAAGTCATCTACCTCTACACCTCAGGCTGAGTCAGATCAACCTGAGAAAGTGCATGATGAGGCAGCCCAATCAACTCCTATGCAAGTGGCTTCTCTGACAACTGAGACACCCATCTTGTCCTGGACTTACTCTACCAATCCAGAAAGATAGCATGTAATCAAAGATCAAGGTGTTGAGAATGTCTACACTTGGCAAGACATAATCAACTTACCTCTGCATGATCTCTTTGAGATGAGAAGATGCTATGAAGGTCTTGATGATCCTGACCATCTAATGAAGAAGGGCATGGTCATGATTGTACTGAAGACCACCAACATCTGAAGATCTTCTAAGTGTTTTGGTAGCATCAGCCTAGGGGGAGTTTGTAAGGATTCCTTAAGTCTGATGCAAACCAAAACATCCAATGTCTCTCTACAACATGCACTAAGTACTGAAGTAAAGAATGCTTCGGAAGTTTTACACAATACACTAGAAGATACTCTAAGTGTAAAATCTTCCGAAGCCATGACCAATATCTACCGAAGACAAACATGAAGTCTTCCGCAGCCTCAGAGACAAAGTCTTCCGAAGCTTCAACCTATGAAGACAGATTTCTTCCGAAGACTTTAAGTATACATGCTTTATCTGATGTACTTTTCCATAAAGCTGGACACCTTTCCGCTGCATCTTTGTAAAGTCACCAACTTACATGAGTTGGTGAAAAGGTCCATGCTTTTGGTAACTGTACATTGAGGTCTTGAGTCTGTAACTTTCTACTTTATGTACTTTATCCTTTTTGTAATATATAAGGATGTGAGCTATGGCATGTCATAGTCACAAGGTCAAAAGGCAGATATGCCTTTTGATCCTACAATTGATTTTATTAGTGTCTAGTCAATTGTATCCAGCTGGCTTTCAAAGTATAGCCGGATGTAGGTCGTAGTATAAGTATTCCAAGTTCTTGTATCTTTCTTTATGCTTTGTAACACTTGTAAAAGAACTTGAGAAAGCAATATACTCCCTCCTTGAAACCCAACTCTCTTGTTCTGTCTCTTTACTTTACTTGTGTTCTTTGTATCAACTTGGTTAATCCAGTTCACTGTTTGATCAAAGTTTAGTTGTTCTCCTCATTGTGTTGTTGTGTTGTAATTTGTTCAAGCCCTTAAACGGTCCTACAGTCTCTTATTGGCATACGACTTCTGCCTATCTTTAGGCTTTCTACCTCGTGAACCTTCAACTGTCGAGTGCATAGGCTATAACCTTTCCTTCTACATTAACACACCCCAATCCCGATTAGGAATCATCAGAATGAAACACCATATCCTCACTTCCATTGGGTAATGACAGAACTAGAGCACGAGTCAGTCTTGCCTTCAATTCATTGAACGCCTTCTCTTGAGCTTGACCCCATCCAAGTTTCACATCTTTCCGGGTCAACTTAGTTAGTAGGGAGGCGATCTTGGAGGAATCCTGAATGAATCTTCTGTAGTAGCCCGCCAAACCCAAGAAGCTACGAATCTTGGATAGCGTCTTAGAAAACTTCCATTGCATCACTGCCTCCCCCCTTGCCGGTTCCACCATAATCCCGTCAGGGTTCACTACATGACCCAAAACTGAACCTCGCGCAACCAGAATGCGCACTTGGAGAACTCTGGCATATTATTTCTTCCTTCTTAGCATCTCTAACACCTCTCGAATGTGATCGGCATGCCCCTCGTTGCTCTTCGAATAAATCAGGATATCCTCAATAAACACAATCACTGATTTATCTAACATCGGCCGACAGACTCGATTCATCCAATCCATAAAAGCAGCTGACACATTGGTCAATCCAAAGGACATAACGACAAACTCGTAGTGTCCATAATGCATGCGAAGAGCTATTTTAGGATTATCATGCTCCTTCACCTTCAACTGATGATAACCAGATCGAAGGTCTATCCTTGAAAACTAACTGGCACCTTGAAGTCGGTCAAACAAATCGTCAATCCTCGGTAACGGGTATCGGTTCTTCACTGTCAACTTGTTCAGCTCATGGTATGTAAGGCCCCGTTCCCGGGACGCCTACAGTTGGTCATTCATCGCACATAAAACATATAATTACATTTGCCTTAGGAAAACATTGCAGCGGAAACATTCAAAAATGGCATCTCGTTTCATTATAATTACTTTTGCCAAATAATACATCTCTATCCGGTTACAAATTACATGTTTGCATTACATCACAAAAGCTTTTTAAATGGATGCCATACCAAAAGAGCCGAGTAGCCTTGCCGTGCCATCCTCAGCAATCATTTACCTGCCAACTGGTAAACGTATTCTAGTTTTATAAAATAAACATACTTCACTTTCATTAAAAATTATCCCTTTTATCATGCGATCATTCAACATACGTATATACAGATAATGTCATTATTATCTTTCATCTCATTCATTATCTTCCGTTCCTTTCATACATTCTTTCTTCCGAGTCTTTTGCGACAACATAGTCGCTCACCTCAATAGCAATCTCAATGATTGCACGCTATCCGAGTCTTTTGCACCCCTAGGGTTGCTCACCTCATTGCCCATCTTAATGATAACAAGCTATCCGAGTCTTTTGCAACAACAAGGTTGCTCACCCCAAGGCAACATAACGATAGCACGTTACTCGAGTCTTTTGCAACGACAAGGTTGCTCACCCCATAGGCAATCTAAATGGTTGCACTTCATCCGAGTCTTTTGCAACACAAAGTCGCTCACCCCATATATATGCTTGCAAGCCTTTCTTTCGTTCATTCGTCATTCATTAATGCATGCATTCTTACTTCATGTTCCTCTTTCATTATCTTTCACTTTACATTACATAATATTTCATTCATTCATTAACATGACATGTAAAGCCACAAGAAAGATAAGCATACATCATAATAAGGAACATATCATACACATTCATCATCATCATTCAGGGCAACATCATACATTCATAATATGCATAAACATGCAACATCATCAACATCATGCCCTACATGCTCTCTAAGGCCATAACAGCCCTCTTACATGCTCTTACGAGAACTTTACATCATAACTTATACCTGCACCTTCCCCCGAAGGCCAGAAGTCAAACTACACATTCCTTTGATTGCAACGGCCCTATTCGGGCGTATGGACACCCTTCAGTCGCATGGCCTCCATGCGACTGAACATCATGCGACTGGACTCATGCGGATGATCATGTATGCGAATGAACATTCAATCGTGCGTATGGACCTTGTGCGAATGGGACTACTACGAATGGGCAACTATGCGACTGACCTCATGCGAATGGACTCATGCGACTAAGCATCTATGCGACTGAACCCTCAGTCGTGCGATCCCCCATGCGACTGGACTCCCAGTCGTGCGACTGAAGCCTTAGTCGTGCGATTGAACCCTCAATCATGCGAATGAATCCCTATCGTGCGAATGACCCTCATTCGCCTCTCATTCGGCCGTATGGCCTCCATTCGGTCGCCTAGCCCTAGCTGATGCAGAATGGAGTTCATCCCGAACCCAATCTGCCATTTTCCGCCTCCAAGCTCATCCAAACCCATTAAGCCTAAATTAACCCTCCTGGACCTTAGGAATGCATACCATAACACCATACAAGCACACACAAGCCTGGAATCATACTCCAAACGCATCATACACATCACACCCAAATGGGTCAAACACATACACACACTAAAAACGGGTTTTTACATTTTCCAGCCCCAAAATCAGTTGAAAACAAGTAAAAGTGGGATCCTAGAACTCATTCAATCGAGCACAACGTCAAGGGCTTCGATTTGGCTTGCCACACGACGAGTTTGGACACCCGAATCACCCGAAACTCCCCTTTTTCTCTTTTTCTTCTCCTTTCTCTCTTCTCCTCTCTATGAAATCTGAAAATTTGTGTATGGGGGAGAGGGTAAGGGCTGCCCTCTCCCTTATATACTCCGCTACCTGACTTTCTTTCGTTGGCGAGTTTGGTCCCTCGACTTTGGACTTTATTTTCTTTTCTTTCTTCGCCGTCTTCAAAATAAGAAATATCCGGGTGTTACAAGTCCACTCCCCTTAAATAGGTTTCGTCCCCGAAACCTGTTATTCTTCGAACAAACGTGGATAATGCTGTCTCATTTCTTCTTCAGTCTCCCACGTTGACTCGGATCCCTTCATGTGCTTCCACTGTACACGCACAAGAGGAACCACTTTATTCCTCAGCCTTTTCTCCTTTCGATCGATGATTGCCACCGGTTGCTCCACATAATTGAGTCGTTCATCTACTTTGATATCTTCCAATGGGACAATCATATCTTCATCTGCTAAGCACTTCCTTAGATGAGATACATGGAATGTTGGGTGAATTCCACTCAACTCATCCGGTAACTCCAGTCTATAGGCTGTCTCCTACTCGAGCAATGATTCGGAAAGGGCCTATATACCTTGGGCTCAACTTGCCCCGCTTTCGGAAGCGAATGATACCCTTCCAAGGTGAGACCTTCAACATAACCCGGTCACCCACCTGGAACTCAATCGGCCTGCGTCGTTTGTCAGCATACGACTTCTGTCTATCTTTGGCTGCCTTCATGAAGGTTTTAATCTTCTCAAGCTTCTCAGTCGTAGCTTCGATTACCTCGACGCTTCCCAATTCCTTTTGACCAATATCACCCCAACAAACGGGTGTTCTGCATCTCCTACCGTATAGCATCTCATATGGAGGCATGCCAATGCAGGTGTGATAGCTGTTGTTGTATGAGAATTCGGCTAACGGTAGGTGGTCATCCCAACTTCCACCAAAATCAATCACACATGCCCGAAGCATGTCTTCCAGTGTCTGAATGGTCCTTTCTGACTGACCATCAGTCTGGGGATGATAAGCCGTGCTAATATGTAACCTCGTCCCTATAGCGTCATGGAACTTCTTCCAAAATTTAGATGTAAACCGGGTGTCGCGATCCGACACAATAGACACCGGCACACCATGACGAGTCACAATTTCCTTGATGAACAGATCAGCTAACCTCTCTGATGAATATGTCTCGCAAATCGGTAGGAAGTGAGCACTCTTCTTCAAGCGATCAACTATCACCCATATGGCATCATACCCTTTCGTGGTACGCGGCAGCTTTGTAATGAAATCCATGGTGACGTGCTCCCACTTCCAATCCGGTATATCCAAAGGTTGTATCTTCCCATACGGCTTTTGGTGCTCGGCCTTCACCTGTAAGCAGGTAAGGCACTTACTCACATACTCCACCACATCGCGCTTCATACCCGGCCACCAATAATCTTTCTTCATATCATGGTACATCTTCGTGGCACCAGGATGAATGGAGTACCGAGTCTTGTGAGCTTCATCCATTATCTTCCCCCGTACATCCCCAAAACGAGGAATCCACACACGATCGAATCGGGTTCTAACACCGAGTGTGTTTTCACCCAATTCCACAACCAGACGTCTCATTCTTTCAGAGTTAAGATGATCTTCTTTCAATGCCTCATCTTGAAACTCTTTAACCTGCTTCATCACATCAGAGGTCATGATCAACTGAGGCTTTCACCCGAATCGGCTCGGGCCTCTCTTTCCGGCTAAGGGCATCACCCACCACGTTGGCCTTGCCCGGATGGTAGTGGATGTCACAATCATAATCCTTTATAAGTTCCAACCACTGTCTCTGCCTCATGTTCAAATCCTTCTGCTCAAAGAAGTACTTCAGACTCTTGTGGTCAGTGAATATGGTGTACTTCGTCCCGTAGAGGTAGTGCATCCAAATCTTTAATGCAAAGACCACGGTTGCCAGCTCCAAGTCATGAGTAGGATAATTGACCTCATGAACCTTCAACTGTCGGGATGCATAGGCTATAACCTTTCCTCTTTGCATTCACACACCCCAACCCCGAGTAAGAAGCATCGGAATAAACCACCAGATCTTCACTTCCATCCGGGTAATGACAGAACAGGAGCTTGAGTCAATCTCGCCTTCAGTTCTTCAAACGCCTTCTCTTGAGCTTGACCCCATACGAACTTCACATCTTTTTGGGTCAACTTAGTCAGTGGAGAAGCAATCTTAGAGAAGTCTTGGATAAATCTTTTATAGTAACCTGCCAAACCCAAGAAACTACGAATCTCGGATGGTGTCTTTGGTGACTTCCATTGCATAACCGCCTCCACTTTCGCCGGGTCCACCATTATCCCGTCAGGATTCACCACGTGACCCAAGAATTGATCCTCGCGCAACCAGAACGCGCACTTGGAGAATTTAGCATACAACTTCTCCCTTCTCAACGTCTCTAGAACTTCCCGAATGTGACCAGCGTGCTCTGCTTCGCTCCTCGAGTAAATCTGGATATCATCAATAAACACGATCACTGATTTATCCAACATAGGCCAACACACACGGTTCATCAAATCCATAAAAGCAGCTGGTGCGTTGGTCAAGCCAAAAGACATGACAAGAAACTCGTAGTGACCATAGCGCGTACGGAAAGCTGTTTTAGGAATATCCTTCTCCCTCACCTTCAATTGATGATAACCAGATCGAAGATCTATTCTCAAAAACTAACTGGCACCCTAAAGCTGATCGAACAAATCATCTATCCTCGGCAAGGGGTATCGGTTCTTCACTGTCAACTTGTTCAGCTCGCGGTAGTCGATGCATATCCTCATACTACCGTCCTTCTTCTTTACAAACAGGACCGGAGCACCCCAAGGAGAGATACTCGGTCTAATGAACCCCTTATCAAGCAGCTCTTGCAACTGCTCCATCAACTCTTTCATCTCGGTTGGAGCCAATCGATACGGTGCCTTGGCAACAGGTTGGGCACCCGGTATCAGATCAATTTGAAACTCGATCTCTCTGTCAGGTGGCACTCCTGATAAGTCTTCTGGAAACACATCTGGAAAGTCACACACAACCGGTACATCGGCTAGTTGTGGTGTTGGCGTATCCACATCCTTTACATAGGCCAAGTAGGCACTACATCCACACCTCATACACTTTCCCGCCACTGCCATCGAGATCACCTTCGAAATCATAGTAACCCGATCACCATACACCGTCACTGAACTACCGTCAGGCACCAACAACCGAATCATCTTCTTGAGACACACAATGTTCTCCTCAAAGTCCGCTAACCAGTCCATCCCAAGAACCAAATCAAAACCACCTAAGGTCATCACAAACGGTCTAACAGGAAACTTATGACCCTCGAGTTCCACATCACAATTCTCTATCATCTCAGAAATCCTGGTAGACTTACCTATGGCAGTTTCTACATCAAAGGGCGCATCAACATGTCTACTACTAACAGGCAGCTTAGCACAGAAAGCAGCAGAAATAAAACTCTTACTAGCACCCGAATCAAATAACACAGATGCTAAAGTTTGGTTCACCAGAAACGTACCGGACACGACATCAGGGTCCGTTCTAGCTTCCTCCTGTGTCATGGTGAATGCCCTGGCGCTCGCCCTTGGTCCTTCACCTCCTGTCTTCTTCGCCCCAGAGCTCCAGCCCTCGGCCTCTTGCAATCTTTGAACACGTGACCCTCTTCACCACAGTTAAAGCACCGGACCGTACTACAGTCCTTTGCCATGTGCCCCGCCTTTCCACACTTGAAGCACAAGTTTGACCCCAACCTGTACTCCCCACTATGCTCCCGTCCACACTTACCACACCTTCTCGACCCCGCACTTGACGTCACTACACGGCGGTCGTCCACACGTGCCCTCTTATTACCCGTCGAGGCATCACCCCGACCACACCTCTTCTTCTGCCAATTTCGATCACCACCGCTCTTCCTGCCACCATCAGTCACCACCACCATTCTTTCATCATACAATCTCCCCGCCAACTCCACCGTCCACCTAAACGTGCTCGGCCGGGCAGCAATCATGTGCCTGCGAATATCCGCCAGTAAACCCTGTATATACCTCTTGATCTTTTGGGACAGAGGTGTCACTTAATCCAGCACCAGACGTGCCATCTCGTTGAATTTCGTGGTGTACTGTTGGTGTGTCATAGTTCCCGTCTCTAGTTGCAAGAACTCCCTCTCAACCTTGTCCATTTCCCGATGAGGACAAAACTCCTCGATCACCAACCTTTTCAGCTCAGACTATCTCATTCTCCTAATGGCCCTGCTACCCTCGGCTTGGACAATATTGTCCCACCAACATAGAGCCGAATCCACAAAAGAGTGGGTAGCGAACTTCACCTTCTTGTCTTCACGGCATTCGCTGATATCCAGAACGGCCTCCATTTCCCTCACCCACCGGTGAGCAGCAGCAGCAGTGCTGTTTCCATCAAAAGTTGGGGGCTTGCACCTCATAAACGCCCCATAGTTGCAGCCCCGTACCACCCCTTGCACGGGCTCATCTTCATCCTCCTCCTCATTATCGAAGAAAATCGTTTCAGGCTCCGGTTGCTCCCCCGAGGCCCTATTTCTCTCCTTCCTTTCTCCCTCCTTCACAGCTTTGATGACTTCGGTCACCACAGACGGTAAGATTGTCTACATGACCTGATGTACTTCCTCAACAACAGCCTCCTTTACTGAGGCCCTCAAGTTCGCACTCTCATCCCCAGCCTCCGGATGAGGGGTCTCAGGTTCTGCAGGAACCTCTTTCTCAGCTCTAGGCCTTCCTCTGTTAGGGCGTGGGTCTGCATCCGGGCCACCACGGCCTCCACCCCTAGAAGCTCTAGAAGATCTACCACCAGCCATCCTCTATCACACTGAAAGATTCAAACACCAACACGGTCATTCAAGGAAACAACTCAGTTTATGTCAAGTATAGTAAGTCCCTAATTACAGTGGCCAGTTGTGATTAGCCACTTACTTTACTCTTCATACCCCAAATATCACCTGTCCTGACTACATCAGTATTTAAATCTACATACAAAACATAACCACATACCATGCACACATAAAACCGGTTAACTTTAAGAAAATATCTGATGGCGCGCAGCTATTCAGTTTGGCATCCCATTCCCTTTTCGTCCCATTCTCAGTTTAAGTTAAGGTTTATTTTGAAAATTTACCCATTTCACTTAAACTTTGGCTCTGATACCAACTTGTAAGGCCCCGTTCCCGGGACGCCTACAGTTGGTCATTCATCGCACATAAAACATATAATTACATTTGCCTTAGGAAAACATTGCAGCGGAAACATTCAAAAATGACATCTCGTTTCATTATAATTACTTTTGCCAAATAATACATCATTATCCGGTTACAAATTACATGTTTGCATTACATCACAAAAGCTTTATAAATGGATGCCATCCCAAAAGAGCCGAGTAGCCTTGCCGTGCCATCCTCAGCAATCATTTACCTGCCAACTGAAAAACGTATAAAAAGTCAGTGTTGCTGAGTGAGTTCTAGTTTTATAAAATAAACATACTTCACTTTCATTAAAAACTATCCCTTTTATCATGCGATCATTCAACATACGTATATACAGATAATGTCATTATTATCTTTCATCTCATTCATTATCTTCCGTTCCTTTCATACATTCTTTCTTCCGAGTCTTTTGCGACAACATAGTCGCTCACCTCAATAGCAATCTCAATGATTACACGCTATCCGAGTCTTTTGCACCCCTAGGGTTGCTCACCTCATTGCCCATCTTAATGATAACAAGCTATCCGAGTCTTTTGCAACAAAAAGGTTGCTCACCCCAAGGCAACATCACGATAGCACGTTACTCGAGTCTTTTGCAACGATAAGGTTGCTCACCTCATAGGCAATCTAAATGATTGCACTTCATCCGAGTCTTTTGCAACACAAAGTCGCTCACCCCATATATATGCTTGCAAGCCTTTATTTCGTTCATTCGTCATTCATTAATGCATGCATTCTTACTTCATGTTCCTCTTTCATTATCTTTCACTTTACATTACATAATACTTCATTCATTCATTAACATGACATGTAAAGCCACAAGAAAGATAAGCATACATCATAATAAGGAACATATCATACACATTCATCATCATCATTCAGGGCAACATCATACATTCATAATATGCATAAACATGCAACATCATCAACATCATGCCCTACATGCTCTCTAAGGCCATAACAGTCATCTTACATGCTCTTACGAGAACTTTACATCATAACTTACACCTGCACCTTCCCCCGAAGGCTAGAAGTCAAACTACACATTTCTTCGAGTGCAACAGCACTATTCGGGCGTATGGACACCCTTCAGTCGCATGGCCTCCATGCGACTGCACATCATGCGACTGGACTCATGCGGATGATCATCTATGCGAATGAACATTCAATCGTGCGTATGGACCTTGTGCGAATGGGACTACTACGAATGGGCACCTATGCGACTGACTCATGCGAATGGACTCATGCGACTAAGCATCTATGCGATTGAACCCTCAGTCGTGCGATCCCCCATGCGACTGGACTCCCAGTCGTGCGACTGAAGCCTTAGTCGTGCGATTGAACCCTCAATTGTGCGAATGAATCCCAATCGTGCGAATGACCCTCATTCGCCTCTCATTCGGCCGTTTGGCCTCCATTCGGTCGCCTAGCCCTAGCTGATGCAGAATGGAGTTCATCCCGAACCCAATCTGCCATTTTCGGCCTCCAAGCTCATCCAAACCCATTCTAAGCCTAAATTAACCCTCCTGGACCTTAGGAATGCATACCATAACACCATACAAACACACACAAGCCCGGAATCATACTCTAAACGCATCATACACATCACACCCAAATGGGTCAAACACATACACACACTAAAAACGGGTTTTTACATTTTCCAGCCCCAAAATCAGTTGAAAACAAGTAAAAGGGGGCTCCTAGAACTCACACAATCGAGCACAACGTCAAGGGCTTCGATTTGGCTTGCCACACGACGAGTTTGGACACCCGAATCACCCAAAACAGCCCTTTTTCTCTTTTTCTTCTCCTTTCTCTCTTCTCCTCTCTATGAAATCTGAAAATTTGTGTATGGGGGAGAGGGTAAGGGCTGCCCTCTCCCTTATATACTCCGCTCACCCGACTTTCTTTCGTTGGCGAGTTTGGTCCCTCGACTTTGGACTTTATTTTCTTTTCTTTCTTCGCCGGCTTCAAAATAAGAAATATCTGGGTGTTACACGGTAGTCAGTACACATCTTCATGCTATTGTCCTTCTTCTTCACAAATAATACCGGAGCACCCCAAGGAGAGATACTCGGCCTGATAAACCCCTTGTCAAACAGCTCTTGCAACTGCTCCATCAATTCTTTCATCTCTGTCGGAGCCAACCGATACGGTGCCTTGGCAACAGGTTGGGCACCTAGTATCAAGTCAATCTGAAACTCAATCTCACGGTCCCGTGACACTCCTGGTAGGTCTTCGGGTAACACATCTGGAAAGTCATGCACAATCGGTACATCTGACAGTTGTGGTGTCGGCACATCCACATCCTTTGCGCAGGCCAAATAGGCACTACATCCATGCCTCATATACCTTTCCGCTGAAAGATTTGATCTGCCCAAGATACATATAAAATTGATGTGGCTAGTGTGATATGATCCAAGTCGGGTCATACCCAATAACAAGCCAAACAAACACCGAAAGAAAATTTATTTGTTGATAAGATCATACAAATAATAAGTGACACCAATTTAGAAAATTGGATTTTCTAAATTATTGCTTTTGTAGATGAACATTATTATATGTATTAATTTGTTCATGAGGGATTATTTGTTCATTGTTTAAATTAGTTAAAGAATGACAAATAACATATGTATTGTGTTATAAAATTAAAGTGGTTCAATTTTATAAAAGGGTTGATTACTAGTGTATTCCTTTAAAAAGGATTTATTTGAATTTTGGTGAGAAGATGGGGAGCCATTTCGGCCGCCCCCTTGGTGTATGTCTTGGGAATGCCTTTTATTGTTCCAAGCACATGCATTAGCTTCTAATCAATTCATTTTAACACACACACTCAACCTACACAAGAACTCTCTCTCTCTCTCTCTCTCTCTTTCAAGATTTTCGGATTTGAACAAGAGAAGAAGATTTTTTCAGCTTCAAGTTTTGGTTCTTGGCTGAAAAACTTCACAAGGAAGAGAGACTACAACTTGGTGTTCGATCCTAGCAAAGAGAGGTGTTTTGCACGTGCTTGGGGTATCATCTTCTTGAGGATTGCTTGTTGGAATCTAGCCTTCAAGATCATCACCATCCTTCTCATCTTAAAGCTCGGGTTAAGTAGCTACAAAGGTTGTAGTTCCTTGTTTTTGTTGTTTTACATTTGTATGCATTATGTATAAAGATCCATGGCTTGGGGTTATTATAAAATGGGTTTTATAATCAGATCTTAATATGTTTCAAAATATTATTCCGCTGCGTTTTCATATAAATCATGTTGTATGAAGCTTTGATAAACATGTTAAAACCCCTCAATGGCATCAAGAGCCACTTATACATATGCATACATGTATTACACTTTGCTTTCTTTTGGACAGCCCAAACCGTGGGTTTAAAGGGCTATTTTGGTGCCCCCTTTTGATGTTTTAAAGATGCTATATTATGCATATTAGGATCTTTAAAACTCTAGTTTATAAGATTATTGTTTGCTTGGACTAAACCCATTTGTTCTTGGTTTATGTTGGCCAAAAACATGGGTTTTAAGGGGCTGCCAAAAATCGACTTCTTATGTATGTTTGGATATATTGTTGTTGTTTATGCATAACAAAGCCTAGACCACTTGGATTGAATGATTGATTGTCATGTTGTATTCATTTGGGCATGTAATAATTTATTTTGTTTTAAGTCTTGTTTTGTAATCTATTCATTCATATGGTTTGTAATAAATAGATTAGGAGTTTATCTTTACTAGAAAAATGTATTAGGATACATATTTTGTAAGGATGCTCAAGATCAAGACTTGAAGAAAAGATGGACAAAGAGGATGCTTGAAGATGTGGATTCAAGTGGGAGTTCCTTTTGTCAACCATGTGTCATGTTCTTAACCCTTAGGACAAGACCTTTTGACACACTTGTTTTGGCTAAACAAGTGTGCTCAACTTAGTATGCTTTGTTATGCATATATGGATTGTTTGGTTATGCTTGGTTGAATGCTTATGATGTTGTTTTGTTTTGGATATTTGGATGTCATTAACAAACATCACCTAGAACAAGCTAATACAAGAAATTGGTTCTCAAATCATTAAGCAAAATAGAATGGGTCTATAAAAAGGAGTTAATGGTTTGCAAAATAAAATGGGTTTTATTTATAAGAACCAAATAGGTACCATATGGTTGAATGCATACAATCATATAGTACATGGATTTTTCTAAAACATGAATTGTGAAATTATAAATCCCTTTTGAAAAACAAGTTAAACACCATCCTTTTACACAACACTTAGGTTACTTGCAAACTCTTAGTGGGATAAAGGTCACCTAACCACTTTGAGGGAACTTGTAACTTGAGGTGATAATGCCATGTTTGTGGGATAAAGGTCACCTAACCACTTATGTGGTAAACTCACACGTGTGTGTAAGTAGGACGACTTGATTTATAAAATATATTGAATGGATCACCTAAAATGTGTTTTATAAAAGGTGTTGATGGGGTAAACATGCCGTTATAAACATAAGATGTTTAAATGATCCCATACCATTAGAAGTTGCAATGGGTTGCAATTGTCATTTATGACTACCTTGTTTATTTAAATAATGGGATAAAGGTCACCTAACCAATATTTAAATATAACGTTGGATTCTAAAAATATTTTTTTTATTAATAGTCTATGAGACGTAAAGGGTATTAATAAATGAAATGTATAATTATATCAACGATTACTAAAATGGAACTTTGTAAAATCTTGTAGATGGCCGATCACACCAACGCTAATAACGATGTACCAAACCAAAACAACCAATCTCTTAGGGCGATCCTTCAAAGGGATCGTCTAACACCTAACAACTTCATGGATTGGTACCGCAACTTGAGAATTGTTCTCAAGCAAGAAAAGCGGGCCTACATTCTTGATGATCCCATCCCCGATGAACCTAACGAGGAGGATGTGGAGGCCTATAATGATTGGGTTAGATATACGGAAGACTCCATCCAAGTCTCTTGCTTAATGTTAGCAAGTATGACACCCGAACTCCAAAAGGAGTATGAGCTCCATGGAGCCTATGACATGATCACTCAGCTGCGGGAAACGTTCCAGCAACAAGCTAGAGTGGAGCGCTTCGAAACGGTTCGAGCGCTTCATGCATGTCGGATGGAGGAATCCCAATCAGTTTCATCTTATGTTCTTAAGATGAAAAGCCACATCGACCGCCTTCAAAGGCTGAACTGTCCCGTCTCAAAGGAGTTGGCCACGGATTTGATCCTTAATGGCCTAACTAAAAAGTTTGAGGCATTCGTCATGAATTACAACATGAACGGATGGGACAAGAGCATAAATGAACTTCATTCGATGCTCAAATCAGCTGAGGCGGGAATGGGTAAAAGGGTTTTACCCGTTCTCACCATTAATGAAGGTGGGAGAAGGAAGAGGTCTCTACCCCCTCCCAAGGCAAATGTTGCCAAAGGAAAGGGGCACGTTGGAGGAAAGGGGAAGATGGTTGTTAGGGCGGAACCTCCGAAGCCCAAGGAGAAGAAGCAAAAGGTTGCTGTAAACGACCCATGCTTCAAATGTGGTGAGATAGGGCATTGGATGAGAAATTGTCCAGTCTATCTCAAAGAGTTGAGAGAAAAGAGGGATGCGGGGCAAACCTCAGGTATAATATACATGATACATATAGAATTAAATGTTATTTCTTCTAACACATGGGTATTAGATACCGGATGTGGAACTCACATTTGCAATTTGTTGCAGGGGTTCAAAAGAAATGAGCATTATGAGAAAGGGGAAATAAGTCTCTTCATGGGCAATGGTGCAAAGGTTCATGTGGAAGCCCAAGGAGACTACATTTTGAAACTTCCAAATGGTTTGGAAGTTATTTTAAGTAATGTATTATATGCTCCTAGTTTGACTAGGAACATAATTTCTGTTTCCCGTTTAAGACAATATGATTATGATTTCAAGTTTGTTGACAATGATATTCATGTTTCTTTAAATCATGTATTTTATTTTAAAGCTATACCTTGTAATGGTATTTATGAATTGGTTCATGAAAACGCAACATATGATAGCTCAATATACCAAGCAACCACCAAAAAACTTAAATTGGATTTGAGTGATACCTACCTTTGGCATTGTCGTCTTGGTCATATAAACAAGAAACGTATACAAATACTTCAAAAGAATGGTCTTTTAAAAACAAATGAATGTGATTCATTTGATGTATGTGAATCTTGTTTACAAGGTAAAATGACTAAGGCACCCTTTAGTGGAACTAACGAAAGGGCAAAAGATTTATTAGGTATCATACATTCGGATGTATGTGGTCCTTTTAAGCCAATGACTAGGAATGGTGAGAGATACTTCATTACCTTTACCGACGATTATAGTCGCTATGGGTATGTATACTTATTAAGGCACAAAGATGAAGCTTTTGAAATGTTCAAAATCTTCAAGAATGAAGTAGAAAATCAACTCAACAGGTCAATTAAAATTCTCCGCACCGATAGAGGTGGCGAATACCTAAGTGATGTTTTTCAAGATCATCTTAGGAGTTGTGGGATTGTCTCACAACTCACTCCACCTGGAACACCACAACATAATGGTGTGTCTGAGAGGAGGAATCGAACCTTATTGGATATGGTCCGATCTATGATGGCTAGAAGCACATTGCCTCTATCATTTTGGGGTTTCGCTTTGCTCTCCGCGGCTCGTATTCTGAATATGGCCCCAACCAAGAAGGTGGAAAGGACACCTTTTGAGATATGGCATGGAAGAGTTCCATCCCTATCATACTTAAGGGTTTGGGGTTGTGAGGCTTATGTTAAGACTCCCACCCCAAACAAATTAGAAGTCCGATCCACCAAGTGTATCTTTGTTGGATATCCTAGAGATTCTATGGGATATTATTTCTATGATCCACTGGAACAAAAGGTATTTGTTTCCAGAAAGGGTGAGTTCTTAGAAGCCAAGTTCCTTATGGAAGGAGCTAGCAGTAGAACAGTGGATCTTGAGGAGGAACAAGAACCACAGCCTAATACACGTTTGGTTGAAACTAGCACTCAACATGAGGATGTTGAGGATGATCAAGCAGTTGATCAATACACACAAAACGTTCGCAGAAGTGGTAGAACTAGTAATCCACCTGAAAGATACGGATTTTTCATGGATGGATGCTATGTGGTAGATTCAGATGAACCAACCACATATCATGATGCAGTGTCCAATTTGGATTGTGACAAATGGCTTGAGGCCATGAACGTTGAGATGCAATCCATGTATGACAATCAAGTTTGGGAACTTGTTGTACCACCTCATAATTCCAAAGTAGTTGGAAGTAAGTGGGTTTTCAAGAAGAAAACCGATATGCATGGAAACTTGGATACTTACAAAGCTAGACTTGTAGCAAAGGGTTTCACTCAAACTCAAGGGGTTGATTATGATGAAACCTTCTCACCTGTTGCAATGCTTAAGTCTATAAGGATATTGTTTGCCATAGCAGCTCATTATGATTATGAGATTTGGCAAATGGATGTCAAAACCGCTTTCCTAAATGGATATCTTGAGGAAGATGTCTATATGGTTCAGCCTGAAGGTTTTGTTGATCCAAAACATCCTAACAAAGTATGCAAGTTAAAGAAATCAATCTATGGATTGAAACAAGCATCGAGAAGTTGGAATCACCGTTTTGATGATGAAGTAAAGAAATTTGGCTTCATCAAAAACGCTGATGAGGCTTGTGTGTATAAAAAGGCTAGTGGGAGCACAATAACCTTCCTAGTATTGTATGTTGATGACATACTACTATTTGGAAATGACATTCCAACCATGGAAGGTGTAAAAACCTGGCTTGGAAGTTGTTTTTCCATCAAGGATCTTGGTGAAGCCGCCTATATTCTGGGAATAAAGATCTATAGGGATAGATCAAGGCGGCTGATTGGTTTGAATCAAAGTGCATACATTGACAAAATCTTGAAAAGGTTCAAGATGGAAAACTCTAAGAAAGGTACTGTACCTATTCAAAGAGGGACAATATTGAGTACAACTCAATGTCCAAGCTCCAAGGAGGAGCAAAATAGGATGAAGGCAATCCCATATGCATCTGCTATAGGATCCATCATGTATGCAATGATATGCACTAGACCGGACGTGTCATGCGCTTTAAGCATGACAAGTAGATACCAGCAAAATCCTGGTGATAGTCATTGGATGGCTGTCAAGAACATTCTGAAATACCTAAGGAGGACTAAGGACATGTTCTTGATCTACGGGTCTGGTGAAGAGGAACTCGTTGTAAAAGGTTACACGGATGCGAGTTTCCAAACCGATCGAGATGATTCACGATCTCAATCAGGGTACATCTTTATTCTGAATGGGGGAGCTGTTTCTTGGAAAAGCTCAAAGCAAGAAGTCGTAGCGTTGTCCACTACAGAGTCAGAATACGTCGCCGCTTCAATGGCAGCACAGGAAGCTGCATGGCTGAAGAAATTCATAGCCGATCTAGGGGTAGTCCCTTCCATTCAGGATCCCCTAGAGATCTTTTGTGACAACGAAGGTGCGATTGCTCAAATCAAGGAACCTCGTGCTCATCAAAAGACTCGGCACATTGAACGGAGATTCAACTACATAAGGGATGAAGTTGAAAAGGGAAAGATATGTATTCGCAAAGTCCACACTGATAAAAACATTGCGGATCCACTCACAAAACTCCTTGAAAAGGCAAAGCATGAAGGTCATGCTTGTGCCATGGGACTTAGATATTCTAGTGACTGGGTTTAATGTTGTACTTTATATTTGAATATTGGAACTTATGTTATTTGACTTAATTACATGGTTATAATATTCATTTGTTCTTCTATTTTAGCATGTTTAAATCCGTGAATAAATAAGTTATTCTAAACGTTCGTAGTCGATCATACTTGTGGGAACAATTATGAATGTAAGACTATAATGAACTTGGATTGGTTGATATTCATAAGGTATGAATATAGAGCAAGAGGTTGCTAGCAAGGTTCATTGATATCTATGGGATATAGATATTGGACTGACCCGCACTCAATTATTTCTGCATGGAATCTTTGTGATTAGTCATAAGAAATATTGAGTAAAGGCGAATATCATAGTATCCTCAGACCTGAGATACATATTGGGTCTTGATATTCACCGAATATTGTATTTTGACTTAGTTCTTCGCTGTTCTGAAATATTGGCAGTACATAAGGCTGAGTTCAGGTATGATACGAAGTGATTGTGAGAGACGTATGTAGTCAAGATGGGATTTGTTCCTCTTATTCGTTGAGAGTTAGATGTCTAAGGCCTATTAAAGTTAAATCATCAGAGAATGACAATTCTGTGTCTCTTGGATTTAACATGACATCTGAAGAAAAGGATAAATGATAAGTTCACCTAAAACATATTCAAGTAAGGTACTTGAAAAGGATGATGTTAATGAATGGCACTTAGTCATATACATTAGGGGTAGCAAACCGTTGCTAGGCGTTATTTGCTGCTTGCATCAATCTTCTATGAATCTTGTGCAAGTGGGAGATTGAAAGATTTGATCTGCCCAAGATACATATAAAATTGATGTGGCTAGTGTGATATGATCCAAGTCGGGTCATACCCAATAACAAGCCAAACAAACACCGAAAGAAAATTTATTTGTTGATAAGATCATACAAATAATCAGTGACACCAATTTAGAAAATTGGATTTTCTAAATTATTGCTTTTGTAGATGAACATTATTATATGTATTAATTTGTTCATGAGGGATTATTTTTTCATTGTTTAAATTAGTTAAAGAATGACAAATAACATATGTATTGTGTTATAAAATTAAAGTGGTTCAATTTTATAAAAGGGTTGATTACTAGTGTATTCCTTTAAAAAGGATTTATTTGAATTTTGGTGAGAAGATGGGGAGCCATTTCGGCCGCCCCCTTGGTGTATGTCTTGGGAATGCCTTTTATTGTTCCAAGCACATGCATTAGCTTCTAATCAATTCATTTTAACACACACACTCAACCTACACAAGAACTCTCTCTCTCTCTCTCTCTCTTTCAAGATTTTCGGATTTGAACAAGAGAAGAAGATTTTTTCAGCTTCAAGTTTTGGTTCTTGGCTGAAAAACTTCACAAGGAAGAGAGACTACAACTTGGTGTTCGATCCTAGCAAAGAGAGGTGTTTTGCACGTGCTTGGGGTATCATCTTCTTGAGGATTGCTTGTTGGAATCTAGCCTTCAAGATCATCACCATCCTTCTCATCTTAAAGCTCGGTTTAAGTAGCTACAAAGGTTGTAGTTCCTTGTTTTTGTTGTTTTACATTTGTATGCATTATGTATAAAGATCCATGGCTTGGGGTTATTATAAAATTGGTTTTATAATCAGATCTTAATATGTTTCAAAATATTATTCCGCTGCGTTTTCATATAAATCATGTTGTATGAAGCTTTGATAAACATGTTAAAACCCCATCATCCGCCACCGCCATTGAAATCACTTTTGGGACCGTCGTGACTCGATCACCTTAAACTGTTATCGAACTCCCGTCGGGCGCTGTCAAACTAATCATCTTCTTGCGACACACAATATTAGCCTCGAAGTCTGCTAACCGATCCATTCCAAGGACCAAATCAAAACCACCTAAGGTCACCATGAATGGTCTAACTGGAAATTTATGACCTTCTAATTCCACGTCACGGCCATCTATCGCATAAAAATCCTGGTAGGCTTACCTATGGCAGTTTCTACATCAAAGGGCTTATCAATACTTCTACTCCTAATGGGCAACATAACACAAAAGGCAGCAGAAATGAAACTCTTACTCGCACCAAAATCAACTAACATCGAAGTTAGAGTTCGGTTTACTAGAAACATACTTGACACAACACCGGGGTCCGTACTAGCCTTCTTCTAAGTCATCACAGAAGCTCTACGCTCACCCCCTACCCTCCTGTTCTGGTCGTCTTCCTTGCTCCAGAACTCTCTGCCCTTGGTGCCTTGCAGTCCCTGCTTATGTGACCCCTTCTACTACAGTTATAGCACCGTACCACCCCACACTCTCTTGCCACATGACCGGGCCTCCCACACTTGAAGCAGAGATTTGATCCCCACCTACACTCTCCTGTATGTCTATTCCCGCAATTACCACATCTCTTTACCTCCATATTGGATGTGACCACACGTCGGTCATCTACGCTCGCAGCCTTGTTATTTGGAATGAAACCCTCACTTTCAACCCGCTTTCCTTTCCAATTCTTGTCGCTGCTACCTTCCTCGTTTACTTCAATCACGGTCGTCTCCTTCACCGCCCTAATTACCTCAGTGACCATAAACGGCAGAATCGTCTGCATCGCATGTTGAACTCCCGCAACCACAGCCTCTTTCATTGCGGTCCTCAGATTAGCATATCGTCATTGCCTTCCCAGTGATGGATTTCAAGCTCTTCGGGTGCCATTTCAGCAGCCCTCGTCATGCTCCTCGTGACACGCGATCCAGCAGCACGTCCACCACAACCTTCCCCTGATACAGCCTTCGAAGATCTACCACGGGCCATCCTCTTAGACACACTATAAGATTCAAACACCAACACGGTCATTCAAGGGAACAACTCAGTTTATGTCAAGTATATTAAGTCCCAAATTATAGTGGCCAGTTATGATTAGTCATTTACTTTACTCTTCATACCCCGAGCATTACCTATCCTGACTACATCAGTATCTAAATCTAAATACAACACATAAACTACATAACATGCGCATATAATACCGGTCATCATTAAGAAAATACCTGATGGCATGCAGCTACTCAAATTGGCATCCCATTCCCATTTTCTTCCCATTCTCAGTTTAAGTTAAGGTTTATTTTGAAAATTTACCCATTTTACTTAAACTTTGGCTCTGACTTGTAAGGCCCCGTCCTGGGACGCTTACAGCTGGATTCTCATCGCACATAAAACATATATTTACATTTTTCTTTCATAATACGTTGCAACGGAAACATTAAAAACAACATTTTCATTTCACCATAATACTTTTGCAAAATAATACAACCGTTCCTTTTACAATATCATTTTACATTTCATTACAAAAGCATGATGAATATTGGATGTCATCCAAAATACGTTGAGTAGCCGCCCCGTGCCATCCTCAGGAACATACCTGCCAACTGGAAACACATCAAACTCAGCGTTGCTGAGTGAGTTCTAGTTTTAAATAAAACATACTTTACTTTCTTTATAAAACCATTCAGTACCTTCGTAAGCGATCACACAACATTCATACACATAGATAATATAATTATTACCTTCATCATTACGTTCGTTAACTTTATTAATCCATAAACTTCCATTCGTTCATTCATTCTTACTTTAACTTTTGTTCGATCATACGTTCTTACTTTCATTCATTCGTTAATTATTAGCACCTCTTTTCTTTACATCAAACTATAAACTTTACCCTTCTGTTCGTGGTACTGGACCTAGGCCTATCATAGACCTTCTATAACAGTGCACAGCACCTCATGGTCACAGTACCTAAGGTAAGGTTCAGGATCATTACATCTGTTATTTCATCACGTTTGTTACATTCTTACTTCCATTTATTCGTTCATCTTTACATCTTTTCCATTTAAAAACAGCATGAACTTTACCCTTCATGCTCAAGATACTGGGCCTAAGCCTATCATAGACCATCATTTACAGTGCCCAGCTGTGAATCCAAGGATCGCAAACAGGAATTATCAGTGTCGGTTGATGGCAAGTCAACGTTTGCGGAATCAACGTTGATTTGGTTTAATTGTTTGAAATAACTTTACATATCAATAAATGTTCAAGAATACACTTAACAAAACACAATTAATGATTAATAAGTATTTCATTAGAACATGTTAATGATTACAAATATAATGAATAAATGATATCAAAGTATATTATGATGTGACGGCTGCTAGGGTTTGATTGAGAGACTTTGAAGTAATTGTCGTATTTCTGTTGCTGTTGTCGATCAATCAATCGTCTAAAAACAATCGTCCTTGAATCAAAACCTAGGATCCATATATATAGACAATGATGTTTTAGTTATAGGAAACACCGGATCTCTTGGGATTTGATTTGTTTCAGTTAAGGAATCATCGGATTTCTCGGGATTCGCATAACTACCTTGTTGACTTGTTGACTTGTTACACTTGTATTATACAAGTGTTTGGACTCCGCAGGAATAGTGTCTTCAGTAGATGATTTGTTCTTCCGTAGAAGATTTGTTCTTCCGTAGAAGTCTTGTTCTTCCGAAGGAAACTTGTTCTTCACTTCTGGTTGTTCATCCGCAGAGGATCTTCGGATGTATAGTTACTTGTAAGAAATATTTCTACGGAAGAACAAAATGTTCATACGTAGATGTTTCTTACACTTGGTCAATTTCATAAATTGACCAAGTATAATGTTTGTACCTAAAACCATACATAAATCAACACACACATAAATGGGTTAACCTATATATTTAATGCATACACAATAATGAATTACAAATATTCATTACAGATATTAATTCATGTACTAAGCCTATACATAATGAACTAGATCTACTGATCCTAGACCTAGCAATACTCCCCTTAGGCTTAGATACTTGCAATCAGTTCTTCAAAACTGAATGTTTCTTGACTCTAGCAATGATCTTATTGTATAAGTAAGACACAGCAGTCTTCTGATCATCATACTTGTAGTTGATCTTCTTCTCGCTGAACTTCTTCAAAGTCTCAAAGCTTATCCCCAGAACATCTTCCTCCATAGTGAGTGTGTCTAACACATTGTTGTTATTCACCACTTCTAGCTCATCTTGCTTTGAAATTTTGAGTTCTGTTACTTCATCAAAAGTTGTTCCCTTTAGCATTCCAGCATTGAATCTTCTTCTTTTGTAGGCTTTGGCATGTAATTTGTCAATCACTTGGATCACATGGACATGCAGGAACAAATCATTTTATGCTTTTTCATCAGCCAGCTTGGGAAAGAATTTGTCATTGAGGTACGAGGTGTAGCTGGGGTGAAGTAATTTGATTTCCACAGGATCAAAAATCCTGATCCTATCAGCTTTCTTGTTTTCAACATTTCTTAGGAGGACCAACTCCTTTGTTTTCTCAACATAACCCCATTTAGTTATAGGGTATGTGAATTGAGTCCCTTCAATGCATTTGATTGCTGCTTTAGTTCTACATTTGTAGCCAACCCTCTTCAAGAATTCATCATCAACAGATTCTGAGGCATTGGACTTGTATCTTTTGAGTCCTTTGATTCTCTTCTGATGCTCTACATCTTCTCTTTTAGCTTCTATGAGGACATCATCTTTAAATTTACTCTTGAGCTTTCCCACTAGAGTTGAGAAGTCTCTTCCACTAGGATGAATTTGATAATTGCAAATGATCAGGCTTTGAAGATCTTTGATGTCATTCTCTGGCAGACTCACCACTGAAAATAAATCATGGAAGTATTCAACTCTTCCAGATATTCTTTTAATAATAGCATAATCCCAGTCTGGATCATATTTCCAGGCCATGATCCTTTTCTCTTCCACAGAACTAGGAGTTGTGAGGTGGTCTATTATTTGTATCAGAGTGGACTTCTGTTCAGTTATCTCCCTCACTGTAGTCCCAAGTGGCCATACTTTGACCGGTATTACTTCTCTTGGCTCTCTGATCAATTTGTCCTTCCCTTTGTGTTGATCTTTAGATTCAACTATTATAGGTTTAGCAGGAAGTTTGCTTTGTTGCTCATAGGATGGATGTGGAGCTTCAGTTCTGAATTTTACACCAGTATCCAGCTCAACTTTCATCACATGCTCCATCATTCTTCTAAGTTCTCCTACTGACCTTCCCTTAAGCTTATGTGGTTTGTAGTTATGGCCTTGTAACCAGCAAGTCATGTTGTATTTGCTCAGCTTAGCTGTGTCGTAATGTCCCAACTCCTTCTTTGTCTTTTGGATGGATTGAAAGGTGCTGAAAGCTTCATAGTCATAATTTGGAATCATAAAGCATGCAAGCTCAAATTCTTTCAACAGATTCTACATCTCAGTTATGTTTAGCCTTTCAACCATGTCATAAGGGAAACCATGATTTATGAGTGTCATGAACATGGTTGTTTCAGGCCTCTCTTCTAATATCTTATTTGTAGTCAGAAGATCATCAACCTTTGATACTTCCTGATCTGGTGGAGAGTCTTCATTGATCAGCTCTTTCCACTCTTCATCACTGTCATCATCCTGATGAGAGATAGACTTCATAGTAGATAAATCTACTGAAGGTGTGTTCAGGAGATGTGAGCTTTTGTTTCTTGGAAAAACTTTCATCAATGGTCATCTTCTTCTCTGCAGTACCAAGATACTTTCTCTTCCTTGAGTACAGTAGCTTTTTTGATGCCTTAGTAGATTGTTTTGTTTGAACAGTTGAAACATCAGCATTAGACTCTAATGTACAGATCTTCATTTTGAGCTGCTCAATCTCTTCTTCTTTTCTTTTTATCACATTTGACTGAGCAGACATAGTGTTATTTGCTTGTTCATGCTCCATCATCATCCTTTCTTTTTCTTCCTTTTCAGTTTCTGCTGACTCTTTAAGCTCAGACTCCTTATCAAGTAGAGCATCAATGACTTCCTTGTTGCATTTAGCATCTTCTCTCAGCATTTTTATTCTAGCTTCTTGTTTCATCAACTCTTCATCGTTTTCTCTTATCACTCCCTTCAGCTCCTGTATTCTTTGCTTTCTTTTGTTTGATTTCAGCACTAGATTGTTATACTCAGCAACCAGATAACTCTTGCTGACAGGGATATCATTATCACTTAGATCATCTTCATTGTAGGCAATTATATCAACATAGTTTGCTTCTTCTTCTTCTTCCTGATGTTGAGCATCAATCTCATCATCTTTTACTTCTTCTGGGTCTACACTTGCTGAGCTTGAACTGGGCTCAATGGCTTGATCTATAAGTTCTTGATGAGGTTGTTGTTGTTGTTGATGATTAGTGACTGGAGATACTTGTTCAGTTTCATTTTAGAGTACAGGGGATTCAGTTTTGGTTGATGACAGTTTAACTGTACTTGCTTGTGAGACTAACTCTGTCTCTCCAGTGTAAATACTCTCAGTGGCTGAATTTTCTGGATTTGGAGGTTGTTGATAAAGATGCATTTGAAGCTGATTTGGTGATTGGGGTTGGATGGGAGAGATTGGTTTTGTGTTTTGGGTGGCTGGAGATTGTGGTTGGGATGTTTGTTGTTGATTTGGTGATTGATGGTGGATAGGTGAGATTGGTTCTGTGTTTTGGCTGGCTGGAGATTGTGGTTGGGGTGTTTGTTGTTGATTTGCTGATTGATGGTGGATAGGTGAGATTGGTTCTGTGTTTTGGCTGGTTGGAGATTGCTGATGAATGGGTGATGTATCTGGTGAGTGAGTGTCTTGAACAGAGTTGGTTGGAGAGTTATCTTGTTCATCTTCCCACACAAGCTCTTGAGGAATATTTGCAGTAGCATCAACCATATGTGCAAACATGTCCATGTCACCTCCTTCATATTTCCCAGAAATTTTGTTCAGAACAGATCTGCCAAGGTGTGCTTGAATAAACACACCACCATCCACAGAAGTTCTAGGCAAATACGCATTAATGATTAGTTGAAGAAACCTTGGAAACATATACATCTTATCAGCCTTCTACACTTTAATGTGATCACATAGGCAGTTGAAGATGTACATTGAGTAATTGTAGGTTCTTCCCTCAAAAATAGCAATGATGCCAGACGAGATATGTCTTGAAAATCTATCAAGGCCAGATTTTCTGTTTGAAATGCACTTCAGATAGGTGTGACAGAGAAATCTGTATGGCTTACAGAGTCTTCCTTTCTTGATTTCTCCCTTTTCAAAATCACTATCATACCCCATCATGAGAAAAACTTTCTCTATGTATTCGTTTTCGAACACATCAGGGTGTCCGGCTTTAACATCTCCCAATTCAAGAACCCTTCTTATTGTTTGTTCATCGATTATCAGCCTTCTATTTTTAACATCAGCAACAATACCTTCACCATCTTCTTCTACATATGCAGAGTTCCAGAAATCAGTGATATGTGATCGATAAATCATAGGCTCTGCTCATAGGGCATAGAACAGCCTCGATCTTCTTAGATATCTGATAATTTCTTGGCACCCTTCTGAAACAGGATCATCAGGGTTTAAGAAGGCACACACATTGTGTTCTCTCGCAAATCAATTATCCATCTGTTCATAAGAAATAGACTTCGTTAAAATCACATTATTGATATGAGAATAGGAACTGTTGTGAGATAAAACAAGAATCAAATGGTTCATTCTTGAACATTACGACATGTTTTACCTTAATAACAGCGGATTAAGAACACAGATATATGTTTGTTTAATGTTTTGATTTGGTGAAATTTGAATGGTGAGGAAGTGGGAAAGAGTTTGTTGAGAGTGTGTTTTTCTAGGTCTGAAAAGTGAGCTGAAAAAACGAATAATGAATTTTAGAAGTCAAACCACATCATTTATACTCTCAGACACATTAATTTATCTCATTTATTAAATGGGACCCTCAATGTAGTCTTCCGCAGAACATCTACGGATCAACAACATCTGCTGATGATGTGTAACTTACATTTTCACAGATTACCAAACTGTAACATTAAATTACATTTGTAGCTTGTTGATCTTTATTCATCCATAGTTTACCAATCTACGGATAAACATTTAAGATTTCCAAATTGTAGCTTCTGCTGATGCTTAAAATAGCACAATGCAGAGAAATATTATTGTATGTATGGTCCAACTCCATTGGTTAGAACCATTTATTGCTTTAGGACCTTGTTGGCTTTGTATACATGGCACAAAAAGTTTAAAATGATTTTTACTAAAATTTTCATGTATGTAGAAGCTAAGATGATGCTCAGATTCCAATTCCTTCAAATAGATAATAAGATAGACATTGCTGCTGATTGAAAAACTTAACTTCATGTATTCTACTCCCCCAAAATTTGTGATTAATGGTGAAATAAGCATTTATCATAAATTTCTTTAAGAGGATTAACATGAATTTTAACTGTATGATAATAATCAGACATATATACACATATGATGGGATCATACTATAATACTAAGCCTCTTCCTGATGAGTTATTTTGTTGAATTGATGCCTGAACAAAGTTCTGATTGCAAGTATATTGTCCACATAAATCCATACAAGAGCTCATGTATCAACTAGGCATGCTGATTATCATGTTTTCATATTGATTTGGAAATAATTGTTATGGGCTTCACATTCAATTCACAAAGATTTTGTCCTCCCTTTTTTCCAAGATTTTGCAAGTCAAATCATCATTTTTCCACACTTAAGAACTATGTACTTCAAGTTATAAGATCTATCTTGAGATGCATTTGGCATCTCATTGATGCAATGATATAAAAGCTCAAGATAATATACAATTGATCACATAGGATTCTTTTGAGAGCTTAGATATGATCATCATCAGGTCACCAGGTCTTTACTCCCGTAAAATAGAGGTGCCTTTAACCCAGGTCTTTGTTTACACAAAACAGAGGGATGATGCGGATCATGATCTTTTCACCTTTTGTAACTGATATTCAGTATGGTGATCATACACCCAGGTCTTTGTTCACACAAAACAGAGGGAGTATGATTTGCAAAGATAGATATTATAAAGTGTTTTACATAGTGTGTTTAGATAAGTGATTTGGTCACATTAGAATAAGACTCACTTTGTATTCTCAAAATGAAGTTTCCCACAAACAATCATTTTAGCATTATGTTTACACAAAACAGAGGGATGATGCGGATCATCATCTTTTCACCTTTTGTAACTGATATTTAGTATGGTGATCATACACTCAGGTCTTTGTTCACACAAAACAGAGGGAGTATGATTTGCAAAGATAGATATTATAAAGTGTTTTACATAGTGTGTTTAGATAAGTGATTTGGTCACATTAGAATAAGACTCACTTTGTATTCTCAAAATGAAGTTTCCCACAAACAATCATTTTAGCATTATGTTTGGCATACACTCAGTTTAGTTTCCACTCAAGATGAATCTACTCACATATCAAGAAACTTGCTGAGATTTATTGTTATTTATGTATTCAGGAATAAGCAAAGCTATAGTGTACTATCATTTCCCATACATATGTCATGCTGAAGCATCATTACACACAGTATTTTGTTTGTTTAAACTCGATTAATCTAAGTTAATCATGCCTAGAGACTCAACCAGAAAGTTAAATCTGACTGAATCAAAGGCTTTAATGAATAAATCAGCAAGCTGATTTGATGTATCCACATTGACTAACTTAATCAAACCCCTTTCTGAGCAATCTCTCAGAAAATGATATCTTATCTCAATATGTTTTGTTTTACTATGTTGCACAAGATTAGCAGTGATAAACATAGCAGCATAATTGTCTATATAAATTGAAGTTTGAAGAAAGTTGAACCATAGTCAAGCAATTGGTTTTGCAGCCAAAGAACTTGAGAGCAACCAGCTGAAGCAGCTATGTACTCAGCCTCAGCTGTGGATACAGAAACATTGGTTTGTTTCTTGTACCGCCATGATACTAGCCTTGGTCCAATGAATTGACATCCACCGGTTGTTGATTTTATGTTACTGTTACATCCACCATAGTCACTGTCTGAGTATGCGTAGAGTGTAAAGCCTCCATCCTTTGGATACCAAAGACCAAGTCCTGGTTTTCCTTTGAGGTACCTGAAAATTCTTTTATTGAGATGGGACTCCTTGGGATCAGATTGGTACCTAGCACATACACACACAGCAAACATAATATCAGGTCTACTGGCAGTTAAATACATAAGTGAACCTATCATTGATCTATATAATTTTTTCTCAATAGATTTTCCAGAAGGATCAGGAACAATCTTATCAATTGTTGATGCTGGTGTTTTGCATGAGGATACTTCAGCAAGATTGTATTTCTTCAGAATTTGATGTATGTATTTTTCTTGGTTGATGAATATCCCATCTGATTTTTGATGAACTTGGAGGCCAAGGAAGAAGGTTAATTCACCCATTGAGCTCATCTGAAATTCAGATTTCATTAGCTCTTCAAAATTCACACACAATCTCTTATTAGTTGAACCAAATATAATATCATCAACATATATTTGAACTACTAAGAGATCTTGATGTTCTTGTTTGAGAAAGAGTGTCTGATCAATAGTCCCTCTTTTGTATCCATTCTTGAGCAAGAAAGATGATAGTGTTTCATACAATTTTCTTGGTGCTTGATGAAGACCATACAAGGCTTTATCTAGTTTGTATACCTTATGGGGAAAATGAGGATCTTCAAAACCAGAGGGTTGTGACACATAAACTTCCTCATCAATCTTCCCATATAAGAATGCACACTTCACATCCATTTGATACACAGTAAACTTCTTATATGATGCATAAGCCAGAAACACTCTTATGGCCTCAATTTTAGCAACTGGTGCAAAAACTTCATCATAGTCTATTCCTTCTTCTTGAGTGTACCTTGTGCAATCAACCTTGCTTTGTTTCTTACAATAATCCCTCTATCATCCAGTTTGTTTTTGTATAGCCATCTTGTTCCAATAGGATGTTGACCTTCAGGCAAATCAACAAGAGACCACACTTTTTGCTTTCTGAACTGTTGAAGCTCTTCTTGCATAGCTTCAATCCAGCTATTGTCTTATAAAGCAGCAGTGATGTTTGGAGGCACCACTTGAGAAAGAAAACAACTGAAGAGACAAAGGTTGGCAGTACCACTTTGGCTCCTTGTAGTTCTCTTTTCAGGATTTCCAATGATGTTGTCGGTTGGATAAGTCTTATGGATTCTCATTGAAGGAGTTGATTCAACTGGTATAGATGATTCCAGGTTAGTCATTTCCATTGCCTCACACTGATCCAACTCAGGTTGAGAGTTTAAGAAATAGTCATGAGAGTCGCTTGTATGGGCTGCAGGAGCATCTCCAGTTTTGGTTTGCTGTTCTGTAGGAACTTCTTCGGATACATTTTGCTCTTCCGTAGAAACTTCTCCGGAAGCATTTTGATTTTCCGTAGGAACTTCTCCGGAAGCATTTTGCTCTTCCGTAAGAACTTCTCCGGAAGCATTTTGCTCTTCCGTAGGAAATTCTCCGGATGATAAGTGAGGACATGAATCATTTCCAATGTTTATTGTATTCACTTGAGAGCTTGGTTCTGTTGAAGGGACATCATTCACATCTCCAGATGTAGCATGTTCATTTCCAAATGTAGTATCTACTGCTACTAATGTGTTTTCATCTGAGGTTGGGGTATCCTTGGAGGATCAGCAAATAAGGTTACTTCAGTCATATGAGGTGGAACAAATGGATAACATACTTCATCAGATCCTGCATTGTTCAAATGATCATAGTTAAATGATTTAGATAAAGCATCTATGTCAAACAACCATGATAAACCTTTAACTGACTTTGTAAATACAGTTTCATCAAAAGATACATTAGGAGTCTCTTCCACAATGTTATGTTGTGGAATATAAACCCAATATGATTTAGATGTAGAAGAGTATCCAACAAAGAAACCATTATATGTTTTTTCTGAAAATTTTCCCAATGACTCTCTTATGTTCAAAACAGTTACATGACATCCAAAGACTTTCAGATATCCTATGTATGGTTTTCTTTTAAATAGGAGCTCATAAGGAGTTTTGTCATGTTCTTTGATAATTAATGTTCTGTTTTGAACATTGCATGCAATATTCACAGCCTCGGCCCAAAAAGTGATGGGCAATTGTGAATCAGCTAGCATTGTTCTGGCTGCTTCAATGAGAGTTCTGTTTCTTCTTTCAGCAACTCCATTTTGTTGTGGAGTTCTTGGTGCACTGAATTGTCTTGCAATACCTTTGCTCCTGCAAAAGGAATCCAGTTCAAAATTGACAAATTCAGTACCATTGTCACTCCTAAAAATTTCAACTTTTGTATCAAGTTGATTCTCAAACTTAATCACAAAGTCCATTAATGTTTCTGATGTTTCACTTTTTTGTTTTAAGAAAAAGACCCATGTGAATCTTGTGAAATCATTAACTATCACGAGACAATATTGCCTTTTTCCAATGCTCATTACGTTGGTAGGACCAAACAGATCCATGTGAAGCAATTTGAGTGGTGTAGTATTAGTATTGATAGTTTTAAATTTATGTGACACTCTATGTTGTTTTCCTTTGTAACAAGAAGAACAGTGAGTTGAGCAATGAAACTCTTTGTTTGGCAATCCAATGACCAGGTCATTTTTCACCAATTTATTCATATTCTTCATGTTAGAATGGACAAGCCTTCTATGCCATAATTGAGACAAATCTTCTGATAGTTTATAGGCATGTTTCATGATTTGTGAGTGAAGTGTTGTTCATATCCAAGACATAAGTGTTTCCTTTTCTAGTTGCTTTGAGGAGGACCCAATCTTCTGGAACAATAAATCCTTGCTTAAGAATGTAACAGTTAGTATTATCAAACAATGTGGTATAATTTTGATCACAAATTTGAGACACACTAAGTAGATTATACTGTAAATTTTTACAATAATTTACTTTCTCAAATTTGAGCACACCATTTGTTATCATCCCTTCACCAACAGTTTTACCTCCCATTTTATCCCCACCAAATGCCACATAAGAAGCATTTTTATGTTTGAAATCATGGAGAAGTGAACAGTTTCCTATCATATGCCTGGAACAACCACTGTCAACATACCACTTGTTGTCAGCTCTCCAATATTGTTCCTGCATTCAGAAATAAATCAGTTAGAAGTGACAACCCAAGTCTTAGTGATCTTGGGTTTGTCAACAGAGTCTAAAATAGTTACTTCTTCATGAATAAGTTTTGATGTTTCAGTTTTAGATTTGGATGATTCATTCTGATTTGTTTTAGATGAGGATGATTCTGCTGAATGGGATGTTGATGAAGTAGGTTCTTGTTTCTCAATTTCTGCTTGATTCAAATCAACTTCATTTGTTTGAGTCTTTTGTTTTGATAATGAAACTTTAAATGTCTCACTATCTTTTTTGTTTTTGAAAGAGGTATTTGAATTCCCTTTTCAAATTTATCAAAAAATGCATTATCATCCTTTGATTCCTTATTAGTCAAAACTACCCTTTTATGTGGTATTTTTGACTGCTGACCAGTTGTTCTTTTCTTCAATGGATGAGCACTTGATGATATTTTGTTCTTTGATTTTGACTTTGATTTCAGATCAGGCTTCTTCAGTTTTGAACCTTTTTCTCAGTCAGTAGATTGAGTATCCGATTCAGACTTTTCTGACTCTTTCTTCTTTGTGCCTTTTGTTTTGTTCTTTTTGTTGAAATAACATTCCTGAGTGGAATGATTATTTTTGTTGTAGATGGCTTAATGTTTGTTGAAGTAACATTCAGTTGTCATGTGATTGTGCATATTGCAAATAGAACAGTAGCTACTGAAGTAACATTCTTCAGTATTGTGATTTCTCATGTCATACCATTTGCAATATTTTCCATCTGATTCTTTTTCAGAATCATTCTTATGGTTTGCTGACTTTTGATGTTTTTCTTTCTTCTTCAGCTTTGGATGTGCTTCTTCTCTTTCAACTTTATGTATCTTCTGATTGATTGTTACCGAATTCCTCTTCCGTAGATCATCTGCTGAAGTTTTCTTTTTCCGTTGATGATCTGCTGATAACTTTTTCTTTCTTTTTTCCTTGGATCTCTCTCTTTCCTCAGTGATAGTATATTCATCGTTCAATTTCTTGGAAGAGTCTTGTTGCTGACTTAGTTCTTGAAGACCTTCATTCAATTGAGCTATTCTCTTGCAAATGGTCTTCAACATGTTTCTTTGTTTAGGAGGGTATGGCAACTTTGTTTCTTCAAGCACTTTTGGAATATTTGTTTTAATATGAACATTCTTACCAGTGGTTATTTGATCAACATCATGTTCATCAGAATCATCCAAGTCATCACAATTATCATAATCAAATTTTGAATCATTTTGATTTAAAGATTCTGATTCAGAGGATTCAGTTTCACTCACCTTAGCTTCATTGTTAATTTTGATTTGAGTTGATTCTTTTTCAAACTTAGTGCTAGGCACAAAATGATTTGACAGAGTATTGGTCATTGTTGTAGGTAAAGATATGTAATTATCATTTATAGGTGGTGCAACAGCATTATAACCCAACCCAGACCTTTTCTTTGATTCAATATGAGAATTTAGTAATTTCTCATATTGTTGAGATGATAATTGAAACTTCTGAAGTTTCACTTCAGTTGACGCATGATGCCATGGATTTTGTTAAGGAAGTGGTCAGATGCTCAACTTGGGCTTTTAGGCTATACTTTTCAGAAACAAATTTTTCTAAATCCTTTTACAAAGAGTTAATTTTGATTTGATACAATTTATGTTCTCTAACATGGGATTCATTCAAAGTCATAGTTTCTTTTACTTTGTCAGCCAATTGTTGAGCATGGACTCTATAGCGTTCAACTTCCTCAACACATGTTGATGAACACAATCTTTCTTTACCTCTCTTGCCATTGGAGGAACTGTTTGATCCATATGGGCCATCAATGCTTGATTCTCTTCCAAGACTTCTTTTTCATACACACTCCAGTCACACGTTCCATCTTGAAGTATGATCTGCCCTGACTCCTTTGAGTTACTAGGTCCAGTTGATTCATTGGTGGCTGGTGGAGATGCATTGATCAGTTGAGATTGTCTGTGCAGAGGTCTTTGAGAATTTGATTGTTGATGAGGTTGAATCTGATGTTGCTGATGTTGTTGATGTTGTCTCATATCCGGATAATGTCCATAGAGATTGCACTTGAAGCATCTTACCTTTGATTTGTCAACACCAATCTTTGATGTTTTACTTGATGATGCCAAGTTCTTATTTCTCCTGAGATATTGCTTTGCTTTATAAGCAATCATTGCCATCTGCCATTGTAGGTCCATTTCTTCCACTACATCAGGAGGTAGTTCTTTTAAGTCTTGTTGGGAGATATTTGCTGACGTTAGAGAGCTTCCCAGATATGCTTGAAAACTAGAACTAAAAGCTGTAAAGGCTGCTCTTTGTTCTTGAGAATCTAATATCACAGTAATTGGTTCTGACTGATTGGTTGAATATGAAGACTTAGTTGTTGCTGCAGTTGTATCTTGTCTATCTGTAGTTCTTCCTTTATTCTTTTGATTCTTATCTTGAGATGATTTCTTTGAGGGTTTAGAAGCATAAAAGCTAACTTCCTCCTCATCATCACTCCTAGCACAAGAGTTATCACTTCCATTGTTTGAAATAAATGAACTTCCAACATTATTTGTTTCTTTGATGTGATAGGGTGAGACATGAGTTCTCACACTCTTGTTTCTCGATCTTTCGTCCATTTCAAGAGCTTCCACTTTTGCAACCAGAGTATCTAGACCAGTTGAATTCAGATCTATAGTGTTCTTGAACATGGATACTGTTTGCTTCCAACTTTCTGGCAAAGTGTGGAGCATTTTCTTGTTTAATTCCTCACTGGTATATTTCAACTCTAGAATATTCATCTCAGTTACCAACTGCATGAATCTATGAAGTTGTTAAGGAATTGATTCACCCTCAATATGATGAAATATTTCATATTATGATCTGAGGGTGTCTCTCCTTATGCTTCTAATCTCATCACTCCCTTCGCAGAGAGTATGAAGTATCTTTCACAAGGAGTGTGCTGTTTTGTAGTTCTCACACCTGATCAATATCTCTTCAGGTAAAGCCATACTAAGTAAACTGTATACTTTGATATCAACTTTGACCTTTTTGACATCATCAGGTGATAGATCTTTGGTACTGATTGGTTGATTTTTGTCGTTATAATCTGGCCCAAGAGTGGGTGGAATATAAGGACCTTCAGTGATGGAGACCCATAAGTCAGAATCAGTAAGTTTACATGATTCCTAAACTTGATTTTCCATGACTTGAAGTCTGCTTTTGTTTCCAACTTTGGTGGTTGGTAAGATGATCCACTGAAGTTGCTCATGATGTTAATTGATGAGAATGATCAACAAGATCTGCTATTCAATTGATTTGAATATAGATACAAGTTAATCAAATCGATTGCGGTTAAACGACAACAGTAGATCTAATCAGTAAGAACTGACATATCTACGAAATTAAATCAATTAAACACAACTGACACTGATAGATCAATCGATCTAGATCAATGAGCACTTGGCTCTGATACCACCTGTGAATCCAAAGATCGCAAACAGGAATTATCAGTGTCGGTTGATGGCAAGTCAACGTTTGCGCAATCAACGTTGATTTGGTTTAATTGTTTGAAATAACTTTAAATATCAATAAATGTTCAAGAGCACACTCAACAAAACACAATTAATGATTAATAAGTATTTCATTAGAACATGTTAATGATTACAAATATAATGAATGAATGATATCAAAGTATGTTATGATGTGACGGCTGCTAGGGTTTGATTGAGAGACTTTGAAGTGATTGTCGTATTGCTATTGCTGTTGTCGATCAATCAATCGTCTAAAAACAATCGTCCTTGAATCAAAACCTAGGATCCATGTATATAGACAATGATGTTTCAGTTATAGGAAACACCGGATCTCTTGGGATTTGATTTGTTTCAGTTAAGGAATCATCGGATTTCTTCGGATTCGCATAACTGTCTTGTTGACTTGTTACACTTGTATTATACAAGTGTTTGGACTCCGCAGGAATAGTGTCTTTAGTAGATGTTTTGTTCTTCCGTAGAAGATTTGTTCTTTCGTAGAAGTCTTGTTCTTCCGAAGGAAACTTGTTCTTCACTTCTGGTTGTTCATCCGCAGAGGATCTTCGGATGTATAGTTACTTGTAAGAAATATTTCTACGGAAGAACAAAATGTTCATCCGTAGATGTTTCTTACACTTGGTCAATTTCATAAATTGACCAAGTATAATGTTTGTACCTGCAACCATATATAAATCAACACACACATAGATGGGTTAACCTATATATTTAATGCATACACAATAATGAATTACAAACATTCATTACAGATATTAATTCAAGTACTAAGCCTATACATAATGAACTAGATTTACTGATCCTAGACCTAACACCAGCAACTCTGGCCACAGTACCTAGGATAAGGTTCAGGATCATTACATCAGTTACATCATCACGTTTTGGATCAGTGTCAACAGCTATACCCCAAACAATATGGCTACTGGGCCGATGATCATAAATGACTTCCACACTACACGTAGCCTGGCACCAGCACCGGGGTAAACGATAACTCGAGTACTGGGCCGAAGATCATAAATGTTTTCCACACTGCACGTAGCCTGGCACCAGCACCGAAGTAAACGACAAAGATCCCATCCACATACTATACCCCCAACGATATGCATAACTCGAGTACTGGGCCGAAGTTCATATCTGACATCCACTCTGCACATAGCTTGGCACCAGCACCGAGGTGAGTAATACTACTCTACCCCCAACGATATGCATAACTCGAGTACTAGGCCGAAGTTCATATCTGACTTCCACAATGCACATAGCCTGGCACCAGCACCGAGGTGAGTAATCACTACACACTATGTACCACAACGTTGATCAGTCACAAAGACTGGAACCCCCGCGTGTACCCCTGTTCATAATGCTTGCAAGCCTTTCATACTTTCATTCGTTCATTAATGCATGCATTCATTCATTTATCATGTCCCTCTTTTCATTATCTTTCACTTTACGTTACATACTACTTTCGTTTCATTCATTAACATTCGACTTAAAGCCATGGAAAGATACATATACATAACAGGAACATAAACATAAACATAAACATAAACATACGCACATCACCATACAGGGCATCATCATATATATGCATCAATCATACACACACATCAATCATACATCACATCACTAACATCACACACATGCCCGACATCACGTCTATGACCTTGAAAATCAACTTACACAAGCCTACGGGAACCTCCTGAGTCAAAACCCATAACTGCACTTTCCCTCGAATGTCATAAGATAAACCGTTGTCCTTTCGGGCGTATGAACCCTACTTGGGTATATGGACACCCTCTAGTCGCATGGCCTTCCGGGCGACTGAACACTTAGGCGAATAGACAACATGCGAATGGACCCTATGCGAATGGGCCTATGGGCGAATGGACATCTATGCGTATGGACTCTCAGTCGCATAGCTTTCATGCGTATGGCCTTCAGTCGCATGAGTTCAGGCGTATGGGTTTCAGTCGCATACTCTTCGTGCGAATGGACCTCAGTCGCATGGCCTCCAGGCACATGGACTTCAATCGCATAACCTTCGTGCGAATGAACCTCAGTCGCACGCTCCTTCAATCGCATGCTTTACAGGCACATGAACTTCAGTCGCATGACCATTATGCGTATGGACCTCAGTCACATGGAAATCGTGCGCATGGACCTCAGTCGCACGCCAATCGGCCGTATGGCCTCCAATCGCACTCTAGTCGGTCGCTTAGCCCTAGCTGATGCAGAATCCAGTTCATCCCGACTGCAGCCGACGGTTTTTGGCCTCCAACCTCCTCTAAACCTCTTCTAAGCTCAAATCAACCATTCTAAGCCTTAGGGAAACATACCACGACCTCATTCAAGCATAAAGACCCAAACGCATCAAACACATACACACATGCATAAAAACGGGTTTTCACCCAAAACTCGAAAAAAGGGTTTTCAGATGTGTTCCAGCCCCAAAATCAGTTGAAAATGTGTAAAAGAGGGGTCCTAGAACTTACACAAACGTTCCCGTCGAGTAGAGCTTCGATTTGACCCGCTACACGACGATTTCCACGCTCGAATCCACCCGAACCCAAGCTTTTCTCCTCTTTTTCTCCTTCTCTTCTCCTCCCCTCTCTTCTTGGCTGAAAAATGGCAAGAAAGGGAGTGTCTTTCCCCTTTTATACTCCCATTCATTGAAGTTTCTCTCGTTGGCGAGTTTGGTCCCTCGACTTTGGACTTTATTTCTTTTTTCTTCTTTCGTCGGCTTCAAAGAAAATTTCCGGGCATTGCATATCCATATGTACCTCCAAGTATGAGTGAAGTGCCATTATGTACGGATCCTCTAAGACTACAACCACACACTTCAAGTGTTGCTGATCCTGGCCCTTCATCTCCAACAACCAATGTCGAGCCTGATGGAAATGATATTTCAACTTCTACATAAGTAAACAAAGTATCAACAGCAGTTAACTCTACATCCGCAAAAGTTTTTAATGCATCCGGAGAAATGAACACTGTATCAGCAGATGTTCCTTCTACATTAGTAGATATTCAACCTTTCAGTGTTGCTCCATTACTTTCAAAGGAATACAACACATCAGCAGGTCAACAAACAACATCCGTAGATGTTCCTGTATCTCTTGCGGAAGCTATTCATACATCTGCTAAGACATAAACTCATGAAGATGGTTTTCACTCAGCTTCAGAAGATCAACATGATGAAGATTTTGACTACTTTGTTGATTCTTAATCTCAGCTAGATCCTTCTCCATCAACAAATATGACCAACTTGGAATCATCCATTCAAGTTGCATCCATTCCAACATCAAGAATTCATAAGAATCATCCAATAGAAAACATCATTGGTGATCTTAATGAAAGAACCATAAAAAGCCAAGGGGAAGCTGCGAACATTTGTCTTTTCTCTTGTTTTCTGTCACAAGGGGTTCCTCCCAACATCACTGCAGCATTAAAAGACAACAGCTGGATTGAAGCTATGCTAGAAGAACTTCGGCAATTCAGAAAGCAAAAAGTTTAGAATCTTGTTGATATTCTTGAAGCCAATATCCAATTGGCACAAGGTTGCATTTTAAGAACAAACTAGGTGACAAAGGTATCATAGTGAGAAACAATGCAAGGATGATAGTATAAGGTTATACACACGAAGAAGGGATAGACTATGATGAAGCCTTTGCACCAGTTACAGTGATTGAAGCCATCAGAGTCTTCCTAGCCTATGCTTCACATAAAAAGTTTACAGTTTACCAAATGGATGTAAAATGTGCCTTCTTATATGGTAAAATTGATTATAAAGGCTATGTTGCTCAACCTCTAGGCTTTGAGGATCCTGATTACCCAAAAAGGGTATACTAGATTCCAAAAGCTTTGTATGGTCTTCAAATAGGCACCAAGAAAGTGGTATGAGACATTATCCTATAAATGGGGAACAACTGATCAGACTCTCTTCCTCAAGCATGATCATCAAGACCTTTTTATTGTCCAAATCTACATGCATGATCATCAAGACCTCTTTATTGTCCAAATCTATGTGGATGACATTACATGGGAGAATTAACTTTCTTCTTTGGTTTACAAGTTTATCAGATATGTTCATCAAATTTTGAAGAAGTACAACCTTTCTAACACTTCTTCATGCAAAACACCAGCATCAACAATAGATAAGATTGCACTTGATCCTAAACGGAAACCAGTTGATCAAAGAATTTATAAATCAATGATAGGATCTTTAATGTATTTAACTGCCCACAGATCTGATATAATGTTTGTTGTGTGTGTTTATGCTAGGTACCATTAAACCCCACATAGTCATATTTTAAAGCGGTCAAGAGGATTTTCAGATAGCCCAAAAGGAAGCCAGCTCTTGGACTTTGATATCCCATAGAACGAGACTTTAACCTCTACTTATACTCTGATAGTGACTTTGGAGGGTGTAACAACAACAGAAAATCCATAACTGGTGGATGTCAATTCTTAGGACCAACACTTGTTTCTTGGTAATGCAAAAAGCAAACAAATGTATCAGTATCCACAGCTAAGGCTGAGTACATTGATGTTTCAGCTGGCTTCTCTCAAGTTCTTCGATTGCAAAATCAATTACTTGATTATGGTTACAATTCTCTTCAAACACTAATTCATATGATAACTCATATGCTATGTTCATCATTGTTAATCTAGTGCAACAAAGTAAAAAAACACATAGAAATCAGATATCATTTTCTAAGAGATTGCTCACAAAAAGGTTTAATCAAATTGGTCATAATGGATACTACAAATCAGGTTGCTGATTTATTCACTAAAGCCTTTGATTCAGTAAGATTTAATTTTTTTTATTAAGTCTTTAGGCATGGTCAACTTAGATTAGTCATCGTCAACAAGAAAAGCATATCTTGTTCATATACATACTTATATGAAAAATTCAAAAACATACATAAAACATATCAAAATACAAAAATAATATTGTCTTAGTTAATATGTTTTCTTGTACAGTTTTTCATATCATGGGAAATGATAGTACACTATACATTTGTTACTTGCATGAGTTTTGAAATTACAATAAAGATTGATCAAAAGTGCTTTGATATGTGATTAGGTTCAACTTAAGTGGAAAATAAACAAAGGCCATGCATAACATAAGGCCAAGGTGACTAACTGTGGGCATTCTATTTTCAGGAACAAGTAAGTAAGTCTTATCCTGTAACACCTAGAAATTTAAAGAAAAGAAAATAAAAAAGAAGAATAAAAAGAAAGAAAAGCAAAATAACCCAAGTCAAGGGGTTAAACTAGTACAAGGAACAAAATTTGATATAATTATGTTCAAAAAGGTGGTATGGCCGCCCCATAACCCTGTACTATCTCTTTCTTTTGATTTTAGTGAGAGAAACAAGTAGAATTCTCTCAGTTCTAGAGAGAAGAAGAAGAAGATCGGTTTAAAGTTAGTTTTTCTGGTGTTTCGGGTTGTTTTCGGCTGGGTTTCAACCTTTGGGTATGTGCTTATGTGTTTGTGTGTGTTCGGTTGTGCGTTCTTGGTGTGTTTACGTGTTTGAACTCATTGTGCCCTCGGGTTTGGAGGAGATTTGCCCTGAGGCTGCATAAGGTGAGTCCTAGATCCTCGTTTTAATGTTTTTAACTTGTTTTAGGGCTGAGAATGCATGTTATAACTTTTTATGATATTCGGGTGTGTACCCGTATGTGTGCATGTTTGTGTGTCCTGTTTTGGGTGGGTGTATGTTTGGGAATGTTTTGATGATATTCCTGGTTGTATGGATGTTTTTGATGCTTAGTATGTTAGAAACGAGGCTAAGAAAAATGTTAGGAGGATGATTTGCGTCTGAAAATGATATAAGTCGAATAACAACTGCCCATGCGCCTAGAAACCTGCCCAGTCGCCAAAGTGTTGCCCATGCGCCCACTTCCCATGCGCCTAAGTTTTTCCCATGCGCCTAAGTTTTCCCGTGCGCCTAAGCTCTCCAGATGCCTAGGTTTTACCCCATGTGCCTAAGTGTTCCCATGCGCCTAACTGGCCATACGCCCGCATAGTTCCCATGCGCCTGCATTGTTCCCATCCGCCTAAAGCCTTAGAAAATATTCTGAAATTTTGGGAAAAAGGATTTTTGGGCTAAGACTTCGAATGTTTTTGGGGATGATGTTTGTTGATGTTATGTATGTTTTGGCCTGTTTCCTTATGTTCCTTATTACGTATTATTGTGTGGCTTTACGTGGTATGATTATGCTATTATACATAAAGTATTATCTTAACGAAGTGAAAGATCAGAAAATAATGGAAGTGGAACATAATGAACGAACGAATGAAAAGTCTTGCAAGAAAAATATAAGGAGGTTCACAACTCCATGAGAGTTGTTAGCTCAACTGTGTGTTTTATAGCGTGTGATCTTGGCTAACCCATGAGGGTTCACACACATGGGGAGTCGGTCTTGGTGACAGCTCCATACGTGCGATACGGGATCCTTGTCGCTTAACCCTATATGAGGTGGTTTTGTGCCCAAGAGGGGGGTTTAGCATATGACAAAATCTAGATAGAAGTGAAAGATAACGACGAATGTATGAAACGTGCGATGCGTACGGAAACGAATGATGGCGGAAGTTAATAATAAATATTATCTATGTGTATGTATGATGCATGATCACGTGCTAAAGTAAGAAAATGTTTTAACAAATGGAAGGTAACATATATTTTTATTAAAATTAGAACTCACTCAACAACGCTGACTTTTATGCATTTTGAGTTGACAGGTAATTGTTGCTAGGGATGGCATGAGGGTGATGCTACTTGGTGAATAAATACTGGCATCCATTTTATGCGGAAATGATATTTTTGTGTTGTAATGCAATTAAACGATATTTTGTAACTTTAACATTGATGTATTATTTAGCAAAAGTAATTATTGATGCATGAAATGGTTTTTGTTAAGTTATTTGGTAATATATATTTTTAATAAAACTAGAGCTCACTCAGCAACGCTGAATTTTATGCATTTCAGTTGACAGGTAATTGTTGCTGGGGATAGCATGAGGGTGAAGCTACTTGGTGAATAAATACTGACATCCATTTATGCGGAAATAATATTTTTGTGTTGCAATGCAATTAAACGATATTTTGTAACTTTAACATTGATGTATTGTTTGGCAAAAGTAATTATCAATGCATGAAATGGTTTTTGTTAAATTGTTCCGCTGCGATGTTTTAATGAATCTTAACATGTTTGTAACTTTAACATTGATGTAACTTTAACATTGGTGGTGTCTTCTCAATATGAATTGGAATGTGCAAGAATTGTCAATATTGACTTTGAACTTTTAGCAGTTTCTTTTGTTGATTCTTGATGACTAATTGATTCAAGATTAGATATCTTCATCTTCAAGGCATCAATCTCCTCATCTTTTGTTTTCAGAAGGCCAGCTTGTTTAGAGATAGTTATTTTGTCTTTGTTTATCTCTAAAATAAGCTGCTCTTTTTCTATCTTTTCCTTTTCAATAAATTCTTTTAGCTTAGCTATCAACTGAAGCAGTGCATCAATTACTTCATGATCTGTTTGATCATCTTCTCTCAACCTTTTCGTTGAAGCTTGTTGTTGAGTAAGTTTAAAGTCCTTTTCTTTCAACAGCCCTTCAATTCCCTTAGCCTCTCTAATCTTTTGTTTGTTTCGATGATGATATTATTGTACTTAGCCACAAAGAAGCTTTTGCTAACATCAATCTCTTCTTCTTTTAAATCATCCTCATGATAGGCTATAATATCAACTAACTCATCTCCACCATCAGTTTCATGTTTAGAATGACTTATAGCCTGTTCAACCTCCTTTTCTTGTTCCTTCTCAACTTCTAAACATATTTCTAATGTGTCCCCATCATGCATATCATCATGATCCTCTTCAAGGTTGATCACTTTAGTGGGTGCAGGCTTTTAGTTGTTGAGTTGGATTCAACAACTGGGGAAATTGGGATATGAGTTTGTTTTTGCTGAGGAGGTGGTTGATTAAGATTAGGTGAAAAAGGTTATGTGATAGTAGTGTTGAGAGATGATTGTGATTGGGAAATTGAAAGAGGCTGGGTATGTTCACTAGCTAGTGAGATTGGTTAAGTGTCAGCAGTGTTTAGTGATGTTTGGGATTGGGTAGGAGAGATGGGTTGTGTGCCTTCACTTGATGGTGATTGCACTGGTGGTGATAATGGTTGATGATGAATAGGAGATGATGGTAGAGAGTGTGATGTTTATTTAGTTGGTGCAGGGGAATTAACATGTTCTTCTTCATGTTACTGATCAACAAAGATAAGTTCGTGTGGGATGTGTGTATTTTCATCAATTGCATGTGCAAATATTTGCGTCTCTTCCCCTTCATACTTTCCACTTATCTTGTTCGGACTAACCTCCCAAATGAGCTTGCACAAAGACATATCTTTCTCTTTCTATACTTGGGAAGATATCATTGATAATCGATTGTATAAATTTAGGATACATGAACATCTTGTCAGCTTTTTGTACTCTGATTTGATCATATAAACATCTAAAGATGTATTTGGAATAGTTGTATGTTCTCCCTTCAGATATGCTAATGATCTGGAGGATATATGCCTAGAAAATCTATCTAACCCAGACTTCCTGTTGGATATACACTTTAAGTAAGTATGGCATAGGTATTTGTAGTTCGCACAATCTTCCCTTCTTGATTTCTCCATGTTGATAATCACCATCATATCCCACAGATCAAATATTTCTCTATATACTCATGCTCAAATACATCAGGATGTCTTTCTTCTTGTTCACCCAACTCAAGTACTCTCCTAATTGTTCTTTCATCAATCTTTAATCCTTCATTTCTAATAGTTTGCTAGAATCACCTAATTGTCTCCCTTCTCTTCTATTCTTGATGAATTCCAAAAATCTATAATGTGTGATTGATAGATGATTGGATTAGTAGATAATGCGTAGAAAAGCCTTGAGCTCCATAGATAATTGATGATGTCTCTACATCCTTCAGCTACTGGGTCGTCAAGATTAATGACACACACACACATTGTGTTCCTTGGCAAATCTAGTTGCCATCTGCACAAAGATAAGAAAATTAGGGCACAATGAAAATTCATACATAAGAATTTGAAGGATTTTGGTGAGACTCAAGAATCAAATAGTTGATTTTTGATGTTTATAATATGATTTACCTTGATAATGTTGTTCGTATGATGAACATAAGTCAAGATTTATATATGATTTGTTGTTCTGAGAGGGTAATTTGAATGTTGGTAGAAAGAGGGGTTTATAAGGTTTTAGTGAGCGTTTTTCTAGGTTTGAAAAGTGTTATGAAAAAGTGAATGAAAATGACAAGTCAAAATCGTCATTTATGCATTCTCATAATATTTAAAAGCTTTCTAATGATGTGGGACCGTCAACCCTTATTACCCTTCCGTAGGACCCTCTACATCTACGAATGTCTAACATAAATTTTCTGAACTAAATCTACGGATATATAATTTGTTTCTCCATAGGTTACAAATCTACAGAAATAAATTATACTTTTTTAAAATATCAACACATCCGTAGGTTATCAATCTATGGATGGTCAAATTATAACTTGTTTTAAGTTTCACACTGTAGCTTCTTCTGTAATGTAAAATTCACACTGTAACTTCTGCTGAAGTGCAAATTTAACATAGTAGCTTCTGCTGAAAGACAAAGTTTGAAACTCGTTTGTTTGTATGATTCTAACAAACAATTAGGATTAGTTGTTGTTGTTGGACCTGACTTTGTTTTAATGGCAAATGCGCAAGAAATTGATTTGATTAAACCTTCAGATATCCTGCAGCCAAGTTAGTGCTCATGTTCTAGTTTTCATCATTTAAGAGTGAAAAACTTAGATTTCATGCCAATTAACTACTCCCCCTAAATTTTCGATTAATCATAAACTTGTGCATTTATCATAGATTTATTAAGAGAATGGAATGAAAAGCAAGTGACTATTCAACCAAAAAAAGCTGAACAAAACATAAACAAAATCTTTTTGTATTTGTGAATATAAACATAAATGAATTATAACATATTTACAAGCATTTATAATCATATCATGGGATCATACTATAACATTAAGCAATTTCCTGAATCATTTTGTTTGATGACAAGTAGACACAAAATCTAGTGCTATGATTACAAGTATTATGATCCACATTCAATTCAGCATTAGAGTTATGTCCTCCGTTTATAGTCAATTCATCATTTTCACACTTGAACTATGTGCTTTAAGTTATAAGATCAAACTTAAGATTTCTTTTAAATCTTATTAATGCTTTGTTCATTTTCTCTTTGATATAATATATAGTTGATCACATTGGATCCCTTTAGATCTATTCCTTTTTGGAACTTTTGATAAGCATTAGGTCGCCAGGTCTTTACTTACGTAAAACAGAGGTGCCCTTGAACACAGGTCTTTGTTTACAAAAACAAAGGGTCCATGATGTGCAATGATAGAGGTTATAAAGTGTTGTAATATAGTGTGCTTGGGTGAGTGAGTTGCTCACATCATGATATGTAAGGCCTCGTTCCCGGAACGCTTACAGTGGGACATTCATCGCACATAATATTTAAAAACACGTTAAGATTCCTTATAACATCGCAGCAGAAAAATTAACAAAAACCATATTCAACTTAGATATCACAAATAATCCTCTTCAGCACTCAAAAACAAAACATATTAAAATTAGATATCACTTTTTGAGAGATTGTATTGAAAAGGGGTTAATCAAATTGATTTAGGTTCATACTGACAATCAATTGGGTGATTTATTTACCAAGGCATTTGAACCTAGTCAGTTTGAATTCATAGTTCAATCAATTGGCATGATCAACCTTGATTTAAAATTAAAAACTTCAAAAACAATTCAAAAGATAACTAAAATAACAAAAAGAAATCATTTTATGAAGTATGTGTTTTATACTTATTGGAAATGATATAATTACAATTGTTATATCCTTCACTGTGCTTATTTACTAATCTCTAAAAGACTAACATGACTTATCTGAAATGAGGGTAGACTCATATTGGAAAAGAAGATAAATGTTATGATGAATTAAAATTCATATTCAACTGTGAAGCATTCATCTCAGAGTATTGGTACGTATTGGCTTATCCAATTGTATGTGTGTGTAGTAACCTACAGACACCAGGTAATGATGCCTTATGAATCTCATTCATCCACATCAGTTTCTTCTCCGTTTTGCTGAACAAAGATCTGGATAAACATGCACATAGTGCTGATGTCATGATCCAAAAGATTTCTAATGTGGAACACATCCATCTTGGATGATTTAACAAAATATTACATTCTTTGTGAATGAACAAAAAGAATCTCATCGTGGATCATCTTCCAAAATAAAGTGAAAAAGAATCCCAATATGGATCAAATCAATAAAAGGATCACAGTAAAGAATCCCAATTAGTATCAATGAAAATGAGATTTCATTATTTATGTGACTTGTCAAGTAGAATAAGTTCTACCAGGCATTCCATGCGGATAGTTGATCATGCCATGCCTTTAAGTGTAGGGTACATGTTGAATACTCAAATTAATCAAAACATGATAAATATCACATGCATTACAATATTAACCAAGCATGAGTTTATGAGGACAAACACACATTCAATCAATAAGCTCATAACCATGTCTATTTTACTAACAAAAGCTTGCATTTGTGTGATGTAAGATTGATAGGATCCCAAGAAAGGTATAAACTTTAGGGGGGGTAATTTTTTAAAAAATATCTTCAAAATTTAAATAATCTTGTTAGGTCTAGGATTAGTAGATCTAGTCCATTTTGTATAGGCTTAGTACTTGAATTAATATCTGTAATGAATGGTCGTAATTCATTATTGTGTATGCATTATATATATAGGTTAACCCATTTATATGTGCGTTGATTTATGTATGGTTGCAGGTACAAACATTATACTTGGACAATTTCTGAAATTGACCAAGTGTAAAAAACATCTACGGATGAACATTTTGTTCTCCGTAGATATGTTTCTTACAAGTAAAATGCATCCAAAGATCTTCTGTGGATGAACAATCACATAGGTTGGAAGAACAAGATTGCTTCGGAAGAACAAGATTGTTTCGGAAGAACAAGATTGCTTCGGAAGAAAAGGATTGCTTCGGAAGAACAATGTATCTTCGGAAGAACAAGACTTATGCGGAAGAATAAAAAATCTACGGAAGACAATATTCTTGCGGAGTCAAAACACTTGTATAATACAAGTGTTACAAGTTAACAAGTCAACAAGGCAGTTATGCGAATCCCAAGAAATCCGATGATTCCTTAACAGAAACAATTCAAATCCCAAGAGATCCGGTGTTTCCTATAACAGAAACATCATTGTCTATATAAATGGATCCTAGGTTTCGAATCATAAACGGCTTCGACGACAACAGCAATAGCAATACGACAATTCCACAAACAGCAAACATCACATCAAATCTCACAATCAAACCCTAGCAGCCGTCGCATCATTCATCAACAAAATTTAATATCATTCATTCATTATTTGTAATCATTAACATGTTTTAATGAAATACATATTATTCATTAATTGTGTTTCTTTTAGTGTGCTGTTGAATCTTTATTGATATTGAAATTTACTACAAAACAATTAAACCAAGCCAAGGTTGATTCCGCAAACGTTGACTTGCCTTCAACCGACACTGATAATTCCTGATTGCGATCCTTTGATTCACAGGTGGTATCAGAGCCAAGTGCTCATTGATTTAGATCGATTGATCTATCAGTGTTAATTGTGTTTAATTGCTTTGAATTCTGTAGAATTGTCAGTTTTTACTGATTAGATCTAAAAGGGATTTGTGTGAAACTTGTTTGTCGTTCAACAATAGTCGGTTAGATTAACTTGGATCTATATTTAAATCAATTGAATAGCAGATCCTGTTGATCATATTCATCAATTAACATCTCAGATCTTAACTAATCATGAGCTACTTCAGTGGATCATCTTACCAACCACCGAAGTTGGAAAGAAAAGCAGACTTCAAATCATGGAAAATCAAGTATAGGAATCATGTAAATTATACAGATTCTGACTTATAGGTCTCTATAACAGAAGGTCCTTATATTCCACCCACCCTTGGGCCGGATTATAATGATAACAATCAACCCATAAGCACAAAAGATCTTTCACCAGATGATATTAAGAAGGTAAAAGTTGATATCAAAGCATATAGCTTGCTTAGTATGGCTTTGCCAGAAGAAATATTGATTAGAGGTGAAAATTATAAAACAGCAAATTCCTTGTGGAAGATTCTTCATACACTTTGTGAAGGGAGTGATGAAATCCGAAGCATTAGGAAGGACACCCTTCGTTCACAATATGAAACTTTTCATCATATTGAGGGTGAATCAATTCCTCAACAACTCCACAGGTTTATGCAACTTGTCACAGAAATGAACATTCTGGAGTTGAAATACACAAATGAGGAATTGAACAAGAAAATGCTCCATACTTTACCAGAAAGTTGGAAGCAAACTGTATCCATGTTCAAGAATACCATAGATCTCAAAGCAGTCGGACTAGAGACTCTAGTGGCTAAAGTTGAGGCTCTTGAACCGGATGAGAAATCAAGAAACAAGAGTATAAGAACTCATGTATCACCATATCACTTTAAAGAAACAAGAAGTGCTGGAAGTGCTTTCATGTCCAGTAATGATGGTGATAACTCTTGTACTTTGAGTGAAGATGAAGAGGAAGTAAGTTTCTATGCTTCAAAACCTCCTAATAAATCTTCTCAAAGTAAGTCAAGAAAAGAGAAAGAAAGAACTGATGATCAAAGAGACAAATCATCTGAAAAACCATCATCCAACAATCAATCAGAGTCTATCACTGTCATTCTAGACTCTGAAGAACAAAAGGCAGCTTTTGCAGCCTTCAGTTCAAGCTTTCAAGCTTACCTAGGAAGTACATTGCCCACTACCAACATGTGCCAACAAGATTTAGAAGAACTGCCTCCGGATGTAGTGGAGGAAATGGATCTACAATGGCAAATGGCAATGATTGCATATAGAGCCAAACAATATCTGAGAATAAACAAGAATTTTGCTGCTGCAAGTAAATCATCACGTATAGGAGTTAATAAGTCAAAGGTAAGATGCTTCAAGTGCAATCTCTATGGACACTTTTCTAGAGAATGCAATGACCAAAATTCTAACACAACACAACATCAGAATCATCAGGTCAAACAACTCTCATCAACTCACAGATGTTTTAGACAGCCACAACTGGCCAACTCATCCCCACTAGCCACCTATTCACTAGCAGAAACAAGCAACTCTAAAGACTCTGGGGTGATCATTCTTCAAGATGGAACCTATGACTAGAGTGTGTATGAGAAGGAAGTCTTAGAAGAAAATCAAGCTCTAATGGCTCACATGGAAAACAAGGTTCCACCCATGGCAAGTGAGGTAAGAGACAAGTTATGTTCATCAATATGTGTTGAGGAAGTAGAAAGATATAGAGTCCATGCTCAACAATTAACTGATAAAGTTAAAGAAACAATGATTTTGAATGAATCTCATGTAAGAGAACATAAACTATATCAAATTAAAATTAACTCTTTACAAAAGGATTTAGACAAAATTGTTTCTGAAAATTACAGCTTGAAAGCACAAGTTGAGCATCTGACCACTTCCTTAACCAAATCTGTGGCTGATCATGCATCAACTGAAGTGAAACTTCAGAAGTTTCAGCTCTCGTCTCAGCAATATGAGAAATTACTAAATTCTCATATTGAATCAAAGAAAAGGTCTGGGTTGGGATACAATGATGTGGCACCTCCAGTTAACAATATCTATGTTTCTTTTCCTGAATCAATGACAAATAATCTATCAAAACATTTTGTGCCTAGCACCAATATTGGAACTAGCTCAAATCAACAAAACATTGATAATGAGGTGAATGAAACTGAGTCTTCTGAATCAGAAAAGATTAATCAATTTAATTCAAAATTCGACTTAGATGAGTGGGATGACTTGGATGATTCTGATCAACATGATGCTGATCTTTTAAATAAGGGTAAGAATGTTGTGTTTGAAACAAATATTCCAAAAGTGCTTGAAGAAAAAAAGTTGCCATACCCTCCTATACAAAGAAACATGCTGAAAACCATTTGCAAGAGAATAGCTTAGTTGAATGAAGGTCTTCAAGAACTAAATCAGCAACAAGCCTCCTCTAATAAATTAAATGAGAAATCTACTTCTACTGAGGAAAGAGAGAGATCCATGGAAAAAGGAAAGAAAAAGGCATCAGCAGATCATCAACGGAAGAAGAACCTCTTTCCTGTACTACATCTATGGAATAAGAAAACTTCAGTAGAAGTTAATGATGATTCAGTAGATGATCTACGGAAAAGGAATTCAGCAACAAACAATCAAAAGATGCATAGAGTGGAAAAAGAAGAAACACATCCAGAGCTGAAGAAGAAAGAACAACATCAAAAGTTAGCAAACCATAAAAATGATTCTGAGAAAGAATCAAATGAAAAGTATTGCAAATGGTGTGACATGAAAAATCACAATACTGAAGATTGTTACTTCAGTACCTACTGCTCTATTTGCAATATGAACAATCACATGACTGATGATTGCTACTTCAACAAACATTGTGCCATGTGCAACAAAAATAACCATTCCACTCAGAAATGTTATTTCAACAAAAAGAACAAGACAAAAGGCACAAAGAAGAAAGAATCAGATAAGTGTGAATCAGATACTCAATCTACTTATTGTGAAAAGGGTTCGAAACTGAAGAAGTCTGAACTAAAATCAAAGTCAAAATCAAAGGACAAAACATCATCAAGTGCTCATCCATTGAAGAAAAGACTGCAGCAGTCAAAAACACCTCACAAAGGGTAGATTTGACTAATAAGGAAACAAAGGATGATGATGCATTCTTTGATAAATTTGAAAAAGGGAAATCATATACCTCATTCAAAAACAAAAGATTGTGAGACATTTAATCTTAAAGTTTCATTATTAAAACCAAAGTCTCAAATGAATAAAATTAAGTTGAATCAAGAAGAAATTGGGAAACAAGAACCTAGTTCATCAACATCCCATTCAACAGAATCATCCTCATCTGAAACAACTCAGAATGAATCAACCAAAACTAAAACTGAAACTTCAAGCCTTGTTCATGAAGGAGTAACTATTTTAGACATTGTTCACAAACCCAAGATCATTAAGACTTGGGTTGTCAATTCTAACTGATTTATTTATGAATGCAGGAACAATATTAGAGAGCTGACAACAGGTGGTATGTTGACAGTGGTTGTTCCAGGCATATGATAGGAAACTGTTCACTTCTCCATGACTTCAAACATAAAAATGCTTCTTATGTGGCATTTGGTGGGGATAAAAAGGGAGATAAAATTGTTGGTGAAGGAATGATAACAAATGGTGTGCTCAAATTTGAGAAAGTAAATTATTGTGAAAATTTACAGTATAATCTACTAAGTGTGTCTCAAATTTGTGATCAAAATTATACCATATTGTTTGATAATACTAATTGTTACATTCTTAAGCCAGGATTTAATGTTCCAGAAGAATGGGTCCTCCTCAAAGCAGCAAGAAAAGGAAACACTTATGTTTTGGATATGAACAACACATCACTCACAAAACATGAAACATGCCTTCTATCTAAGTTATCAGAAGATGTATCTCAACTATGGCATAGAAGGCTTGCCCATTCTAACATGAAGAACATGAACCAATTGGTGAAAAATGACTTGGTCATTGGATTGCCAAACAAAGAGTTTCATTGCTCAACTCACTGTTCTTCTTGTTACAAAGGAAAACAACATAGAGTGTCACATAAATCCAAAATTATCAATACTAATACTACACCACTCAAATTGCTTCACATGGATCTGTTTAGTCCTACCAATCTGATGAGCATTGGAAAAAGGCAATATTGTTTGGTGATAGTTGATGATTTCACAAGATTCACATGGGTCTTTTTCTTAAAACAAAAAAGTGAAACATCAAAAACATTAATAGACTTTGGGATCAAGATTGAGAATCAACTTGATACAAAAGTTAAAATTTTTAGGAGTGATAATGGTACTGAATTTGTCAATTTTGAACTGGATTCCTTTTGCAGGAGCAAAGGTATTGCAAGACAATTCAGTGCACCAAGAACTCCACAACAAAATGGAGTTGCTGAAAGAAGAAACAAAACTCTCATTGAAGCAGCCAGAACAATTCTAGTTGATTCACAATTGCCCATCACATTTTGGGCTGAGGCTGTCAATACTGCATGCAATGTTCAAAACAGAACATTAATTGTCAAAGAACATAACAAAACTCCTTATGAGCTCTTTTTTAAAAGAAAACCATACATAGGATATCTTAAAGTCTTTGGATGTCATGTATCTGTTTTAAACACAAAGGAATCATTGGGAAATTTTTCAAAAAAAGCATATGATGGTTTCTTTGTTGGATACTCTTCAACATTTAAATCTTATAGGATTTATATTCCACAACATAACATTATGGAAGAAATTCCTAATGTATCCTTTGATGAATCTGTATTTACTAAGTTAGTTAAAGGTTCATCATGGTTGTTTGACATAGATGCTCTAACTAAATCATTTAACTATGATCATTTGAACACTGCGGGATCTGATGAAGTATGTTATCCATTTGTTCCACCTCATATGACTGAAGTAACATTATCTGCTGATCCTCTAAGGATACACACATCCTTGGGTTGAAACACATAAGCAGCAGCTGCAGACACTACATGTGGAAATGAACATGGTGCATCCGGAGATGTGAATGTTGTCCTTTCAACAGATCCATGCTCTCAAGTGAATACAACAAACATTGGAAATGTTTCAAGTCCTCACTTATCATCCGGAGAAGTTCCTGTAACTCCTACGGAAGAGCAAAATGATTCCGGAGAAGTTCCTACGGAAGAGCAAAATTATTCTGGAGAAGTTCCTACGGAAGAGCATACCGATACTGGAGATGCTCCTACAGTCCATACTGAAGACACTCATGATCCTTCACCTCATGTTGAACATTTTGACTATTTTCTAAACTCTCAACTTGGGTTGGATCAGTTTGTGGCAATGGAAATGACTAACCTGGAATCATCTATGCCAGTTGAATCAACTCCATCAATGAGAATCCATAAGACTCATCCAATCAACAACATCATTGGAGATCTTACAAAGAGAACTACAAGGAGCCAAAGTGGTACTGCCAACCTTTGTCTCTTCAATTGTTTTCTTTCTCAAGTGGTCCCTCCAAACATCACTGCTGCTTTAAAAGACAATGGTTGGATTGAAGCTATGCAAGAAGAGCTTCAACAATTTAGAAAGCAAAAGGTATGGTCTCTAGTTGATTTGCCTGAAGGTCAACATCCTATTGGAACAAGGTGGCTATACAAAAACAAACTGGATGATAGAGGGATTATTGTAAGAAACAAAGCAAGGTTGATTGCATAAGGATACACACAAGAAGAAGGAATAGACTATGATGAAGTTTTTGCACCAGTTGCAAGAATTGAAGCCATAAGAGTGTTTTAGCTTATGCATCATATAAGAAGTTCATTGTGTATCAGATGGATGTCAAGTGTGCATTCCTATATGGGAAGATTGATGAGGAAGTTTATGTGTCATAACCCCCCGGTTTTGAAGATCCTTATTTGTTGGATTCTTTATGCCCAAGACACATAGAACATTGATGTGGTTAGTACGTTATGATCCAAGTCGGGTCATACCCAATAACAAGCTTAGCAAACACCAATTAATATTTAATTGATGATATGATCATGCAATTAAATAAATACACCAATTTAGAAAATGGGTTTTCTAAATAAGTTGCATATGAGATTGAACAACTTATATGGATATTTTGTTCATGGATATTATTTGTCATGTTGTTTAATTTAGTTAAATAACATCAAATAATAAAAGTGTGTGTATGTTATATAATTAAAAGGTTAATTATATATGTATCTTTATTAATCTTTAGTTTGACAAAAGATTAATATACAAGGACCATTTTGGGAAAATCAAAAGGAAAAACAACCCTAATAAGGGTTTCGGCCGCCCCCTCTTGGCAGCCATCCCTTTTGGTTTTGTTTTGTGTTTCTCTTGTGTGCTTGGCTCTCCTAGAAGATACACACTCCATTTTTCAGATCTCTCTCACTCTCTTATATGCAAAAGGGTCACAAGAACATGATCTTCCTTTTGGAAGAAAGATATCATGGCTGGAACAAAGTTCTAACATCCTTGTTGATGTTCACGGCTGGAATAGAGGTTCCAGCAGCCTTCTTGATCCGATTTGGTGTTCAAATCCTAGCAAAGATGGTGTTTTCTTAGAGGCTTGTGGGTATGGACACTTGAGGACATCTACCTTGGTGTTTTGGCCATTCAAGAGCAGCCTTTTCTTCACCCAAATCACGTTTTTAGCAGCCCTTATGGAAGGTGTTTCATTCACATTCTCAGCAGCCTACAAAGGTAGTTTGATGATGTTGTTTTGGTTGTTTCCTTCTCTTGATAGCTAGTTCAAACACATATATAAGATCCTTATGTTCTTGGGTTTGTTATTGTCATGAAATGAACCTTATTTTCAGATTTCAAATGATAAAATATTTGATGTTAATCCGCTGCGTTTTCAAGTTTAAATGGTTAAACTAGTTTGATTTGGTACAACAAACCCAACATTGGCATCTAGAGCCGGATATGTGGTTGACTAGCTTCATGTGTTCTTGTAAAATTGGTTTTATGAGGCTTTAACAACCAAATTAGGGCTGTTTTGTGATGATATGATGATTCCCCAACCTTTCAAGGTTATATCATGCATGCTTATGATTAAACCTTGAAAGCATGACATCAAATGGTTGATTATATTATTTTGGACATAACCCTAAAGTTTTGGTTCATGTTGGCCAGAACTTTAAGGTTATAACAAGGGGTTCATTTAGTTCTTGAAATGATGTATATGGATACATGTTTTAGTGCATAACATAGCCTTGACCATGTGTGTTTTGGATTTGGTTGATTGTGGAATTGTCATGTTGGTTGTATTCATTTAAAAGGGTTGTAATAATTTCTTTTGTTTAAGTATTTGGGTTGTAATTTATTTATTCATTTGGTTATGTAATAAATAGAATAGGTGCATTTCTTTTATTAGAAAATTGTATTAGGATATAATTTTGTAAAAGAAGATGCACAAGAAGAAGACCCAAAAGCAAGGACACAAAAGACATGGACACTTGAAGCATACGGATGCGGGTTCAAGTGGGAGTTCATGGACACTTAGAAGTGTCAATTTTAAACCCTTAGGAATGACCTTTTGACAACACTTGTGATGGCAAACAAGTGTAGTCAACTTAGTGGCTATGGTTATGCACATATGTTTGTATGATTATGCTTGTTTGGTTGTTTGTTGTATGATTGTTGTTTGATATTTGGATATGCAAAACAAACTCATTAGCAAACTTAACAAGCTAAAAATTTATGATTTCTAATCATTAAGTGGTTAATAAAAGGTTATTAAAAGGATTAATGATTTAATAAAAGAGGTTTTATTAAAAATAAACCATAGGGTACCGTGTATTTGAAAGCATGCGAATACAAGGTACATAGAGTTTTCATAACTAGTATTAATGGAAACTTAAAATCCCTTTGGTAACAAGTCTAACACCATCCTTTTACACGACACTTGAATCTCGTGGGAACTATTTGTGGGATAAAGGTCACCTAACCACTTGTAGGGAACTTGAATCTTTGAGGTGAGTCTAACGTACTTGTGGGATAAAGGTCACCTAACTGCTTGTATGTGAAAACTCACACGTGTGTGAAAGTAGGACGACTTGAATTGGAAACCATATGATTAGGGTCACCGAAGCATGGCGTACAATGGTGTTGATGGGATTAAACATGCCGACTAAACATATGATGTTTAACCGATCCCATAAGACTAGAAGTTGCAATAGGTTGCAATTGTCAACTGTTGACTACCTTGTTAATTTAAATAATGGGATAAAGGTCACCTAACCATCATTTAAATGTAACGTAGGATTCTAGATTTTAATTATTAATTGTCTATGAGACATGTAAAGGGTATTAATAGTTAAATTGCAATTTTTCAGAAATACTAAAATGAACTTTGTAATTTTGTAGTAATGGCCGCAAACCACGATGCTACTACCCCGACCGTCCCTACCCTATCACCGAGAACCATTTTAAAAGGGGATCGTCTTAACCATAATAAACTTATGGACTCAATTTTGAAATTTGAGAATCGTTCTCAAAAATGAGTAAAGGCCTATGTCCTTGACGATCCCATACCTCACCAACCAACGCTGTTGATGTTAAGGCCTTTTAACGATTGGCTTAGGCACACTAAGGATTCTGTGCAAGTATCCTATCTCATATTCTGAATATGATTCCCGAACTCCAAAAGGGTTTGGAGCATCACGGGGCATATGACATGATAATCTAGTTGAAGGAAATGTTCCTTCAACAAACTTTAGTAGATTGCTACGAAACGGTTCGAGCATTTTATACATGTCACATGGATGAAACCCAATCGATATCATCTTATATATTCTTAAGATGAAAAGCCACATTGATAGCCTCAAGATGCTTAACTGTCCTGTCTCAAAGTAGTTGTCCAAGGATTTGATCCTTGATTGCCTAACTAAAGGTTTGAGACATTCATAATAAACTGTAATATGAATGGGTGGGACAAGAGCATTGGTGAACTTCACGCAATGCTCAAAGCAACCGAGGCAGGGATGGGTAGAGAGGTTCTACCTATTCTCTCGATCAATGAGGGAGGCTATAATAAATGGCCAATCCCGATCCTAAGGCAATTATCACCAAAGGAAAGGAATACATCAAAGCAAAGTTTAAAGCGAAACCTCAAAAAACCTAAGCTTACGAAGCCTAAGGTAATGGAGAATGATCCATGCTTTGAGTATGGAGAGATAGGACAAATAAAAGGAATTGTTCCTCCTATCTCAAGGAGTTGAAAGACAAGAGGGATGTTGAGCAAACCTCAAATACAATTTTCATGATTCACACATTATATTAAATGTCATTTCTTCAAACACATGGGTATTGGATACCGGATGTGAAACTTATTCTTGCAATTATTGCAAAGGGGTTCAAAAGAAATGTGCGCTTCAAGGAAGGAAACTCTATTTTGAGACTTTCAAATTGTTTGGAAGTTGTTCTCAAAACCTTTTGTATGCATCTAGTTTGACTAGGAACATAATTAAGGTTTCCTATTAAAACAATGTGATCATGATTTAAAGTTTGTAAATAATGGTATTAAGTTTTATGGATGATGTATTTCATTTTAAGGACATGCCTTTTAATGATATCCATGAATTGGTTCATGATAATTCGTCCTATAATGACTTATTATACACATTAAGCACAAAGAAACTTAAAATGGGTTTAAGTTATTATTATCTTTGACATTATCGTCTTAGTCACATAAACAAGAATTGGATTCAAACACTTCAAAAGAATGGTCTTTTGGAAACAAATGAAATGTTTCATTTGATAAGTGTGAACCAAAAGACTTACTAGGAATGATACATTTGGATGTATGTAGTCCTTTTAAGACAATGACAAAGATTGGTGAAAGATACTTCATTATTTTACCGACGATTACAGTCGCTATTATTGTGTGCACTTGATGACGCATAAGTATGAAGCTTTTGAAATGCTCAAAAACTTCAATAATGAAGTAGAATATCAACTCTACATAAATATCTGTGTTCTTCATTCTGATAAAGAAGAAACTGAACCCTATTTGGGTATGGTTCAATTTATTATGGCTATGAGCTTACCATCTTTATCATTTTGAGTTTTCGCATTGCTCTTTAAGTCTCATATTTTGAATATGACCCGGACCAAGAAAGTGTAGATTAGTTGAATATCCCATAGACTGTATGGAATACTGTTTCTTTGACTCAACAGAGCAAAAGTATTTATTGCTCGAAAGGCTAAGTTCTTTGAAACCGAGTTCTTTATGGAAGGAATGACGTATAGAACTGTGGAACTTGATAAGGATCAAAATCCACAAGCCGATACACTTTTGGTTGACATTAGCTACCAACAAGAGGTTGTTGATAATAATCAAGAGGTTGATAAATATACACAAAATGTTCACAAATCTGGTAGAGTTAGTATTCCATCTAAGTGATATGAACATTCCAAGAATGAATGCTATGTGGTTGACCCCTGTAGGCTAACCATATACCAAGATGCTATGTCCAATTTGGATTGGGACAAATGGCTAGAAGCCATGAACGTAAGGATGCAATCCATGTATAACAACCACGTTTAAGAATTGGTTGACCCTCCACTTAACTCCAAACCGGTTGGATACAAGTGGGTTTTCAAGACGAAAACAGATATGCATGGAGACTTGAATACTTATAAATCAAAGACTTATAGCATAAGGTTTCCATCAAACTCAATTGGTTGATTATGATGAAGCTCTTGCGCCCGTGGCAATGCTAAAGTCGATTAGGATATCATGTGCCATAACTGCATATTCTGAATATGAGTTTTGGCAAATGGATGTCAAAACCGCTTTTCTTAATGAACATCTCGAAGAGACTGTCCATACAGTTTAGCATGATGGTTTTATCGATCCATGACATCCTAATAATGCATATAAGTTAAAGTGATCAATCTATGGATTGAAACAAGCATCGAGAAGGTTGTGTATATATAAAGGCTAGTGGGAGCATAATTGTATTCTTAGTGTTGTATGTTGATCACACACTACTATTTGGAAATAATATTCCAACCTTGGAAGGTGTTAAAACCTAGCTTGGAAGATGTTTTTCATATAAGATCTCGTTTAAGCCACCCATATTTTGGAATAAGGATCTATAAGGATAGATCGAGGTGGTTGATAGGGTTAAACCAAAGTGCATATATATTGATAAAATCTTGAAAAGGTTCAAGATGAAAAACTCTTAGAAAGGTATGGTACCTATTCAAGGAGGGACAGTGTTGACTACGTCTCAATGTCCAAGCTCATAGGATGAGCAAAATCAAATGAATGATATCCCATACGCATCTGCTATAGGATCCATCATTTGTGTGATGATATGCACTAGACCAGACGAGTCATGCTTATTAAGTATGACAAAGTAGATACCAATAGAAATAACTATCGGATGGCTCTTAAAAGTATATTGAAATACCTTAGTAGGACTAAGGATTTGTTTCTAATATACGGATCTATTGAAAAGGAAGTCGTTGTAAAGGGTTACACGGATGCAGACTTCCAAAACTGATCGAGATGATTTTCGATCACAATCGGGGTATACTTTCATTATGAATGGAGGAGAAGTGTCCTTGAAAGGTTCAAAGCAAGACACGGTAGCATTGTTCACTACAAAATCCGAATACATAGCCGCTTCATTGGCAGCTTGGGAAGCTGCATGGATAAATTTGTCCATTGCTTATCTAGGGATGGTCTCTACCATTCAAGACCCCTAGAAATCTTTGGTAATTACATGGGTGGGATTGCTCAAATCAAGGAACCCCGTACTTATCAAAAGACTAAGCACCTTGAGCGGAGATTCAACATCATAAGGTATGGAGTTGAAAAGGGTAAAGATATGTATTCGTAAAGTTCATAAAGATCAAAATATTGCTGATCCACTAACGAAGCTCCTTGATGAGGGCAAAGTATGAGGGTCATACTTGTGCCTTAGGACTTCGATTTACTGGTGATTAGAATTGATCTGTTTAGCATATAAAACATGGAACAATTTGATTCAACTATAGTTCTGGCATCCTTAACATCGCATATTCACGAGCAAAGAGTTTGAGTCTCGGAACTAATTGTCTATCTAGTAGCCACTCCTTGCTTTGATGAGTTAAGTGAAATGAAAGTCGATTTTTGATCCTATATCGCCCCTTTTTTTTCACCAGCAACACTGGAGAGCCATAAGAACTCACACTTGCCCTGAGTAATATTTAACTCTTTTATATATTTGAGTTATGTTCCCTTTTAGCATTTTTACATCCATGAATAATTCTTTTATTCTAAATGTCCGTAGTCGGTCATATTTGTGGGAACAAATATGAATGTAAGACTATTATGAACTTGGATTGGTGGATATTCATAAGGCATGAATATAGAGCAATTGGTTGCTGCCAAGGTTCGTAGATATTCGTGGGATACGAATATTGGACTGACCCGCGTCTCGAATCTTACTACATGGAATCTTATTGATTGATCATAAGTAAATTTGAGTAAAGGCGAATATCATTTGGTATCCTCTGACCTGAGATACATATTGGGTTTTGATATTCACCTAGTGTTATACCTTGAGCTAGTTCTTCGCTGATATGAAATAATGGTCAGTACATAAGGCTATGTTCAGGTATGACATAAGGTGACTGTGAGAAACGTATGTAGTCAAGATGGGATTTGTTCCTCTTATTCGTTGAGAGTATGATGTCTAAGGCCTGATTAAGTTAAATCAACAAGGAATGATCATTCTGTGTCCTTGGATTTAACATGACATCTGTAACAAAAGGATAGATGATTGATTCACCTAAATCATTTCAAGTTTGGAACTTGAAGGGGATGATGTTATTGAATGGCTTATAGTCATGCGTATTAAGGGTAGTAAACCGTTGTTAGGCGGTATTTACTGCTTGCATCAATCTTCTATGTATCTTGTGCAAGTGGGAGATTGTTGGATTCTTTATGCCCAAGACACATAGAACATTGATGTGGTTAGTACGTTATGATCCAAGTCGGGTCATACCCAATAACAAGCTTAGTAAACACCAATTAATATTTAATTGATGATATGATCATGCAATTAAATAAATACACCAATTTAGAAAATGGGTTTTCTAAATAAGTTGCATATGAGATTGAACAACTTATATGGATATTTTGTTCATGGATATTATTTGTCATGTTGTTTAATTTAGTTAAATAACATCAAATAATAAAAGTGTGTGTATGTTATATAATTAAAAGGTTAATTATATATGTATCTTTATTAATCTTTAGTTTGACAAAAGATTAATATACAAGGACCATTTTGGGAAAATCAAAAGGAAAAACAACCCTAATAAGGGTTTCGGCCGCCCCCTCTTGGCAGCCATCCCTTTTGGTTTTGTTTTGTGTTTCTCTTGTGTGCTTGGCTCTCCTAGAAGATACACACTCCATTTTTCAGATCTCTCTCACTCTCTTATATGCAAAAGGGTCACAAGAACATGATCTTTCTTTTGGAAGAAAGATATCATGGCTGGAACAAAGTTCTAACAACCTTGTTGATGTTCACGGCTGGAATAGAGGTTCCAGCAGCCTTCTTGATCCGATTTGGTGTTCAAATCCTAGCAAAGATGGTGTTTTCTTAGAGGCTTGTGGGTATGGACACTTGAGGACATCTACCTTGGTGTTTTGGCCATTCAAGAGCAGCCTTTTCTTCACCCAAATCATGTTTTTAGCAGCCCTTATGGAAGGTGTTTAATTCACATTCTCAGCAGCCTACAAAGGTAGTTTGATGATGTTGTTTTGGTTGTTTCTTTCTCTTGATAGCTAGTTCAAACACATATATAAGATCCTTATGTTCTTGGGTTTGTTATTGTCATGAAATGAACCTTATTTTCAGATTTCAAATGATAAAATATTTGATGTTAATCCGCTGCGTTTTCAAGTTTAAATGGTTAAACTAGTTTGATTTGGTACAACAAACCCAACATTATTATCCTCATAGAGTATACAAGCTAGATAAAGCCTTGTATGGTCTTCATCAAGCACCAAGAAAGTGGTATAAAAGACTATCATATTTCTTGCTCAAGCATGGTTACAAAAGAGGAACCATTGATCAGACACTCTTTCTCAAACAAGAACATTAAGATCTCTTAGTTGTTCAAATATATGTTGATGACATTATATTTGGCTCAACTAATAAGAGATTGTGTGTAAATTTCGAAGAGCTGATGAAATCTGAATTTCAGATGAATTCAATGGGTGAATTAACCTTTTCTTGGTCTTCAAGTTCATCAAAAACCAGATGGGATATTCATCAATCAAGAAAAATACATACATCAAATTTTGAAGAAATACAATCTTGCTGAAGTATCCACAATTAACAAGATTGTTCCTGATCCTTCAGGAAAATCTATTGATAAAAAATTATATAGATCAATGATCGGTTCACTTATGTATCTAACTGCCAGTAGACCTGACATTATGTTTGCTCTGTGTGTGTGTGCTAGGTACCAATCTTATCCAAGGGAGTCTCATCTGAATGCTGTAAAAAAAGATTTTTAGATACCTCAAAGGAAAACCAGGACTTGGTCTTTGGTATCCAAAGGATGGTGACTTTACACTCTACTCATACTCAGACAGTGACTATGGTGGATGTAACAGTAACAGAAAATCAACAACTGGTGGATGTCAATTCATCGGACCAAGGCTAGTATCATGGCTGTGCAAGAAACAAACCAATGTATCTGTATCCACAGCTGAGGCTGAGTACATAGCTGCTTCAGCTGGTTGCTCTCAAGTCCTTTGGTTGCAAAACTAATTGCTTGACTATGGTTACAACTTCCTTCAAACTTCACTTTATATAGACAATTCTGCTGCTATGTTTATAACTGCTAATCGTGTGCAACATAGTAAAACAAAACATATTGAGATAAGATATTATTTTCTGAGAGATTGCTCAAAAGGGTTTGATTAAGTTAGTCAAAGTGGATACAAAAAATCAGCTTGCTGATTTATTCATTAAATCCTTTCATTCAGTCAGATTTAGTTTTCTAATTGAGTCTTTAGGCATAATTAACTTAGATTAATCAATTTGAACAAACAAAATACTGTGTGGAATGATGCTTCATCATGACATATGCTTGGGAAATGATAGTACACTATATCTTTGCTTATTCTTGAATTCATAAATAACAATAAATCTAAGCAAGTTTGTTGATATGTGAGTAGATTTATTTTGACTGGAAACTACACTGAGTGCATGCCAAACATAATGCTAAGTGATTGTTTGTGGGAAACTTCATTTTGAGAATACAAAGTGAGTCTTATTCTGATGTGACCAAATCATTCATCTAACCACACTATGTACCAACACTTTATAATATCTATCTTTGCAAATCATACTCCCTATGTTTTGTGTGAACAAAGACCTGGGTGTATGATCACCATAATGAATATCAATGACAAAAGGTGAAAAGATCATGATCCTCATCATCCCTCTGTTTTGTGTGAACAAAGACCTGGGTTAAAGGCACCTCTATTTTACGTGAGTAAAGACCTGGTGACCTGATGATGATCATATCTAAGCTCTCAAAAGAATCCTATGTGATTAATTGTATATTATGTCACACCCCAACCTTGACGGCCGAAACGTCGAGGAGTGAGAGTTAAGATCGTTCACAGCCACATAACGCTATTGATAATCCAAATATAATTTAAACATAAGTTTCAATTGTCACATTACAAACATAAGTCTCAAAGAAAATAAAAGCATAACATAGAATGTAGCAAATCATTTTTATTTATCTAGGTCCATTCCTAGATTTGCAAGCTTCAAAGTGTAGATATCAAACTTGGGCGTTTCCTGAAACATGTTAAAAATAAAGGTCAACAATAATGTTGGTGAGCATTCCATAGTTTTTAATACATAGATTATATAAAAGATGGCAATTCAAGTCATAAGTTAGTGAATAAAGTGATTAGGGATGTTATGAACAATGCAACAATCAAACCTCGACAAAGTTTTACAAGTCTCAAACGTTTAAAAGTATATACGATCAGCTAAGTGTACTTGGATCAACCAAAGCAGGCTTGTCTTGCCCATAGATCTATGACTTCGCTGGGCTAGCAATAGTTAATGATTGTACATATAACGCCATAACATGGTAACCACAAAAGTTCAACTAACCACAACTTGCATGATGAATTGCCATAAAGATTACAAGTCTCAAATAAGTTTACAAGTGCAATTAATATAAGTTAACATGTTTCACCCCAAAGTGTGAAAATAAGCGAAAAGGGGTATGGAAATACTCACTTGATCAAATACGTATCGAATGACGATTAATAAGAAATATAATAAACAACGATCCAATGTAATGCTTCACAATGCTCCTAAAAATAAGTAAATATATATTTCAAGGTTAAAGTTTAATTGTAAGATTGACATTATGACGCGAACTAAGGTTTCGATGGGGATTTTGTGCTTGTCAAATAATTATGTTTATCAAAATGGAACTAATTATATTTATTGAACCCAAAGAAATTTGCTACATATTATGTAAAATCATATGTGTATAATATAATATTTATAACAATTTGTATACATATATAATGATTAAATAACATTTAGTATTCTCAATTTAAAATAATAATTTGAAGATGTTGGATGAAATAATATTTATATGAACAAAATACTATCTAAAGTCTACTTTATTATAAAATTTGACTATTTAAATCCCTTTTTTGAATATTTAATGAAATTAGAAAACATTTCTTTTTTAAATAAACAATTTACAGGAAATGTTCAAATAATTTAAAATACTCAAAGTTTGTAAAATGATTTTTTTTATAATTTTTAGAAAAAAAACTAGCTTTAAATGAAGGCTGAAAGCCTTAAAATAAAAACATGAGGCTCCCAGGGTTCGAACCCGGGACCTCATGTTAAGGGGCTCGTGTCTTAACCAGTAGAACAATGGCCTCAGCCGCGTTAATAGTCGGTTTTAATTACTTAAAAACACCAAACACCGAAACTCCCCCCAAATCACATGAACCCTAGGTTCCATCGTCCCCAAATTGAAGCATCAAATGATGTTTTTCATCCAACCATTGTTAGGGCTTTTATTGCCCTCCCAAAACCGAGTACATACATGTCTCCAATTACCTGGTTGGGAATGAATCCGATGGTGAACAAGACGAAGAGCAATTCGCGACCACGTAGCACCGGTTTGATGCTCAAATGATGATGATAATCAAATTCGATGTACAGGTAGTTTCTAATGACCTCAAGGTTGAAAAGCCCTATGTTGATTTCGAGTTTTGTAGCTCTGAAGATGGGGTTCGAATAGTTGCAGGTTCACGATGAGAGGGTTGTTTGGATCGAGTTGTTTATGTGTTTTCAGGAGAAATTAGAACCAATAATCGTTTAGGAATGACTAGGTAATTGATTAGGTTCGTTTAATTAGGTTATTATTTGAGTTTAATGCTTCGAACGGCTATGAGTTTAATGACGATTTCGGTTAGGCATCGTTTGGGTTTGTAACCGGTGTTAGAGCTCAATTAAGGTAGTTTATTATGTTCGAATCGAGTTCCAGAATGATTTAGGCTGGTTTGGGGGTTACAATTGAATGTATTTGACGGTTTTTAAGGTCGCCGGACTCCGGCCGGAAGGTGGCCGGAGTTGCGGCCGGAAAATCGAGTAAGAGGGGGGGGGCATTGGTTTGGGTTTCTCTCTTTTACAACTTTGGTCCCTCAACCTTCAATCCTTATTATTTTATGTACAAACCCTTTTATTTAAAGTTTATAAAATGACAATAAGGCCCCCTTGACTTTTATAACTTATTATTATTATTATTATTATTTATTATTATTATTATTATTATTATGATTATTATTATTATTATTATTATTATTATTATTATTATTATTATTATTATTATTATTATTATTATTATTATTATTATTATTATTATTATTATTATTATTAATATAACTTTTATTATTATATAATAATTATCAATATAAACTTACAAATTAAAGAATTAAAAGACCAATTAAAGTAATATGCATAAGCAACCCATAAGTTTCATGAATGACAAAATGGTCCTTAAACAAATTTAACAAAGTTAACTTTAATTTAACCAAAAATACAAGATGTTACAGTCTCCCCGACTTAAAAGAATTTCGTCCCGAAATTAAGAATAAAGCTAAGAGAACAAATGCGGGTATCTCTCCTTCATATGATCCTCACGCTCCCAAGTGAACTCAGCTCCACGTTTGTTTTCCCAACGTACTTTGACGATAGGTGTGGTAGTTGTTCGGGTCTTCTTAAGGGTTCGATCCATAATCTCAACAGGCTTCTCAACGAAATGCAATGACTCATCAATTTGAATTTCCTCTAGTGGAACATGCAAATTTTCATCAGCCAAGCACTTCCTCAAGTTCGAGACATGGAAGACAGGATGAACTCCGCTATGTTCAGAAGGTAGCTCCAGTTTGTAAGCCACTTTCCCAATTTTTTTCAGAATCTTGAAGGGTCCTACAAAACGTGGGGCTAACTTACCTTTCTTCCCAAAACGTACAACACCCTTCCATGGAGAGACCTTAAGAAGAACCATGTCGTCGACTTGAAACTCCAACGGTTTACGTGTTTTATCGGCATAACTCTTTTGGCGACTTCTAGCCACCTCAAGGTTATTTCGAATTTTAGAAACTTTGTCGGTCGTTTCTTGTATAAGTTCCGGACCAGTGATAAGATTTTCCCTAATGTCAGTCCAACAGATCGGGGAACGACATTTACGACCATACAGAGCCTCGAATGGTGCCATCTTGATACTTGAGTAATAACTATTGTTATACGAAAATTCCGTGAGCGGTAAATGCGTATCCCAATCACCACCAAAATCAAGGACACAAAGACGCAGCAGATCCTCGAGGGTTTAGATTGTTCGTTCGGTTTGACCATCGGTCTGAGGATGGTAAGCCGTACTTAAATCCAATTGAGTACCCAAAAGTTCTTGCATCGAAGACCAAAAGTGTGAAGTGAAACGAGCATCTCGATCGGAAATAATGTGCAACGGCACGCCATGACGACTCACAATTTCGTCAACATAGATTCGAGCCAACCTTGAAACCTTGTACGTATCGTATGGGTATGAAATGTGCTGTCTTGGTCAAACGGTCAACAATGACCCATATGCTATCATGACCACGAGGGGTACGAGGTAACTTGGTTATGAAATCCATGGGTATATGTTCCCATTTCCACATAGGGATTTCAGGTTGCTCAAGTAAACCACTTGGTCCTTGATGTTCGGCTTTGACCCTTGCACACGTGAGACACTTGGAAACATAAGACGCGATATCTTTCTTCATTCCAGGCCACCAATATTGACCACGCAGGTCCATGTACATCTTATCGGAGCTAGGATTAATGGAATATGATGAGCTTCGTTCATAATGAAGTGCCGAAGATTGTCAGGATTCGGGATCCAAAGTCGATTCAAGAAGTACCACATGCCATTCGGTTTTGTCTCCAATTGCGACCGAACGTTAGACATCAAATCTTCATCTTTTCCTTCGCCGGTTATTGCCGCTTGTTGAGCCTCGCGAATGCATAACTCGAGGTCACTATCGATCCTTATGTTTTGAAGCATGATAGTAGCCTCGTTGACATCCACATGAATCTCGGTATCAAATTCTCCTAGCGTATCAAACCATTGCCTTCGATCTCGAATTTCTTGAAGCGAGTCAGTCTTGTTGTGGGCCTTGCGACTTAGCGCGTCGGCTACAACATTCGCCTTTCCAGGATGGTAGCGAATGTTGCAGTCGTAGTCGCTAATTAACTCGATCCATCGTCTTTGTCTCATGTTGAGATCCTTTTGGTTGAACACGTGTTGGAGACTCTTATGATCGGTGTAGACTATGCATTGCGTCCCATATAAATAGTGTCGCCAAATCTTCAATGCGAAAACCACAGCACCAAGTTCAAGATCGTGAGTCGTGTAGTTCACTTCATGAACCTTCAATTGCCTCGACGCGTAAGCTATAACTTTGCCTCGTTGCATGAGAACACAACCAAGACCTTGATTAGAAGCATCGCAATACACAGTAAAGTCATTGTTTCCATCGGGAAGTGTGAGAATAGGAGCGTTACACAACTTGCGTTTCAATGTCTCGAAAGCCTCTTCTTGCTCGGGTCCCCATTCAAAGAGTCGATTCTTCGAGAAATTTGCTATGAACCTACGGTAATATCCCGCTAAACCCAGAAAAGAACGAACCTTGGTTGGGGTTGTGGGAACACACCAATTCTTCACGGCTTCGATCTTAGCAGGATCCACATGAATCCCTTGGCTATTCACCACATGTCCTAAGAATTGAACCTCCTCCAACCAAAATTCACACTTGGAAAGTTTGGTGTATAATTGCTCCTTCTTCAAAAGTTCAAGAACTTGTCACAAGTGCGTCTCGTGATCGATTTTCGTCTTGGAATAGATAAGAATGTCATCAATGAACACGATTACGAACTTATCCAAATACGGTTTACATACTCGATTCGTGAGATCCATGAACACGGCAGGTGCATTGGTCAAACCAAAAGGCATAACCATGAACTCGTAGTGCCCATATCGAGTACGAAAAGCGGTCTTTGGAATGTCATCATCATGAACACGTAGTTAATGATACCCAGAACGTAGATCGATCTTTGAAAATTGAGTTGCTCCTTGAAGTTGATCGAAGAGATCATCGATTCGTGGAAGAGGGTATCGGTTTTTGATAGTAAGCTTGTTGAGTTCCCGGTAGTCGATGCACATACGAAATGAACCATCCTTCTTCTTCACAAACAGTACAGGTGCACCCCATGGCGATGAGCTAGGACGAATGAAACCCTTATCGGTCAACTCTTGCAGTTGACTAGCTAGTTCTTGCATTTCAGACGGTGCTAGACGATAAGGTGATTTAGCCACAGGGTTTGCACCAGGGATTAAGTCAATCTTGAACTCAACTTCTGTTGGTCCATGTGATCGAATAACAGTACAATTGAAGTGATGAATTGATCAACATCAAACATTCAAGCTAAACAACAAGAATTGAGAATATAGAAGATGAAACTAACACATATTTGATACTCAAAGGAACAATAGCAATCAATAACATCAAGCACAATAGTATTTCAGTGAGAAAACTGCTTAGAATTGGTAGCTTGCAACAGAGATCCACAATTAGGGTTTTGCAAGCTTACCTTACAAAGTGAATTGACAAAAGTATATATAGCAGTCATAGTTTCGCTGACAGTTTCGCTACCTGCGAAACTGTCATGCCGAAACTATAGTTTCGCCCGACATAACACAAGTTCGCCGGGTAAACCAAAACAGCAAACTGTGAGCGAATGTATAGATTCGCTCACAGTTTCGCTGGACTGCCAAAATTGCTAATTACTAAGAACATACAAAAGGAAACTAACAAAAGTCCTATTACAATGTAAAGTAAACAACTATACTAAAGTGAGTCCAACCTAACATGATCATCAATACTCCCCCTAGGTTGGACCTCACTATCTTCACTTCTCTTGATTTGACTCATCGGCTCCAGTTTCCTCTGCTGCTGTTGATCTATCATCATCACCTCCTGCAGCAACATCTTCAGAAGCTTCAGCCACTGATCCTCCAAGGTTCTTTCCTGCATCACTAGCTTCCTCAGAATGACCACTAGCCTTTCAAACTGCCTGGTCATATCTTGAACATCCATGGCAAAATCATCTTGGGCTCTCACCCTTTCAGCTAACCTCTTAACCTCCGCCCTAACTCCTCTTATCTTGTTTGCAACATTCATAAACAGACTGGCCTCTTTTCTTGTTTCCTCTCCAGCCCCAGCCTTAATGTGATTTTCACAAAGAACCAAAAGATCTTCATCACTGAAGCTAAATAACTCCATCGGGTCAAACACCCTAAACTCTTTTCCATGTTTAGCTCTAATCACCGCCTCTCCAGTATTGTTGTCATAAAACCACTTTTCAAAGTCCTATAGTTGTTGGGGAAGAGGATCAGCCAATCTTACCCTATTTACAGTCTTTGGTGGTTTGACTCTCAGTACAATCCTTCCTTTGCCTGTCTCCCAATCTTTATCTTTCTTTGACCTTTTTCTTTCAGCTTTCATGTATCCAAACGACTCGAAATTATCATTAAGTCCATTTTTTATTTCTTTCTCAAGAAATAATGCTCTTTCACTTAAGTGAACATTGATCAAAAGCAAAGTTGCCAAACGTCTCAAATCCCATTTGGGCAAGGTCTTAAAAGCCTTCCTCTTAAGCATATAGCTGATATTTCCTCCTCTTCTTTTGATCATAAACATCTTTAAGCTAGGATTGTAGCACCAACTTATGATCTTCTTATCTGCTTCCTTCCTGCTTAAACCTTCCAAATTTTGAAATAAAAGAGTAAGTACTTCAACCTCCTTTCCTTGACCAACCAATCATTCTTGTCCATTTCAAACACATCAGATTCATCTTCTCCCTTCTTAGCAACATAAATCAGTGGTCGCTCATCAACTTCATAAAATTCTGGTTCAGGATCATAGTCTATCAATTGTTCATCCTCCTCCTCTTCATCAACCAAACCTTTCCCTCTATCAGATACTCCCTCAGTGGTAGCTGTAACAACCACTTCTTCACCAACAATATCCTTATCAAAATCAAACTGCAAGTTTACAAACCCAGCCTCAATAATATCTTCATCCTCATTCCTTCCAACATCCTCTCTTGGTATCTCCTGTTCTCCTTCTTCAGTATTTGCTGCTCCAAAAGTACCCTCTCCTACCTTAGTTGAATTACCCACATTCAAGAATGAGTACTTAGATGTATCAGTCAAATCATCTAACTCAGATTGAGTCAGTTGACTAGGTAGGCCGGTTGCAGCTTTCATCTGAGTAATCTCCTCAAACAACTTCTTAATCAGTTTATTTTGGTCAACCAACATCCTTTGCATTCCCTCAATCACCTCATCCTTCTGTCTTTCTCTGATCTCCTGATTCGTCAGTTTAGTCTTAATCATACTCAGCTCATTCGCCAACGAAGTATTTAGATTACGTATCACATCCTCATCAAGATTTGCACTAGCCTCTCTCCTGGCTGTAAATCCCTCATGTCGATGTTTGGTTCTCCGCTCAGGCTCAACAAAATCAGTTTTCTTCTTAGATCTCCTTTCTTTCTCTACCCTGATCTCCTCTGCTTGTGCATCAATCTCCTCTTCAAAATCATAATCCTTTTCTTTCGCGTATCTCTTCCTTTTCTTAGTTGCATCAGCTTGCTGCACTCGTGTTTCTTCAGCCCTTTTGCTTTCAGATTCATCAACCCGTCTAATATAATTCCAGCGTTCTGGAGGATACATATTCTCCCAGAGATGGGTGATTTTACCACTAAAATCATGACGGATAGCACAGCAATCAGCAAAAATACGAGGGTTCATCTGCACCAGTCTCTTGATTTCACCATGCTTTGGAACATCAGGAATAAGATCATCAAAAATCATCTGAAGAAAGCGAGGGTATAACAGCCATTTGTCTTTCTTCACAGCCATCACGTTCTCTGCCATACATGCAAAAATCAGTCTAGCAATGTTGGCCTTCTCCCCTTTACAACACAGCACCATAGCTTTAGCCAATCGAGATTAAGTCCATCGGATCCACCTTTACGGTGATCTAAACACATAATAAAAACATGAGCGATATATCTCCACTCCTTAGATAAGAAAGACTTTTTGATCTCTTTCCTTGAACCAAAAGCTGGTCCCTCATACCCCATTCGTCTGAAAGCTTGAAACACTTCAGACTCTGTCATATCCACTTCATCTCCAGAATCATCATCTAGTCTAAGAATCCTAGAAACACTCTCAGCAGTAATAGTCACATCATGATCAATAACTTTGGCTGTGATTCTCTGTACATCTCCTCTAGTATCGTATTCTGCTGATCTCCAAAAATCTCTAATATGAAGATCATAAATAGTAGGTGAGTGAGAAATAGCGTAGGCAATAGGTGATCTCGTAAATCCAGGATGATTTATATTGGTCATGCAACCATTAACCAAAACCTAATGACAATTAACCTATTTATAGTCTAGACTAATATTCACTAATTGCACTTAACTCCCTAGACTTAGGCTAATTAACACAAAATTACATATTAAGCATGAAAATGACTAAAAACAAGATAAAATGTATTTTGTTCACACAAAATATATTTATTACAATATAACTCCTAGTCATCTAAATCTTCAACGTCTCATCTCGGTTCCTCGTCTCGAACGTGTCGGGTTTGACTTTTGTTGACTTTGACCGTGACGTTGACTTTTGTTGACTTTCATTGTGTTGATAATATAGACTATCTTTTACAGCTCCAACAATACTCCCCCTTAGTCTATCATTATCAACGTCTTCAAACGAAATCAGCATCGAGAAGTCAACAGTAGAAAGATCTTCAATTTGAATCTTTCTGAATCTGATGAGAAAGATTTTTCATCTCATAAGCTCCCCCTATTTATATGCTCCCCCTTTTCGAGTGCAAGCTTTACAAAGATATTGAAACAGGTTTCCCAAATCTCTAATCTTGAGTGCTTCAGAAGATGTAGGAGGAGGATTCCTAGCTCGGTATCTTCTGCAAACTTGAGGAACAGGTTCTCTGATCAGGTACACTGCTCAACTGATGATCGGCCATCACTTAAAGAAAAAATCTGAAACACATTCACAAACACAATCTCGACATTTCTAATTAGATCATTTCATTTTAACAAAATAAACCCGTGTTTATCTGTGTTTGAAAACAAGCGATCTCTTGTTAGTTTGTGCTCAGTTTGTATGAAATGCATGAAAAATAATAAAATGTAATCAGCATAATTTGGAAGACCTAAATGAATATTGAAATGAAAATTTATTATAATTTTTTTTATTATATACATATATTATAACATTTTTTTTATCTATATGTATATTTTTTTTTTGTTTTTGTATTTGTTTTTTTTTTGTTTTTTTTACTTGTTTTTTTTAAACCGAGAACTGAATCGATCATGAGATCATATCCTCAAGATATACTTTAGCACAAAGATAAACTTAATCATCGACAAGCAATGAGATCATACTGATAACTGAATCTAATCACAGTCTTTAAATGATTTTGAAATTCTCAAACAGATCAATAATGATTGCTGATATGTTTGTCCACTTAAACTCATGCCCTATCTTTTTCAACAAGCAGTAAATGATTCGTTAAGGTTCGATTAAATGCTTTAGAATGCTAGGACCCCACAATCATTTGGCAAAAACCCTCACCCAACCTCAGGATTTCTTGAATTTTGTAACGATCTTTACAGAGTAAGGCTTGTGCATTAGTGTGCAAGTGATTATCGACAGAATATTGCATTCTGTGTTGAATTCATCGTTTAGATGATTTGACACTACTTAGACCAAAATGGTGAGAGCTCCAGGTCTATACTCACGTATAACAAAGGAGATGACCATTTAATCATGTGCCGATGAGATCTCTAGGTCAGTACTATCGTACAGCAGAGGAGATCATCACTCCAGGTCAGTACTTCCGTACAGCAGAGGAGATTAGCACAAACACAAGACACATAAATACACCAATCACGGCTTAAAGATATGGCTTATATGGTTTGTATCATGGTGGGAGAAAGATCAATTCTCAATCCAATTTTTGTCAGGACTCAGTTTTTGTGCAGGCCAAAATGGTTGCGTAAATCCAGACATTCTTAAGCATATATTTTAATTTAAATCATCATACTGCTGTCTACTTTATTCTTCAGGCTGAGTCTACCAAGCATATCATTAAAGAATCTGATTGTTTTTCTTTTGATTGTGATTAAAAATAAGATGTAAATCAGAAACAGCATCAGTTACTATCATTTCTCATTTTAAAAACGCAAGTCATGCAAAAACAAGCATTGCAAGAAGATATACAATCATTTCTCAATCATCTCATATTAAGTTCACAGTTCTCTTTTCATTTTTATTTACTTATACTCTCCCCCTAAATTTTTATTTTTGCAAAAAAAAAAATTTTTTTTATTGAGCTAAAACAGCCCTTTCTCTCAGAATATTAATTTCAACGTTACGCTCCAAAATAGTTCTTCTTAAAAGATCATTTTCAGCTAATGCTTCATTAAGTTTTCTTGAAAAAGCAATTTTATTTTTTTTTATTTTGTATTTATTTTTTTATTTTTTTTATTTTTATTATTATTATTTTTTTATTTTTTTTATTTTTTTAATTTTTTATCAAAGAAGCTCTTCCAAACTACACTGATATGAAGATAAGAAATGAATTCTCAAGAAATATGCAGTGATTGTGAAGTGAGAACGGTGATTGTGCATATAAATATCCAGATTGTGGATAAAATACCATGACCTTAACCTGTTTGTTCCGCCTCAAATTTGAATCAAGAACAATCTCTGTGAGTAAACCGGATTACTAACAGTCCTTCTGAATTGTTCCTGCACTCATTAACAAATTAGTTAGAAAGGGAAACCCAGGCCATCGTAGTCCTGGAAGTTCCTTTTTCATCAAGATAAGTAACAAGCTTCTGCACACAACCGTTTAAACAATCGGGGATTGTTGTATCCTTCTTTTTAATTTGCCAAATTTGTTTCGGTTCAATTAACTTGGATTTGAATGAATTAAATTTGGAAATCATTTTCTGTTTAAGACCGGAAGGAAAAGAATTTGGTTTTAAACCTTTGGTTATTTTCATCTTTGAATCATGTGAAACCGGCTTCACATGAAAAGGTTTGAATTGAGGGTTTTTCATCCAACCATTCAAAGATGTGTGCTTTTTACCTCTTGATCCAGAGAAGCAACCCGTGTTGCCTTTACCTTCTGGAACATTCTTTTTATACTTACATTCGGAGAAGCAATTTGTTTTGCCTTTACCCTTCGTAGCAAGTCTTTGAGGACATTTCTTTACCACATGCCCTTCTTTTCCACACTCAAAACAAGCGTTGAAAGGCTTTTGATGCTTTGAAGTCCTGTGTGAAGCATTTGGAATTGGAGATTGCTTTGAGCTTGTAGCAGATTTTTGTTTGTTTTGGTGTTTGCTGTGTTGAACAGTGAATGAGATCTTCACTGATTCACTAGGTGGTTTAGCTGTTGGAGTAGAGATCCGTATTGGTCTTGATTCAGCTTTTGGAAGCTTTTGAGACTTGACAATATCAGGAGATATCTTGATCTGTGAGGAACCAACACGCTCCTCTATGTTTGATTCATCATCTGAGCTTATCCAGTCTCGTATACACAGATCTGCTTCCAAAGGATCTTGATTGACACCTCCTATTGTGTCGGCTTTGGTTATAGGATTTTGATTGCCTGACGATTCAACAACTGTTCCTTCTTTAACAAACCTGACAGGAACAAACGAAGGAATGTTACCTGTTTTGAATTTGTTGAAGAAGGTTGGAGAAGCAACTGATATTGATTTTGGAGCATCAGAGGTAGAATCGTCATTAATCTTCTTATCAGACCCCTGGCTGAGAAATCCCAAACCTACAGGAGAATCCTGCACATCTCTAACCTCTTTAAGATTAACGTTGCTTAAACCTGCATTTAAACTATTAGTTTCTGCAGCTTCAATCAAATCATTAGATGTATGAGGTTGAGGCATAGGAGAGTAACAATGGGTGCTAGGAGGAGGATAGACGTATGGATTTTCACCACAACCCACTCCCGTTTTAACCCTAGCTCCCCTCTGTTTACACAGTAGCTTTTCCTGTTTCATTCCGGATATGGTCCATTTATCAAGCTTTGTTTTAAGCTTGCTTGTTTCAAATTCAGCCAAGGTGACTCTTTCGATTAAAAGATTAATTTCAACATTTCTTTCAAGAAGAGTTCGTTTTAAATGATCATTTTCTTTTAAAGCTTCATTTAATTTTATAAAATACTTGGCTTCATTCTTTTTAAGTTCTGCGTTTATGGTGGTTAATTCCTTTTGGTTATCTAAAAGTAACCTATTAGCTTTATACACACCAAATAAACGAATTTTACAAGCAGAAGAACACATATCCTGAATTGTCTCGTATGGAAGATCCAAGATGACTCTTTCAGCAGTAAGAACCTTCTCGCAGTTGCAAACTCTAGTATTTCGCTTCCATTCCTCTTCCTTCTCAGCATCACAAACTTCAGCTTTCAACTCAGCTCCACCTTTATCCATTGATGTCTGCTTAAGCTCTTCTTGTACCTCTTCAGTTTCAGGTTTCGCTAAACCGTCGGAATTGATGTCAAAATCTGATCTCTCTTCTGGTTTCTCTTTGGAGTTTGAAGTGATCTTTGGAGTTAGATATGTTGCTTCATAGTACTCACGACGTTTGATATCCAACTCAATCTCTTTCAGTTTGTTGATCACCTCCATCAGTTTGTAATCCCGAAAGCCTCTATCTCGTTGAATCGACTTGCCGTGTGAGCTCCATTCTGATGAGAGGGAATCAAGCAATCTTAGAACTTGTTCATGATTTCCCAGTTGGGCATCAAACTTATTCAGATTACTTGCCACCAACAGAAAACGATCAACAAAATCAGTCATCGTTTCATTCTTTAAAGCTGCAAAATTATCAAACCGACATTGTGCAATTGTGAGATCATCTGATTCGAAAGATTTAATCAGTTCTGCAAAAGCCATTTTTATTTTTATTTTGTTTAAACAATTAAACGCCCCAAAAATATTTTTCCCAAAAAAAATTTAGATTAATTCTCCCCCGGAAAAATATATTCTTTTTAAATGTCACGCTAGACAATCTTAGCAACTGGGGTCAAGCTGAAGAAGTCATCTTTAACATTCAAATTAATCCCAACTAAAGGGAAAAAGTCATCTTAAACATTCAAATTTCGCTGAAGAAATGATAGTTTCGCCGAAATTATAGTTTCGCAGAGCTAGTTTCGCTGAGAACTCTAGATTCGCTGAGCTGACAGTAGTTTCGCTGGCAATTTCGGCAGCAGTTTCGCTAGCCAAATGCTTTAGATTGCTTAGTTTCGCCGACAATGTCGCACAAAACAAGCTTGAACTTTCGTTCAAAGATACTTTCGGCAGCAATTTCGCTTGTAATTCAACCATAATCACTGTTGAACTTTCGTTCAATGAAACTAATTTCGCAGGACAGCAAAAAACAACTTTAATGAGGATAACCGATGTAGTTTCGCTGGAAGAACTCGTAGTTTTGCTGGATGAACTGGTAATTTCGCTGAACGAAGCTGAAAAACTTTTTCAACACGAAATCAATCTGAAAACGCCCAAATCTCAATGGATTTGATACCTGATGATTAACAGAGAGCTTTCCCAACCAATAACAAGCAAACTTCAATCAATTTCCATACCAATAACACTCAAATTTGATCCGAAATTGATGAAAACATGATATTGAACAAAAACTACCAAAACCTCAACTTCTTTCTCTAAAAATCTTCAAATCTTCAGTGAATTTGATCCAAAATGGCTCTGATACCAAATTGTAAATCCAGGATGATCAAACTTGAATCAAATCATGAAGAATTAGATCAAAATATGATAATCACAATCAAAACCCCTTTGATCTTCAAATTAGATTGCAAAATATGTTTACAAAAATCCCTCAATCTATTGGTCATGCAACCATTAACCAAAACCTAATGACAATTAACCTATTTATAGTTTAGACTAATATTCACTAATTGCACTTAACTCCCTAGACTTAGGCTAATTAACACAAAATTACATATTAAGCATGAAAATGACTAAAAACAAGATAAAATATATTTTGTTCACACAAAATATATTTATTACAATATAACTCCTAGTCATCTAAATCTTCAACGTCTCATCTCGGTTCCTCGTCTCGAACGTGTCGGGTTTGACTTTTGTTGACTTTGACCGTGACGTTGACTTTTGTTGACTTTCACTGTGTTGATAATATAGACTATCTTTTACAGCTCCAACAACTTCTCGCACGGGAGGTAACCCTTTAAGATCCTCAGGAAAAACCTCGGGAAAGTCTCGCACAACAGGAATGTCTTTCAACTCTTTACCCTTGGCTTTCGTATTAACTACATATGCCATGAAAGCCATGTAGTTTTTACTTAAGCACTTGCGGACCATGATGCAAGACATGAGTTTGAGTCTTTGGGATGATTTCTCCCCAAAGACCTTCAAAGTATCACCAGTCGGTAAAGGAATTCGAATACACTTCTCGAAGCATAGTGCAGGACCGTTTAAGGGCTTAAACACAATTACAACACAACAACACAATGAGGAGAATAACTAAGCTCTAATCAAACAGTGAACTGGGTAACCAAAGTGATACAAAGAACACAAGTAATGTAAAGAGACAGAACAAGAGAGTTGGGTTTCAAGGAGGCAGTATATTGCTTTCTCAAGTTCTTTTACAAGTGTTACAAAGCATAAAGAAAAGATACAAGAACTTGAAATACTTATACTACAACCTACAGCCGGCCATACTTTGAAAGCCAGCTGGATACAATTGACTAGACACTAACAAAATCAATTGTAGGATCAAAAGGCATATCTGCCTTTTGACCTTGTGACTATGACATGCCATAGCTCACATCCTTTTACAATACAAAAAGGATAAAGTACATAAAGTGGAAAGTTGAATACTCAAGACCTCAATGTACAGTTACCAAAAGCAAGGCCCTTTTCACCAACTCATGTAAGTTGGTGACTTTACAGAGACGCAGCGGAAAAGGTGCTTTATGGAACAGTACATCAGATAAAGCATGTGTACTAAAAGTCTTCGGAAGAAATCTGTCTTCATAGGATGAGGCTTCGGAAGACTTTGTCTCTGAAGCTTCGGAAGACTTCATGTTTGGCTTCGGAAGATATTGGTCTTGGCTTCGGAAGATTTTACACTTAGAGTATTTTCTAATGCTTTGTGTAAAACTTCCGAAGCATTCTTCACTTCAGTACTTAGTGCATGTTGCTGAGACACTTAAGCTGTTTTGGGTTGCATCAGACTTCAGGAATCCTTACAAACTCCCCCTAGGCTGATGCTACCAAAACACTTGGAAGATCTTCAAATGTTGGTAGTCTTCAGTACAATCAGGACCATTCCTTTCTTCATGAGATGGTCAGGATCATCAAGACTTTCATAATATCTTCTCATCTCAAAGAGATCATGCAGAGGTAAGTTGATTATGTCTTGCCATGAGTAGACATTCTCAACACCTTGATCTCTGATAACAGTCCATCTCTCTGGATTGGTAGAGTATGTCCAGGACAAGATGGGTGTCTCACTAGTTAGAGGAGCCACTTGAATAGGAGTTGATTGGGCTGCCTCATCATGCACTTCCTCAGGTTGATCTGATTCAGCCTGAGGTGCAGAGGTAGATGACTTTGGCTTCTTCTTCTTTGTCTTTGGTTTAGAAGCCATCCTCTTCTTCCTCTTGGTTGTCTTTAACTGAGAAGACTGGTCTGCAGCACCATGTTGATCATCAGTGTCTTTCTCAGTTGGGTGTTCCTCCCTCACAGGTTCAGAAGGAGAGGGAGTTTGACCCTGCCTAGGATCAGAAGATGAAGCTTGCTGGGGCTCAGCTGGAGGTGCTGGTTGAGGTGTCTCTGGTTGTTCAAACTTGACCTCCACTTCAGGTGGGACTTGACTTGGAAGAGAGTGCAAGTCAATGAGTTCTCCACTCTTAATCTTCTGCTTGATCACCCTAATATGCTCATCCATAGTGGATAGAGACATGGGGCCAAGTCTCCTTCCGGAGAATCCATACAGCTTCAAGAAGCTCACCATTCTTTGTCTGTCAGCAGACTTCTTTGCATTCTTTTGAATGGTGGCCCTTGACTTTGCAGCTTCTTCCCTTAGTTTCCTTTTGGTTGTCTTTCTTTCCTTGACTAGCTCAAGTTCAAGTTGCTTTAGATACTCGAACTCAATGAAGTCATAGGACAAAGGGAGAAGTGCATCTGCCTGATAGAAGCCTGTGGCACTCAGGTAGTTGATCATTTTGATCCTATCTTCCTCTTTATCTACCTGAGGTTCTTGTGGACCACATCTTCCTGTGCAGGACTTTCTTGAACTGGTGAGAGAGTAGGAGCATGCTTGTAGAGTCTTTTCTGTCTCTTCTCCTCTTTGAGTTGGAGAAGTATCATTGCATCCTCTTTCTCCTTCAACTCTCTTGACACTTCTCTGTCAGCCAGTTCATTTAGTTCTTCTAAGGGGAGGGAGATGATCTCATCAATGTCATAGTTCCTGGTCTGTAAGTAGGTAATCCTGACTGCCCTTAACTCATCATCCTGAGTATTTGGTCGGGGGCAGCCCTGATTGCAGCTTGCATGAAGCTAGATGACCCAGTGGAACTTTCTCCCCTTAGTCTCCTTTTCCTCTCTCTCTTCCTCCTCAATTTCCTCAGGAGTCATTATCCTTTTCCCTTTGTCACCAACAGACCTTTGTGACTCAGGGTGGATTGAAGCTTGGCCTTCATTGCTTGGAGTAGCTTCCATGCTCTGGCCAGAGAGAGGCTGAGAAACACCTTCACCAGCAGGTGTCTCAGATGGAGTTTGGACCTCAGCAGCAGTTGTTGATGATGAGACAGGGGTCTCAGGTTCTGTCACTGGGCCTTCAGTCAAGGTTTCCCCTATGAAACTAATCTTAGGGTCCACCTCAACATCCAGTTGACCGATGACATTGCCTGATTCCCTAAGTCTCCTTCTTAGAGAGAACTCTGCCATGATCCTGTCTTGGATTCTTTGAGCCAGCCTGTCAGCTTGTCTTGAATTGCTTGGATTGACAAGTGGCAGGTTGACTAAATCCAGTCTTTCATAAAAGCTCAGGCTTTGGAATTGAAAAACTTCTTGTTGGCCTTGAACTCTTTGAAGTATGAGGGCTCTTCTGTCATCATCATACCTCCACCTTATGATTTGATTGCTAGTTCCCAGTGGTGGAGATGAGACAGCCCTTGGTATGCCTTCCTCAAAGAGACTCCTGATGAGAGAGTCTATAGAGTCCACATTAATGTGAACTTGAGGAAGTTGCTGAGAATGCACAACAGCAAGTGAGGATGGTGAGTCCTCTATGTCCATTCTCTCTGAAGAACTCCCAGGTTCTGTGGTTGTAACAACTTTCTCCCCCTTTTTGGTAGCATCACCCACTTGCATAGGTGAGCTGGAGGATAAGTCAATCACTTCCACAGGTTCTTGTGTTCCTGGTTGAGCTCTCCTTAAAGGTCTCCCAGCTAGTTTTTCCTGCAGATATGAAATCTGAGTTGCTGATCATTGACCCTGTTTTGTAAGGTAGTCACCTGAGATTCCAAGTGACTAACCTTAGAGACTAAATAGGTGCATGTTTTTGACAGTTTTTGCACCTTTAGTCTCAAATTCCCCTCATCTTCATCAGAAGATTCATTGGGGGATGAGATGATTGGACCAAAGTCCTCTCTCTCACCACCAGCTTGAGTTTCTTGGCTGCTGGTTTTCCTCTGCTCACTGGCAGCCTCAGTTGAGATGCCAATGGGCTGAGTTGCCATGGTTGAGGTCTTAATGATGTAATCACTTTCAAAAGTGAGAGCCTCTTCCATATGGACATCCTGAACAGGTTCAGAAGTGTCCACCTCAGTAATAGGTGACTGATGGGGGATAGACTGAGGAGAGTCAGAGGTACTCATCTCTCTTTGAGTAGGGGAGGAGAAGAGAGACTCATGGTACTCACTGAATCCTAAGTCTTCATCAGTGTAAAAGGATAGGTTGGGAATTGGTTGGTTGAGATCCAAAGGCTGGGGATGGTAGCTGTCCCCTGAAGGTTGTCCACTTGAGTGTTGAGACTCAGAGTGAAGGCTTAAGGTTGTTGGGCTATTGAGCTCATCAGGGTGAGCTTGAGGAACCTCAGCCCTGATAGGTGAAAAAATGGGAGTGGTTTGCTCCTCAGGAGAAGTGGGAGCTCTAGTGTCCACTTCTTCCTGTAAGGTTGAGTATTTGGGGGCCTGCACAGACTCAATAGTCTGAGCAGGGGTTCGTTTGGATTTTCTTTGGTAGGTGAGGGTGATTTCTGGTCTTTTTAATGGTAGGGACAAAAGAGGTGTGGGTTCAACACTAGCTTGTGTTGCTAGGTTGTCACCTTGAGCAATGAGCTCTAACATTTTTGGGACTAGGGCTGTTTCTACCCCAGAGAAGCCTACAGTTGGCTTCTTCATTATTTTAAAGATGCCGGGCTTCATCTGTCCCAATTTAAGAATATTACCTGTTTCCCTCAACTGTGAGCCCAGTTCACAGTTGAGAATGTGTTGAACATATCTAGGAAACATGTAATACTCTAAGGAGTCTAAGTTTGCAAGTAAATTAGTATAAACAAATTGTGAATACCTGAACTTGACCCCTTGAACCATTCCATGAACTATGAAGGAGAGATCCTCAGGAATCTGGTCCCATCCACCATGCTTGTTTGACAAGCTGTGGATAACCACATGGAGCAGGAATTTCCATTGGGATGAGACCTTCCCTTTCCTAAAGGTCTTTACAGAGAAATCTCCCTCATAGCCCATCTGCTCAAAAGAATGATTACAGCTTCTTTTGGGAAGGACACCTCACCTTCTTCATCATCCAGCTGTAGATGTTGGTTAATGATGGCCGGAGTGATGAAGACTGTCCTCCCTTGCACTGTGGCAGACAGTGCCTTCTCCCCATCCATAATGACCTCTTGGCAGGTCTTCCAGAATTCAAGCAACTGATCCTCATATAGAGGAGGATCAATGGTCAGGGAGGTGAAGTAGTTTGACAGAGTCAAGAATTGGCAAATCTCTGAGAAACTTGCATCTTTCTCAGAGCTTAACAGAGCAACTTGATTATGTTGCCTGTGTAGTTGCATGGAGAAATCAGGGTTGTTTCTGCGGTTAAGGTTGGCCATTTTAGAAGCTTAAGGGTGAAGAAAGGTAGAAAGCAAAGGCGGTTTAGAGAATTAGGTTAGAGAAACAGTAGAATTGAGGAAGATAGTGGGAAAGAGGGGGAACCGTTGGGTATTTATATGAAAAGGGATTTGAACCAAAGTTAATGAAAGAGGATAAACTTTGAAATCCGAAAGTCGGTCCCACCTCTGAAAAAGTAGTTTACTTTTGCTCAAAAAGTAGTTTTCTTGGAATTCGAAAAGCTTCCGAAGTTTATTTGTCTTCGGAAGTTTTGATTTAAAAAGCTTCCGAAGCTAAAATGGCTTCGGAAGATTTTCCTGAGAGTCTTGATAATTTATGCTTCGGAAGAGAAATAAACCCTTGAATGCTTTGTATGAAAATAAACAAAGCTTCCGAAGGTTAATTTTGCTTCGGAAGGAAAAGGTTCTTGAAAATAGATAAGTGTCTGAGATAAGAATTTTAAGCTTCGGAAGATGAACTTTACTTCTTCCGAAGGTAAAATCTCTTAGACAGTTATTTATTTTAAAGACATGTTTTCTTCCGAAGATAAAATCTTTATCTTCCGAAGTATCAGAAATTTTCAAGAATCTAAGGAAAGTCTTCAAAAAGAATTTTACATCCAAAGAAAACATGAGCTTATGAAAGTGATGAACTAGACAACTTAGGACACACATATTTTAAGAAGAAATAATTAGAATTAGTTTTAATAAAAAGTCTACTCAAAGTTAATCATCCCAATAGCTGATATCAGATACTTAAATCTCTGTTCATCAAAAGCTTTGGTGAACAGATCAGCATATTGTTCATCTGTATGAACTTTGACTAGTTTAATTAATCCTTTTTCATAGTTATCTCTTATTAAATGATACCTGATGTTGATGTGTTTGGTCCTTGAGTGCTGCACAGGGTTCTCAGTGATAGAGATAGCACTATTGTTGTCTATGTGGATAGGAGTCTCTTTGAAGTTAAATCCATAGTCCAGCATCTGATTTTGAATCCAAAGCACTTGAGCACAGCAGCTTGCAGCAGCAATGTATTCAGCCTCAGCAGTTGATGCAGACACACAGGATTGTTTCTTGCATTGCCATGAGACCACCCTTCCACCAAGGAATTGACATCCCCCAGATGTAGACTTTGCAGTCATATTGCAACCACCATAATCACTATCTGTATAGGCATACAGATTGAAATTTGGATTCTTTGGATACCATAGACCAAGTGTTGAAGCACCTTTGAGGTATCTTAAAATCCTTTTCACAGTGATTAAGTGAGACATCTTAGGGTTGGCTTGATATCTTGCACAAATACATGTAGCAAACATGATATCAGGCCTGCTAGCTGTAAGATACATAAGAGACCCAATCATAGCCCTGTATAAGTGCTCATCTACACACTCCCCCTCAAGATCTGGACCAAGGGAGTGGTTTCTGGCTATGGGTGTCTTAGCAATCTTACAATCAGTCATATTGAACCTCTTGAGTATGTCTTGAACATACTTTGACTGACTTATGAAGATGCCATCTTCAACTTGCTTCACTTGAATTCCCAGAAAGAAGTTGAGTTCTCCCATTGAACTCATCTCAAATCTGTCTTTCATCAGCTTCTCAAAGTCTTTGCAGAGCTTTGGATTAGTTGAACCAAAGATGATGTCATCAACATATACTTGAACCAGCAATAAGTCATTTCCCTGTCCTTTGATGAAGAGGGTTCCATCTATAGTACCTCTTCTGTATCCATGCTTGCAGAGATACTTAGATAGTGTCTCATACCACTTCCTGGGTGCCTGATGCAGCCCATAAAGAGCTTTGTCAAGCTTGCAGACATAATCAGGATGATCAGGGTCTACAAAACCAGGTGGCTGTTTGACATAAACCTCCTCATCAATCACTCCATATAAGAAAGCACACTTTACATCAAGTTGGTAGACCTTGAAGTTCTTGGATGCAGCAAATGCCAGGAATATCCTAACAGCTTCTAGTCTTGCTACAGGAGCAAAGACATCAGTGTAGTCAATCCCTTCTTCTTGTGTGTATCCTTGAACAACTAGTCTTGCCTTGTTCTTGATGATGATTCCCCTATCATCCTTCTTGTTTCTAAAAACCCATTTGGTTCCAATGGTAGTCTTCCCATGAGGAAGAGGACAAAGGTTCCAAACTTTCTGCCTTTTGAATTGAAGCAGCTCTTGTTGCATAGCTTCAACCCAACTTCCATCCTTTAGAGCTTCATCAACTTTCTTGGGCTCTATCTGAGATAAGAAACAAGAGTGAAGACAAACATTTGCTTCATGGGTTTGTCCTCTTGTTCTTACCCCTGTGACAACATCTCCAATGATGTTTGTGGTGGGGTGAGACTTGTGGATCCTTAGCTGAGGGATCACAGCAAGTTGCTGGAAAGATCTAAATTTGAGAAATTTAAATCTGGTCCTGAAGATTCACCCTCCACATTATCACACTTATCAAGATTAACTTGATCCAATGAGTGTGAGACATCATTGATGTTGTCATCTATGGTGTGGTTATTAGCATCAAGGAATTCCTGATCACTATCACCATCACCATTGTTGTCTTCTACAAGTGAGGTTCTTTATCTGGTTGAGAGGCCTCTGAGCTGGAATTTGAAGGCATGCCAGATGTATCAGCTGAATTTGTCATTGTTGTGCTGATAGAAACCTCATTTGCTGAAGTAGTTCCAACTGGAGCTGAAGATGTATGAGTTGAAGATCTTCCTAGCTCAAATCTTGGATCAGGATCACCTGTATTTAGATTTTCTGCAGATCCTGAAACATGCTCACAAGATTTGTTAAAACAGTTGGTAACTAAATCAAGATCAAACAGCCAATCCGGACCAGAACCAGCCACACAGGGGTGTGCTCATTGAAAGTCACATTGGCTGACTCCTCAACAATTCTAGTTCTGAGATTGTATACTCTATAAGCTTTAGCTTGAGAAGAGTATCCAATGAAATGTCCATCATCTGATTTCTCAGCAAACTTGGCAATTTGATCTTTGGTATTCAAGATGGTGCAGGGACATCCAAATGACCTGAGAAAACCAATGAAAGGTTTCCTCTTGTGCCAAAGTTCATAAGGAGTCTTACCATGTGTCTTAACTACTAAAACTCTGTTTTGCACATAGCAAGCAGTATTGACTGCCTCTGCCCAGAAGGTGATAGGCAGTTTAGAGTCAGACAACATAGTTCTTGCAGCTTCAATAAGTGTCCTGTTTCTCCTCTCAGCAACTCCATTTTGCTGAGGAGTCCTGGGAGCACTATATTGTCTTGTAATACCTTTTTCATCACAAAATGCATCAAGGATTTGGTTCTTGAATTCAGTTCCTTGATCACATCTTATGGTTTTGACCTTGTGATCACATTGATTCTCAACTTTTAAGATGAAATTCTTCAGAATCTCAGGGGTTTCATCCTTAGTTCTAAGGAAGAAGACCCAAGTGAATCTTGTAAAATCATCTGTGATCACCAGACAGTAAGAGGTCCTTCCTAAACTCATTACACTGGTGGGGCCAAAGAGATCCATATGTAACAAGTGTAGGGGAGTAGTGATGGAGTTCTTTTCCTTAGGCTTGTGAGATACTTTGTGTTGCTTCCCTTTCAGGCATGCCACACAATGATCATCACTAGTAAACTCTTTCTTTGGCATTCCAGTTACCAGATCATGTTTAATTAATTTATTCATGTTCTTAAAGTTTACATGGCACATTCTTTTATGCCATAGGAAAGACTCATCACTATTTGCTTTAGATAGAAAGCATGAAACTTCTCCTGAGGGAGATGTTTCTTGCAAATCCATCTTGTACATGTTCCCTTTCCTGGGGGCTCTGAGCAGGATATGCTCATGAGGAATGACCACACCAGGTTTGAGAACAATGCACTCATGCTCAGTAAAGAGCATGTTATGACTCTGATCACAAAATTGGGATACACTCAGAAGATTGTACCCAAGCTCCTTAACAAAGTTTACCTTCTCAATGCTGAGCTTACCATTTGTGACCTTGCCCCTTCCAGAAATGTAACCACCTTCATCTCCTCCAAAAGCAACTGGTCCTCCATCAATTCTCTCAAAATTATGGAGTAGAGACCTATTGCCTGTCATGTGCCTGGAACAGCCACTGTCATTATCCAAACCTTCCTGTTGGTCTTGAGCTGTTCCTGCACAGAAAAGATGATTAGTTACATTTGGAAACCCAAGCCTTACTTGTCTTGGGCTCATTAATAGTAAAAGAAGGTAATGCAACAGTAATAGATCCTATGGTTGTACTATGGGATCTTCAGCTGTTGTTGATGGAGAAACCTCAGTCATTTGGTCTTTCTTAGACTTCCACACCACCTTTGGAGTCTTGGACTTGACCTTCAAAACCTTAGAAGCTTTTAGAACTTCATAAGTTTTGATGACTGATCCTTCGGAAGAGTCTACAGTCACTGCAGCAGACTTTAGTGCTTCGGAAGAATTCCTTTCTTCCGAGACCAACTTTGCTTCCGAAGGTAATTTTCCACTTACCTCCTTCTTTGATTTGGAGCTTCCGAAGGAAACAGACTTTCCTTCCGAAGCTTGAGACTTCTTGAGACTCTTTGAAGTCTTTGTTTTAGTCATGTGGACAGTACTTTTAGGATTGTATGGGCAATCCTTAGCAATGTGAGAAGTACTTTCACACATAACACATAACATTTTCTTCTTCAAAGAAGTCTCCATTTGAGAACAAGACTGACTTTGGTCACATCCCCTCTCCATCTTCATCTTGGTAGATGCTGAGACAGTTCCTTTGGGTGTGAACTGTTCTTGGAGTTTGATGGTCCAGGCTGTGCAGCAGTGGTACACAGCAAATCAGTCTTCTTCTTGGCACTGAGATGATTTGAACAAGAACCATGACTCTTAGCTAAGGAGTCTTGGTTGATGTCTTCAGTCCTTACTACTTTGAAACCTGCAGAGATAAAAACTTGTTTCTGCTTAGCATCAAAAGTAGCCTTGATTTCTTGAGCCTTCTTTGCTTTTCTTTTGCTCTTTCTGATCAAGTTCTTTCTTTTGGACTTGGTCATCTCTTCTCCTCAGAAGGATAGTGGCCCTTGGAAGAATCCTCTTCTTCACTCTTCTCAGAGGAATTCTTCACTATCACTTCTTCATCATCCTCACTTACAGGATCTATGAGAGGAAGCTCATCTTCACAAGTTCCACACCTGGGAGATCTTACAGACAAGATTGTGTGTGGAGGAGCTATCTCATTTGATCCTAGTCCCTGTCTATTTTGATAACAAACTTTGTTGTGCAGGGATGAGGATATCATGTTCTTGAAGGTCTCTTCTTCAAGAACACTCTTCTCTGCCTTGGCTTTGCTGATCACAAGCTCAGCCTGGCACTCAGTTAACTTAGTGATGAGATCTTGGATCTGAGTTCTGAAATCTGTATGTTCATGTTTTAGTACTGAAATGGTTTTCTCCAAGTCTTCTATCTTTAACTTGTAATCATTTTCAGACTTTCTAAAATCAGATTTTAATATGTTTAATGACTCAAGATCAGATCTCATCTCTAGGTTATAGGACCTGTATCTATTTACTTTAGCAATGCATTCAGGGGAGCAAAGATGTTCCAATACCTTGGCTTCATCATGGTCAGCCATCAGTGCTTGGTTTGGAGAAGCATCCTCCACCTGAAAACTCCAGTCAAAGCCTCCTTCTTCAACAGCAACAGCAGCATGTTGCTTTGTCTTCTCAGCTTGAGGAGCTTTGTCAGCAAAGTTTGGTCTGGGTTGTGTTTGGCCCCCATTTGTTTTAGGTGCCTTACACTCCCTGGCAAAGTGACCCATATGGTTACAGTTGTAACACTTAACTTTGCTTTTATCCAGCCCAAACTTGCTGCTGGTAGCATTGCTTGGAAATCTTCTTCCTGTCCTCTTGTAGAACTTCTTGGCTCTGTGAGTGAGGAGAGCCATCTGCTGAACTATCTCCATGTATTCCAGGTCATCTGGATGGATACAGTCCAGGTCTTCAAGAGTGAAGAGATAATTCCCACAGCTTTCATCTTAGACACAAAGGCTTGAGAAGAACTTGTCTCTTGGAATGGGCTTCCTTGAGTAAAGTTCTCCCTTGGTGTCTCCGGGAAGGTGATGAAAGGACCCTTTTGTGAGTTGTCAGGGTAGCATAAGAGATGATGCTGAGGTTCTATGCTGTCCCTTTCAACCACATGAAGGGCTGAACCCATTTGATTGTTGGAGTTGCCAGATGAACCTTGCATGTTCATCTCCATCTGGTATCCACTGAGAATTCCATACAACTCTGTAAGAGTAAGAGTCTTAAGGTTCTCAGTCCTCTTGATCACCACACAATAGTGTGTCCATTGCCTAGGAAGTGAGGACATGAACTTCCTTACAATGTCCCTGTTCTCAAGAGGAACTCCTCCATCCACTAGGGTATCCACAATCTCAACATACCTGAAGTATTGTTGAGTCATGGTCTCACCTGCTTTGAAGGTGAAATTTTCAAACTACTGCTTCAGAAGATCTTTCTTGTTCTCCTTGGCTTCAGAGGAGCCTTCATACATCAGCTTCAGTGCATCCCACAGCTGTTTGGCTGTCTTGCACTTCTTGAAGCCTCTGTATACAGAGTTTGGGAGAGCAGTTTGAAGAGCAGTCATGGCCTTCCTGTCAATCTCTACTCTTTTTCTTCTTCATCTGAGTAGTTGGCCACATCTTTAGGAATCATACCAGCACCAGTAGCAGAGGGGGTGCTGGGTATGAAAGGTCCATTCTCAACAGATTCCCACATTCTTGAATCAAGAGACCTGATGAAGCCTTCCATCCTCATGCACCAGGTGTCAAAATCATCAAGAGTGATCAGTGGGGATTTGTTCATGGTTCCAGTCTCCATATCAGTCTTAGAGATGGCAGCCATTTGAAGAGTTTAGCTTTTGTGTGTTGTGAGGGATCTTAAGATGGTTAGATCTTATATCAAGAGCCTGGAAAGCTCTGATACCAATTGCAGGACCGTTTAAGGGCTTAACCACAATTACAACAAACAACACAATGAGGAGAATAACTAAGCTCTAATCAAACAGTGAACTGGGTAACCAAGTATGATACAAAGAACACAAGTAAAGTAAAGAGACAGAACAAGAGAGTTGGGTTTCAAGGAGGTAGTATATTGCTTTCTCAAGTTCTTTTACAAGTGTTACAAAGCATAAAGAAAAGATACAAGAACTTGAAATACTTATACTACAACCTACAGCCGGCCATACTTTGAAGGCCAGCTGGATACAATTGACTAGACACTAACAAAATCAATTGTAGGATCAAAAGGCATATCTGCCTTTTGACCTTGTGACTATGACATGCCATAGCTCACATCCTTTTACAATACAAAAAGGATAAAGTACATAAAGTGGAAAGTTGAATACTCAAGACCTCAATGTACAGTTACCAAAAGCAAGGCCCTTTTCACCAACTCATGTAAGTTGGTGACTTTACAGAGATGCAGCGGAAAAGGTGCTTTATGGAACAGTACATCAGATAAAGCATGTGTACTAAAAGTCTTCGGAAGAAATCTGTCTTCATAGGATGAGGCTTCGGAAGACTTTGTCTCTGAAGCTTCGGAAGACTTCATGTTTGGCTTCGGAAGATATTGGTCTTGGCTTCGGAAGATTTTACACTTAGAGTATTTTCTAATGCTTTGTGTAAAACTTCCGAAGCATTCTTCACTTCAGTACTTAGTGCATGTTGCTTGAGACACTTAAGCTGTTTTGGGTTGCATCAGACTTCAGGAATCCTTACAATATATATATACACATACATATATATATAGATACATATATAAATATAAATATATATTATATAATATATATATATATATATATAACATACAGATATAATACATATATATATATACATATATATGTATATACATATAGATATAGAGAGAGAGAGATCTATCTAGATCTCTAGAGAGATTCTCTCTCTCTCCTCTCTCTCTCTCTCTCTCTCTCTCTCTATCTCTCTCTCTCTCTCTCTCTCTCTCTCTCCTCTCTCTCTCTCTCTCTCTCTCTCTCTCTCTCTCTCTCTCTCTCTCTCTCTCTCTCTCTCCTCTCCTCTCCCTCATCTCTCCTTTCTATCTCCCTATCTCTATAATCCTCCTCTATCCCTCTATCTACCCTCTCTCTCTCTATACCTATATATGTATCTATATATATATATATACATATATATGTATATATATATACATATATATACATATATGTATATATACAATGATATTATTTTACTATTACCTTTTTCCAAGCTCATCATTTTAAAATAACAAAATGGTTTAAAAAAAAACATAATGATGAACAAAAAACACACAATAAGACATGTTCTAATTGTGTTTTATGTTTTATATTATTTTATGTTATTTTGTGATTGTTTTCAATCTATTAGATAAATGGGATGGTATTTTATGATTGTGTTTATATACTAGAAGTACAGAATTGTAATATTTTACCATTATGTTTTCACAAGTTATCATTTTGGAAAAACACAATACTGTTCAGAAAAACACAATAACGAAGGAAAAGATATAATAAAGTGAAGGAAAGGCACAATAACGAACAATAATCATATGAATTGAAAATTTTACTTTTTTGTTTTGTTATATAATGATAATATATTTAAGTTAAAAAGATAAAAACACCCATTTTTATAGTGTAATTTTATGAAAAAGTTAATGTTGTATATTAAAATTATAAAATATGTAAAAAAGTGAGAAAATTTTAAAAATTCAACAAAAGTGGACATTACTAAAATATCATTCTAACAAACTTATGCGCTACAATTTGAGCTTAACCATTGATTACAAAGATTAATTGTTAATATTGTTTCTTACACTTTTTTTGTTAGAAACTCATTTTACTTGAACTCTTACCATAAATTATATACATATCATTATCATCATAAAATGTTTAATAATATTAAAAATAAAATTCATAATGATATAAACAATAAAGATAAGTTCACATTTCGTAGCATACAACTATAAACAACATTATTAAATACATAAATACATAAAGTAAAATTATGGTTACTCTTTGTTGGTATATGGTTGCGAAGCAAGTAGATGGTTTCACTAAATTAGGATGGTTATCACCTACTACAATACTCTTACATGAATGCAAGAATATTTTTATCAACAAACACCAAATACTTGTCATGGATATTTTTTTAGTATTCCTGTCGAGTTTGGGTTCTTTTACCATCTCAAGTCATAGATAGTTTATCGATGCTATTATATGTTATTTTTCACACCCTCAAAATCTATGTGCAAAGTTTTATTACCATGCATGTGAATAAACTAGTATTTTAGTCATTAGTTACTCTGAACGACCACTATGTGAGTTTTCAAAACAACCATCAGAGTTTAAAACTTAAACGTTGCGGAAGCGTAAATCAAATTATTAAAAAACATTTAATGTAATTGTAAATACGCAAAGACACACAGCCAAATCAAAAGTTTAATGCAAGTCACAGTTAATATTGTGAAAATGTTTGTGTGCATTGATGCCATGCTATGCTCCTAAGTGCACCTTGAATTTAGCGACCTGAGAAAGACATACTAAAGTGTCAACACGGGGTTTGAATTCATGATTTTGTAAATAAGTAAAAATATTTTAGTTAGAGTAACACAAGCAAAGTGTAATGAAATAGATTGCTAGTCTATAACATATGCATAAACAATCATGTTTTCGCGATCGAAGCTAATGATGTTTGTTGTTTGGTTTCCATAATGACTTACAAGTAATGACAATGTGTTTATTGTTTTGGACAATGTTAAATCCGCTCGACCTCCAGTCACATAGGTGGGGTTTTTCAAGCCTAATAATATTATACTATACTTCCTTCTAATCAACCTTAATTAACAATATGAAAGTGTAAGGGCTTTCAGTGGTAAAATTACACTATGTAACATGCAAGATACAAACTTATAAAGTAAAGTATTTTAAGTATTCTTTCTCACCTAAAAGAAGTAGATAAAAGTGGGGAAATAAACTCACGTTATGCGTATGCAAGACAATTTAATAATGCTAGACTATAAGGCGACTCGTTACAAGATACCTTAAGCATGTGAGTACATGAGTACATGAAGGAGGGTTTGGTTCATAAACCCCCAAGTGTCTAATCAATTCCAATAATTCATTCATTTTAGAAAGGTTGGCAAAGTTTGATCCAATTTTACTAAATTTGACTTGATGACCCGTTGGTGACAAGTTAAGTGAAATAATGTTTTTTTATACTTTACCAATCCGTCACTCATGAGTTTAGTTCAATACATTCGCACATCAGACATACTAAGTTCTACACTCTAGCAGGTTTCCATACTATCAAAACATGTTGGGTTTAGTAAGGTTGGTGCAACCAAAACAACACTTAGAATAATTTTTGGTGCAACTAAAAGAAGACTTCCAAATGTTAAAGTTAGAATAACTTCCGAAGACAAAGTAATTCCTCTTTTGAAGACAAGCACTTGGAAGATTTCAAGACAAAGACTTCCGAAGTATAAAGTCTTGAAGATCAGCAGAAGTCCCGGAAGAAGTAGATTCTTCCGAAGTATAACTGGCTTCAGAAGAACTTGTTCTTCTGAAGCCAGTTACCTTCGGAAGAACCTACTATGAACCAGTGGACATAAGTATGGTCCCTCTGAAAACCCACTGCACCTCTGATATACTGCATGGTGCTTTCCCATGACCATGTAGTTGACCATACTTTATTCCACTCTTCACCTTTTATCAGTTAGTACAGTTACCACGTTTAGTTGGTGACAAAAGATAAGTCATGGATATGTCATGACTGCCTAATCTAGGATAGTATTTTATTCTAGATTCATTACTCCTAACTATGTAGTATTTGTTTGGTAGTAAGTTCTAGCTGGTATCAAAGTATAACCGGCTGTAGATAGTAGTATATATAGTTTCTCATTGTAACTCATTTGGTAATGCTTGTAAGAGTCTTGTAAACTTTGAGTTGAGAAGTAATATATACAAGTATCTTGAAAACTATTTCTTGTGTTTGTTTACTTAATATATTATTATCAACTCTTAAAGGATTCTACATCATCATTCGAGTGTGACTTAGTAAGTTTGAGGGATAACACTTGTGTTGAGTGATCTTATCTGATCCTGCATTTGGTATCAGAGCTTTTTAGGCTCTTGATTGTGAGAGATTACCATCCCAAATCACCCTGTTTTATCACTCATACATTCACTTCACTCAAAATGGCCCTCAACCACCCAGACCTCTTCCAAGTTCTCCAAGAATTGCTAAAAATCAAGCTTCCACAAATGGACGATCTGAAAGCATGACTATCTCAGGAACCAGTGGAGCTTCAACTAGTTGTCAAAAAGTGAGCCTCAAAACTCATCAAGTGATAACTCAAACACTGCACAGCACCAAGCTGATGAAAGCATCAATCTGGAGGAACATGTAACTGTTAATGTTGCTTCACGGAAAAATGCTACTGATGTTGTCTCTACTTCATTAAATCAGTCCTCATTGAATGAGTGTGAGACATCAACTGTTCCAAGTGTTCAAAATCCTGAGTAGAACTTTTCCAACTTAGATCTCTCCATGCAACTGGATGTGATCCCTAGGCTTAGGATTCACAACACTCACCCAGCTGAGAACATCAATGGAGATGTTTCTGAAGGTGTGAGAACAAGAGGACAAACTCATAATGGATATGTCTGATTGTACTCATGCTTCCTTTCTCATAGGGAACCATAAAAGGTAGATGAAGCTTTGAAGGATAATAGTTGGATTGAATCAATGCAAGAGGAGTTGCTTCAATTCAAAAGACAAAAGATTTAGAACCTATGTCCATTACCATCTGGTCAAGTACCCATTAGCATAAAGTGGGTATTCAGAAATAAAAGGGATGATAGAGGCTTGATTATCAAGAACAAGGCAAGACTGGTAGTTCAAGGATACACATAGGAGGAAGGAATTGATTACACTGATGTCTTTGCACTTGTTGCAAGACATGAGGTAGTGAGGATCTTTCTTGCTTTTGCAGCATCCAAGAAGTTTACAGTTTAGCAGCTTGATGTCAAGTGTGCATTTCTATATGGGGATATAGATAGAGAAGTCTATATGTGCCAGCCTCCAGGATTTGAAGACCCACATCATCCCAACTATGTGTGCAAATTGGATAAAGCTCTCTATGGGCTGCACCAAACACCTAGGTTGTGGTATGAGACTTTGTCTCAATTTCTCCTAAAGAATGGTTACACCAGAGGTACCATCGATAAGATGTTATTCATAAGGAAGTCCGGAAAAGACATTTTGCTAGTACAAGTATATGTTGATGAAATCATATTTGGTTCACCAAATGACCAAATATGTAAAGACTTTGAAAGCATTATGAAGAAGAAGTTTGAGATGAGTTCCATGGGAAAAATAGACTTTTTCCTTGGAATTCAAGTGAAGTAGATGAAAGATGGGTTCTTTATCAATCAATGTAAATATGTCAATGACATTTTAGAAAGATTTGAAATGAAGGATTGTAAGCCAGCAAAGACACCTATACCTAGAAATCACAATCTCTGTCCTGACTCAAAGGGGGAGGATACTGATCAACATCAGTATAGGGTGATTATTGGATCAATAATGTATCTCATAGAAAGTAGACCTGATATCATGTTTGCAACCTGCATTTGTGCAAGATATCAGGCTGCTCCAAAGGTGTCTCACCTAGTTATTACCAAGAGAATCCTTAGATACCTCAAAGAAGCTCCTAAACTTAGTCTCTAGTATCTTAGGAATCAAGACTTCAATCTCTATGGCTACATTGATGGTGACTATGGTGGCTGAAATATCAACAAGAAATCCACATCCGGAGGATATCAATTTCTTGGGGGAAGGATCATCTCTTGGTAATGCAAGAAGAAATCATGCGTATCAACATCAACTGCTAAAGCTGTATACATTGCTGCTACTAGTTGTTATGCTCAGTTGTTGTGGATTCAAAATCAGATGTTGGACTATGGCTTCAACTTCATGAAGACTCCTATCCATATTGACAACAAGAGTGCCATTTCCATTACTGAAAATCTTGTCAAGCACTCCAAAACAAAGCACATTGACATCAGGTATCATTTCATTAGAGATATTCACGAGAAAAACCTGATCAAACTAGTCAAAGTTGACTCAAATGAACAAGATGCTGATATGTTCACCAAAGCATTTTATGAACAAAGATTTAATCTTATCACAGCTATTAGGATGATAAACATCGACTAGTTTATCTCCTTTGAAAATCCTTTTAACTATGTGTCTTCTCTATGTCATACAATCTAAGCCTAGTTACAAAAAGTATTTCTTCCAAATTTGCTAAGTATAAGTTCTTCCAAAGAAAAATAAATTTGACTCGAAAGATATCTTATCTATCTTCTGAAGGAAAATTCCTCCAAGTGAGTATTATCTTCCGAAAAGTTCTAAGCCTCGGAAGACATTCTTACTCTCGGGAGTAAATTTCTCTTATGATATAATTTACCTTCGGAAGTAAGTATGGCCTCAGAAGTAATTACGTTTGGAAAACTTTTACCTTCGGAAGAAAACCTTACTGTGTAACGGAAAACTTTGGGCCCCACAATGTAAAAAGCTAAGATTTTATTAATGATGTTGGAATATTATAAATGGATTTAACCTTACCGCCCTTGTCATATCATACCCCAAGCTGTCATTTCACCTTATCCACCGTCATTTCACCCCATTTAAATACTTCCGACCTCTCTCTTTAATCTTTTTACCCATTTGAAAGCCCTAAGTTTCCTTCGTCTTCACTTTTTCTCTCCCAAATTACTCCACTTTCTCTAAACATGTCTAACAATGGCCTTGAATCCCCAACACAAGAAAGTCACACTTCTTGACTCTTTAAAGGACGTCAACTTCTTTGAAATCATCCACTTTCTGACCTAATCCACCTACTACACCGCCCTCACTGTAAATCCTATTGTTTACCCATATGGTCGAATTCTGGGCAAATGGTCAAATTGACACTATAAATGGAGTTAGGGTTATCAGGTCGAGGATTTGTGGGCAAGAGTTACTCATATCTAAATAGACCATCAGGTAGCACTTAGAGCTTTATGATGAGGGCTCTCCTACTAAATTCCCCAAATCTGATTTGGAGGACACCTATGCCCAAATGGGATATGATGGAGATGTAAGCAAGTCAACAGTCTACAAATTCAACTTCACATACAACTGGAAGTTCCTACTTCACATAGTTCGTCACTGTCTATCAAACAAATCAAGGAGTTGGGATCAAATTCCCTGTGATTTAGGATGCCTAGTTCATGGGTTGCTAAAGGGCATCCGTTTCAAATACTCCAAATTTGTGCCGAACAACCTCAGAGGAAACCTTCAAAGGGAAACATTCTACATGTATCCCAGGTTTATTCAGCATATCATTTACTGTGAGTTGGACCAAGACAAGCTTCTCTGTGAAGACACTCTTCTTGTCCCTGACATGAGGCCGGGCATCTTCAAGGTTCTGAAGAGGGTGTTCACCAACTTCACCGAAATACATACTGCACTTCTTCCAGGTATGATTGAGCCAATGGTTCCTAGTGACATCCCTGTAAGCCCCATAGGTGATGAACCCACACCAGACACAACCACTTCAATGTCAATCCTTCCTCCCTATCCCATCAAGTTTACGTATCAGAGACGCTCCAAACAAACCCTTGTTCAATCTAGTCTGATTGAACAAGCTTCCCCAGTTCAATCCAAAAAGGCTAGAGCGGAAAGATGGGCTCCCACTCAGCCTGAGGTCCAACCTTCCTCCACTATTGACCTCAATATTAGTGTTAAGTCTCCTCAGTCTCAACCTGATGAGCCTGAAACCCAAGACTTCAGCCCTTAGGGTGAGTCACTATACTCCCCTGAGTAGCCAAAAAGGGACAATCATATCACAGGCTCAATGCCTCTAGATATTGATCAAGGACTCGGGTCATTAGGTATAACTTCCACATCCTTCACTGACCTATTAACTGGTTCTGATGAAGATTTCATGTTCCTTCAGGGCCATGATGTTGATCTACCACACCAATCTTTAGATCAACTGAGCCCCAAGGAACCTCTGACTTCTAGCCCCCATCAGAAAAGCCAAACTGAGGTGAGTCCCACTGATGTGGCGGGGACTTATGTAGATTTAGCTGCCACTACTGAGAGTGTCTCATTAGGCTCTCAGGCTAGTGGTAACATTTCTAAGACTGAGTCTATGACAACTTTGCCTGTTGATGAATCTGAAAGAGACATCACCTCGCAAAGGAAACCAGGGTTCCAAGAAACCACATTTGATAGTGAGGATTAACATACTAGGTATTTATCTCATCTCACCGTGATTCTTCTAAAGAAGATGAGGGAAGTCTGCAACTCACCATAAGAGACCTACTTGAGATTGTAACTCTCAACCTTGAATCAAAGGTTAAGACTTTAGAAGTTAGGTTTGCCACTCAGCAACTTGAGATTGAAACTCTCAAGGCTCAACTAGCTGCGAAGCAGACTAGAGATTTGTCAGGCATGTACCAATTCAAGTCTCTCTGACTTCTTCCTCTAGCTCATCTACCTCTCAGGATGATGCTACCAAAAAGAGGGAGAATGTACATAGTGAAACACATGAGGAACAAAGCTTAGCCTTCTCAACCCTGTCTTCTTCTTATCTTGTCCACAAACAACTATCTTCCCTCAGCCATCTCGAATCACATTTCAAGTTGACCCAAGGATGCTTATTGATCTCAATAGGTTCTTAACCAAATTTCTAATAAGCTCCTCACTTGAACAACCCTTACCAGATGATGCTATGGCATACTTTGGAGCTGAAGAGCTTCAAAGGTTAAATGCACCACCTACCACCGATGAAGAAGTTGGTTAACCTAAGGTTCACATTGAACCTAAGATTAATTTCGAAGGGGATATGGGGACTGATGGCCCAACAACTGAATCAGTTGGGACAGGGAGTGCTATCCCACTATATTCTGAAACAATGATCCAATCTTCCAAAGCAGAGATCCAAGCTACGGAAGGAATCATGGGTTATCTTCTTTTTCTGATGATCTCGTTATCACATAAGCCATTCTTGAACTAGCCTTTGAGATAAATAGTGAAGACTTTCTTAGAACTCCTCTCTCTAGAACACCTTCATCACCATAAGCTTAACTCCCCACTCACCTACCTGAATCCTCTAAACTAGACTCTCCAAAAGATCAAGCTTCCGAAGACATCAAAGACAAAAGGAAGATGACTGGGGAAGAGCTCTTAGAGGAAGAAATGATAGAAAACTCAAAAGGAAAGGTGGACTCACCACTGGGAAGCTACTTGCTGCAAATAGCAAAGCAGCTATAGCAGCCCAAGAGGCTATCACCAACAAAGAGAGTGGAAGTTATTGACAGACTTGTCAACTTAGGAGTAGCAAGTGAAGAAGTGTTCCTCCTACCATTCGAGGAATTAGTGGAGTTGGAAAAGGCAACCCTGCTGCACAAAGAACACGAGGAAGTGGCAAGACTGGACTTAAAGAAGGAGAAGAGAATAAAGAAAGAAGTGGATGAACAACGTCCCGCTTTCTTGTGCTTAAGAGGCTACTCTCAGGAGGAGCTGAGTCCTCATGATAATGACATTATCTTGTGGCTTTTCCACAAAGAACAAGATCAGATTGCCAAAGAGAGGAAGAAGATTCAAGGGAGAAGATGAAAGAGAAGAAAAAGAAGAAGGAGGAGGAGGCCAAGCTTGCGGCTGCTAAGAAGGTGGGAGATTAAGCCTGGATGAAGGCATATCTTAGGGCCCACGACTTCTCTGGCAGGTAGGTTGTCTAATGACTGAGAACACCATGCAACGACATGTCGATGAAATCAAGGCTGCCATTCGCTCAGGAAGAAGGAAGGAGGTGTTTCAAATACCAAGTGTTCAGAGGAAACCACCCACACCTATTATCAAACTACAACCTCAACCTAAACCCTCACCATTTCCTTTCGATTCAAAACTAAACCAACCACTGAGACATTAACCCCTGATCCTACACCATTAACCTTACCCTCATCCTCACCCACTCTCTCATAACAACCTCCACCACTACCCATCCTCAAACCGAAAACACTACCCATAACCCAACAATCAACCACAAATCCATCACCCAAGCCATCCTTTAAACCAACTAGACCTCTGACCATGGAGGAGTTTAAGGAAATGAAGAAGAAGCTCATCAATTGTACCACTCTAAGCGAAATCTCTTGTGAGGAGGAGTCTATAAATTTAACATTCATTGATGGCTTTTCCTATTTCCTCACAAGAAAGGCGTTCCTTGAATTTGCCTAGGGGAACTTTGGACCAGGCACTTCAAGTCCTTGCAACCAACTCTTATTCACTTAATAAAGAAGAGAAGAAGATGAGAAGATGGCTAGTGATTCTACTGGACACCAGGAAGGGGGACAAACTGTCATCTCAACCTCTTGTTCCTAGGAATAAGATTTTCCAGTGGAGGTTTCAAGATTCTTCTCACAACTTTGTTGTGGAAAGAGAGAATTGTACAGTCAACCAACTCAATGCATCATCTTGCTACACTTAAGCATGTTTGATACTACTGAGTTAGCAGAGAAACCATTCTCCAATCCCTCCAACTCTCAACTAGCACCTCACATCAAAAATTATCTAAGCAGCCTTCATCTTGTAGAGCTCACTGCAAAGGCTAAGATTGAAGAGGAGTTGATGCTGAGAGGAAGGGAAGAAAAGGAAGGGTCAACCACCAAAGGGAAAGATTTCCTACATATGGTTAAAGGCCTAGCCTTGGAACCCATAGTTAGATGGGAGTATGAATATAACTCCCGTCAACTAAATCTCTACAGAGGGACACAACAAAGGGTACACGTCATTCATGATAATAGACTAGATTTACACTCTACCGATGACTTGTACAAGCTTCTCAACACTACCTCAGAAAAGTATAAAGAAACAGACAAATATCTTCTCTCATTATGTTGAAGGTTTTGAGAAGCAAAAATCAGTGAGGTTTTGGTAGGATCAACCTAGGGGGAGTTTTTTGGGTCTAGTAAGGCCGGTGCAACCAAAACAACACATAGAATAATTTTTGGTGCAACTGAAAGAAGACTTCCGAAGGCAAAGCTGCACTTCCAAAGGTTAAAGTTAGAAGAACTTCCGAAGAGAAACTCTGTCTTCCGAAGTCAAACTAATTCCTCTTCCGAAGACAAACACTTGGAAGATTTCAAGACAATGACTTTCGAAGTATAAAGTCTTAAAGATCAGCAGAAGTCTCGGAAGAAGTAGATTCTTTAAAGATCAGCAGAAGTCTCGGAAGAAGTAGATTCTTCCGAAGTATAACTGGCTTCGGAAGAACTTGTTCATTCGAAGCCAGTTTACCTTCGGAAGAACCTACTATGAACCAGTGGACATAAGTATGGTCCCTCTAACAACCCACTGCAACCTCTGATATACTTCATGGTGCTTTCCCACGCCCTTGTAGTTGATCGTACTTTATTCCACTGTTCACCTTTTATTTGTTAGTATAGTTACCACGTTTAGTTGGTGACGAAAGGTAAGTCATGGACATGTCATGTGTTGGATCTAGAGAGGCTGTTGCAACCAAAACTAAGTCACTTAGAAGATTTTGAGTACAACATACAAAGGACTTCCGAAGCTAAGTATGGAACTTCCGAAGGAAGAAGGAGCTCTTCCGAAGTCTAAGTGTAAAATGCACTTCCGAAGGAAAACTCCAACTTCCGAATACAAAGAAGTTACTTCCGAAGATCAAGACTTAAAGACAAAGATCTGAAGTCAACTTCCGAAGTACAAGAAGTCCTCAAAGCCTCGGAAAGTGGCTTCGAAAGAACTTGTTCTTCCGAAGCCAGTTAACCTTCGGAAGACACTCCTATTATCCAGTGGACATAAGTATGGCCTGTCTGACACTCCGCTGCAAATCTCTGATATACTGCATGGCGTTTTCTCAAAAGCCATGTAGTTGACCATACTTTAATCTACTGTTTACCTTTTTATGTTAAGTACAGTTGCCATCTTTAGTTGGTGACAAAAAGTAAGTCATGGACATGTCATGACTACCATATCTTAGATAATACTTTATCTAAGATACCTTAACTATAGCATTGTAGTATATGCTTTAGTCTTAGGTCTCTAGCTGGTATCAAGTATAACCGGCTGTAGGATCTAGTATATATAGTTTCTCATTGTAACTCTTGTTTCATGCTTGTAAGTGTCTTGTAATTTTGAGTTGAGAAGTAATATATACAAGTACCTTGAAAATATATTTCTGCTTGTTCCTTTGATTACTTATTATATTATTATCAACTCTTGTTAAAGGCATTGCTTCATCTCATTTGAGTGTTATTATAAGCGAGTTTGAGAGAATCACAAGTGTTTAAGTGACAAACCCGATCCTGCAATTGGTATCAGAGCTTTTTAGGCTCTTGATTGTGAGATCTTACCATCCTAATCAAACAGTTTTTCACTCCTCCTTATACCTCACTCAAAAATGGCCCTCAACAAATCTGAAGTTGAGATGGGAACGATGACCAAAGCTCCCATCATCGCCCCTGAAAACTTCAGGTCTTGGAGCAGAAGAATGGAAGGCTTCATCAGGTACCAGGATAGCAAGATGTGGCAATCCATCGTTAATGGCCCGTATAAGCCAAAAGTAGCTGGTGGAAACGGTGCCATGACCGAGAAGGCCGTTGAAGATTATTCTGATGAAGACAGGAATAAGCTTGACATAGACAGCAATGCTATGACTGTTCTTATGACTGTAATCCCAAACTCCATCATGGTGGGGTTTGAGCATTGTAAGTCTGCCAAAGAACTCTTTGATGCTTTTGCTCAAATGTACTCAAGCTCGAATGATTCAAAGAAGGACTCACTAAAGCAGCAGTTTGAGAACTTCACCTATGTTGCTGGAGAGACTCTTAGCCAGTAATATTTCAGGTACATGGATCTCATCTCTTCCCTTCAATCTGTGGGAATCACTCATGAACTCAGAGACCTTACTAGAAAGTTTATGCGTGCTCTACCCAATGAGTTGACATTCTACTGTGTCTCCATCAAGAGAACAGAGAATTTGAATACACTCACCATGACCGAACTCTATGGGATCCTTAATGGATACCGTTTGGAAATGGAAAGCAAGAGGGGTCACCAGACAAGCAGACCCTTGAGTCTTCCTGCTAGCAACGCGTTAATGGTTGCTGAAGGCTCAGGCATCTCCCAGTCTCAGCAGTACCTGACCTACACCCAGCAGCCATCTTGTTCCTCTAGGCCTTACATCACATTCCTTGAGACTCCAAGGTCTCAACAAGCTCAGCAAAGCTCCTTTCAGGAGGGTTGTGCATTTGTCTCAGGGAGTGGGCACTCAAATGATTATCAATACTGCTTTGATGATCTAGAGTGTTTTAGCCCGGATGACATAGAGTATGTGGACATAGTCCAACAAATGGCTCTTCTAACCTACAGAGCGAAGAAGTTCTTTAATAGAATTGGAAGGCAATTCCCTCAGAACCCAATCACCAGCAAGTTTGGGTTTGACAAAAGCAAGGCCAAATGTTACAACTGTAACCAACTTGGTCATTTTTCAAGGGAATGCAAGGCTCCCAAGTCCAACCCGGGAACCTCACAGGCCTCCACACATCCTTCTACACCAAAGCCCACCGGAAAGTCAACTTAAACTGCAGCAATGGCTCAAGAAGTTGACTGGAGCTTCATGGTTCAAGATGTGACTCCTGCTCAAGCACTCATGGCAGGAACAGATGAAAACAAGGTATATGAACATCTCTGTACCCCTGCTTGCATTGCTAAGGTTAAACTGTATCAGGACTACAATATGGAAATTAAATCTGATATTGAGTTTTTAAATGTTTTAAAATCTGACTTTAAAAGGGCTGAATCTGACTATCAAAGAAAAATTGAGGAGTTAGAGAAAACTGTGTCCCTCTTAAAACATGAACACACAAACTACAAGATTCAAATCAAGGATTTAATATCCAAATTGACTGAGGCTCAAGCCCAGCTTGTCACTGCTGAGGCTCAAGCCAGGGTGTATGCTATTTCCGAGCAAAACTTCCAAGCCATTCTTGCATCTTCTCTCACTCAAAACTTTGTTATCAAAACAAAGGTGGGTTGGGAACTAATGAAATTGCTCCACCACACTCTTATGAGTCTGTAACACAACCAAGGTGTGCTACTGAAGAGCAAGAGGTTCCATCTGTTGACCCACCTTCTCAAGAGTCAAAGAGTGATGCAACTATGGAGACCATGACCATCACAGGGAAGGAACAGGTAATTGTGCCCTCCCCAGCCAATGACGATCAAACCTTGACCACCAAAGCCAGAAGAAGCAGAGCTAAGGCAGCCAGAAAAACTACCAAGAAAGTGGCTGAATCCAAGCTAAAGATAGACCCAAAGCAAAAGGGTGTATTAATATCAGCTGGATTTTAGGTGGTTGGACCTTCTAATTCAGGAAAAGAGTACAGTACCAGTACTCCTATCCTACCAAAGGATCAGAAGTTAAAGGAAAAGGTTGCTGATGAGGAGAAAAAGAACAAGAAACAGCAACCCTCTCATTCCCAGAAAGTTAACATTGCATGCATAATGTGTGGTCTGCAAAACCACATGGCTAAAGATTGTTACTACAATCCTGCTAGCACACATTATGCAAATAATGTTAAAAGAGAAGGAGTCAGGGAAGGTTTCACATTTGGACCATATCAAATGGTTCAAGTGATGAAAAAGAGAAAGCTTGTTTCCGAAGCAAGGCTTCTCTCGGAAGAAAACTCTTCTTCCGAAAGGAAAAAGGCTTCGGAAGTTAAAGCTGCAAAGACTCAGAAAATTAAAAGAGTCCCCTTGAAACCATCCCAGAAGAAGACTGCTTCGAAAGAAAAGGTGGTGAAGGTCTCTTCCGAAAAGAAAGAAGCTTCGGAAGAATGCCAAGCTACAAAAGCTTCAACAAGCTTATCTTCTATGATCAACCAAGGGATGGAATGGAAGATCAAGGAAGATGCTGTAGCCCAAACCTCTTCTTCAAAGACATCAATTGAACCCCCATGCATAAATTTTGGTTCAATTATGTCACTATCATTGGAAGAACCCAAGACCAATAAGGCTTGGGTTTCCAATCAAAACTAATTATCTCACCTTATGTGCAGGGACATCCATATGACAAGAATAACAATATCTGGATTGTAGATAGTGGATGCTCCAGGCACATGACAGGGAACAGATCTCTCCTTCAACAATTTCAACATTATGATGGAGGTCCTGTCCAGTTTGGAGGTGAGGCCGGAGGATATATTTCTGGCAGAGGGAGTATATCCAATGGAAAGTTAAAAGTTGACAAAGTAATTTTGTCAAACAGCTTGAACACAATCTGTTAAGTGTTTCTCAATTCTGTGATCAAAAGCATCAAATGCTTTTACAGAACATGAGTGCATCATCCTCAAACCTGGGATGACAATTCCTCAGGAATTGGTGCTTCTTAGATCTCCCAGGAGAGGGGATATGTACAAGCTTGATATGAACAATGCTTCCCCAATGGGAAAAGTATCATGCTTTCTTTCCAAAGCTGATGGTGATGAGTCAACACTATGGCATAAACGAATGTGTCATGTCAATTTTAAGACAATGAATAAATTGGCTAAAAATAACTTGGTACATGGTTTGCCTAAAAAGGAATTTTTCTGCAAAGATAACTGTGTTGCTTGCCTGAAAGGGAAACAACACAGGTCTTCTCATAAATCCAAAGTTGTTAACTCTATCACCACTCCATTACACTTATTGCACATGGATCTATTTGGTCCCACAAGTATAATGAGCATTGGAAGGAAATCATATTGCCTTGTGGTAGTTGATGATTTTACTAGATTTACATGGGTATTTTTTTAAGAACTAAAGATGAAACTGCTGAAACTTTAAAATCTTTTATTCTTAAAATAGAAAATCAAGTTGATCACAAGGTTAAAATAATTAGAAATGATCAAGGGACTGAGTTTAAGAACTTTGTTCTTGACTCATTTTGTAACTCAAAAGGGATTGCCAGACAATACAGTGCTCCTAGAACTCCTCAACAAAATGGTGTTGCTGAGAGGAGAAATAGGACACTTATTGAGGCTGCTCGGACTATGTTAGCTGATTCAAAGCTGCCTCTAACATTCTGGGCAGAGGCAGTCAGCACTGCATGCTATGTGCAGAACAGAGTTCTTGTAGTAAAGCCACATGGAAAAACCCCTTATGAGTTATGGAACAAGAGGCCACCGTTCATTGGCTTTCTAAGGTCCTTTGGCAGCAGGTGTACCATACTTAACACAAAAGACAATTTGGCAAAATTTGCTGAAAAGTCAGATGATGCTATCTTTGTTGGATATTCCTCCTATTCTAAAGCATATAGAGTTTATAATATTAAAAACCAACAATTTGAGGAATCTTCCAACATTGTAGTTAATGAGCACACTCCTTGTGTTAGGGGGAATGGCCCTGATCAAATCTTTGATTTAGAATTGTTTCCAAACTATTCTAAACCATCTTGTGAGAATGTTTCAGCTGGAACAGGTGCTCAAAGTAATTCTAATGAAGATCAACTGTTTGAGCTTCCCAGACCTACTCCAAGTTCTCCAAGAGCTGCAACAAATCAAGCTTTCACTATTGAAAGATTTGATAGCATAACCATTTCAAGAGATAGTGGAACTTCAACAAGGGATTCACCTGCTGATTTTCAAATCTCTTCAGGTGATCCTGCACAACACCAAGCTGATGGAAGCAGCATTTTGAAGGAACAGGCAACTGTTAATGATGCTTCACAGCAAAGAAATGATGATGTTTCTATTTCATTCAATCAGTCCTCATTGAATGAGCTTGAAACAACAGCTGGACCAAGTATTCAAGCATGTCCAACTTGGACTTATCTTTGCAACTGGAGGTGATTCCAAGACTCAGAATTCACAATACTCATCCAGCTGAAAACATCATAGGGGAAGTCTCTGAGGGTGTGAGAAAAAGAGGACAAACTCATAATGGGAATGTCTGCTTGTACTCATGCTTCTTATCCCAAATGGAACCCAAGAAGGTGGAAGATGCCTTGAAAGATAGTAGCTGGGTTGAATCAATGCAAGAGGAGCTGCTTCAATTCAAAAGACAAAAGGTTTGGAACCTATGTCCGCTACCATCTGGTCAAGTACCTATAGGCACCAAATGGGTATTCAGGAACAAAAGAGATGATAGAGGCTTGATTATCAAGAACAAGGCAAGACTGGTGGTTCAAGGATACACTCAAGAGGAAGGAATCGATTATACTGATGTCTTTGCACCTGTTGCAAGACTTGAGGCAGTTAGGATCTTCCTTGCTTATGCTGCATCCAAGAATTTCACTGTCTACCAGCTTGATGTCAAGTGTGCCTTTCTATATGGGGATATAGATAGGGAAGTCTATGTATGCCAGCCTCCAGGATTTGAAGACCCACAACATCCAAACTATGTGTGCAAGTTGGATAAAGCTCTATATGGGCTGCACCAAGCACCTAGGCTGTGGTATGAGACATTGTCTCAATTTCTCCTGAAGAATGGTTATACTAGAGGTACCATTGATAAGACTCTCTTCATTAGAAAGTCTGGGAAAGACATTTTTGCTTGTTCAAGTCTATGTTGATGACATCATATTTGGTTCCTCAAATGACCAAATGTGCAAAGACTTTGAGAGCATTATGAAGAAAAGTTCGAGATGAGTTCCATGGGAAAAATGGACTTTTTCCTTGGAATTCAGGTAAAGCAATTGAAGGAAGGGTTCTTCATCAATCAATCTAAGTATGTCAATGATATCTTAGAGCGATTTGATATGAAGGATTGTAAAGCAGCAAAGACACCTATACCCAGAAACCATGATCTCTGCCCTGATTCTGAGGGGGAGGATACTGATCAACATCAGTATAGAGCAATCATTGGTTCTCTGATGTATCTCACAGCAAGTAGACCTGATATCATGTTTGCAACTTGCATCTGTGCAAGATATCAGGCTGCTCCAAAGGTGTCTCACCTAATTGCTGCCAAGAGAATCCTCAGATACCTCAAAGGAGCACCTAAATTAGGTCTCTGGTATCCAAGAAATAGTGATTTTAATCTCTATGGTTACTCTGATAGCGATTATGGTGGCTGCAACATCAACAAGAAATCAAAATCAGGTGGATGTCAATTTCTTGGTGGAAGGATCATCTCATGGCAATGCAAAAAGCAATCCGTGTCTCTACATCAACTGCTGAAGCTGAATACATTGCTGCTGCTAGTTGCTGTGCTCAGCTGCTGTGGATTCAAAACCAGATGATAGACTATGGATTCAACTTCATGAGCACTCCTATCCACATTGACAACAACAGTGCTATATCCATTACTGAAAATCCAGTGAAGCACTCCAAGACAAAGCACATTGATATCAGGTATCATTTCATTAGAGATATTCATGAGAAAAATCTTATCAAACTAATCAAAGTTGATTCAAATGAACAATATGCTGATTTGTTCACTAAAGCATTTGATAAGTAGAGATTTAAATATCTCATTACAGCTATTGGGATGATAAACATTGATTAGTTAATCTCAATTGAAAACCTTTTAATGTGTAAAGTCTTATGTCAAAACAATCTAAGCCCTGTTACAAAAGATCTTTTCTTAAATTTATCTAAGTATAAGTTCTTCCGAAGAGAAATTAACCCTCGGAAGATGTCTTGTATATCTTCCGAAGCAAATTTCTCACAGGATAATTTCTTCTCGGAAGAGTGTTAAGTCTCGGAAGAAGCGATTGAGTTCATCTCAGATCTACTTCCGAAGCACTTACCACACTCCATCTGAAAGCAACATATACTCTCGGAAGTAAGCAATTTACCTTCGGAAGTAAATTTGCCTTCGGAAGAACTTTACCTTCGGAAATGCTTTATACTCGGAAAAAGATTTTACTGTGTAACGGAAATCTTTTGGGCCCCACACTGTAAAAAGTAAAGATTTTGTTAATGATGTCGGATTATTTAAATGGTCTAACCTTACCGCCCATGTCACATCATCCACTGAACCCTCACATCATCTTATCCAAACCACCCTTTAAACCGCCATTTCACCCATTTAAATACTTCCGGTTAATCACTTACACTCTTTTTACCAAATTACTGCCCTAAAAGCTTTCTTCTTCTCCAATTTACCTTACTCTGAACTATTCTTCTGTCATCTTTCTCAATGGCCTTAAACCCTCAGCACAACCAGGTCGCACCTTGACTCTTCAAGGGATGCTGACTTCTCAGATATCATTTCTTTCCTAGCCCAATCTTCATACTACACTGCTTTGACCGTAAACCCTACCATCTACTCAAACCAAATGTCCGAATTTTGGGCAAATGGTCGGATTGAAACCCTAAACGGGGTTCTTGCTATAAGGTCAAGCATTTGTGGCCAAGAGTTGGTCATCTCTGAACAGATCATCAGGGAGCATCTTGAGCTCCATGATGAGGGCGCTCCGACGGAATTCCCCAAATCAGATTTAGATAGTTCTTATCTCCAAATGGGATACGGTGGAGATGTAAGCAGGTCAACGGTCTACAAATTCAACTTCTCCTACAAGTGGAAGTTCCTGCTGCATGTGGTTCTTCAGTGTCTATCTAACAAATCTGGGGGATGGGATCAAATCCCGTATGAACTTGGGTGCTTAGTTCACGAGTTGGTACAAAGCCTCCGCTTCAACTAGTCAAGGTTTGTGCTGACTAACCTTATGGGAAATCTGCAAAGGGACACATTCTTTATGTATCCCAGGATTCTCCCGCACATCATCAACTGTGAGCTGGATCAGGGTAAGCTTGTCTGTGCAGCTGCTCTGTCTGCTCCCCAAATGCGGCCGACCATCTTCAAGATCTTGAAGAGAGTGTCTACCAACTACACTGGAAGAGATACCGCACTACTTCCAGGTATATTGAGCCAATGGCTCCTGGTGACATCCCTGTTCACCCCACAGGTGATGAACCCACACCAGCAACTACCCTCACCATCCAAATCTACCTTCTCCACCCATTATTGTTACATACCAGAGACGTACCAAACGAACCCTTGTTCAATCTACTCTGATTGAACAAGCCCCCCTCTTCAATCCAAAAAGGCTAGAGTGGAACAAAGGGCTCCCACTCAGCCAGAGGTCCACCCATCCTTCACTATTGACCTCAATATGGGTCTTGAGTCTCCTCAGTCTCAGACCCATGAGCCCAAAACCCCAGCTGATAGCCCTCAGGGTGAGTCTCTATACTCCCCTGAGCAGCCACAAAGGGACAGCTCAATGCCTTTTGACATTGATCAAAGTCCCGGGTCATTAGCTCTTCACTCCTTTTCTTTTACTGACCTTTTGACTGGCGCTGGTGAAGAGATTATGTCTCTTAAAGGCGATGAAGTTGATCCACCCCTATCAAGGATCAACAGAGCCTAGAGAGACCCCTTATCTCTAGCCCACACCAGCAAAGCCCTACTGAGGTGAGTCCCACTGATGTGGAGGGGACTCATGTAGATTCAGCTGCCACTACTGAGGAGCCTCAATGGATCCTCAGGACAGTGGTAACGACAGTCAGACTGAATCTACGGCAACCATGCCCTTTGATGCCTCTGAAAGAGACATCATTGTGCAAGGGAAACCAGGGTGCCAAGAAACCACATCTGGTGGTGAGGATGAACATACCAGGTATGTTACCTCATCTCCCCGTGATTCTTCAAAAGAAGATGAGGGAAGTATGCAACTCATCATTCAAGACCTACTTTCTAAAGTCTCAAACCTTGAATCAAAGGTTAAGACTTTAGAGGATAGGTCTGCCACTCAGCAACTTGAGATTGAAACTCTCAAGGCCAAACTAGCTGAGAAACAGATTGAGAGATCTGTTAGGCATGTACCAGTTCAGGTCTCCTTGACCTCTTCCTCTAGCTCATCTAGCTCTCAGGATGATGCTACCAAAAAGGGGGAGAGTGTTGAGAGACAAAGCCAAAGACAGGAAACCCAAAGTCAAGCTCTTACTTCTTTGAGCTTAAAGTATCCAATGCAACAAGCTGCCATCTTCCCTGAGCCTCCTCCAGTTGTCTTTCAAGTGGATCAAAGGATGCTCCAGGATCTCAATAGGTTCTTCAACAAGTTCCTTTTGGAATCCCTCATAGAACAGCCAAGCCCAGATATGTCTGTGATTTACTTTGGAGCTCAAGAGCTTCAGAGGTTGAATGCACCTCCTACCACTGTTGAGGAAGTTGGTCAACCTAAGGTCCAAGTGGAACCTGAGATTAACTTCGAAGGGGAAACTAGGACTGATGGCCCAGCAACTGATACAGTTGGGACAGAAAGTGCATTTTCACAGACTTCCGAAGCACAATTCAAAGCCTCGAAAGAACAGGCTCAAACTTCCGAAGCTGAGATTGCTGCGGAAGAAGGACTATTCTCTCTTTCCGATGATCTAATAGTCACAGATGCAATTCTGGAACTTGCATCTGAGGTTAATAGGGAGGACTTTCTCACCAACCATTGGCTCTAACATCTGCATTGACTCCAGCTCCCACCTCTACTACCCAACCTGGATCTTCTATCCAAGAACCCCCAAAGTCTAGCACTTCCGAAGACATAAAAGGCAAGAGGAAGATGACTTCGGAAGAGCTTCAGGAAGAAGAAAGGTTGGAGAAGCTCAAAAGGAAAGGTAGACTACCAACTGGGAAACTGTTAGCTGCAAGTACCAAAGCAGCTGCAGCCAACCAGGAGGCAGTCAACAATCGAAGAAGGGTAGAGGTTATAGACAGACTTGTCAGTCTAGGGGCTGCTTCTGAAGATGTACTCCTGCTACCATTAGAGGAGTTGATAGAGCTGGAAAAGGCAACCTTGCTGCTAAAACAGCAAAAAGAAGAGGCTGCAAGGTTGGCCTTAGAAGAGGAAAGGCAGAGAAAGGAAAGGGAAGCTGATCTGCAGCTCAGGAGAGAAAGGATCACTTTCCTACTCTCCAGAGGATTCTCTCAAGAGGAGTTGTCTCCACATAACAGTGATACGATCTTATGGCTCTTCAACAAAGAGCAAGATCAAATGGAGAAGGAGAGAAAGAAAGCTGCAAGGGAGAAGCTTGTGGAAAAGAAGAAGAAAGAAGAAGAAGCTGGACTGTCTGCCGCCAAGAAGATAGGTGAGAAAGCCTGGATGAAGAGTTATCTCAAAGCTCACGGCTTCTCTGGCAGGCAGGTGGGTCCCATGTCTGAGAAGACTCTCCAGCGACATGTCAGTGACATCAAGGCTGACATTGGCGCAGGGAGAAGGAAAGAGATGTATAGAAGGGGACAGGGGATGACCTTCAAAGCAACCTCTCAACCCAAAATCCAAACCCAACCTCAACCTGAACCTATACCCTTTCCCTTCCCAATCAAAACTGAACCCACTTCTGAACCATTCACCCCTGAACCTACACCATCACACCCACCAACCTCTTCACCTCAACCACCTAAACTACCCATCATCCAACCCAAAACCTTAGCCAGAACCCAAACTCCTAAACCTACCCAACAACCAATCAAACCATCCCCTCAGCCTTCCAAACATCTCTCTATGGAGGAATTCAAGGCGGTCAAGACTAAGCTCATCAACTGTACAACTCGTGAGCGACATCTCCTGTGAGGAGGATTCAGTCAACTTGACTTATGTTGATGGATCCTCAAGTTCCCTCACAAGAGATGAATTTCTTGATCTGCCTAGAGGAACTTTGGACCAAGCTGCAAAACTCCTTGGCCTCAATTCAGATACATTGAATGAGGAAGAAAAGAAGCTGAGGAGAAAGCTGGTGACTCTACTGGATACAAAGAAAGGAGACAGGGTACCAAGACAACCTCTTGTACCCAGAAAGAAGATCATCCAGTGGAGGTTCGAAGACTCTTCTCATAACTTTGTTGTTGAGAGAGAGAGAATGGAGAGCTCAACAGGCTGAGTGCCTCATCTCTGCTACACTTAAGCAGATTTGACATTGCTGAGTTAGCAGAGAAACCATTCTCCAACCCTTCAAACTCCGATGTAGCTGCCCACATCAGAAATCATCTAGGCAGCCTTCATATGGCCGAGCTTACTGCTAGAAGCAAGGTTGAAGAGGAGTTGAAACTGAGAGAGGAGGAGGAAAGGAAAGGATCAGCAACCAAAGGCGAAGCCTTTCTTCAAATGGTTGAAGGTCCTGAACTTGAGACCATAGTTAGATGGGAGTATTACTATAACTCCCGTCAACTAACTCTCTTCAGGGGGTCACAACAGAGGGTACATGTCATTCAAAGTGATAGACTGGATCTCCTATCCACGAATGACTTGTACAAGCTTCTCAGCACTACTTTTGGGAAGAACAGAGAGACAGACAAATATCTTTTGTCCCTGGTGCTGAAAGCTTTGAGAAGCAGAAATAAGTGAAGTTTTGGTAGCATCAGCCTAGGGGGAGTTTGTTGGATCTAGAGAGGCTGTTGCAACCAAAACTAAGTCACTTAGAAGATTTTGAGTACAACATACAAAGGACTTCCGAAGCTAAGTATGGAACTTCCGAAGGAAGAAGGAGCTCTTCCGAAGTCTAAGTGTAAAATGCACTTCCGAAGGAAAACTCCAACTTCCGAATACAAAGAAGTTACTTCCGAAGATCAAGACTTAAAGACAAAGATCTGAAGTCAACTTCCGAAGTACAAGAAGTCCTCAAAGCCTCGGAAGCATAGAAGCATCTTCCGAAGTATAAGTGGCTTCGGAAGAACTTGTTCTTCCGAAGCCAGTTAACCTTCGGAAGACACTCCTATTATCCAGTGGACATAAGTACGGCCTGTCTGACACTCCGCTGCAAATCTCTGATATACTGCATGGCGTTTTCTCAAAAGCCATGTAGTTGACCATACTTTAATCTACTGTTTACCTTTTGATGTTAAGTACAGTCGCCATCTTTAGTTGGTGACAAAAGGTAAGTCATGGACATGTCATGACTACCATATCTTAGATAATACTTTATCTAAGATACCTTAACTATAGCATTGTAGTATATGCTTTAGTCTTAGGTCTCCAGCTGGTATCAAGTATAACCAGCTGTAGGATCTAGTATATATAGTTTCTCATTGTAACTCTTGTTTCATGCTTGTAAGTGTCTTGTAATCTTGAGTTGAGAAGTATATATACAAGTACCTTGAAAATATATTTCTGCTTGTTCCTTTGATTATTATTATATTATTATCAACTCTTGTTAAAGGCATTGCTTCATCTCATTTGAGTGTTATTATAAGCGAGTTTGAGAGAATCACAAGTGTTTAAGTGACAAACCCGATCCTGCATCATGGCTGCCTAATCTAGGATAGTATTTTATTCTAAATACCTTACTCCTAACAATGTAGTATTTGTTTGGTAGTAAGTTCCAGCTGGTATCAAAGTATAACCGGTTGTAGATAATAGTATATATATAGTTTCTCATTGTAACTCATTTGGTAATGCTCGTAAGAGTCTTGTAAACTTTGAGTTGAGAAGTAATATATACAAGTATCTTGAAACTATTTCTTGTGTTTGTTTACTTAATATATTATTATCAACTCCTAAAGGATTCTGCATCATCATTCGAGTGTGACTTAGTAAGTTTGAGGGATAACACTTGTGTTGAGTGACCTTATTCGATCCTGCAAAACCTACCATAAAATACATATGAATCCACAATAACATCCCAATAGTAGATTTCAAGTCATCAAATAACTAGCTACTTCAAATCTCCTTATATGATTACTACCAATGCTACTATCATGCAACATAGATACACATAGGTCTTAGACTAGTTATCACATGCCATGTGAATTAAACTTACAACTTCACATACTAAACCTTTCCAATCCTACTTTGTAAGGGCCTCAAATCTACATGTGTGTATGGTATTCATCATAACATTATAACATACAAAGTATAAAACCAATTTAAAATAAATTTCTAGTTTTGACATGTAAATCGAGTACACACATATCCATAACAAATGTCCATCATGTAAACCTATTTTCCAACTTTATTCTAGTCATGACATCACCACATTATCATATTGCATAAGCATAAAATCAATCGTTCTATTCTCACATATTCATCAAGTTCAGGTTTCCACCAATATCAACTAACATTCATGTCCAACACATTTATCATAACAAACACATAGCATTATTCCCCAACAATCATTCTAGCATGATTTTATCCTCCCATGCATGCTTAAACATTGAATTTTATTTATCTCACGAACAAAAGTTTCCTTTTTAGGCAATTGTGATCTAGAAAACTCAAACTTCAACAAAACAACTTATGATTCATCACTTATATGACCTATCTATCCCATAATCAACATCATATCATAACAAATACCATTATATACCAACATCCAAAATTCTTGGAAACTAAAGTTTTCTCTTATAGTAAGTTATGAACTATATGTTCAAATCAAAATTTGCTTGCACAATTCACATAAACAATCAACAATAGCGTCAATCTAACCCAACTACAATATTTAATTTGATAAATACTAAGTTTTAGATTGAGTGGATGAACTAGGGTTTGTACATAATCAAAATTCATGAAAAAGATAGAATTTTGATGATAATCCTTACCTAGCTCGTGAAGTTGAGCACAAATAAGACTCCTTAACGAGTTGTAGTGGTCGATTCAAGCAAAAGTCGATGGGGTCTTGGTGTGTGTGTGAGTGGCCGAGAACGAACAAGAGGGAAATACCATATAATACATTGATTCACATAATCATATAATGATGACATATTTATTAATTACGTTAATATTTTTAAATTAATATTAATCATTTGCTAGGTCACCAATATTCAAGGAAAACTTGTGTGTGATCATGTGACATGTATGCATGACTCTATAGATATAATGGAGTTTTGTTAAAGGAGTTAACCTGAAAAGTACCGGATTTCACATGATTTTTCTTATTGATGGTGCTTTGATTAGTTTATGATTTTACAGATTGTAGTGATAATACGGAAGAAAAGAACAAATAAATAAGAAGAATAATACTAATCTTGATAAAATTTTAAAATTAAGGTAGACCACAAATTTATAGTTTGTATTTTCATATATAAGAAAAGTTCTAAATAAAAATGTTGGATCAAGTAAGGATGGTGCAACCAAAACAAACACTTAGACAATTTTGGTGCAACTGATGAAAAACTTCTGAAGGTAAATGCTAAACTTCCGAAGGTCAAGTTTGAAAGAGCTTCCGAATATGAACTCTAACTTTCGAAGACAAAGTATTCCTACTTCCAAAGTTCAACAATTAGAAGATTTCAAGACAATGACTTCCGAAGCATGAAGGCCTGAAGAACAACTCAAGCCTCGGAAAAAGTAGCCTCTTCAGAAGCCAATTAACCTTTGGAAGAACCTACTATGAACCCGTGGACATAAGTATGATCCCTCTGACACTCCGCTACAAATCTCTGAAATACTACATGGTGCTTTTCCCATGCCCATGTAGTTGACCATACTTTATTCCACTGTTCATTTCTTATAAGTTAGTATAGTTACCAACTTTAGTTGGTGACAAAAGGTAAGTCATGGACATGTCATGACTACCAAATCTTAGATAGTATTTTATCTAAGATACCTTACTTCTAGTAATGTAGTATTTGTCTAGTTGTAAGTTCCAGCTGGTATCAAAGTGTATCCGGCTGTAGATAGTAGTATATATATTTTGTCATTGTAACTCATGTATCTTGCTTGTAAGAGTCTTGTAACACTTTGAGTTGAGAAGTAATATATACAAGTATCTTGAAAAAACATTTCCTTATGTTTTGTGTATTTATACTTAGTATATTATTATCAACGCTAAGAGGATTCTGCATCATCAGTTTGAGTGAGACTTAGTGAGTTTGAGAGAACATAATTATGTTGAGTGAACAAACCCGATCCTGCAATTGGTATCAGAGCTTCTTAGGCTCTTGATTGTGAGATCTCACCATCCAAATCAACCTTTTTATCACTCATATACTCACTTCACTCAAAATGGCCCTCAACCAAAAATCTGAATGTGAGATGGAGACGATGACCAAAGCACCTATTATCACCCCTGAAAACTTCAGATCATGGAGCAGACGCATTAAGGCTTCATCTGATACCAAGACAACAAGATGTGGAAATCTATCACCAATGGCCCTTACAAGCCAAAGGTTGCAGCATCGGGTGGAAATGGTGCTATGATAGAGAAGGCGGTGGAAGATTATTCTAATGAAGACCACTAGCAAAGCTATGAATGTTCTGATGACTGTTATACCCAACTCCATCATGGTGGGTTTTGAGCATTGTAAGTCAGCCAAAAAACTGTTTGATGCCTTGACCCAAATGTACTCCAGCTCAAATGACTCCAAGAAAGATTCACCGTTGCAACAATTTGAGAATTTCACTTATATTGCTGGAGAGACCCTTAGCCAGCAATACTTCATGTATATGGATCTTATTTCCTCCCTTCAGTCTGTGGGAATAACTCTTGAATTGAGAGATCTCTCAAGAAAATTCTTGAGTGCACTCCCAAATGAGTGGACGTTCTATAGTGTCTCTATCAAGAGGACAAAAAACCTGAACTCCCTCACCATGACTCAACTATATGGCATCCTTGATGGATACCGTGTAGAGATGGAGAACAAGAGAGGCCACCAGGTGAGCAGATCCTCAAGCCTTCTTGCTAGCAACGTTTTAATGTATGTTGAAGGCTCAAGAACCCCACAACCTTAGCAGTACCTAACTTACTCCCAGCAGCCATCTTGTTCTTCTGGGCTATACATCACATTCTCTAAGACTCCAAGGTCTCAACAGGCTCACCCAAGTCCCTTCCAGGATAGTTGTGCTTTTGTCTCAGGAAATGGACATTCTAGTGATTTTTAATTTTGTTTTGAGGATCTAGAATGTTTTAGCCCAGATGATATGGAATACAAGGACATAGTCCAACAAATTGCTTTGTTAACTTACAGGGCGAAGAAGTTCTTCAAGAGAACTGGAAGGCTATTCCCTCAAAACCCAAGTAACAGCAAGTTTGGGTTTAACAAGACAAAGGCCAAGTGTTACAACTGTAACCAGCTAGGACACTTTGCCAGGGAATGCAAGGCTCCCAAATCCAATCCGGGAACCAATCAAGCCTCCACACATCCCACTACACCTAAAGCCACCGGGAAGCCAACTGAACAAGACACAGCTGTTGTGGCTCAAGAAGTTGACTGGAGCTTCATAGTACAGAATGTAGCCCTTGCTCAAGCATTGATGGCTGGAACTGATGACAACAAGGTATTTGAACACTCTGTACTCCAGCTTGCATTGCTAAAGTTAAATTGTATCAGGACAACAATATGGAAATTAAATCTGATATTGACTCTTTGAATATCTTAAAATCTGATTTTAAAAGGGTTGAATCTGACTATCAAAAGAAAATTAAAGAGTTAGAGAAAATTGTGTCCTCTTTAAAACATGAGCATACCAATTATATGACTCAAATCAAAGATTTAATCTCAAAATCGACTGAGGCTCAAGCCCATCTAGTAATAGCTAAGGCTCAGGCAAGGAAGCATGCTATTTCTGAGCAAAACTTCCAAGCCATTCTTATATCATCCTCCCACTCAAAGATTTGTTATCAAAACAAAGGTGGGTTGGGAACCAATGAAATTGCTCCACCACATTCTTATAAGTTGTAAGGCCCCCTTCCCGAGACGCCTACAGTTGGTCATTCATCGCACATAAAACATATAATAACATTTGCCTCATGAAAATATTGCAGCGAACATTCAAAAATGACATCTCATTTCATTATAAACACTTTTGCCAAATAACACATCATTATCCGATTACAAAATACACGTTTGCATTACATCACAAAAACATTATAAATGGATGCCATCCCAAAAGAGCCGAGTAGCCTTGCAGTGCCATCCTCAGCAATCATTACCTGCCAACTGGAAATACATAAAAAGTCAGTGTTGCTGAGTGAGTTCTAGTTTATAATAAAACATACTTTACTTTCATTAGAACTATTTCTTTTCTCATGTGATCATACATCATACGTATACACAGATAATATCATTATTATCTTTCATTACATTCGTTAACTTTTGTTCCTTTCATACGTTCGTTCTTCCGAGTCTGTTGTGACGACAGGGTCGCTCACCTCATTAGCAATCTCAACGATTGCACGCTATCCGAGTCTGTTGCAACCACAGGGTTGCTCACCTCATTGCCAATCTCAACGATAGCACGCTATTCGAGTCTCTTGCAACAACCGGGTTGCTCACCTCATGGCAACATCAACGATAGCACGCTATCCGAGTCTCTCGCAACAACAGGGTTGCACGTCATGGGCAATCTCAACGATTGCACGCTATCCAAGTCTGTTGCAACAACAGGGTTGCTCACCTCATGGAAACATCAACGATAGCACGCTATCCGAGTCTGTTGCAACAACAGGGTTGCTCACCTCATGGGAAATCTCAATGATTGCACGCTATTCGAGTCTGTTGCAACAATAGGGTTGCTCACCTCATATATGTGCTTGCAAGCCTTTCCCTCGTTCATTCATCGTTCATTAATGCATGCATTCTTACTTCATGTTCCTCTTTCATTATCTTTCCCTTTATGTTACATAATATTTCATTCATTCATTAACACGACACGTAAAGCCACAAGAAAGATAAACATACATCATAATAAGGAACATATCATACACAGACATCATCATCATACAGGGCAACATCATACATACATAACATGCATAAACATGCAACATCATTATCCTCATCATGCCCAACATACTCTCTAAGGTCATAACAGTCATCTTACATGCTCTTACAGGAACCTTTACGTCAAAACTCACATCTGCACTTTCCCCCGAAAGTCAGAAGTCGAACTACACTTTCCTTCGGGTGCAACAACCCTATTCGGGCGTATGGACACCCTTCAGTCGCATGGCCTCCATGCGACTGAACATCATGCGATTGGACTCATGCGGATGAACATCTATGCGAATGAACACCCAGTCGTGCGTATGGACCTTATGTGGATGGAACTAATGCGAATGAGCACCTATGCGACTGACCTCATGCGAATGGACTCATGCGACTAAGCACCTATGCGACTGGACCCTCAGTCGTATGACTCCCCATGCGACTGGACTCCCAATCGTGCGAATGAAACCTTAGTCGTGCGAATGAACCCTCAATCGTGCGAATGAATCCCAATCGTGCGAATGAACCTCAATCGCCTCTCAATCGACCGTATGGCCTCCATTCGGTCGCCTAGCCCTAGCTAATGCAGAATGGAGTTCATCCCAAACCCAATCTGCCATTTTCGGCCTCCAAGCTCATCCAGACCCATTCTTAGCCTAAATCAACCATCTTAAACCTTAGGAATGCATACCACAACACCATACAAGCACACAAAAGCCCTGAAATAAACTCTAAATGCATCACATGCAACACACCCAAATAGGTCATAAACACACACATACAAAAACGGGTTTTTCATGCTTTCCAGCCCCAAAATCGTTTGAAAACAAGTAAAAGTGGGGTCCTAGAACTCACACAAACGAGCACAATGACAAGGGCTTCGATTTGACTCGTCCTCAACGATTTTGGCCACTCGAACCAACCCAAACCAACACTTCTTCTTCTTTTCTTCATTTCTCTCTTCTCCTCTCTTTGATAGCTGAAATGTGAGTGTGTGGGGAGAGTATGGCTGCCCTCTCCATACTAATATCACCACATTTCCAACTTTCCTTCGTTGGCGAGTTTGGTCCCTTGAATTTGAATTTTATTTCTTTTTCTCCTTTCGTCGGCTTCAAAAGATATAAATAACCGGGTGTTACAAGTCCACCCCCCTTAAATAGGTTTCATCCTTGAAACCTGTTATTCTTCGAACAAACGTGGATAATGCTGTCTCATTTCTTCCTCAATCTCCCACGTTGACTCGGATCCCTTCCTGTGCTTCCACTGTACACGCACAACAGGAACCACTTTATTTCTCAATCTTTTCTATTTTCTATCGATGATTGCCACTGGTTGCTCCACGTAATTGAGCCTTTCGTCTACTTTGATATCCTCCAATGGAACAATCATATCTTTATCAGCTAAGCACTTTCTCAGATGAGATACATGGAATGTCGGGTAAATTCCACTTAACTCATTCGGTAACTCCAATCTATAGGCCACCTCTCCTACTCGAGTGATGATTCGGAAAGGGCCTATATACTTTGGGCTCAACTTACCCCGCTTTCGAAAGCGGATGATACCCTTCCAAGGTGAGACCTTTAACATAACCCGGTCACCCACCTGGAACTCAATCGGCCTGCGTCATTTATCAACATACGACTTCTGTCTGTCTTTGGCTGCCTTCATGAAGGCTTTAATCTTCTCAAGCTTCGCAGTCGTAGCCTCGATTACCTCGACGCTCCCTAATTCCTTCTGACCAATATCACCCCAACAAACGGGTGTTCTGCATCTCCTACCGTATAGCATCTCATATGGTGGCATACCAATGCTGGCATGATAGTTGTTGTTGTATGAGAATTCGGCTAACGGTAGGTGGTCATCCCAACTTCCCCCAAAATCAATCACACATGCCCAGAGCATGTCTTCCAGTGTCTGAATGGTCCTTTCTGACTGACCATCAGTCTGGGGATGATAAGCCGTGCTAATATATAACCTCGTCCCCATAGCGTCGTGGAATTTCTTCCAAAATTTAGATGTAAACCAGGTGTCATGATCAGACTCAATAGACACCGGCACACCATGACGAGTTTTAATTTCCCGGATGAACAGATTAGCCAACATCTCAGATGAATATTCTCACGGATCGGTAGGAAGTGAGCACTCTTCGTCAAACGGTCAACTATCACCCATATGGCATCGTACCCTTTCGGGGTACGCGACAGCTTCGTAATGAAATCCATGGTGATGTGCTCCCACTTCCATTCCGGTATATCCAAAGATTGGATCTTCCCATATGGCTTTTGATGCTCAGCCTTCACCTGTAAGCAAGTAAGGCACTTACTCACATACTCCACCACATCGCGCTTCATACCCGGCCACCAATAATCCTTCTTCATGTCTTGGTACATTTTCGTGGCACCTGGGTGAATGGAGTATCGAGTCTTGTGAGCTTCATCCATGATCTTCACGCTTAAATCCCCAAAATGAGGAATCCACACACATCCAAATCGGGTTCTAACACCGAGTGTGTTTTCACCCAATTCCCCAACCAGACCTCTCATTCTTTCAGAGTTAAGATGATCTTCTTTCAGTGCCTCATCTTGAAACTCTTTAACTTGCTTCATTACATCGGAGGTCATGATCAGCCGATAAGCTTTCACCCGAATCGGCTCGGGTCTCTCCTTCCAGCTAAGGGCATCCGCCACCACGTTGGCTTTGCCTGGATGGTAATGGATCTCGCAATCATAGTCTTTTATGAGCTCTAACCATCTTCTCTGCCTGATGTTCAGGTCCTTCTGCTCAAAGAAGTACTTCAAGCTCTTGTGGTCTGTGAATATGGTGCACTTCATCCCGTAAAGATAGTGCCTCCAAATCTTTAACGCAAAGACCACGCCTGCCAGCTCCAAGTCATGAGTGGGGTAATTGACCTCATGAACCTTCAACTGTCGGGATGCATAGGCTATGACCTTTCCTCTCTGCATTAACACACACCCCAACCCCGAGTAGGAAGCATCAGAATAAACCACCAGATCTTCACTTCCATCGGGTAATGACAGAACTGGAGCTTGAGTCAACCTCGCCTTCAGTTCCTCGAACGCCTTCTCTTGAGCTTGACGCCATACTAACTTCACGTCTTTTCGGGAGAAGCAATCTTGGAGAAGTCTTGGATAAATCTTCTATAGTAGCCCGCCAAACCCAAGAAACTACGAATCTCGGATGGCGTCTTTGGTGACTTCCATTGCATAACCGCCTCCACTTTTGTTGGGTCCACCATAATCCTGTCGGGATTCACCACATGACCCAAGAACTGAATTTCGCGCAACCAGAATGGGCACTTGGGGAATTTAGCATACAACTTCTCCCTCCTCAGCGTCTCCAGAACCTCGTGAATGTGACCGGCATGCTCAATCTCGCTCCTCGAATAAATCAGGATATCATCGATAAACACAATTACTGATTTGTCCAGCATCGGCCGACACACACACGGTTCATCAAATCCATAAAAGTAGCTGGCGCGTTGGTCAAACCAAAAGACATGACAAGAAACTCGTAGTGACCATAGCGCGTACGGAAAGCTGTTTTAGGAACATCCTGCTCTTTCACCTTCAGCTGATGGTAACCAAATCGAAGATCTATCCTTGAAAACCAACTGGCACCTTGGAGCTGATCGAACAGATCATCTATTCTCGGTAAGGGGTATCGGTTCTTCACCGTCAACTTGTTCAACTCGCGGTAGTCAATGCACGTCCTCATACTACCGTCCTTCTTCTTTACAAACAGGACCGGGGCACCCCAAGGAGAGATACTCGATCTAATGAACCCCCTATCAAGTAGCTCTTGCAACTGCTCCATCAACTCTTTCATCTCTGTCGGAGCCAACCGATACGGTGCCTTGGCAACAGGTTGGGCACCCGGTATCAGATCAATCTAAAACTCGATCTCTCTGTCAGGTGGCACTCCTGATAAGTCTTCTGGTAACACGTCTGGAAAGTCAAACACAACCGGTACATCGGCTAGTCGTGGTGTTGGCGTATCCACATCCTTTACATAGGCCAAGTAAGCGCTACATCCACGCCTCATACACTTTCCCGCCACCGCCATCGAGATCACTTTCGGAATCGTAGTAACCCGATCACCATAAACCGTCACTGAACTACCGTCAGGCGCTGTCAAACGAATCATCTTCTTGCGACACACAATGTTCGCCTCGAAGTCCGCCAACCAATCCATCCCAAAACCAAATCGAAACCACCTAAGGTCATCACAAACGGTCTAACAGGAAACTTATGACCCTCTCGCTCCACATCACACTTCTCTATCATCTCAGAAATCCTGGTAGACTTACCTATGGTAGTTTCTACATCAAAGGGCGCATCAACACGTCTACTACTAACAGGCAGCTTAGCACAGAAAGCAGCAGAAATAAAACTTTTACTGGCACCCGAATCAAATAACACAGAAGCTAAAGTTTTGTTCACCAGAAACGTACCGGACACGACATCAGGGTCCGTTCTAGCTTCCTCCTGTGTCATGGTGAATGCCCTGGTGCTCGCCCTCGGTCCTTCACCTCCTGTCTTCTTCGCCCCGGAGCTCTCAGCCTTCGGCCTCTTACAATCCTTGCTCATATGACCCTCTTCACCACAGTTATAGCACCGGTCTATACGACAGTCCTTTGCCATGTGCCCCGCCTTCCCACATTTGAAGCACAAGTTTGACCCAAATCTGCATTCCCCACTATGCTCCCTTCCACACTTGCCACACCTTTTTGATCCCGCACTCGATGTGACCACACGGCGGTCATCCCGTGCCTTCTTATTACCCGTCGAGGAATCACCCCGACCAAACCTCTTCCCCTGCCAGTTTTGATCACCACCGCTCTTCTTGCCACCTTCAGTCACCACCACCATTCTCTCATCATACAGTCTCCCTGCCAAATCCACCGCCGACCTAAACGTGCTCGGCCGGGCATCGATCATGTGCCTGCGAATATCTGCTGGCAAACCCTGAATATACCTCTTGATCTTTTGAGATGGAGGTGTCACCTGATCCGGCACCAGACGTGTCATCTCGTTGAATTTTGTGGTGTACTGCTGGTGTGTCATGGTTCCCGCCTCCAGTTGCAAGAACTCCCTTTCGACCTTGCCCATTTCCCGATGAGGACAAAACTCCTCAATTACCAACTATTAGTTCAGACCATCTCATCCTTCCAATGGCCCTGCTACCCTCGGCTTGGACAATGTTGTCCCACCAACACAGAGCCGAATCCATAAAAGAGTGGGTAGCGAACTTCACCATCTGGTCTTTCCGGCATTCGCTCATATCAAAAACAGCCTCCATTTCCCTCACCCACCGGTGAGCAGCAGCAGCAGTGCCGTTTCCATCAAAAGTTGGGGGCTTGCATCTCATAAACGCCCCGTAGTTACAGCCTCGTACCACCTCTTGCACGGGCTCATTTTCTTCCTCTTCCTCATTATCAGAGAAAATCGTTTCAGGCTCTGGTTGCTCCCGCTCCCCCGAGGCCCTGTTTCTCTCCTTTCTTTCTCCTTCTTTCACAGCCTTGACGACTTCAGTCACCATCGTTTCAGGCTCTGGTTGCTCCCGCTCCCCAGAGGCCCTGTTTCTCTCCTTTATTTCTCCTTCTTTCACAGCCTTGACGACTTCGGTCACCATAGACGGTAAGATTGTCTGCATGACCTGATGTACTTCTTCAACAACAGCCTCCTTTACCGAGGCCCTCAAGTTTGCACTCTCATCCCCAGCCTTCGGATGAGGGGTCTAAGGTTCTTCAGGAACCACCTTCTCCACTCTAGACCTTCCTCTTTTAGGTTGCAGATCAGCATCAGGCCCATCACGACCTCCACCCCTAGAAGCTTTAGAGGATCTACCACCAGCCATTCTCAATATCACACTGAAAGATTCAAACACCAACACGGTCATTCAAGGAAACAGCTCAGTTATGTCAAGTATAGTAAGTCCCTAATTACAGTGGCCAGTTGTGATTAGCCACTTACTTTACTTTTCATACCCCAAGCATTACCTGTCCTGACTACATCAGTATTTAAATCTACATACAACACATAACCACATACCATGCGCACATAAAACCGGTTAACTTTACGAAAATACCTGATGGCACGCAGCTACTCAGATTGGCATCCCATTCCCTTTTCGTCCCATTCTCAGTTTAAGTTAAGGTTTATTTTGAAAATTTACCCGTTTCACTTAAACTTTGGCTCTAATACCACTTGTAAGGCCCCATTCCCGGGACGCCTACAGTTGGTCATTCATCGCACATAAAACACATAATTACATTTGCTTCATGAAAATATTGCAGCGGAAACATTCAAAAATGACATCTCATTTCATTATATACACTTTTGCCAAATAATACATCATTATCCGATTACAAAATACATGTTTGCATTACATCACAAAAGCATTATAAATGGATGCCATCCTAAAAGAGCCGAGTAGCCTTGTAGTGCCATCCTCAGCAATCATTACCTGCCAACAGGAAATACATAAAAAGTCTGCATTGCTGAGTGAGTTCTAGTTTAATAATAAAACATACTTTACTTTCATTAGAACAATTCCTTTTCTCATGCGATCATACATCATACGTATACACAGATAATATCATTATTATCTTTCATTACATTTGTTAACTTTCATTCATTTCATACGTTCGTTCTTCCGAGACTGTTGCGACGACAGGGTTGCTCACCTCATTAGCAATCTCAACGATTGCACGCTATCTGAGTCTGTTGCAACCATAGGGTTGCTCACCTCATTGCCAATCTCAACGATAGCATGCTATCCAAGTCTCTTGCAACAACAGGGTTGCTCACCTTATGGCAACATCAATGATAGCATGTTATCCGAGTCTCTCGCAACAACAGGGTTGCTCACCTCATGGGCAATCTCAATGATTACACGCTATCCGAGTCTGTTGCAACAACAGGGTTGCTCACCTCATGGCAACATCAACGATAGCATGCTATCCGAGTCTGTTGCAACAACAGGGTTGCTCACCTCATGGGCAATCTCAACGATTGCACGCTATCCGAGTCTGTTGCAACAACAGGGTTGCTCACCTCATATATGTGCTTGCAAGCCTTTCCCTCGTTCATTCATCATTCATTAATGCATGCATTCTTAATTCATGTTCCTCTTTCATTATCTTTCACTTTACATTACATAATACTTCATTCATTCATTAACACGACACGTAAAGCCACAAGAAAGATAAACATACATCATAATAGGGAACATATAATACACTGACATCATCATCATACAGGGCAACATCATACATACATAACCTGCATAAACATGCAACATCATCATCCTCATCATGCCCAACATACTCTCTAAGGTCATAACAGTCATCTTACTTGCTCTTACAGGAACCTTTACGTCAAAACTTACATCTGCACTTTCAATCCCGAAAGTCAGAAGTCGAACTACACTTTCCTTCGGGTGCAACAGCCCTATTCGGGCGTATGGACACCCTTCAGTCGCATGGCCTCCATGCGACTGAACATCATGTGATAGGACTCATGCGGATGAACATCTATGCGAATGAACACCCAGTCGTGCGTATGGACCTTATGCGGATGGAACTAATGCGAATGAGCACCTATGCGACTGACCTCATACGAATGGACTCATACGACTAAGCACCTATGCGACTGGACCCTCAGTCGTATGACTCCCCATGCGACTGGACTCCCTATCGTGCGAATGAAACCTTAGTCGTGCAAATAAACCCTCAATCGTGCGAATGAATCCCAATCGTGCGAATGAACCTCAATCACCTCTAAATCGGCCGTATGGCCTCCATTCGGTCGCCTAGCCCTAGCTGATGCAGAATGGAGTTCATCCTGAACCCAATCTGCCATTTTCGGCCTTCAAGCTCATCCAAACCCATTCTAAGCCTAAATCAACCATCTTAAACCTTAGGAATGCATACCATAACACCATACAAGCACACACAAGCCTGGAAATAAACTCTAAACGCATCACATGCAACACACCCAAATGGGTCATAAACACACACATACAAAAACGGGTTTTTCATGCTTTCCAACCCCAAATCGGTTGAAAACAAGTAAAATTGGGGTCCTAGAACTCACACAAACGAGCACAACGACAAGGGCTTCGATTTGACTCGCTCCTTAATGATTTTGGCCACTCGAACCAACCCGAACCAACACTTCTTCTTCTTTTCTTCCTTTTTCTCTTCTCCTCTCTTTGATAGCTGAAATGTGAGTGTGTAGGGAGAGTATGGCTGCCCTCTCCCTACTAATATCACCACATTTCCAACTTTCCTTCGTTGGCGAGTTTGGTCTCTCGACTTTGAACTTTATTTATTTTTCTCCTTTTGTCGGCTTCAAAAGATATAAATAACCGGGTGTTACATAAGTCTATTAGACAACCAAGATGTAGGACTCAAGAGCAAGAGGTTCCAACTGCTGACCCACCACCCCATGAGTTGAAGGGTGATACAAGTATAGAGGCCATCATAGGGAAGAACCAAGTAAATCAACCCACATCCACAAGTGATGATCCACCCCTAACTACCAAAGCCAGAAAAATAGGGCTAAGGTTGCCAGAAAAACTTCCAAGAAAGTGGCTGTATCCAAGCTGAAGATAGACACAAAACAAAAGGGTGTGTTCATTTCAGCTGGATTCCAGGTGGTTGAAAACTCTGATCCTGGAAAGAAATGTAGTACCAGCACTCCTATCCTGCTGAAGGATAAGAAGTTAAAGGGGAAGACTGTTGATAAAGACAAGAAGAGCAAGAAACAACAGTCATCGAATTCCCCAAAGACTAACATTGCATGCATAATGTGTGGTCTGCAAAACCATATGGCTAAAGATTGTTACTACAATCCTGCAAGCAGACATTATGCAAATAATGTTAAAAAGAAAGGAGTCAAGGAGGGTTTCACATTTGGACCTTATCACATGGTTCAAGTGATGAGAAAAGGAAAGCTTGTTTCCGAAGCAAAGTTGCTTTCGGAAGAAACTCATTCTTTTGAAGGGAAAATAGCTTCGGAAGTTAAGCCAAAGAAAATTTAAAAGAACAAGAAAGTTCCTTTGAAACCTTTCGAGAAGAAGACTGTTTCGGAAGAAAAGGTGGTGAAGGCTTCTTTCAAGAAGAGAGAAGCTTTGGAAGAATGCCATGCTGCTCAAGCTTCAACAAACTCATCTACACTGATTAGCCAAGGGATGGAATGGAAGATCAAAGAAGATGTTGTAGCCCAAACATCTTCTTCACAGACATCTATTGAGCCCTCTCCCATATATTTTGGTTCAATTTTGTTATCCTTATTGGTAGAACCCAAGACCAGCAAGGCTTGGGTTTCCAATCATAACTAACTTTTCACCTTATGTGCAGGGACATCCACATGACAAGAATAACAATGGGTGAATTGTAGATAGTGGATACATTTCAGGCAGAGGATGTGTATCCAATGGCAAGTTAACGGTCGACAAAGTAAAATTTGTCAAACAGGTTCAACACAACCTTTTAAGTGTTTCTCAATTCAGTGATCAAAAGCACCAAATGCTTTTAAGAGAACATGAGTGCATTATCCTCAAACCTGGGATGACAATTCCTTAGTAATTGGTGCTTCTTAGATCTCTCAGGAAAGGGGATATGTACAAGCTAGATATGAACAATGCTTCCCCATTAAGTGGAGTATCATGATTTCTTTCCGAAGCTGATGGTGATGAGTCAACTCTGTGGCATAAACGTATGTGTCATGTCAATTTTTAAACCATGAATAAATTGGTTAAAAATAACTTGGTACATGGTGTGCCTAAAAAAGAATTTTTATGTAGAGACAACTGTGCTGCATGCCTGAAAGGAAAGCAACATGGAGCATCTCACAAATCCAAAGAAGTTAACTCTATCACCACACTATTACACTTATTGTGCATGGATCTATTTGGTCCACAAGTATAATGAGCATTGGAAGGAAATCATACTACCTTGTGATTGTTGATGATTTTAATAGATTTACATGGGTATTATTTTTAAGAACTAAAGATGAAACTGCTGAAACTTTATAATCTTTTATCCTTAAAATAGATAATCAAATTGATCACAAGGTTAAGATAATTAGGTGTGATCAAGGGACTGAGTTTAAGAATCAAGTTCTTGACTGATTTTGTAACTCAAAAGGGATTGCCAGACAATATAATGCTCCTAGAACTCCTCAAAAAATGGTGTTGCTGAGAGGAGAAATAGGACACGTATGGAGGCTGCTTGAACTATGTTAGCTGATTCAAAGCTACCTCTAGCATTCTGGGCAGAGGCAGTCATCACTTCATGCTATGTGCATAATAAAGTTCTTGTAGTTAAGCCACATGGAAAAACCCCTTATGAGTTATGGAAAAAGAGGCCACCGTTCATTGGCTTTCTTAGGTCCTTTGGCAGTAGGTGTACCATACTTAACACAAAGGACAATTTGGTAAAATTTTCTGAAAAGTCAGATGATGCTATCTTTGTTGGATATTCCTCTACTCTATTGCCTATAGACTGTATAACATTAAAAATAAACAATTTGAGGAATCATCCAACATTGTTGTCAATGAGCACACTCCTTGTGTTAGGGGTAATGGCCATGATCATATTTTTGATTTAGAGTTGTTTCCAAACTATTCTAAACCCTCTTGTGAGAATGTTTCAGCTAGAACAGGTACTCAAAGTGATTCAGATGATGACCAACTATTTGAATTACCTAGACCTCATCCAATTCTCCAAGAATTGCTGAAAATCAAGCTCCCACAATTGGCAGATCTGATAGCATAACTATCTCAGAAACAAGTGGAGCTTCAATAAGTTGTCAATAAAGTGAGCCTCAAAACTCATCCGGTGACAATGCACAACACCAATCTGATGGAAGTAGTATTTTGAAGGAACAAGCAACTGTTAATACTGCTTAACAGCCAACTCATACTGATGTTGTTTCTCCATCATGCAATCAGTCCTCATTGAATGAGTGTGAAACATCAGCTGTACAATATGTTCAAAACCTTGAGCCAAACTTTTCCAATCTGGATCTATCCATGCAACTGGATGTGATTCCTAGGCTCAGGATTCACAACACTCATCCAGCTGAGAACATCATTGGAGATGTCTCTGAAGGCGTGAGAACAAGGGGCAAACTCACAATAGGAATGTCTGCCTGTACTCATGCTTCCTATCTCAGATGGAACCCAATAAGGTAGAAGAAGCCTTGAAAGATAGTAGCTGGGTTGAATCAATGCAAGAGGAATTGCTTCAATTCAAAAGACAAAAGGTTTGGAACCTATGTCCATAACCATCTGGTCAAGTACCAATATGCATAAAATGGGTATTCTGGAACAAGAGAGAAATCATCAAGAACAAGACAAGGCTGGTAGTTCAAGAATACACTCAAGAGGAGGGAATTGATTACACTAATGTCTTTGCACCTGTGGCAAGACTTGAGGCAGTGAGGATCTTTCTTGCTTATGTTGCATCCAAGAATTTTACTGTCTACTAGCTAGATGTTAAGTGTGCATTTCTATATGGGGAAATATATAGGAAAGTCTATATATGCTAGCCTCCAGGATTTGAAGACCCACAGCACCCCAACTATGTGTGCAAATCGGATAAAGCTCTTTATGGGCTGCACCAGGCACCTAGGTTGTGGTATGATACTTTGTCTCAATTTCTCCTGAAGAATGGTTACACAAGAGGTACCATTGACAAGAGTTTGTTCATAAGAAAGTCTAGGAAAGATATTCTGCTCGTACAAGTCTATGTTAATGAAATCATATTTGGTTCTTCAAATGACCAAATGTGCAAAGACTTTGAGAGAAGTATGAAGAAGAAGTTTGAGATGAGTTCCATGGGAAAAATGGACTTTTTCCTTGGAATTCAGGTAAAGCAGATGAAAGATGAGTTCTTTATCAATCAATCTAAGTATGTCAATGACATTTTAGAGAGATTTGATATGAAAGATTGCAAGCCAGCAAAGACTCCTATACCCAGAAATCACAATCTTTGTCCTGACTCTGAGGGGGAGGATACTGATCAACATCAGTATAGGGCAATCATTGGATCTCTGATGTATCTCACAGCAAGTAGACCTGATATTATGTTTGCAACGTGTATCTATGCAAGATATCAGGCTGCTCCAAAGGTGTCTCACCTAGTTGCTGCCAAGAGAATTCTTAGATACCTCAAAGGAGCACCTAAACTGGGTCTCTGGTATCCAAGGAACACCAATTTCAATCTCTATGGCTATATTGATAGTGACTATGGTGGCTGCAACATCAACAAGAAATCAACATCAGGAGGATGTCAATTTCTTGGTGGAAGGATCATCTCATGGCAATGCAAAAAGCAATCATGTGTCTCAACATCTACTGCTGAAGTTGAATACATTGCTGCTGATAGTTGTTGTGCTTAGCTGCTGTGGATTTAAAACCAGATGAAAGACTATGAATTCAACTTCATGAGCATTCCTATCCATATTGACAACAAGAGTGCTATCTCCATTATAGAAAATCCTGTCAAGCACTCCAAGACAAAGCACATTGACATCAGGTACCATTTCATTAGAGATATTCATGAGAAAAGCTTATTAAACTAGTCAAAGTTGACTCAACTGAAGAATACGCTGATTTATATCAAATCTATTTCCAAAGCTTGAAAACCTCTTTTACTCGGAAGACCATCTTACTCTCGGAAGTAAATTTCCCTTAGAATAAATTTACCTTCGGAAGTAAGCTTGTCTTCGGAAGTAGAATACCTTCGGAAGAGCCTTTACCTCGGAAGAAAGCTTTACTGTGTAACGAAAATATTTTGAGCCCCACTCTGTAAAAAGGTAAAGATTTTATTAATTATGTCAGAATATTTTAAACAGATTTAACCTTACCGCCCTTGTCACACCATACCCCATACCATCACTTCACCTTATTCATCTGCCACTTCCACCCATTTAAATACTTCCGACTCATTTCCTTAATCCTTTTACCAATTTCACTACCCTAAGTTTCCTTCATCTTCAATTTACCCAAAATTAAACCTTTCCTTGTAACTTTTTTCAACAATGGCACTAAACTCTCAGCATAACCAAGTCGCACTCCTCGACTCTTCCAAGGATGTTGACTTCTCTGAAATCATCTCCTTCCTTACCCAATCCACCTACTACACTTCCCTAATTGTCAACCCCATTGTTTACTCGAACCACATGGCCGAATTCTAGGGAAACGGTCATATTGAAACCCTGAACGGAGTTAGGGTTATTAGGTCGAGCATTTGTGGTCAAGAGATAATCATTTCTAAACAAATCATCTGGGAGTATCTAGAGCTTCATGATGAGGGCGCTCCTACTGAATTCCTCAAACCAGACCTAGATGACACATATATCCAGATGGGATATGGTGGTGATGTGAATAGGTCAATCGTGTACAAAAGTTTAATTTCTCTTACAACTGGAAGTTCCTGCTTCATATAATCCTTCACTGCCTGTCAAACAAGTCTGGGGGATGGGATCAAATTCCCTATAAGCTAGGAAGCCTAGTTCACGGGTTGGTAAAAGGCCTCAAAAATAACTATACAAGGTTCATGCTGACCAATCTTATAGGGAACCTTCAACGGGAATCATTTTATATGTACCCTAGGTTTATTCAACATATAATCAACTGTGAGCTGGATCAGAGTACGCTTGTCTGTGCAGCTGCTCTACTTATCCCTCACATGAGGCCGGCCATCTTCAAGGTGCTGAAGAGGATGTCCACCAACTTTACAGGAAGATACACTGAGCTTCTTCTAGGTATGATTGAGCCAATGGCCCCTGTTGACATCCCTGTTAACCCCATAGGTGATGAACGCAAACCAGCAATAACCACCACCATGCTAAATCTTCTTTCCCACCCTATTAAAATTATATATCAGAGACGATCCAAGCAAACCCTTATTCAATCTTCTCTGATTGAACAAGTCCCCCTTGTTCAATCCAAAAAGGGTAGAGTGGAAACATGGGCTTCCACTCAGTCTGAGATCCCACCTTTCTTTAAAATATACCTCAATATGGGTATTGAGTCTCCTCAATCTCAATCCCATGAGCCCCAAACCCAAGCTGAAAACCCTCAGGATGAGTCTCTATACTCTCCTGAGCAGCCAAAAAAGGGACAGCCTTATCATAGGCTTAGTTCCATTAGACATTGATCTAAGTCATTAGGCATTACTTCTATACCTTTTACTGACCTTATAATAGGTACTGATGAAGAGATCATGTCTCTTTATGGATCAACTGAGCCTAGAGAGATCTTTGATTTCTAGCCCCCATCAGCAAATCCAAACTGAGGTGAGTCCCACCGATATGGATGGGACTCATGTAGATTCAGCTGCCACTACTGAAGGTGCCTCAATGGAACCTCAGGACAGTGGTAACATCTCTAAGAATGAATCTACAGTAACCGTGCCTTGTGATGACTCTGAGAGAGACGAGGGAAAAATGCAACTCACTATCAGAGACCTACTTTCTAAAGTCTCAAACCTTGAATTCAGGGTTAAGACTTTAGAGGATAGGTATGCCACTCAGCAACTTGAGATCGAAAATCTCAAGGCCAAACTAGCTGAGAAACAGACTAAAAGATTTGTTAGGCATGTACCATTCAAGTCTCTTTGACTTCTTCCTCTAGCTCATCAAGCTCTCAAGATGATGCTACCAAAAAGGAGGAGAAAGTTCAGAGAAAAACACATGTGGAGCAACAAACTTTAGCTCTTTCTACACTTTCTGCAAGATATCCAGCTCAGCAATCAACTACTTTCCCTGAGCCTCCTCCCATCATCCTTCAAATGGACCCAAGGATGCTCATAGATTTGAATAGGTTCCTAACTAGGTTCCTAATAGGCTCATCTCATGAACAACCGAGTCCAAATGTTGTTGTGGCATACTTTGGAGTTGAAGAGTTCCAAAGGTTGAATGCACCATCTACCACTGTTAAAGGAGTTCATCAACCTAAGGTCCACATTGAACACAAGATTGATTTCGAAGGGGACATGGGGACTGATGGCCCAGCAATCGATAGTGCAATCCCACAAACTTCCGAAGCTAAAGTCAAAGTTGCAAAAGAATTATTTCAAACTTCCGAAGCTGAGATACAAGTGGTGGAAGGGTTATATTCTTTGTCTGAGGATCTAATTATCACAAATGCAATCCTTGTAAGGCCCCGTTCTCGGGACGTCTACAGTTGGTCATTCGTCGCATATAAAACAAATAATTACATTTAACTTTCATAAAATATGGCAGCGGAAATATTTAAAACTTCCTCCCATTTCAATATAATAGTTTTTGCCAAATAATACATCATTATCCAATTACAAAATACAAGTTTGCATTACATCACAAAAGCATTATAAATGGATACCATCCCAAAAGAGCCGAGTAGCCTTGCAGTGTCATCCTCAACAATCATTACCTGCCAACTGGAAACACATCAAAAGTCAGCGTTGCTGAGTGAGTTCTAGTTTTATAATAAAACATACTTTTCTTTTGTTAAAACCGTTCATTACATCCATGCGATCACACATCATATGTTCACATAGATAATAGTTATTATCTTCATCATTCGTTAACTTCCTTTTATTCATTCATTCATTCTTACTTTCATTCGTTCGTTCATCATTATATCTTTTCTCTTCGTCAACACCATGAACTTTACCCTTCATGCCCGTGGTACTGGGCCTAAGCCTATCATAGACCTTCATTCATGGTGCCCAGCACCTCTGGCCACAGTACCTAGGATAAAGTTCAGGTATACCATTATCGTGTGCTATGCCTTTCATGCTCATGGTACTGGACCTAAGCCTATCATAGACCTTCATTCATGGTGCCCAGCACCTCTGGTCACAGTACCTAAGGCAAGCAACAATGGTTCCATACAAATGGTCAATCACAAAGAAAGACCCCAATATGCATCCTCCCGGGGTAGCGAACTCGCACACCATTGGGCTAACACCTTTTAATGGCGTGTCCCGATATCCAATGCTTGCAAGACTATTATTACATTCCATCGCTTATTAATGCATGCATTCGTTCATCATGTTCCTCTTTTATTATCTTCCACTTTACGTTACATACTACTTTCATTTCATTCATTAACATAACACGTAAAGCCACAGGAAAGATAAACATTCATTAAAATCAGGAACATCAACATACACAGTCATCATCATCATACAGGGCAACATCATACATACATAACATACATCATGCATAACTATGCAACATCATCATCATCATGCCCAACATACCCTCTAAGGCCTCAACTGTCATCTTACATGAACTTACGGTAATGTCCATGTCAAAACTTACATCTACACTTTCCCCGAAAGTCAGTAAGTAAATTACACATTTCCCCGAGTACAACAGCCCTACTTGGGCGTATGGACACCCTTCAGTCGCATGGCCTTCAGGCAACTGAACTTCATGCAATTGGACTCATGCGGATGAACATCTATGCGAATGGACACCCAGTCGTGCGTATGGACCCTCAATCGTGTGAATGAACCTCAATCGCACCTCAGTCGGTCGTATGGCCTCCAGTCGGCCGTATGGCCTCCAGTCGGTCGCCTAGCCCTAGCTGATGCAGAAAAGAGTTCATCCCGAACCCATTTTGCCTCCAAGCTCATCCAAACCCATTCTAAGCCTAAATCAACTATCCTAAACCTTAGGAATGCATACCACAACACCATACAAGCACACACAAGCCAGGAAACAAACTCCAAACGCATCATACAACACACACCCAAATGGGTCAAACACACACACATACAAAAATGGGCTTTTTATGCTTTACAGCCCCAAAATCATTTGAAAACAAGTAAAAGAGGGGTCCTAGAACTCACAAAAACGACCACAACGAGAAGAGCTTAGATTGGGCTTGCTACACGACGATTTTGCACACTAAAATACACTCGAACCACCCTTTTCTCTCTTTCTCCCCTTTCTCTCTTCTCTCTTTGCTGAAATGTGAGTGTGGGGAGAGGGTAAGGGCTGCCCTCTCCCTTTAAATACCACCACACACTCGACTTTCTCTCGGTGGCGAGTTTGGTCCCTCGACTTGGGACTTTATTTCTTATTCTTCATTCGTCGACTTCAAAATAAATAAATAACCAGGTATTACAAGTCCACCCCCTTAAATAGGTTTCGTCCCCGAAACCTGTTATTCCTCGAACAAACGTGGGTAATGTTGCCTCATCTCTTCTTCGGTCTCCCACGTCGACTCGGATCCTTTCCTGTGCTTCCACTGTACACGCACAAGAGGAGCCGTTTTATTCCTCAGCCTCTTCTCCTTTCGATCGATGATTGCCACTGGTTGCTCCACATAATTGAGCCGTTCGTCTACTTTGATATCTTCCAGTGGAACAATCATATCTTTATCTTCCACACACTTCCTTAGATGAGATACATGGAATGCCGGGTGAATTCCACTTAACTCATCCAGTAACTCCAATCTATAGGCCACCTCTCCTACTTGAGCAATGATTCGGAAATGGCATATGTACCTTGGGCTCAACATGCTCCGCTTTCGAAAACGAATGATACCCTTCCAAGGTGAGACCTTCAACATAACCCGGTCACCCACCTGGAATTCAATCGGTTTGCGTCGTTTATCAGCATACGACTTCTGTCTATCTTTGACTACCTTCATGAAGGCTTTGATCTTTTCGAGCTTCTCAGTCGTAGCCTCGATCACCTCGACGCTCCCTAACTCCTTCTGACCAGTATCACCCCAACAAACGGATTTTCTGCATCTCCTACCGTATAGCATCTCATATGGGGGCATACCGATGCTAGCATGATAACTGTTGTTGTACGAGAATTCAGCTAACGGTAAGTGGTCATCCCAACTTCTTCCAAAATCGATAACACATGCCCGAAGCATGTCCTCCAAGGTCTGAATGGTCCTTCCTAACTGACCATCAGTCTGGGGATGATAAGACGTGCTAATATGTAACCTCGTCCCCATGGCGTCGTGGAACTTCTTCCAGAATTTGGATGTACACCGGGTGTCACGATCAGACATAATAGACACCGGCACACCATGACGAGTTACAATTTCCTTGATGAATAGATCAGCCAACCTCTCATATGAATATGTCTCACGGATTGGTGGAAAGTGAGCACTCTTCGTCAAGCGGTCAACTATCACCCATATGGCATCATACCCTTTCGGGGTACGCGGCAGCTTCGTGATGAAATTCATTGTGATGTGCTCCTACTTCCATTCCGGTATATCTAAAGGTTGGATCTTCCCATACGGCTTCTGATGCTCGGCCTTCACTTGCAAACAAATAAGGCACTTACTCACATACTCCACTACGTCAGGCTTCATACCCGGCCACCAATAATCTTTCTTCATGTCTTGGTACATCTTTATAGCACCGGGATGAATGGAGTATCGAGTCTTATGAGTTTCCTCCATGATCTTCACGCGTAGATCCCCAAGACGAGGAATCCACACATGACCGAATCTGGTTCTAACACCGAGTGTGTTCTCACCCAATTCCGCGACCAGACCTCTCATTCTTTCAGAGTTAAGATGATCTTCTTTCAATGCCTCATCTTGAAACTCTTTGACTTGCTTCATCACATCCGAGGTCATGATAAACTAGTATGGCTCGGGTCTCTCCTTTCAGCTAAGGGCATCCGCCACCACGTTGGCTTTGCTCGGATGGTAATGGATCTCGCAATCATAGTCTTTTATGAGCTCCAACCATCTTCTCTGCCTCATGTTCAGGTCCTTCTGCTCAAAGAAGTACTTCAAGCTTTTGTGGTCAGTGAATATGGTGCACTTGGTCCCGTAAAGATAGTGCCTCCAAATCTCTAACGCAAAGACCACGGCTGCTAGCTCCAAGTCATGAGTAGGGTAATTGACCTCATGAACCTTCAACTGTCGGGATGCATAGGCTATAAGCTTTCCTCTCTGCATTAACACTTACCCCAACCCCAAATAGGAAGCATCAGAATAGACCACCAGATCTTCACTTCCATCGGGTAATGAGAGAACAGGAGCTTGAGTCAACCTCGCCTTCAATTCCTCGAACGCCTTCTCTTGAGCTTGACCCCACACAAACTTCACATCTTTCCGGGTCAATTTAGTTAGTGGAGAAGTGATCTTAGAGAAGTCTTGAATAAATCTTCTGTAGTAGCCCGCCAAACCCAAGAAGCTACGAATCTCGGATGGCGTCTTTGGTGACTTCCATTGCATAACCGCCTCCACCTTTGCCGAGTCTACCATAATCCCGTCAGGATTCACCACGTGACCCAAGAACTGAACCTCGCACAACCAGAACACGCACCTGGAGAACTTGGCGTACAACTTCTCCCTTCTCAACGTCTCTAGAACTTCCCGAATGTGACCAGCATGCTCTGTCTCACTCCTCGAGTAAATGAGGTATCATCAATAAACATGATCACTGATTTATCCAACATCGGCCGACACACTCGATTCATTAGATCCATAAAAGCAGCTGGCGCATTGGTCAAACCAAAAGACATGACAAGGAACTTGTAGTGACCATATCGCGTGCGAAAAGCTGTTTTAGGGATATCTTGCTCCTTCACCTTCAACTGATGGTAGCCCGATCGAAGTTCTATCCTTGAAAACCAACTGGCACCTTGCAGCTGATCGAATAAATCATCTATTCTCGGTAAGGGGTATCGGTTCTTTATCGTCAGCTTATTCAGCTCACGGTAGTCAATACACATCCTCATACTACCGTCTTTCGTCTTCACAAACGGGACTGGAGCACCTTAAGGAGAGATACTCGGTCTAATGAACCCCTTATCAAGCAGCTCTTGCAACTGCTCCATCAACTCTTTCATCTCTGTCAGAGCCAGACGATACGGTGCCTTGGCAACAGGTTGGGCACTCGGTATCAGATCGATTTGAAACTCGATCTCTCTTTCAGGTGGCACTTCTCAAAAGTCTTCTGGGAACAAGCCTGGAAAGTCACACACAACCGGTACATTGGGTAGTTGTGGTGTTGGCGTATCCACATCCTTTACATAAGCCAAGTAGGCACTACATCCACGCCTTATACACTTTCCCGCCACCGCCATCGAAATTACTTTCGGAATCGTCGTGACCCGATCACTATAAACTGTCATCGAACTCCCATCAGGCGCTGACAACTGAATCATCTTCTTGCGACACACAATGTTTGCCTAGTAGTCCGCTAACCAGTCCATCCCAAGAATCAAATCGAAACCACCTAAGGTCATCACAAACAGTCTAACAGGAAATTTATGACCCTCTAGCTCCACATCACAGTTCTCTATCATCTCATAAATCCGAGTAGACTTACCTATGGCAGTTTCTACATCAAAGGGCGCTTCAACACGTCTACTACTAACAGGAAGCTTAGCACAAAAAGAAGCAGAAATAAAACTTTTACTAGCACCAGAATCAAATAACACAGAAGCTAAAGTTTGATTCACTAGAAACGTACCGGACACAACATCAGGGTCCGTCCTAGCTTCCTCCTATGTCATGGTGAATGCCCTGGCACTCGCCCTCGATCCTTCATTCCCCGTTTTCTTCACCCCGGAACCCTCAGCCCTCGGCTTCTTACAATCCTTACTTATGTGACCCTCTTCACCACAGTTAAAGCACCGGACCGTACCACAGTCCCTTGCCATGTGCCCCGCCTTCCCATATTTAAAGCACAAGTTCGACCCAAACCTACACTCCCCACTATGCTCTCTCCCACACCTACCGCACTTCTTCACACCTGCACCCGATGCGACCACACGGCGGGTCCACCTGTGCCTTCTTGTTACCCGTCGAGGCATCACCCCGACCAAACCGCTTCCATGCCAGTTCCGATCACCACTACCCTTCTTGCTACCTTTAGTCACCACCACTGTCCTCTCATCATAGAGTCTCCCTGCCAAATCCACCGCCGACCAAAACGTGCTCGGTCGGGCAGCGATCATATGCCTGTGAATATCCACCGGCAAACCCTGAATGTACCTCTTAATCTTCCGTTACAGAGGCGTCACCTGATCCGGTACCAGACGTGCCATCTCGTTGAACTTCGTGGTGTACTGCTGTGTGTCATGGTTCCCGCCTCTAACTGCAAGAACTCCCTCTTAACCTTGTCCATCTCCCGGTGAGGACAGAACTCCTCAATCACTAACTTCTTCAATTTGGGCCATCTCACTCTCCCGGTTGCCCGATTACCCTCAGCTTGGACAATATTGTCCCACCAGCATAAAGCTGAGTCCACAAACGAGTGGGTAGCAAACTTCATATTTTGGTCCTCCCGAGACTCGCTGATATCAAGAACAGCCTCCATTTCCCTTATCCACCGGTGAGCAGCAGCAACAGTGTCGTTACCATCGAAAGTAGGGGGCTTGCATCTCATAAACGCCCCATAGTTACAGCCTCGTGCCACCTCTTGCACAGGCTCATCTTCCTCTTCCTCGTCTTCATTATCAGAGAAAATTGTTTTAGGCTCCGGTTGCTCTCATCCCCCCGAGGCCCTGTTTCTCTCCTTTCTTTCTCCTTCCTTTACAGCCTTGATGACTTCGGTCACCACAGACGGTAAGATTGTCTGCATGACCTGATGTACCTCTTCACCAATAGCCTCCTTTACCGAGGCCCTCAAGTTAGCACTCTCATCCCCAGCTTCCGGATGAGGGGTCTCAGGTTCTTCAGGAACCACCCTTTCAACTCTAGGGCTTCCTCTTTTAGGTCGCGGTTCAGCATCAGGCCCACCATGGCCTTCACCCCTAGAAGCTTTAGAAGATCTACCACCGGCCATTCTCTATCACACTGAAAAATTCAAACACCAACACGGTCATTCAAGGGACCAGCTCAGTTTATGTCAAGTATAGTAAGTCCCTAATTAAAGTGGCCAGTTGTGATTAGCCACTTACTTTATGCTTCATACCCCAAGCATTACCTGTCCTGACCACATCAGTATTTAAATCTACCAGCAACACATAAACCATATAACATGCGCATATAATACCGATTAACATTACGAAAATACCTGATGGCATGCAGCTACTCAGATTGGCATCCCATTCCCATTCCGTCCCATTTTCAGTTTAAGTTAAGGTTTATTTTGAAAATTTACCCATTTCACTTAAACTTTGGCTCTGATACCAACTTGTAAGGCCCCGTTCCCGGGACGCGTACAGTTGGTCATTCGTCATACATAAAACAAATAATTACATTTAACTTTCATAAAATATCGCAATGGAAACATTTAAGACTTCCTTCCATTTCAATATAATAGCTTTTGCCAAATAATACATCATTATCCAATTACAAAATACAAGTTTGCATTACATCACAAAAGCATTATAAATGGATGTCATCCCAAAAGAGCCGAGTAGCCTTGTAGTGCCATCCTTAGCAATCATTACCTGCCAACTGGAAACACATAAAAAGTCAGTGTTGCTGAGTGAGTTCTAGTTTTATAATAAAACATACTTTTCTTTTGTTAAACCTATCATTACATCCATGCGATCACACATCATACGTACACATAGATAATAGTTATTATCTTCATCATTCGTTAACTTCTTTTCATTCATTCATTCATTCTTACTTTCATTCGTTCATTCATCATTATATCTTTTCTCTTCGTCAACACCATGAACAATACCCTTCATGCTCGTGGTACTAGGCCTATGTCTATCATAGACCTTCATTCACGGTGCCCAGCACCTCTGGCCACAGTACCTAGGATAAAGTTCAGGTATACCATTGTCGTGTGCTATGCCTTTCATACTCATGGTACTGGACCTAAGCCTATCATAGACCTTCATTCACGGTACCCAGCACCTCTGGTCACAGTACCTAAGGCAAGCAACAATGATTCCATACAAATGGTCAATCACAAAGAAAGACCCCAATGTGCATCCTCCCGGGGTAGCGAACCCGCACACCGTTGGGCTAACACCTTTTAATGGCGTGTCCCGATATCCAATGCTTGCAAGACTATTATTACATTCCATGGCTTATTAATGCATGCATTCGTTCATCATGTTCCTCTTTTATTATCTTCCACTTTACGTTATATACTACTTTCATTTCATTCATTAACATAACACGTAAAGCCACAGGAAAGATAAACATTCATCAAAATCAGGAACATCAACATACACAGTCATCATCATCATACAGGGCAACATCATACATACATAACATACATCATGCATAAATATGCAACATCATCATCATCATCCCCAACATACCCTCTAAGGCCTCAACAGTCATCTTACATTAACTTCCGGGAATTTCCATGTCAAAACTTACATCTGCACTTTCCCCGAAAGTCCAATAATTAAACTACACATTTCCCCAGGTACAACAGCTTTACTTGGGCGTATGGACACCCTTCAGTCGCATGGCCTCCAGGCGACTGAACTTCATGCGATTGGACTCATGCGGATGAACATCTATGCGAATGGACACCCAGTCGTGCGTATGGACCCTCAATCGTGTGAATGAACCTCAATCGCACCTCAGTCGACTGTATGGCCTCCAGTCGGTCGCCTAGCCCTAGCTGATGCAGAAAGGAGTTCATCACGAACCCAATCTGCCATTTTCGGCCTCCAAGCTCATCCAAACCCATTCTAAGCCTAAATCAACTATCCTAAACCTTAGGAATGCATACCACAACACCATACAAGCACACACAAGCCCGGAAACAAACTCCAAACGCATCATACAACACACACCCAAATGGGTCAAACACACACACATAAAAAAACAGGTTTTCTATGCTTTCCAGCCCCAAAATCGTTTGAAAACAAGTGAAAGAGAGGTCCTAGAACTCACACAAACGACCACAACAAGAAGAGCTTCGATTGGGCTTGCTACACGATGATTTTGCACATTAAAATCCACTCGAACCACCCTTTTCTCTCTTTCTCCCCTTTCTCTCTTCTCTCTTTGCTGAAATGTGAGTGTGGGGAGAAGGTAAGGGCTACACTCTCCCTTTAAATACCACCACACACTCGACTTTCTCTTGGTGGCGAGTTTGGTCCCTCGACTTGGACTTTATTTCTTTTTCTTCATTCGTCGGCTTCAAAATAAATAAATAACCGGGTGTTACAATCCTTGAACTAGCATCTGAGGTAAATAGTGAAGACTTTCTCAATTTCTCTCACTCAAACACCATCATCATCTCATGCTCCAATCACCACTCACCAACCTAAAACCTCTTCACAACAACCTTCCAAGTCTCAAACTTCCGAAGATATTAAAGGGAAGAGGAAGTTGACTGCGGAAGAAATTCTAGAGCAAGAAAGGTTGGAAAAGCGAAGAAGAAAAGGTAGACTCCCCATTGGGAAGCTACTAGTTGCAAGTAGCACAACAGCTGTAGCCAACCAGGAGGTTATCAACAATCTAAGAAGAGTGGAGATCATTAACAAACTTGTCAATCTGGGAGCTGCTAGTGAAGATATGCTCTTCCTACCACTTGAGGAGCTGGTTGTGTTAGAAAAGGCAACCTTGCTGCGGAAAGAACAAGAAGAAGCAGCAAGTTTGGCCTTAGAGGAAGAAAGGATGATAAAGAAAGAAGAAGCTGACCAACAGCTTAGGAGTGAAAGGATAGCTTTCCTAAGCTCGAGGGGATTCTCACTTGAGGAACTAACTCTTCACAACAATGACACAATCTTGTGGCTTTTCAAGAAAGAACAAGATTAGATGGAGAAAGAGAGAAAGAGGGCTTTCAGGGAAAAGCTGAAGGAAAAGAAGAATAAAGAGGAAGAAGCTCAACTTGCAGCTATCAAGAAGATGGGTGATAAAGACTGGATGAAAGATTATCTTAGGGCCCATGGCTTCTCTGGCAGGCAGGTTGGTCCCATGTTTGAGAAGACCCTACAGCAACATGTCAGCAACATCAAAGCTGATATTCGCTCAGGAAGAAGGAAGGAGATGTACAAAAGAGTACAGGGGATGACTTCTAAGCCATAACCATAACAACAACCTCAACCTGAACCAATCCCTTTTTCTTTCCCCATCAAAACCGAGCCAACCACTGAGCCATACACTCTTGAACCCACATCACAATCATACCCTCTTCCTCACCCATTCCATCACAACAACCACCAGCACTACCCATCCTCAAACCTAAAAAACTCCCAGAACCCAACCATTACCTACCAAATAGTCACCCAAGTCATCCTCCCAACCATCCAAACCTTTTTCCTTAGAAGAATTCAAGGAGATCAAGAGGAAGCTCCTCAACTGTATCACTCTGAGCGATATCTCTTGTGAGGAGGGGTCCATCAAACTAACCTTCATTGATGACTTCTCATGTTTCCTCACAAGAAAACAATTCCTTGATCTGCCTAGAGGAACTCTGGACCAAGCTCTTAAACTATTAGCAACCAACTCTAACACTCTTGCGGAAGAAAAGAAGTTGCGGAGAAGAAAGCTGGTGAATTTACTGGACACTAGAAAGGGAGACAAGCTACCATCTCAACCTCTCATTCCTAGAAAGAAGATAGTCCAGTGGAGGTTCGAATACTCTTCTCACAACTTTGTTGTGGAAAGAGAGAATAGTGAAATCAACAGGCTCAATGCCTCTTCTCTGTTACACTTAAGCAGATTTGATATTGTTGAGTTAGCAGAGAAACCATTCTCCAATTCCTCCAACTCAGAGGTAGCTGCTCATATCAGGAATCATCTTAGCAGCCTTCATCTGGCTGAGCTGAATGCAAGAGTCAAGATTGAAGAAGGGTTAAAGATGAGAGAGAAGGAAGAAGGGGAAAGGTCAACAACCAAAGGCAAAGCCTTTCTACAAATGGTTGAAGGCCCTGAATTGGAATCCATAGTTAGATGGGAGTATGACTACAACTCCCGTCAACTAACTCTTTTTAGAGGGCCACAACAGCGGGTACATATCATTCAAAGTGACAGACTGGATCTCCTTTCTACGAATGATCTGTACAAACTTCTCAGCACCATATCTGGGAAGAACAAGAAAATAGATAAGTATTTTGTCTTCCTGGTGCTGAAAGTTTTGAGAAGTAGAAACAAGTGAGGTTTTGGTAGTGCAGGACCGTTTAAGGGCTTAAGAACAATTACAACACAACAACACAATGAGAAGATTAACTAAGCTCTAATCAAACAGTGAACTAGGTAACCAAAGGTGATACAAAGAACACAAGTAAAGCAAGAGACAGAACAAGAGAGTATGGGTTTCAAGGAGGCAGTATATTGCTTTCTCAAGTTCTTTTACAAGTGTTACAAAGCATAAAGAAAAGATACAAGAACTTGAAATACTTATACTACAACCTACAGCCGGCTATACTTTGAAAGCCAGCTGGATACAATTGACTAGACACTAACAAAATCAATTGTAGGATCAAAAGGCATATCTGCCTTTTGACCTTGTGACTATGACATGCCATAGCTCACATCCTTATACAATACAAAAAGGATAAAGTACATAAAGTGGAAAGTTGAAGACTCAAGACCTCAATGTACAGTTACCAAAAGCAAGGCCCTTTTCACCAACTCATGTAAGTTGGTGACTTTACAGAGATGCAGCGGAAAAGGTGCTTTATGGAACAGTACATCAGATAAAGCATGTGTACTAAAAGTCTTCGGAAGAAATCTGTCTTCATAGGTTGAAGCTTCGGAAGACTTTGTCTCTGAAGCTTCGGAAGACTTCATGTTTGGCTTCGGAAGATATTGGTCTTGGCTTCGGAAGATTTTACACTTAGAGTATTTTCTAATGCTTTGTGTAAAACTTCCGAAGCATTCTTCACTTCAGTACTTAGTGCATGTTGCTGAGACACTTAGGCTGTTTTGGGTTGCATCAGACTTCAGGAATCCTTACAAACTCCCCCTAGGCTGATGCTACCAAAACACTTGGAAGATCTTCAAATGTTGGTAGTCTTCAGTACAATCAGGACCATTCCTTTCTTCATGAGATGGTCAGGATCATCAAGACTTTCATAGTATCTTCTCATCTCAAAGAGATCATGCAGAGGTAAGTTGATTATGTCTTGCCATGAGTAGACATTCTCAACACCTTGATCTCTGATAACAGTCCATCTCTCTGGATTGGTAGAGTAAGTCCAGGACAAGATGGGTGTCTCACTAGTTAGAGGAGCCACTTGAATAGGAGTTGATTGGGCTGCCTCATCATGCACTTCCTCAGGTTGATCTGATTCAGCCTGAGGTGCAGAGTAGATGACTTTGGCTTCTTCTTCTTAGTCTTTGGTTTAGAAGCCATCCTCTTCTTCCTCTTGGATGTCTTTAACTGAGAAGACTGGTCTGCAGCACCATGTTGATCATCAGTGTCTTTCTCAGTTGGGTGTTCCTCCCTCACAGGTTCAGAAGGAGAGGGAGTTTGACCCTGCCTAGGATCAGAAGATGAAGCTTGCTGAGGCTCAGCTGGAGGTGCTGGTTGAGGTGTCTCTGGTTGTTCAAACTTGACCTCCACTTCAGGTGGGACTTGACTTGGAAGAGAGTGCAAGTCAATGAGTTCTCCACTTTTAATCTTCTGCTTGATCACCCTAATATGCTCATCCATGTGGATAGAGACATGGGGCCAAGTCTCCTTCCGGAGAATCCATACAGCTTCAAGAAGCTCACCATTCTTTGTCTGTCAGCAGACTTCTTTGCATTCTTTTGAATGATGGCCCTTGACTTTGCAGCTTCTTCCCTTAGTTTCCTTTTAGTTGTCTTTCTTTCCTTGACTAACTCAAGCTCAAGTTGCTTTAGATACTCGAACTCAATGAAGTCATAGGACAAAGGGAGAAGTGCATCTGCCTGATAGAAGCCTGTGGCACTCAGGTAGTTGATCATCTTGATCCTATCTTCCTCTTTATCTACCTGAGGTTCTTGTGGAGCCACATCTTCCTGTGCAGGACTTTCTTGAACTGGTGAGAGAGTAGGAGCATGCTTGTAAAGTCTTTTCTGTCTCTTCTCCTCTTTGAGTTGGAGAAGTATCATTGCATCCTCTTTCTCCTTCAACTCTCTTGACACTTCTCTGTCAGCCAGTTCATTTAGTTCTTCTAAGGGGAGGGAGATGATCTCATCAATGTCATAGTTCCTGGTCTGTAAGTAGGTAATCCTGACTGCCCTTAACTCATCATCTTGAGTATTTGGTCTGGGAGCAGCCCTGATTGCAGCTTGCATGAAGCTAGATGACCCAGTGGAACTTTCTCCCCTTAGTCTCCTTTTCCTCTCTCTCTCTTCCTCCTCAATTTCCTCAGGAGTCATTATCCTTTTCCCTTTGTCACCAACAGACCTTTGTGACTCAGGGTGGATTGAGGCTTGGCCTTCATTGCTTGGAGTAGCTTCCATGCTCTGGCCAGAGAGAGGCTGAGAAACACCTTCACCAGCAGGTGTCTCAGATGGAGTTTGGACCTCAGCAGCAGTTGTTGATGATGAGACAGGGGTCTCAGGTTCTGTCACTGGGCCTTCAGTCAAGGTTTCCCCTATGAAACTAATCTTAGGGTCCACCTCAACATCCAGTTGACCGATGACATTGCCTGATTGCCTAAGTCTCCTTCTTAGAGAGAACTCTGCAAGGATCCTGTCTTGGATTCTTTGAGCCAGCCTGTCAGCTTGTCTTGAATTGCTTGGATTGACAAGTGGCAAGTTGACTAAATCCAGTCTTTCATAAAAGCTCAGGCTTTGGAATTGAAAAACTTCTTGTTGGCCTTGAACTCTTTGAAGTATGAGGGCTCTCCTGTCATCATCATACCTCCACCTTATGATGTGATTGCCAGTTCCTAGTGGTGGAGATGAGACAGCCCTTGGTATACCTTCCTCAAAGAGACTCCTGATGAGAGAGTCTATAGAGTCCACATTAATGTGAACTTGAGGAAGTTGCTGAGAATGCACAACAGCAAGTGAGGATGGTGAGTCCTCTATGTCCATTCTCTCTGAAGAACTCCCAGGTTCTGTGGTTGTAACAACTTTCTCCCCCTTTTTGGTAGCATCACCCACTTGCATAGGTGAGCTGGAGGATAAGTCAATCACTTCCACAGGTTCTTGTGTTCCTGGTTGAGCTCTCCTTAAAGGTCTCCCAGCTAGTTTTTCCTGCAGATATGAAATCTGGAGTTGCTGATCATTGACCCTGTTTTGCAGGGTAGTCACCTGAGATTCCAAGTGACTAACCTTAGAGACTAAGTAGGTGCATGTTTTTGACAGTTTTTGCACCTTTAGTCTCAAATTCCCCTCATCTTCATCAGAAGATTCATTGGGGGATGAGATGATTGGACCAAAGTCCTCTCTCTCACCACCAGCTTGAGTTTCTTGGCTGCTGGTTTTCCTCTGCTCACTGGCAGCCTCAGTTGAGATGCCAATGGGCTGAGTTGCCATGGTTGAGGTCTTAATGATGTAATCACTTTCAAAAGTGAGAGCCTCTTCCATATGGACATCCTGAACAGGTTCAGAAGTGTCCACCTCAGTAATAGGTGACTGATGGGGGATAGACTGAGGAGAGTCAGAGGTACTCATCTCTCTTTGAGTAGGGGAGGAGAAGAGAGACTCATGGTACTCACTGAATCCTAAGTCTTCATCAGTGTAAAAGGATAGGTTGGGAATTGGTTGGTTGAGATCCAAAGGCTGGGGATGGTAGCTGTCCCCTGAAGGTTGTCCACTTGAGTGTTGAGACTCAGAGTGAAGGCTTAAGGTTGTTGGGCTATTGAGCTCATCAGGGTGAGCTTGAGGAACCTCAGCCCTGATAGGTGAAGTAATGGGAGTGGTTTGCTCCTCAGGAGAAGTGGGAGCTCTAGTGTCCACTTCTTCCTGTAAGGTTGAGTATTTGGGGGCCTGCACAGACTCAATAGCCTGAGCAGGGGTTCGTTTGGATTTTCTTTGGTAGGTGAGGGTGATTTCTGGTCTTTTTAATGGTAAGGACAAAAGAGGTGTGGGTTCAACACTAGCTTGTGTTGCTAGGTTGTCACCTTGAGCAATGAGCTCTAACATTTTTGGGACTAGGGCTGTTTCTACCCCAGAGAAGCCTACAGTTGGCTTCTTCATTATTTTAAAGATGCCGGGCTTCATCTGTCCCAATTTAAGAATATTACCTGTTTCCCTCAACTGTGAGCCCAGTTCACAGTTGAGAATGTGTTGAACATATCTAGGAAACATGTAATACTCTAAGGAGTCTAAGTTTGCAAGTAAATTAGTATAACAAATTGTGAATACCTGAACTTGACCCCCTGAACCATTCCATGAACTATAAAGGAGAGATCCTCAGGAATCTGGTCCCATCCACCATGCTTGTTTGACAAGCTGTGGATAACCACATGGAGCAGGAATTTCCATTGGGATGAGACCTTCCCTTTCCTAAAGGTCTTTACAGAGAAATCTCCCTCATAGCCCATCTGCTCAAAAGAATGATTAACAGCTTCTTTTGGGAAGGACACCTCACCTTCTTCATCATCCAGCTGTAGATGTTGGTTAATGATGGCCGGAGTGATGAAGATTGTCCTCCCTTGCACTGTGGCAGACAGTGCCTTCTCCCCATCCATAATGACCTCTTGGCAGGTCTTCCAGAATTCAAGCAATGATCCTCATATAGAGTAGGATCAATGGTCAGGGAGGTGAAATAGTTTGACAGAGTCAAGAATTGGCAAATCTCTGAGAAACTTGCATCTTTCTCAGAGCTTAACAGAGCAACTTGATTATGTTGCCTGTGTAGTTGCATGGAGAAATCAGGGTTGTTTCTGCGGTTAAGGTTGGCCATTTCAGAAGCTTAAGGGTGAAGAAAGGTAGAAAGCAAAGGCGGTTTAGAGAATTAGGTTAGAGAAACAGTAGAATTGAGGAAGATAGTGGGAAAGAGGGGGAACCGTTGGGTATTTATATGAAAAGGGATTTGAACCAAAGTTAATGAAAGAGGATAAACTTTGAAATCCGAAAGTCGGTCCCACCTCTGAAAAGGTAGTTTACTTTTGCTCAAAAAGTAGTTTTCTTGGAATTCGAAAAGCTTCCGAAGTTTATTTGTCTTCGGAAGTTTTGATTTAAAAAGCTTCCGAAGCTAAAATGGCTTCGGAAGATTTTCCTGAGAGTCTTGATAATTTATGCTTCGGAAGAGAAATAAACCCTTGAATGCTTTGTATGAAAATAAACAAAGCTTCCGAAGGTTAATTTTGCTTCGGAAGGAAAAGGTTCTTGAAAATAAATAAGTGTCTGAGATAAGAATTTTAAGCTTCGGAAGATGAATTTGACTTCTTCCGAAGGTAAAATCTCTTAGACAGTTATTTATTTTGAAGACATGTTTTTCTTCCGAAGATAAAATTTTATCTTCCGAAGTATCAAAAATTTTCAAGAATCTAAGGAAAGTCTTCAAAAAGAATTTTACATCCAAAGAAAACATGAGCTTATGAAAGTGATGAACTAGACAACTTAGGACACACATATTTTAAGAAGAAATAATTAGAATTAGTTTTAATAAAAAGTCTACTCAAAGTTAATCATCCCAATAGCTGATATCAGATACTTAAATCTCTGTTCATCAAAAGCTTTTGTGAACAGATCAGCATATTGTTCATCTGTATGAACTTTGACTAGTTTAATTAATCCTTTTTCATAGTTATCTCTTATTAAATGATACCTGATGTTGATGTGTTTGGTCCTTGAGTGCTGCACAGGGTTCTCAGTGATAGAGATAGCACTATTGTTGTCTATGTGGATAGGAGTCTCTTTGAAGTTAAATCCATAGTCCAGCATCTGATTTTGAATCCAAAGCACTTGAGCACAGCAGCTTGCAGCAGCAATGTATTCAGCCTCAGCAGTTGATGCAGACACACAGGATTGTTTCTTGCATTGCCATGAGACCACCCTTCCACCAAGGAATTGACATCCCCCAGATGTAGACTTTGCAGTCATATTGCAACCACCATAATCACTATCTGTATAGGCATACAGATTGAAATTTGGATTCTTTGGATACCATAGACCAAGTGTTGAAGCACCTTTGAGGTATCTTAAAATCCTTTTCACAGTGATTAAGTGAGACATCTTAGGGTTGGCTTGATATCTTGCACAAATACATGTAGCAAACATGATATCAGGCCTGCTAGCTGTAAGATACATAAGAGACCCAATCATAGCCCTGTATAAGTGCTCATCTACACACTCCCCCTCAAGATCTGGACCAAGGGAGTGGTTTCTGGCTATGGGTGTCTTAGCAATCTTACAATCAGTCATATTGAACCTCTTGAGTATGTCTTGAACATACTTTGACTGACTTATGAAGATGCCATCTTCAACCTGCTTCACTTGAATTCCCAGAAAGAAGTTGAGTTCTCCCATTGAACTCATCTCAAATCTGTCTTTCATCAGCTTCTCAAAGTCTTTGCAGAGCTTTGGATTAGTTGAACCAAAGATGATGTCATCAACATATACTTGAACCAGCAATAAGTCATTTCCCTGTCCTTTGATGAAGAGAGTTCCATCTATAGTACCTCTTCTGTATCCATGCTTACAGAGATACTCAGATAGTGTCTCATACCACTTCCTGGGTGCCTGATGCAGCCCATAAAGAGCTTTGTCAAGCTTGCAGACATAATCAGGATGATCAGGGTCTACAAAACCAGGTGGCTGTTTGACATAAACCTCCTCATCAATCACTCCATATAAGAAAGCACACTTTACATCAAGTTGGTAGACCTTGAAGTTCTTGGATGCAGCAAATGCCAGGAATATCCTAACAGCTTCTAGTCTTGCTACAGGAGCAAAGACATCAGTGTAGTCAATCCCTTCTTCTTGTGTGTATCCTTGAACAACTAGTCTTGCCTTGTTCTTGATGATGATTCCTCTATCATCCTTCTTGTTTCTAAAAACCCATTTGGTTCCAATGGTAGTCTTCCCATGAGGAAGAGGACAAAGGTTCCAAACTTTCTGCCTTTTGAATTGAAGCAGCTCTTGTTGCATAGCTTCAACCCAACTTCCATCCTTTAGAGCTTCATCAACTTTCTTGGGCTCTATCTGAGATAAGAAACAAGAGTGAAGACAAACATTTGCTTCATGGGTTTGTCCTCTTGTTCTTACCCCTGTGACAACATCTCCAATGATGTTTGTGGTGGGGTGAGACTTGTGGATCCTTAGCTGAGGGATCACAGCAAGTTGTTGAGAAAGATCTAAATTTGAGAAATTTAAATCTGGTCTTGAAGATTCACCCTCCACATTATCACACTTATCAAGATTAACTTGATCCAATGAGTGTGAGACATCATTGATGTTGTCATCTATGGTATGGTTATTAGCATCAAGAAATTCCTGATCACTATCACCATCACCATTGTTGTCTTCTACAAGTGAGGTGTCTTTATCTGGTTGAGAGGCCTCTGAGCTGGAATTTGAAGGCATGCCAGATGTATCAGCTGAATTTGTCATTGTTGTGCTGATAGAAACCTCATTTGCTGAAGTAGTTCCAACTGGAGCTGAAGATGTATGAGTTGAAGGTCTTCCTAGCTCAAATCTTGGATCAGGATCACCTGTATTTAGATTTTCTGCAGATCCTGAAACATGCTCACAAGATTTGTTAAAACAGTTGGTAACTAAATCAAGATCAAACAGCCAATCCGGACCAGAACCAGCCACACAAGGAGTGTGCTCATTGAAAGTCACATTGGCTGACTCCTCAACAATTCTAGTTCTGAGATTGTATACTCTATAAGCTTTAGCTTGAGAAGAGTATCCAATGAAATGTCCATCATCTGATTTCTCAGCAAACTTGGCAATTTGATCTTTGGTATTCAAGATGGTGCAGGGACATCCAAATGACCTGAGAAAACCAATGAAAGGTTTCCTCTTGTGCCAAAGTTCATAAGGAGTCTTACCATGTGTCTTAACTACTAAAACTCTGTTTTGCACATAGCAAGCAGTATTGACTGCCTCTGCCCAGAAGGTGATAGGCAGTTTAGAGTCAGACAACATAGTTCTTGCAGCTTCAATAAGTGTCCTGTTTCTCCTCTCAGCAACTCCATTTTGCTGAGGAGTCCTGGGAGCACTATATTGTCTTGTAATACCTTTTCATCACAAAATGCATCAAGGATTTGGTTCTTGAATTCAGTTCCCTGATCACATCTTATGGTTTTGACCTTGTGATCACATTGATTCTCAACTTTTAAGATGAAATTCTTCAGAATCTCAGGGGTTTCATCCTTAGTTCTAAGGAAGAAGACCCAAGTGAATCTTGTAAAATCATCTGTGATCACCAGACAGTAAGAGGTCCTTCCTAAACTCATTACACTGGTGGGGCCAAAGAGATCCATATGTAACAAGTGTAGGGGAGTAGTGATGGAGTTCTTTTCCTTAGGCTTGTGAGATACCTTGTGTTGCTTCCCTTTCAGGCATGCAACACAATGATCATCACTAGTAAACTCTTTCTTTGGCATTCCAGTTACCAGATCATGTTTAATTAATTTATTCATGTTCTTAAAGTTTACATGGCACATTCTTTTATGCCATAGGAAAGACTCATCACTATTTGCTTTAGATAGAAAGCATGAAACTTCTCCTGAGGGAGATGTTTCTTGCAAATCCATCTTGTACATGTTCCCTTTCCTGGGGGCTCTGAGCAGGATATGCTCATGAGGAATGACCACACCAGGTTTGAGAACAATGCACTCATGCTCAGTAAAGAGCATGTTATGACTCTGATCACAAAATTGGGATACACTCAGAAGATTGTACCCAAGCTCCTTAACAAAGTTTACCTTCTCAATGCTGAGCTTACCATTTGTGACCTTGCCCCTTCCAGAAATGTAACCACCTTCATCTCCTCCAAAAGCAACTGGTCCTCCATCAATTCTCTCAAAATTATGGAGTAGAGACCTATTGCCTGTCATGTGCCTGGAACAGCCACTGTCAATTATCCAGACATTCCTGTTGGTCTTGAGCTGTTCCTGCACAGAGAAAATGATTAGTTACATTTGGAAACCCAAGCCTTACTTGTCTTGGGCTCATTAATAGTAATAGAAGGTAATGCAACAGTAATAGATCCTATGGTTGTACTATGGGGATCTTCAGCTGTTGTTGATGGAGAAACCTCAGTCATTTGGTCTTTCTTAGACTTCCACACCACCTTTGGAGTCTTGGACTTGACCTTCAAAACCTTAGAAGCTTTTGGAACTTCACAAGTTTTGATGACTGATCCTTCGGAAGAATCTACAGTCACTGCAGCAGACTTTAGTGCTTCGGAAGAACTCCTTTCTTCCGAGACCAACTTTGCTTCCGAAGGTAATTTTCCACTTACCTTCTTCTTTGATTTGGAGCTTCCGAAGGAAACAGACTTTCCTTCCGAAGCTTGAGACTTCTTGAGACTCTTTGAAGTCTTTGTTTTAGTCATGTGGACAGTACTTTTAGGATTGTATGGGCAATCCTTAGCAATGTGAGAAGTACTTTCACACATAACACACAACATTTTCTTCTTCAAAGAAGTCTCCCTTTGAGAGCAAGACTGGCTTTGGTCACATCCCTTCTCCACCTTCATCTTGGTAGATGCTGAGACAGTTCCTTTGGGCTGTGAACTGTTCTTGGAGTTTGATGGTCCAGGCTGTGCAGCAGTGGTACACAGCAGCTCAGTCTTCTTCTTGGCACTGAGATGATTTGAACAAGAACCATGACTCTTAGCTGAGGAGTCTTGGTTGATGTCTTCAGTCCTTACTACTTTGAAACCTGCAGAGATAAAAACTTGTTTCTGCTTAGCATCAAAAGTAGCCTTGATTTCTTGAGCCTTCTTTGCCTTCCTTTTGCTCTTTCTGATCAAGTTCTTTCTTTTGGACTTGGTCATCACAGTTGATTTCTTCTCCTCAGAAGGATAGTGGCCCTTGGAAGAATCCTCTTCTTCACTCTTCTCAGAGGAATTCTTCACTATCACTTCTTCATCATCCTCACTTACAGGATCTATGAGAGGAAGCTCATCTTCACAAGTTCCACACCTAGGAGATCTTACAGACAAGATTGTGTGTGGAGGAGCTATCTCATTTGATCCCAGTCCCTGTCTATTTTGATAACAAACCTTGTTGTGCAGGGATGAGGATATCATGTTCTTGAAGGTCTCTTCTTCAAGAACACTCTTCTCTGCCTTGGCTTTGCTGATCACAAGCTCAGCCTGGCACTCAGTTAACTTAGTGATGAGATCTTGGATCTGAGTTCTGAAATCTGTATGTTCATGTTTTAGTACTGAAATGGTTTTCTCCAAGTCCTCTATCTTTAACTTGTAATCATTTTCAGACTTTCTAAAATCAGATTTTAATATGTTTAATGACTCAAGATCAGATCTCATCTCTAGGTTATAGGACCTGTATCTATTTACTTTAGCAATGCATTCAGGGGAGCAAAGATGTTCCAATACCTTGGCTTCATCATGGTCAGCCATCAGTGCTTGGTTTGGAGAAGCATCCTCCACCTGAAAACTCCAGTCAAAGCCTCCTTCTTCAACAGCAACAGCAGCATGTTGCTTTGTCTTCTCAGCCTGAGGAGCTTTGTCAGTAAAGTTTGGTCTGGGTTGTGTTTGGCCCCCATTTGCTTTAGGTGCCTTACACTCCCTGGCAAAGTGACCCATAAGGTTACAGTTGTAACACTTAACTTTGCTTTTATCCAGCCCAAACTTACTACTGGTAGCATTGCTTGGAAATCTTCTTCCTGTCCTCTTGTAGAACTTCTTGGCTCTGTGAGTGAGGAGAGCCATCTGCTGAACTATCTCCATGTATTCCAGGTCATCTGGATGGATACAGTCCAGGTCTTCAAGAGTGAAGAGATAATTCCCACAGCTTTCATCTGCAGACACAAAGGCTTGAGAAGAACTTGTCTCTTGGAATGGGCTTCCTTGAGTAAAGTTCTCCCTTGGTGTCTCCGGGAAGGTGATGAAAGGACCCTTTTGTGAGTTGTCAGGGTAGCATAAGAGATGATGCTGGGGTTCTATGCTGTCCCTTTCAACCACATGAAGGGCTGAACCCATTTGATTGTTGGAGTTGCCAGATGAACCTTGCATGTTCATCTCCATCTGGTATCCACTGAGAATCCCATACAACTCTGTAAGAGTAAGAGTCTTAAGGTTCTCAGTCCTCTTGATCACCACACAATAGTGTGTCCATTGCCTAGGAAGTGAGGACATGAACTTCCTTACAATGTCCCTGTTCTCAAGAGGAACTCCTCCATCCACTAGGGTATCCACAATCTCAACATACCTGAAGTATTGTTGGGTCATGGTCTCACCTGCTTTGAAGGTGAAATTTTCAAACTGCTGCTTCAGAAGATCTTTCTTGTTCTCCTTGGCTTCAGAGGAGCCTTCATACATCAGCTTCAGTGCATCCCACAGCTGTTTGGCTGTCTTGCACTTCTTAAAACCTCTGTATACAGAGTTTGGGAGAGCAGTCTGAAGAGCAGTCATGGCCTTCCTGTCAATCTCTACTCTTTTTCTATCTTCATCTGAGTAGTTGGCCACATCTTTAGGAATCATACCAGCACCAGTAGCAGAGGGGGTGCTGGGTATGAAAGGTCCATTCTCAACAGATTCCCACATTCTTGAATCAAGAGACCTGATGAAGCCTTCCATCCTCATGCACCAGGTGTCAAAATCATCAAGAGTGATCAGTGGGGATTTGTTCATGGTTCCAGTCTCCATATCAGTCTTTGAGATGGAAGCCATTTGAAGAGTTTAGCTTTTGTGTGTGTGAGGGATCTTAAGATGGTTAGATCTTATATCAAGAGCCTGGAAAGCTCTGATACCAATTGCAGGACCGTTTAAGGGCTTAAGCACAATTACAACACAACAACACAATGAGGAGATTAACTAAGCTCTAATCAAACAGTGAACTGGGTAACCAAAGTGATACAAAGAACACAAGTAAAGCAAGAGACAGAACAAGAGAGTATGGGTTTCAAGGAGGCAGTATATTGCTTTCTCAAGTTCTTTTACAAGTGTTACAAAGCATAAAGAAAAGATACAAGAACTTGAAATACTTATACTACAACCTACAGCCGGCTATACTTTGAAAGCCAGCTGGATACAATTGACTAGACACTAACAAAATCAATTGTAGGATCAAAAGGCATATCTGCCTTTTGACCTTGTGACTATGACATGCCATAGCTCACATCCTTATACAATACAAAAAGGATAAAGTACATAAAGTGGAAAGTTGAAGACTCAAGACCTCAATGTACAGTTACCAAAAGCAAGGCCCTTTTCACCAACTCATGTAAGTTGGTGACTTTACAGAGATGCAGCGGAAAAGGTGCTTTATGGAACAGTACATCAGATAAAGCATGTGTACTAAAAGTCTTCGGAAGAAATCTGTCTTCATAGGTTGAAGCTTCGGAAGACTTTGTCTCTGAAGCTTCGGAAGACTTCATGTTTGGCTTCGGAAGATATTGGTCTTGGCTTCGGAAGATTTTACACTTAGAGTATTTTCTAATGCTTTGTGTAAAACTTCCGAAGCATTCTTCACTTCAGTACTTAGTGCATGTTGCTGAGACACTTAGGCTGTTTTGGGTTGCATCAGACTTCAGGAATCCTTACAGTCTATAATGTCCACATTAATGTGAACTTGAGGAAGTTGTTGAGTATGCACAATTGCACGTGAGGATGGTGAATCCTCAATGTCCATACTCCCTAAAGAACTCCCAGGTTCTGTGACTGTAATGACTTTCTCTCCCTTTTTGGTAGCATCACCCTCTTGCATAGGTAAGCTAGGAGTTAGGTCAATCACATTCACAGGTTCTTGTGTTCCTGGTTGAGCTCTTCTTAAAGGTCTCCCAGCTAGTTTTTCCCTGAGATAAGATATCTCAAGTTGCTGATCATTGACCCTATTATGCAGGGTAGTCACTTGAGATTCAATGTGACTAACCTTAGAGACTAAATAGGAGCACGTTTTTGACAGTTTTTGCACCTTTAGTCTCAGATTCCCCTCATCTTCATCAGAAGAATCATTGGGGATGAGATGATTGGACCAAAGTCCTCTCTCTCACCATCAGCTTCAGGTTCTTGGTTGCTAGATTTCCTCTGCATATTGACAGCCTCGGTTGAAGTGTCAATGGGCTGAGTTGTCATGGTTGAGGTCTTAATGATGTAATCACTTGCAGAAGTGAGAGCCTCTTCCATATGGATATCCTGAACAAGTTTAGAAGTATCCACCTCAGTGATAGGTGATTGTTGTGGGCTAGACAAAAGAGACTCAGGAGTACTCATCTCTCTTTGAGTAGGGGAAGAGTAGAGAGACTTATGGTACCCACTGAATCCTAAGTCTTCATCAGTATAGAATGAGAGGTTGGGAATGGGTTGATTTAAGTCTAAAGGCTGGGGATGTTAACTGTCCCCTGAAGGTTGTTCACTTGAGTGTTGAGACTCAGAGTGAGGGCTTAAGGTAGTTTGGCTTATGAGCTCATCAGAGTGAGCATGAGGAAACTCATCCCTGTTTGTGGAAGAGATGGGAATGGTTTCCTCCTCAGGGGAAGTGAGAGCTCTAGTGTCCACTTCCTCCTGTATGGGTGAGTATATGGGGCCTACACAAACTCAATAGCTTGAGCAGGGGTTCGTTTGGATTTTCTTTGGTAGGTGAGGGTGACTTGTGGCCTTTTTGGTGGTTGGGAGGTAGAAGGTGTGGGTTTAACACTAGTTTGTGTTGCTAGGTTGTCACCTTGAGCAATGAGCTCTAACATTTTTAGGACAAGGGCTGTTTCTGCCCCTGAGAAGCCTACAGTTGGCTTCTTCATTATTTTAAAGATGTCGGGCTTCATCTGTCCAAATTTAAGAATATTATATGTTTCCCTACCAAATGCAGGACCGGTGAAGGGTATGCGCTTACAACACAACAACACAATGAGGGGAGTTGCATAGAACACTTAACAGATCAAATAGGGAACTAGTTAACTTGTTAATGAAAGATGCTAAGAACACAAGTAAATATGAGACAAAACAAGATGGCAAACAACGCAAGTAATTGGTTTTCAAGAATGTTGTATATTGCTTCTCAAGTTCTATTACAAATGTTACAAAGCATATGATGGAAAGTTACAACTACTTGAGATACTTTATACTACATCCTATAGCCGGCCATACTTTGAAGGCCAGCTGGATACAATTGACTAGACAACTACAAAATCAAATGTAGAGTCAAAAGGCAGATTTGCTTTTTGACTAGTGACTATGACATGCCATAGCTCACATCCTAATATATTACAAAAAGGATAAAAGTACATAAAGTAGAAAGCATGGACTCAAGACCTCAATGTACAGTTACCAAAAGCATGGACCTTTTCACCAACTCATGTAAGTTGGTGACTTTACAGAGTTGCAACGGAAAGGTGGTCCAGCTTTATGGTAAAGTACATCAAATAAAGGCATATCTCTAAAAGTCTTTGGAAGAAATCTGTCTTCACTCTTTGGCTTCGGAAGACTTTGTCTTTGAAGCTTCGGAAGACTTCACTTTTTGCATCGGAAGATGTTTGTCTTGGCTTCGGAAGATTTTACACTTAGAATATTTCTAGTGTATGGTGTAAAACTTCCAAAGCATTTCAATTCTGTTCTTCAGTGCATGCATGCAGAGAGACTTTGGATGTTTTGGCTGCATCAGACTTATAGGAATCCTTACACAAACTCAATATAATCAAAGGACAAGGAAAGAAGTGCATATGCCTGGTAGAGACCTGTGGCACTCAGGTAGTTGATCATGTTTTGCCTATCTGTTTCTTTGTCTACCTGAGGTTCTTGTGGAGCTGCCATAGTCTCTTGCACAGGGCTTTTCTTGAACTGGGGAGATGGTAGGAACATGCTTGTACAGTCTTTTCTGTCTCTTCTCTTCTTTGATTTGGAGGAGCAACCTTGCATCCTCTGCTTCCTTCCTCTCCCTAGACATTTCCATGTCTGCCAGTCCATTAAGTTCCTCTAAGGGGAGAGATATAATCTCATCAATGTCATAGTTCCTGGTCTGCAGGTATGTAATCTTGATTGCCCTCAACTCATCAACTTGAGTGTTTGGTCTTGGGGCAGCTCTGATTGCAGCTTGCATGAAGCCTGAAGACCCAGAGGAACTTTCTCCCCTTAGCTTCCTCTTCCTATCTCTCTCCTCCTCCTCAATCTCCCCAGGAGTTAAAATCCTTTTCCTTTTGTTACCCATAGACCTTTGGCCAAAGAGAGGCTGTGATACACCTTCACTAGCAGGTGTTTCACTGAGGGAATGAATTGTTGAACTAGTTGTAGGTATGACAAGGCTCTCAGGCTCTGTCACTAGGCCTTTAGTAAAGGTTTTCCCTTTGAAGCTAATCTAAAGGTATGCCTCAACATCCAGTTGACCAATGACATTACCTAATTTCCTTTGTCTCCTTCTTAGGCTGAACTCTTTAGTAATCCTGTCTTGAATCCTTTGTGCCAACCTGCCAGGTTGCATAGATTGGCTTGGGTTGACAAGTGGCATGTTGATCAGGTCAAGACCTTCATAGTAGTTCAAGGTCTGAAAGTTGAATACTTTTTGCTGCCCTTGAACTCTTTGAAGAATGAGGGCTCTTCTGTCAGCATCATACCTCCACCCAATGATGTAATTTAAAGTTCCTTAGGTTGGGAATGACATAGCCCTTGGAATACCTTCCTCAAAGAGACTCTGAATGAGAGAGTCTAGAGAGTCCACATCAAAGTGAACTTGAGAAAGTTGCTGAGTATGCACAATTGCAAGTGAGGATGGTGAGTCCTCAATGTCCATACTCCCTAAAGAACTCCCAGGTTCTGTGATTGCAATGACTTTCTCCCTTTTTTTGATAGCATCGCCCTCTTGCATAGGTGAGCTAGGAGTTAGGTCAATCACATCCATAGGTTCTTGTGTTCCTGGTTGAGCTCTTCTTAAAGGTCTCCATGCTAGTTTTTCCCAGAGATAAGATATCTCAAGTTACTGATCATTGACCCTGTTTTGTAGGGTTGTCACCAAAGATTCAAGGTGACTAACCTTAGAGAATAGGTAGGTGCATGTTGTTGACAGTTTTTGCACCTTTAGTCTCAAATTCCCCTCATCTTCATCAGAAGAATCATAGGGGATGAGATAATTAGACCAAAGTTCTCACTTTCACCACTAGCTTCATGTTCTTGGCTGCTGGATTTCCTCTGCTCACTGACAGCCTTAGTTGAAGTGTCAATGGGCTGAGTTGCCATGGTTGAGTTCCTAATGATATAATCACTTGCAGAAGTGAGAGCCTCTTCCATAGGGATAACCTGAACAGGTTCAGAGAAGTCCACCTCAGTAATGGGTGACTGATGTGGGCTAGACATAGGAGACTCAGGAGCACTCATCTCTCTTTGAGTATGAGAAGAGTAGAGAGACTCATGGTACTCACTAATCCTATGTCTTCATCAGTATATAATTCAAGGTTAGGAATGGGTTGGTTTAAGTCTAAAGGTTGGGGATGGTAACTGTCCCCTGAAGGTTGTTCCTTTGAGTGTTAAGACTCAGAGTGAAGGCTTAAGGCAGTTGGGCTAGTGAGCTCATCAGGCTGAGCATGAGGAACCTCAGCACTGATTCATGAAGAAATGGGAGTGGTTTGCTCCTTAGGAGAAGTGAGAGCTCTAGTGTCCACTTCCTCCTGTATGGCTGAGTATATGGGGGCCTGCATAAGCTCAATAGCTTGAGCAGGGGTTTGTTTGGATTTTCTTTAGTAGGTGAGGGTGATTTGAGGCCTTTTTGGTGGTTGAGAGGTAGAAGATGTGGGTACAACACTAGCTTGTGTTGCTAGGTTTTCACCTTGAGCAATGAGCTCTAACATTTTAGGGACAATGGCTGATTCTACCCCAGAGAAGCCTACAGTTGGCTTCTTCATGATTTTAAAGATATCGGGCTTCATCTGTCCCAATTTATGAATATTACTTGTTTCCGTCAACTGTATGCCCAGTTCACATATAAGAATGTATTGAACATATCTAGGAAACATGTAATACTCCAAGGAGTCCAAGTTAGCAAGCAAATTTGTATATACAAACTGAGAGTACCTAAACTTGACCCCTTGAACCATTCCATGTACTATGAAGAAAAGATCCTCAGGAATCTGGTCCCACCCTCCATGCTTGTTGGACAAGCTGTGGATGACCATATGTAGCAGGTACTTCCACTGGGATGAGACCTTCCTTTTCCTGAAGGTCTTTATAGAAAAATCTCCCTTACAACCCATCTGCTCAAAGGAATGACTAACAGCTTCCTTTAGGAAGGACAACTCACCTTCTTCATCATCCAGCTGAAGATGAGTGTTGATGATGGCCGGAATGAGGTAGATTGTCCTCCCCTGCATTGTGGCAGACAGTGCCTTCTCCCCATCCATGATAACCTCTTGACAGGTCTTCCTGAATTCAAGCAGATGATCCTCATAGAGAGTAGGATCAATGGTTAGGGAGGTGAAGTAGTTGGATAGAGCCAGAAAACGGCAAACCTCTGAGAAACTATCATCTTTCTCAGAGTTCAACAGAGCAACCTGATTGTGTTGCTTGTGAAGTTGCATGGAGAAATCAGTGTTGTTTCTGCGGTTTAGGTTGGTCATTTTGAAAAGCTTAAGGACGAAGGAAGGTGAAGAACAAAGGCGGTTTGGGTGAATTTAGGTTAGAGGAATAGTTCAGATGAAGAAGATAGTGAAAGAGGGGAGAACCGTTGGGTATATATATGAAATGGAATTAAGACAAAGTTAATGAAAGATGATACACTCCAAAATCTAAATGTCGGTCCCACCTCTAAAAAAGTAGTTTACTTTTGCCCAAAAAGTAGTTTTCTTGGAAGTCAAGAAATCTTCCCAAGGTTATTTTGCTTCGGAAGTTTTGAAGGAAAGCTTCCGAAGGCAAAATGGTTTCGGAAGATATTCCAAAGGGTTTTGAGAATTTTGCTTCGGAAGAGATTTAATACTCAGAGTTTTTTATTCTAAGAAGAATAAAAACTTCCGAAGGTAAATTGCTTTCGGAAGAAAATTGTTCTTTGAAAACATATAAGTACTTAAGTTAATTTTAAGCTTCGGAAGATATTTCAGAAATTTCTTCTGAAGGTAAATCTACTGAAGTAGTTATTTGTTTTCTAAGACATAAGTTTCTTCCAAAGGTAATTATAAATCTTCCGAAGGATAAAAAGATCAAAATTTTCAAAAATCTAAGGAATGTCTTTCAAAAAGATTTTTCTTTCATAGTAAACAAGGGCTTATGAAGGTGATAAAATAGACAACCTAGGACACACAAGTTTTAGAAATAATATGATTAAGTTTTAAGAAAGCTATACAAGATATTTAAATCTTTGTTCATCAAAAGCATTGCTGAACAGATCAGCATATTGTACATTTGTGTTAACTTTGACTAGTTTAATTAATCTTCAAAGTTATCTCTAATAAGATGATACCTGATATTGATGTGCTTTGTCCTTGAGTGCTGCACAGGATTCTTTGTGATAGATATAGCATTGTTGTTGTCTATGTGGATGGGAGTCTCCTTAAAGTTGAATCCATAGTCCAACATCTGATTTTGAATCCAAAGCACTTGAGCACAGCAGCTTGCAGCAGCAATGTATTCAGCCTCAACACTTGATGCAGGCACACAGGATTGTTTCTTGCATTACCAAGAGACTATCCTTCCACCAAGAAATTGACATCCCCTTGATGTAGAGTTTGTAGTCATGTTGCAGCCACCATAGTCACTATCTGTATAGGCATACAGATTAAAGTAAGAATTCTTTGGACACAAAAGGCCAAGTGTTGTAGCACCTTTAAGATATTTTAGAATTCTCTTGATAGTGTCCAGGTGTGACATCTTGTGGTTGGCTTGATATCTTGCACAAATACATGTGGCAAACATGATATCAGGCCTACTAGCTGTGAGGTACATAAGAGACCCAATCAAAGCTCTATAGAGATGTTTATCAATACACTCCCCCTCAAGATCAGGTCCAAGGGAGTGGTTTCTGGCTATGGGTGTCTTAGCAACCTTACAATCAGTCATGTTGAATCTTTTGAGTATGTCCTGTACATACTTTGGCTGACTTATGAAGATGCCATTGTCAACTTGCTTCACTTGAATTCCTAGAAAGAAACTAAGTTCCCCCATGACATTCATTTCAAACCTATCTTTCATCAGCTTCTCAAAGTCTTTGCAGAGCTTTGGATTAGTTGACCTGAAGATAATGTCATCTATATATACTTGAACTAGCATTATGTCATTTCCTGTTCATTTGATGATGGGAGTTCCATCAATAGTACCCTTTTGTAGCCATGATGACAGAGATACTGAGATAGAGTCTCATACCACTTCCTTGGTGCTTGGTGCAGCCCATATAGAGCTTTATCAAGCCTATAGACATAATCAGGATGATCTGGATCTGCAAACCCAGGTGGTTGTCTGACATACACCTCTTCATCAATCACCCTATAAAGAAAAGCACACTTGACATCAAGTTGGTAGACCTTGAAATTCTAGGATGTAGCAAAAGCTAGGAATATCCTCACAGCTTCAAGTCTTGCTACAAGAGAAAAAACATCTATGTAGTCAATTTCTTCTTTTTGAGTGTACCCTTAAACAACTAGTCTTGCCTTATTCTTGATGACAAGTCCTCTATCATCCTTCTTATTTCTAAACACTCATTTAGTTCCTATAGTAGTCATTCCTTGAGGAAGAGGACATAAGTTCCAAACCTTTTGCCATTTGAATTGAAGTAGCTCTTCTTGCATAGCTTCAACCCAACTTCCATCCCTTAGAGCATTCAACCTAACTTCCATCCCATAGAGCCTCATCAATCTTCTTTGGCTCTATCTGAGATAAGAAACAAGAGTGAAGACAACCATTTGCTTCATGGGTTTGTCCTCTTGTTATTACCCATGTATAAACATCTCCAATGATGTTTGTGGTAGGATGAGACTTGTGGATCCTTAGCTGAGGGATCACAGCAAGTTGCTGAGACAGATCTAAATTAGAGAAATTTAGATCTGGCAATGAGGATTCACCCTCCATATCATCACACTTGTCAAGATTGACTTGATCCAATGAGTGTGTGACATCATTGATGTTGTTTTCAATGGAGTGGTTGTCAGCATCAAGAAATTCTTGATCACCTTCATCACCACCATTTTCTCCTACATTTGAAGCTCCTTCATCTGAGTTTTGTGCCTCTAAACTGGAATTTGAAGGCACCCTAGAAGTATCAGTAGGATTTGTCATTGATGTGCTGGTAGAAACTTCATTTGCATGGTTAGTTACCACTGGAGCTGAAGTTGTGTAGCTTGAAGGTCTTCTCAGCTCAAATCTTGGGTCAGGATCACCTGTAGGTAGTATATTTATGGATCTCAGCTCAAATCTTGGGTCAGGATCACCTGTAGGTAGTATATTTATGGATCCTAAAACATGCTCACAAGATTTGTTAATATAGTTGGTAACTAAATCAAGATCAAATAGCCAATCAGGACCAGAACCTTTCACACAGGGAGTGTGCTTATTGAAGGTCACATTGGCTGACTGCTCAACAACTCTAGTTCTGAGATTGTATACTCTATAAGCCTTGGCTTGGGAAGAGTATCCAATAAAATGCCCATCATCTGATTTCTCAGCAAACTTGGCAATTTAATGTTTGGTATTCAAGATGGTGCAAGAACATCCAAATGACCTGAGAAAACCAATGAAAGGTTTCCTCTTGCGCCAAAGTTCATAAGGAGTCTTACCATGTGTCTTAACTACTAAAACTCTATTTTGTACATAGTAAGCAGTTTCACTACCTCTGACAAGAAGGTGATGGGAAGTTTAGTGTCAGACAACATAGTTCTTGCAGCATCAATTAGTGTCCTGTTTCTCCTTTAAGCAACATCGTTTTGCTGAGGAGTCCTGTGAGCACTATATTGTCTTGTAATACCTTTTTTACCACTAAATGTATCAATGATTTGGTTATTAAATTCAGTTCCTTGATCACATATTATGGTTTTGACTTTGTGATCACATTGATTCTCAATCTTTAAGATGAAATTCTTCAGAATCTCAGGGTCTCATCCTTAGTTGTAAGAAAGAAGACCCAAGTGAATATTGTAAAGTCATCTGTGATCACCAAACAATAAGAGGTCCTTCCTAGACTCATTACACTGGTGGGGCCAAAGAGATCCATATTTAATAAATGTACGGAGTAATGATTAAGTTTCTTTCCTTTGCTTGTGAGATACCTTGTGTTGCTTCCCTTTGAGGCATGCAACACAATGGTTATCACTTGTAAACTCTTTCTTTGGCATTCCAGTTACCAAATTATTCTTAATTAATTTATTCATGTTTTTAAAGTTTACATGGCACATTCTCTTATGCTAGAGGAAAGACTCATCACTATTTGCTTTAGATAGAAAACATGAAACTTCTCCTGATGGAGATGTTTCTTGCAAATCCATCTTGTACATGTTTCCTTTCCTTGACAAAGTTTACTTTCTTAATGCTGAGCTTACCACTTGTGACCCTGCCCCTTCCTGTAATGTAACTTCCTGTATCTCTTCCAAAAGCAACTGGTCCTCCATCAATTCTTTCAAACTTTTGGAGTAGTGACTTGTTGCCTGTCATTTGCCTGGAACAACCACTATCAATGATCCATACATTTCTGTTTGTCTTGAGCTGTTCCTGCACAAAAGAGATGCTTAGTTACATTTGGAAACCCAAGTCTTATTGGTCTTGGGCTCATCAAAAGAAGTTGAAGACAATGCAACAGTAATTGATCCTATAGTCATGTTTTGAGAATCATTTGGTGATGTTGATGAAGAAATTTCAGCCACTAGGTCTTTCTTTGTCTTCCACACCACCTTTGGAAGCTTAGAGTTGACCTTCAACACTTCAGAAGTTTTGTTAACTTTGGAAGTTTGATGACTGGACCTTCGGAAGATCTTGCTTTTACTACAGCAAGCTTCAGTGCTTCAGAAGTATTCTTTTCTTTCGAGACCAAATTTTCTTCCGAAGGCAAGTATCCACTTGTCTTCTTCTTCATTTTGGAGCTTCCGAAGGAAAAAGATTTTCCTTCCGAAGCTTGCTTCTTCTTCTTCAAACTCTTAGAAGTTTCTTTCTTGGTCATGTGGTGAGTACTCTTTGGATTGTAAACACAATCTATAGCAAGATGAGAGATACTCCCACACATGACACAGTCCATTTTCTTCCTTCTAGGAGTCTTTTTTTGTGAACAAGGCTGAACTTGATCATTTTTCTTCTCCATCTTCATCTTTGTGGATGTTGTGGCAATTCTTGTGGGGATAGAACTTGTTAGTTCTCTAGAAAGATTAACATGTTGTCTTTATGTGTCTTTTTACTATTTGTAATAGTATAGGGACTAGTTTTGTAATTTGTTATTTCCATGTGTTTCATTATAAATAGCTTAGACTTGTTGCAGGTAGTAGGTGACGAAAGGAGTGACGAACAACAGATTTTTAACTGCTTACTTACTTTGTAATTGTCTTTGCTTGATTTCAATAAAACTATGAATTTTGTTGATATCTTGCTTGATTTGATTACTTTGTTTGTATTTTCTTTGAATTGTGTTCATACATCATCACAGATTGGTACATTTGATCCCAACAAATTGGTATCAGAGCTGTTGGTTGAATGATTTTTGAGGTTTGTCGAACTTTCAAACTCAAAAAGTTCACTGAAGCTGTGATTGATAGACAATTCAATTGAAAATTTGTGGATTTCAGATGTGTTTCATCATCAGAAACATGTTTTGAACCACAATCAGCAGTTAAATTCATCAAATTCGAGATAATTTGTTGAATTTGTGTTCGAAAAGTTCACTATTTTTCGAACTGAAAATAACAAAATTGATTGATTTTTTGTTGATATTGAAATAAATTGATGTTAGAAGAATGATTATCGGTATAAAACATGTCTAATTGGAAAGTTCAATCCAATTCATCAACCTTTGAAGAATTTCAGAAGATTGAGTCAGTTACATTCATATGAACATGATGAATGTGGCGCATTAGAGTTGAGGTTTGCTGAAAAATTGTCTAAGTGTTAGGCGTTTGACTACTGTTTAGTCGCATTAACACTGCTTAGACGTTTTCAGTTCAGACGTTTGACTACTGTTGAAGAGTAAAAGTCCAGACGTATCATCTCTGTTGAGGCGTATTAGAACTGTTTAGACGGTTGATAACTATTGAGGCGCATTACAACTGTGTAGGCGCATTACAATTGTTCAGGCATTTTACTACTTTTCAGACGAATCAACTTGGGCGTTTTGGAAAATTTTTCTAAGGTATTCCCTTAGACGTCTCTCAACTTAGGCGCATTAACTGTTTGGGAGTTTGATTTCAGTTCAGGCGTATCACCCTTGATACTTAGAATTTTTTTTAAGAAAATTTTTTAAAAACTTTTTCATTTCTTTTCTTAATTCAAAATCTAAGAAAAACAACAAAAATATAAGAATGGTGAAATCAGAAGATTCTGAAAATAGAGTTCCAAAACTTAAAAATAGAGTTGATTTCAAAAATTGGTCTCTTAGGTTAAAACATCATTTAATTCCATT